>JAGPOW010000261.1:255930547-255957081 GCA_030014935.1 Caiman crocodilus | reverse complement strand
AATTCAATTATTGCAGCTGGTTTTTATCACGTGCGTTGTTAAAGCTTACGGTTTTGTTTTGAAATGGTTTGAAAACAAGCAAACAAAACGGCAAAGAGCGAAAAGTGTCCCAAGTGACGTTTTCCAGATATGCCTTCCAATTTTTTTCCTGGATGAACCTAATGAAGTTGAATGACCATGGTCGATAGTTTCCTTCGCTCTGAATTTTAACATTTTTTTGGTCAGATAAATATAAAGGAAAAAAAAATTGGCTCCACTCCAGTTGTTTCTGGCATCAACAATGTCCCAAGAGAGACTGTAACTATGCACAAGTGTGGATGGCTGTAAATAACTCTTCATAATCCTTCTAGGAGCTAAATTGTCATCACAGAGTCTGAATCCAGGTCTGTATTTAAAGGCTTCTCTTCCTCTTGCAGCACTCTCCAAATAATAGCTGGCCTTTTCTGCATGTTATCACACATCCATGTCCTTTACATTTGCAAAATCACTATTGCTGTTGTGGGCAGGGACTCTCTCATCTACAGTTAAAAGGACTTTGTTCTTTCGTTTGAATTGCTCGTGTTGCATTTACATTTACCGACAATCTGTATGTGTCCTTTAAGACACTTGGGATACAACTGCCCTTTCAAATGACAGTTCTCTATCTTAGGATATGTTAACGTATAGGAAAGCTATAGTTTAAAATGATGTTGCTCAGCCCAAAATGTGGCTAGTGTGCCTTTGTCTGGATGGGTGCCTCTCACTTCTACCTGGAGTCGTTCCTCGGCTGTGTTTGAATTGGAGTCTTCGTTGACTATGATTACCCATAGCTCGGAAACAGGAAGGGCCTGTTAGGGAGTAAATGTTTCTACGTGGGTTTGTGTCTCGGACCACACAGAGCCCCATTCTGACTTGCTCCAAATTTACTTTACTAGCAGCGTAATTTAATCACTTCTGCTGTGGGCAAGTATGTTGGTTGCCATTACGGGCTTTCAGGCAAGAGCAGCCACAGTTTAAGAGTCAAGGCTCTGTAGCTGGGGCTGTAACAGACTCATCCTCTGAAGACTGGGCATGTCGGCGGCTGGTAATCTATACTACGCTTGCATGCTTTTATATCCTTATGACGGCTAATTACCTTTGGGGCGTGTGGGAGTGAACTCAGCCTGCCCTAGACAAGCTTGCTAAACTGGGAGTTGTATACAAACGATCTTTTGACCTAATGTGATCTAGATGTTTTGGAAAGAAAATCAATGACACTGTGAAAGCCTGTATTTCACAGTGATTTTCCTTACTATACCCATATGTTAGGGTGGGATTTCTGGAAGGGTTATTTTTCTGCATATAGTAAACATGGCTGTTTAAGACATTTTATTCACATACTTAAAATATTTTAGTCCAGGGCTTCCCAAACATGGTACATGTACCACAGGTGGTATGCAAAACATCTCTGGGAGCACAGTGGGAGAAATTCACAGTGGGAGAAATTAATGGCAAATGTAATGTTCATTATAATAATAATTTGCATTTAAGAGGTTAAAATATACACCATATGCTGGTAGGGATATACAGGCAGCTGGTAAAGCTGGAAGAGGGTATGCACTAAGAAGAAGTTCAGGAACCTCTGCTTTAGTCAAATGCTTAAAATGCATCTCCGGCACAGGTGTTTGCAAGTAGAGAGCACACAGTGAACACTAGTGGCGTTTGTCACTTTGGATGTCACAGTGTCATGATAACGTGGTTTGGAAAGAAGCAGTACGGTGGCTTGCTTTCTCATTGCCTCAACCAATCTGCCGTGTGGTTTCTTGCTGGCTGTTTCCACTTCGTCAAATAAAGTCGGTTCTCAAGTGTATTTTTATCGTATGTGTACATAGTTAAGTATTGATGTGCTTTTTTATTCCTGTTCATGTTCCTTCTGACGCCAAAAAAAAAGCACATTTCTGAAGCCTTGGGTAGTTCAATAAAAAGAGGACATTTTTCAGAAACTCGTGCTGGGAGAGTAAATGCGTTGTTTACTCTGTATGGTAAATAGAAAACAGACATTTATGGTCCTCGTGAGGTTCATTTTGGTCCCCAAATGTTTGATAGTAAGTAACTTATAATTTGGAGCATTTATATTCCATGCATTTTGTGGTTCTTTTGTGACGTGTATTAATGAGAAATGAACGGCGCTGTGATTACAGAAGCTTTTGCGATGCTGAGCTGCTGGAAATTAAAGCAAAGCTGAGCTGATTCCAGACCTATGCTTTGTTTTCAGAATCGACGTCGTATGTCTTACAAGCTGTATTAAGTTTTTGTTTTATAGTAATAACCGTAATAGTTTGTGGCTATTTAGCATAGCTGATTAGCCTGCCTGCAGCACAGCCTGGACAAATCTTCATTGCTTCCTGTACCAGAGACAGCATACACAGAGCAGTGTGGTGTAATTCAGTATGTCACGGCCTAGTATTGTACATTTGCAATGTAGATGTACCCTCTCTTTCTCTGTCTCCTTCCTTCACCCCGGGTGAGTCCTCTATCGCAGTCCGCAGATGCTAAAGACGAAGTTCCTCTTGCTATGAAATGCAGATCCCAGATGTCAGGGCATTTCCCATGCCATCCTCTTAAACTTGGAAGATTTTCTTCTCTTTCCCCTCGTTGCTAAATAGCCCAAGTTAGTTAGAGACAATCCTGCCTGAAGCAGGGGGTGGACTTGATGACCTCGTGAGGTCCCTTCCAGCCCTGCTTTCCAATGATCCTGAAGATTAATTAACTTAGGATAATAGGAAAGTAGGGCTTGAAGAGACTTAGTCAACTAGAAGGTCATTAGTCCAGCCCCCGGCTCAAGGCAGGATTATCCCTCTTTAAACCATCCCGGCCAAGTGTCTGTCTAACCTGCTCTTGAAAACGTACAAGGATAATACTTCCCCAAGTTTCCAAGTAGGCTGCTCTGACATTTGACCACCCTCTTAGGCAGAAAGTTTCTGCTAATTTTCAACAAGGATTTCCTCAGCTATAGCCTGAGGTTGTTGGTTCTAGTCCCGTTCCCTACGTTATCACAGAGAGAACCCCATTTCCATCTGTCACAGAGCACCCTGGTGCCCTGTGCCTGCAGAGGCAAGGAACTGCCAGAGGGGGAGCCCTAACAGTGTTTAGGCAATGCAGCTGCAGGTTGCCAAGGCAACCCCTGAAGTCAGCTGACCCTAGGGGGCAGGGCTTGGCCCTTATAAAGCCCACAGCCAGGACCAGACTGGCAGTTCTCTGCCAGCAGCTGGAGGGGCAGGAGCTTGTAGAGACAGTAATGTGAGTACAACTCACAAGAGCTCCAGAGGCTGGAGCAATGATGTGGAGTGGTAGCTGGGAGGCTTACTTTGTTATGGCTTGGTGCCTTATGTTTAAGTTACAGCCAGAAGCTTGTGTTATGTTTTGTTAGTGTTATATTACACTGGTGGTTTGGGTGAGGCTGCAGGGGTGGAGGAGGCCTCAAGGGTGACCCACAGTAGCGTGGGGCCCTAAGGGGCAACCCACAGTAGCGTGGGGCCCTAGTGCACAGGAAGGAGCACGACTTGGGGCAACCCACAGTAGTGTGGGGCCCTTTGGGGCCATCCACAGTAGTGTGGGGCCCTAGCACCCAGGAAGGGGTGCAATTTGGTGCCTGTGGGGGTGCAGCATTGAGAAACCCAAGTTGGGCAGAGCGGAGCTAGCCGCGAGAGGGGGCAGCTCTGAGAAGGGGGTCTGAGGAGGACTTGGAGAGCCTCTGAAAGGGGCTTGGCACTGAGAAGCCCAAGAGGGGCACTATTGGAGAAGCCCAAGTTGGGCACAGCAAGCCCCAGGAAGGGGGCAGCTTGGAGGAGCCCTAGAAGGAGGGCAGGTTGAGCGTGGTCAGCCGCAAGCAGGGGGCAATATTGAGGCCCCAGGCAGGGGCAGAGCATGGAGAAACCCGGTGAGGGCGAGGCGAGCCCAGAGAGGGGAGCGCCGTATTGGGAGCCCATTGGAGGGTGTACAGAGTCCAGGTGAGGGACAATTGTGAGACGGCCCAGAGGGAACGACAGAGAGGCCATGGGATTTCTGAGGCTTGGGCTGCAGTATTGGGGAGGAAGAAACCGCAGACAGTGCCCCCTAGTGGAGGGGGCAGTACAAGGAGAAGGGCAGCTTCCTGCTAAGGAACCAATTAAGATCAAAGACATGGCAGGTGAGTAGGCGGGTGGTTGCCCAGAGACAGGTGCAGGGGCCATATTGAAGGTGGGCCCAGCGCATCCTGTCACACCATCCTTTCTGCAATTGCCTTTTAGATGTCTGAAGACTGTTATCAAATCCCCTCTTACCTTTTCTTCACCAGACTAAATAGCCCTGGTTCTTTCAGCCTCTCGTCATAAATCTTGCCTCCCAAGCCCCTAATCATTTTTGTTGCTCTGTGCTGGACTGTTTTCCAGACTGTCCACACCCCTTTTGTGCAATCATGTGCAATAATTACCCCCCCACTTTTTTTGCTGCTGTTGCAGGTTTTTTGGGATGGAGAGGATTCCTGGGGAGGATGGTAAACGTGTTCTTGCTCTACATTTTTAGCTTCCCCCAAAAAGGAAGGATGTTCCATGTGCTAGGGTGCTAGCTGTAGAAGATATGAGCTTAAATTCCTGAACTGTTGTTGACTGGGTCGAGCCCAGAGAGTGTTAGTGAACGAATCTGTATCATCTTGGTGGGAGGTGGCCAGTAGTGTCCCACAAAGTTCGCATCTTGGCCTCATGCTATTCAACATCTTTATCAGCCATTTAGATAGGGTTGTGGAAAGCACACTGGCCAAGTTTGCAGATGATACTAAGTTATGGGGAAAAGTGGTCATGCTAGGGGATAGGGTGTGGATGCAAGCAGACCCAGACAAGTTGTAAAGGCAGGTGGAGTGGAACCAGATGCAATTCAATAAGGATAAATGCAGGGTGCTTCATCTGGGTAGAGGTAACCAGCAACATGAATATAGGTTAGGAGGAGATGTCCTGGCCAGCACGATGGCTGAAAGGAACCTTGGGGTTATGGTTGATCACTGGTGGATCACAGGATGAACATGAGCCACCAGTGCAATGCTGTAGTCAACAGAGCTATGGGCATACTGGGATACATTAGCTGTTGCATTGTGAGCAGGGCTAAGGAAGCGATACTTTCTCTCTACTCACCGCTGGTGAGACCCCAGCTGCAGGATTGCATCCAGTTCTGGGCACTGAACTTCAAAAAAGACATGGAGAATGTTGAAAGGGTCCAGAGAAGGGACACGAGAATGATTAAGGTCCTGGAGGACCCTTATGAGGAGAAACTAAAGAATCTGGAACTGTTCAGACTGGGGAAGAGAAGACTGAGAAGGAACTTGGTGGTCATCTGTTAGTATGTAGGAGGTGAATATTGGGAGCTGAGAGAAACTTCACTAGGGCGTCCCAGCGGAGGACAAGGAGCAATGGCCATAAACTGTCGAGGATTGTTTCAGGTTGGGTTTAAGGAAGAGCTTCTTTACGGTAAGTGTGACCAGAGTCTGCATTAGACTTCCAAGGCTGGACACTGCACCACCTCCTTGGGAAGTCTTCAAGAGGAGACTGGACAGACACCTAGCTGGGATCATTTGATCTCATCAGTATTCCTGCCCAAAGCAGGAGGTTGGACTTGATGCCATGGGGTGCTAGAGCATGGCTCTCTGGCTGTGTGTTCACTTCCTCTTCCTGCTACCCCCACGGTCTCTGGGATTTGCAGTCCAGAATTACAGCAACAGGATTCTACAGTGTTGCTCATCACTTTGGCTTCCAGGTGCCTCTGTGGTTTGTAGTCCACAGTTCCAGACAGCAGTAAATTTGGGCAGGGGGAGGGGTGTTTAACCCCCATCCCTGGCCCCAGATGCCAGCAGGAGTTTGCTTGGTGGGGAGGGCAGTCTCCCTCTCACTCCACCTTGCAGACTGGACTGCATCCCCAGTCAGGCTTCCTCCTCCCCTTGCCCCCCAACCCACTTCCTGGTCAGCCAGCCCTCACTAGAGAACAGAGCGGCAGGGCCAGCCCTGCTCCGAGGTGCAGACAGCACAGTCCAGCCCAGGACTACGGAGCATGCTGGGATGCTGGGGGACTGTGATTTAACTTGAACCAGGAAGAGGTCTGGGGCAGAAGTTTTATAAACTGGTTTGACCCAAAACAGTTAAGTTTGATACTACATTCAACCAAGTTTATCTTATACCAGTTTTGGCCATTTTGAAATCGATTTATGTGCCCTTGCAGACTGGGCCGCATCCCCAGTCAGGCTTCCTCCTCCCCTTGCCAGGTGGACTGCAAGGGGCAGTGTGAGGGCACCGAGCACTACTGGCCCCATCCTGGCTGCAGTGAGAAATGCTCGAATACTACGATGGGAGCTTTTCAGCCTCCATAGTGGCTGCCTGCTGGGGCTGGTGCAGGCTGGACCTGGCTCGTTGGGTTACTTACGTGTTTGAAATGGGTCCGATGAAGGGGCGTTTGAAATGCGCAGACTTCACATGTACTTTTGCTGGTAAACAACCCATTTTAAAATATGCGGCGACTCTAGAGCACGTGAGCCTGCGTCAGCTTTGGCAGCGACGGTGAGTTCTTGGCTGCATTGAAGTCGGTGACAAAACACCCACTGACGGCAGCGAAGCCAGGATTTCGGCCATGGATGGACCCTACCTGGGAAGGGAAATTCTGCAAACGCATTTGCGGGAGCTCTGGGGGGGCTTTTCATTACAGAGCTGCTTGCAAGAAGAAAGCTCTAATGTACTCATGCCTTTGAATGGCCGGGGGGCTGAGACCATTTGGGGAGTGTAAAACAGTAGTGCTGATTGCTAGTCGTGTTAAATATCCCAGCAGACTTCTTGCCACACTGGCAGTGTTAACAAGGGTGCCCGGACTATATTTCCGCCTGGCCAATTCCACTCTGCCTGCCTGAACATCCCTGGGACTTAAAAGCTAGTAATGGGGAACTAAGGCTGGCAAAAGAGTGCAGGAGTAAAATGAAAGCTGTGTCATAAACAAAGCAAAATAGCGGGGAACGCTGCTGCATTTTATTGCCTCTTACTTAGGAAGACCTGAATAACTTAATCCTCGATCTGCCACGTACAGGCGATATATGTTCTTCCTGAGCTCATGGCAATAAAAATGTTATAATGCCCCACAGTGCCAAGCAGAACGTGCAGATTCACTTAAATAATTGGGTTTATGCATTTGGTATAATACAAGTCATTTACTGAGGGAGCCTTTGAGATTATTCACCAGCTATACAGCAACTGAATCCAAAAAATGCCCTCTGTGAAACATTTTATTTTCTCTAGTCCTAGTGAACAGCTGCGATGCATTTTTCACGAAAAAGAAATGGTGTTGGTAAACTGGTCTTCAATTAAAATGCAGATGGTCCTTTCTTCCAGCCCTGCATTTCTCTTCCTTTTCAGGCTGGCCACCTCTTATACAAACTGAAATATTTTGTGAACCCCTGGTGTTTCTTATAACATGAGAAACAGGGGGAAAAAATCACATTTCTTTTAATAATGCTAAGCCTAGCTATTTTTTTTTTTTTTTGTATGTGTGTGTGTGTGTGTGCACACTTCAAGAGATGACTGGAGAGTATTTAACCCGAAGAGAATGGCTGTGTAGAGAGCAGCAGAGAGACTTTTTTTTGCTTGAAACTGCAGTACCATTTCTAAATCTTTGCAACACCTTGATTCCTTTTTATAGACCCATGGCAAAGGAGGGCGGAAAGGGGGCTCATCCAGTGCAGTGGTTTTCAACCTATTTTCATGTGCAGCCCCTTAAAATTTAAACTGGAGCCCCAGCCCAACCTCTGGCCCCTCGTTCTCTAGCTGTATTCCTCTTTTGCTCAGGATTGATTTTCCCCCACCCCCCCGCCCCACACACACACACACACATATCCTTCAAATCTACAGTGCAGACTCTCATTTTAAAGTCAGGCTCATGGTATAATATCAAAGCACTACAGTGAACAAAACCAAAAAGCTGATCCCAACAGTAGCTGCTACAAATCGCTGAAATTTCAGGTTCCATTTTAAAAAACGAAGAGAAAGATCGATGAGTTTTCCTGCTCAGCATTTATCTTGCTCATCAACTGCTGTACCATGCAGTCTGCCTAAATCCTATTGGAGAGCCTTGTGGAAATTACTGTATGGATCTTTTGCTAAGTGCCTGATCTTGCAAATGCTCTTGTGTGACTTTACCCATGTGAGCAGCCCAGTGCATGACAGTGATTTTCTTTACTGAGTAAAATTACTTGTGTGCATAAGGGTCTACACAAGAGGACTTAAGTATTCTTGACAAATCTGCCTCTTAATTAAAACTGATGGGGAAAAACAAATGCGAGGTTATGTCCCTGAAGGATGGAAAAAGATATTTCGACGTTCAAATGCCAGCAGACACCTGAGCCGCTCTGGTTTTCCCTAGGCAGAATATACCCAACTCTACCATGTGCTTTTGGATTGATCTTGGGAGCACGTCTTCCATTCTGGAAATCCCAGAAGAACCAACTGACCCCGCTTTTGCTTCATTTGTTCTTTGTGAGGCTATTTGACGGGCCAGCAGAGTCAGCGGGGAACTATTCTGTCCTGAGGCTCAGTTCAAAAGCCATTTGGAGCTGGTTATTGTGGTTTGTTACGCAGGGGGGTTTGATAACACTCTTCAAATACATAAGGGAGGCTTATCAAGAGCATGATGATGGATTCTTTTCTGCAGCTGTAGCAGGCAGGTCAAGAAGCAATGGCAACAAGAAAAAAAAGAGTTAAGGTTGAAAGGAGTTCCCAGTAAGGATGCTGGTTACGCATTGAAACCGGTTGCTTCGAGAGGCTGGGGAATCTCCCTCCTTGGTTGTTTTTAGAAGGACTGGAAGTGAGCAGGTTTGGCAGGTGGCCCTAATTATCCCGCCAATTAAAACAGGAAGGAAAAATGGGACTTTGTGATCTTCACCGAGATCTCAGAGGTAGCGTACAAGACGCCTACTTGCTGAGAGTGAATTTTCGAGCGGGGGACGTGAGCTAGAGAGGTCCGTGGTGGGCTTCGTGTGCTCAGGAGTCCCTGGTTCTGTTGTAAAGCTACAAGGAATATAACACCGCAGGCGGCAGAGAAGATATTGGACTACCTGGTGCCTCTGTTGTGAGGGCAGGGAAGAATGGGATCTGGCCTTGGCTTCATGGCTCCTTTGAAAGATGCTGATAAATGGATAAATGTGTAATGCTGTTACATCCTCCTCAGCTTGGTATTTACCATGCCTTTGATTATTAAAATGCTCCTGTGTTTTTTTTTGTTTTGATCTTTCTTAACCATTGGAAATCTCAGGCTCTCCCCCCATATAAGATCATACGGCAAAAGGATGCATTTGTGCGGAAAATGTTGGACTGGGACTCTGGCAGGGTGGATTTGGCTCTCGGCTCTCCCCCAGACTTTTCTGTGACCTTGGGCAAATATCTTCCTATCAATAAAACAGGTTAAAATAGGGTTGGTGATGCTTCTTTTTCCACCCTCTGTGTACTTCTTATGTATTCAGATTAAGTTTTTAAGGACAAAGACACTTCCTTGCTCTACTGTAAATACGTTATAAGATAGTCTATGAAGGATCACTGATTTCATGCACTGCCTCGAGGTACCATCTGCGATGGCCGTGCAGGGATGAAACGAGGAGCATGTGTGCACGACATTTTAAAGCAGGCTAAATGCTTTTGCACCACTTTAATAGTGTCAATGTTTGCACACCTCAGCAGTGTATGGCACATTAATTTCAGCTGTTGTAGGAAATTCGGTGGTGTAATGCACCTTAAATGATTTTGGCACAGCAAACTAAATCTCCTCCTCAGAGTTTTAGTTGTTGTGGGGACAGCAAACTAAAACTCCTCGAACTAAACTACAGCTCCAGAGCGAAGCACCGGGCTCTGGCAGGAAGCCCTGCAGGCAGCCTGGCAGCAGCCGGGAAGGCAGACTCCACCCAAGAAAGTTGGCAAGCCTAATTTAATTTCATTTTTTTTCCCACCTGGAGCCTGCCTGAGCTGTGTGGGGGCCTGGTGCTTTCCTCCATGGCTGCGGTGCCCCCGGGACCACCCAAGCCAGGTGCCTGTCGGTGGGGGGGGGTCCACCCCCTGCACCCCAGGGATCACTCTACCCACCGGCAGCTCGCTCTCCCTTCCCCTCCCCACTACCAGAGAGGCAGGTAAGTGCAGGTCATAGGGGTTTACTTTGCCCTAAATTAAAACCCACCGCTTCAATTTAGGGTCTCCATTTCATCTGTAAGAATTTGCTTCATTTGTGTCTCTGTCATTCTGTCTGTCATGCCCAAGAAACCATATTTGCACTCGCTTTTCTGGACTTCAACTGATTGATTTCAGTTAGTGATGGTATACTCTCAGTATCCAAGCCCAAATTGTCCCTTAACACCCTTACTTTAACTTTAACCCACATCACCCTTACCAAGGTGAAGCAGAGAATAGATGGCAATTGAATGCAGAAAGAATGGCAAGAGTAAGACAAAATGAAACAAATGAGCAAAGAGGACATTGTAGAAAAGATGCAAAGGGTTCGCAGAGGCAATCGAAGATGGGCTGAAAGAGACAACAATAGATTCACTGAAAACGAGATTGAGGAACATAGTTGTGGATTGATCAACGTGGTGTGCCGGTTTTGTAACTCTTTAAACTTCCAAGCTGAAAGACTGTCAGGTGGCCAATTCCAGACTTGTGCTCATAAGGCTAATGTGCTTGTGCCTCCAAGCCGACCATTTCCAGAGTATTTGAGGGATTTGATGAGGACTTGGAATAAGGAGCATTACCAGAATTTTAAAACAAACATTCGATCCTACAGCAGTGCATTGCCTGTCGAGCAAAGACCATTGTGACGAGATGTAGGATTCACGGGCCATGTGGAGGATTGAATCCAAATGCACCGTGCACGGAAAATCATCAATGTCTGAAGAAACATCCAAGGAGTTTAGAGAGGAGATACTTGGAAATGTTGATGGATAACCGTTGTATAGAAGACCAGGCAGAATAGCTCGAGTTGGCGATGACGCAGTGGGTAACAGAGATGTGGTACTCTAAAACAAGTAGCCTATTCTTGCCTGTCACTTTTTATGGGCTTTTATGCTAGTTGGTATATAAACATAAAACATAGTAATGTAATTCCACTTGCTTTATAGTAAACTCCACATCCTTAATGAGCCCTACCAGCTATTCAGTTAAGGTCATAGCAGAATCAACAACATGGAGGACTTTTTTAATAGGCACAAAGTGTAATTTAGTTTGCACTAAAAGCAAGCAGGACTTGGGCTCCTAATGATAAGTCTCCCCCATAGCAAACCAGTGGTATTTGGAAGACTTCCAAAGGTCTATCACATAGGTCAAGAAGTGGGGCCTTTTCTCAAGACATTTTAGCACAATGGAAATGTGGGTTGAAAGTACCAGTTTCTCTCTCTAATCAGTTCTGTGATGCTTCTTGTCACTCCCTCACCCTGCGTCTGGGCATGGGACCTCCATGGGCTTTCTTCGCCGCATTGTTACTTGGCAAATATATTGAGGGGGCGTTAAGCTTCTACTGAGGGGGCACCCTTGGGTGATGTGTGTGCGCCACTTCTGTGGTCCTCTTGTGTGCCACAGAGGAATATGTCCCTACACCCATTCACAGCATGTGCAAACTCAGAGACGAGGGGGCAAAGCCCCCAATCTTGGGGCATCTACTTCCAGCATGCTTCAGAGAGGTACCTCCAGAGTCGTGGGTCTGCTTTATTTCTGGGTTTGGCATGCACAAGGAAGGAGCGGGTACACAAGGTGTGCGTCTCGGTGGCATGCTTAAGAGTATGGCGGAAGCATTTAGCCAGACCCTCTGCAGGTAATATAGTGAGTTCATAAGCTACAGCCATAATTCCTGTGTACGCCCCGGTCCAAACACGACTGAATTCACATCTGCATAACTTTGCTTTGTAGAGATGCACAGTTATTGACTGGTTGATGCCTGCGACTTTTTTTTATCCCTTTATGAACAATATAAACTGCTTTAAACATCAGCATTTGGGGACCAGAGTGGTTTTCTTTTGTTGCGGTCTCTCCAGAGAACATCTCCCATCCTCCTGCTTGAGTGGCATTAAAGTCTCCAATAAGAATCTCTCTCTCTGGTCCCCCACCTGCCCTGGGGAATAAATTAAAAGCAAATCTGAAAATAATTTATGCGGCATTCTTGTCACCATTTTTTCTCTATTGTGATTTTTAAGTATCTCAACTTTGAGAATGGAAAAATGTGTTGTAAGTGCTACAGTACTTTAACTTGCTGGTTTTGCACTGTGAAGTCTAGTTCTGCATAATAAGCAAGCCATCCTTCTTGCTCAGACCACTTTCTAGTTCAGTGGCTGTTGTTTGGCTTGACTATCCTTTGTTTGCTTTGCTTAGCTGATTTTTTTCCCCATGTCTTCCACCGTCAGACTCGATCAGAATATTTTTGTAATGTAACGTTGCTGGTGACAGCAAAATGATGCAATTTTTGTGCTATTTATAATAGGGAGACAAGTAACATGGAAACTTGCACTTTCTGAACACCTTAAAAATGCCAGCATCTGATAACATGGCAACCCACTTTCTGATTTTATTTTTGACTTCTTGTGGTTGTAGCATCTTCCAGCCAATTAAAACCATATGCCTAATCCACAGAGATAACAAAAGGGAGGGTGGTCGATTAGAAATAGCTAAACTGCTAGGGTTTCATTGACGGCAATACTATAGAGAGAGAAATCCAGGCATTTCTTTGAGAAAGCAACTACTTAAGGCCAAATGATGTGATGCTGCACACTGTATTACGTCTTTTCCTATTAAGCTCTCCCAAAGCTCGTAGATGAAGCGGTAGAAGAATATGGGATTTCAGATCAGCATTGCATTGCAGATTTGAGAGCAATTTCAGGGACGTTGCTGTGCAGTAACACTGGTTGCTGCACAGTTATTTTCGTACTTGTGTGTGCAAGTATTCAGTGGCTGTGCAGCAGTAACTCATATAGACTCGGCTTGTAGCTCTGTACCTGCTGACAGCACTGCACGGTTGTAATCCTAATCCTATACACCAACCAAAGTTTCAAATGACCTACCCAGTATCAAAGAGGAATTCGGTAGCAGAGCAAACTTACTAACTGCATTGCATGCCTGTCTCCAGATGAAACTCCTCGGCAGTGATGAGACCTGGTGCTGGACGAATGGCAATTAAGCAGCAAAAAACTAAATGCCTTTTACACTGAGCAACTTAAACAGGGTGGCAAAGTAAGCTCACCACTAGTTTAATTTAACAAGATCTTTCAATTGGCCAATTGAATTGCTGTTGCTCTTCCTACGGCTCTGACCCATCAGCATTTCCACTGCAGGCTCTTTAAAAGTGTTGCAGATGCTAATGGCTCAACAGGAGCTCTCCTTGCTTTGGGGTAGGAGGGAGCAGGAGGATATTCATGAGTGTGATGCCGCTTGCCTGGTGACATTGGTTTGACGCCAGATAAATTGGTCCAATGTGAAGCTGTGTGTTTCTCATCACTAGGTCTAATCTGGATGAGGCCTGCTGTCTCTAAAAGGTAGCGAGCGTGTGTGCACAGTCCTAGGATCCCTTCCTTCACCCAGCTTGGCACTCAGAATTCAAATAACTTCATGCTTGCTATACACGAGTCTTTGCTGCCTTACGCCGGGAAACACAGCTTGTGATTGATTTGGAGCTGTCCTGGGATTACTTCTGAAAGCTGTGCATAAGGCTGATGTTTACTGCATGAAAATATTGGTTTATGTTACGAGGGATAAGGAAGGGGAAAAAAAATGGCTCGAGTAAGCCAGTGCTTAAGAGTTCAGGGACAATGCCAGGGACTCCTAGCTTTGATGTCTGTGCCGCTGCCTACAACTGGACTCAAACAGGAAAGGGCAGGAAAGACTTTATAGACGGAACAAAACCCTGGCCAGATTATGAGGGCGACTCTCACAAGACAGTGGCAGTTATGTTGGGAAGGATGAGATTAAGAGGTGGGAGAGCCTAAATACTACTTGCATGCTGCTGGCCACAGATGCCTGAAGAGAAGAACCACAGTACTAGTCTTCAGTCAGGCTGTGCTGCGGTCCAGGGCCTGGGCCAGCCGTAGCGGTATAGTGGACTGCCACTCTAGGGGACAGAGCAAGGTGGCACCTTGAAGACTAACTGGTTCAGAGAGGCTTAAGCTGAAGTTAGAGCAAGGGAAGTTTAGGTTCGATATTAGGAAGAACTTTCTCACTAGAAGGTAATAAAACACTGGACCAGGTTACCCAGAGAGGTGGTGGCATCTGGGCATCTTGGCTGGGATGATGGAGTTGGGGCTGGTCCTGCTTTGAGAAAAGGGCTGGATGAGATGTGACCTCCTGAGGTCCCTTCCACCCCTCGTTTTCTGAGTCTAAGTTTTTGTAGGTAAGACGCTCTAAGGTGCCTTCTGCCTGACTTCAGACTAACGCAGCCACCCACCTCTCACCCCATGAGAGCTAAGAGCACGGTGGAGGACGTAGAGGTAACGGGGTAGATCCTTCCAATGCCTGAGTGGATGAATCCAGAAAAAAACCTAAAAGAAACCAAAGTGCAACTGTTACCATCGCCCATCCCATGAGAAATACCAAGTCATGTATTCTTTTGGGAATTTTGCAACACGTCTCAAGTCTTTTTGAGTGCTTTCTTCTTAAGCTCCCTCATTTCCCTTCATGCAGGTACAATTTGATGCATGTTTTCATTCCCCTCCTACACTTTGATTCTGGTAGTTCATCTGCTGTTATGCCAGCTGTGATTTCCGTACCTGGGGGTTGAATTCCACTCTGACAGGAGCGTAGAAGTTGGAATTAAACCCCGCCGCCCTCCACAGGGTTACTCTGCTCTTGTGCCATTGTGCCTGACAGCAGAATCCGGCTCCGAGCTCTACCACCTCTGACTGCCAGGGAACGGTTGTTGTGTGTATTGATTTTTCTCCTGTGCTTCTTTTATTATTTTCAAGGTCAAACTTAAACTGTGTCTTGCTCTATAATATTATGTTTTGTTCACTGCCACGTAGATTGCAGTCGGTGATTAGTGAGTGCATCTTGGTGGTAAATCAGTAGCTAGTAGCTAATGTGAAAAATGGGTAGAATAGTATCTCCTTCATCACTGAGATCTGCCTTTTGAGAGGATACATCATCCAATAGCCTTTGGTCCTGCATTATATAACACATTTAGAAATACACCCTCATGGGCTTTCTCTTTCCTTCCAGCTGGGTATTAAATGCATGGAAGGAGCACTTTTGTGTGTGTGGGTCTGCCTATACCCATGTCTGGGACGAGGAGATCTCTGGCTGCAGTAATTATTATCACCAGTGTGAATCTCACCTCTTTCAGCTGGTGTTCTTGGTTTCTTGGCGTGGAAAAGCTGAAGTGTTGTCACGGCCCCATGCGTTTCGCAGTCCTTTGGTTGCAGAATTGTATCCTAGACCCCTAATATGTTGTTTAAAAAAATAATAATAAGTTAAGTCCTATGAGATGTTGTATAGCGTGCAGTATATGAGTGGATGAGCATTTTGGAGCAGGATTGACTGATAGCATCATCTAACTCTGTCTTACCATTGGGCCTGCTTTCTCCTGTACACTTCGCAATGCTTGACTTTTATTCCTAGTAACTAGTTGACTCCTATTCCTATTTCCTGTAAGCTAAATGCTACACAGGGTTTGGGGTGGACAGTATGTTTAGATGATGGTGATCCCTGAGTTAAGGCATTTTGTGAGCTTGCTTAAAAGCCTCATTTGGTACATAGGCGAATCTAGACATTATTTCCTTATAATCTCCTTTAGGATGATTGAGTGTGCCTAAGTATGTATACAGAAAACAGATTTGCTGGTAAGAAATACATTTGGTGTCAATTTTAAAGGCTTTTTTTTTATAATGCATGTTCAGGTTATTTTGGTATCAAGGTCATAATTTAAGTTCGAGATCTTGCGCACACAGGAAAAGTTGTGCTTTCGGTGACATGCATAGCGGCACAACTTCTTATCCTCAGAGAAAATTGTAAGGCAGCGTTCAGGCTTTTTTCATCTTGGAAAATCAATTTGCTAGAACTGGTTTAGATTAAGAATCATAACATCAAATAAAAAAAAAAAAAGTAATATGGAACCAGAGCTGGAAGCCTACATCTGTTCCCAGATTCAACACCTTCTCAATTGAAGTTTCATATTGTAGTCAGCATTTCCCCAAAAGAATGTGTATCTTCACTCAGACTAATCTGCAGTTTCTCTGTGCTCTGAAGTTTCCAAAATTTCTAAATGGAAATTGGAAAGTACAAGAGCCACTAATGAAATGGTAATATAAACTCCCCTCTCAGCATAGAGAAAAGCAAGCAAAGTAAAAATGCACAACCTTAGTGTTTTTTTTGATTGCTAGGAGCTCTTTTCTTTGGATATCAACTGATTTGCAAGGAGAGAAAGAAATCAACTTTACCTTCAGGTGATCCTCTTATTTTTCAAGATCTAAACGGTTTTGCAAATTCCTTTTGAAACAGATGTATCAAAATATTCATGCGATGCAAAACCTATCCCACATAGTGATTATTTTTAAAAGCCAAGTTAATGCTGGTGACAGGCTAGAGGTTGATTGTACCTAGACACCATCTGGTTTTTTTCTGAAGAGATGTGTAGTGAAGGCATTAACAGTGTGAGCTTTCCATATGTTGCCTTGTCATATGCTTCTACCGTGGGCTATCGTAACTACCAAGACACTTGTTTGCTGTCAGTTGACCTAGTGCTGAGGGTAGAGATGTTCTTTCCCTGGTCTATCCTGACTGCTAAAGTACTTCCAGGCTTTGTGCCTGATAACCCAGCTATGTTCAGAGAGCATAAAAATGTGCAGAGTAGCCCCACTACCAGTTAGCAGGTTAGGTGACAACTTCATGGATCCCACGCTGAGGGTGCATCTACACGTGTGCTTTACTGACTAATTAGCTCTACAGGAAAGTGTCACTGTCTACATGCATGCCGGTATTAGGGCTTAGTAAATTAATTAACTCCACTGCAGAATAGTATTGTTGGGGACAGTATTAACCTACTGTGGAGTAATTTACTCCACTGAAATGCACGTGTAGACAGTGACTGGGGTATGAGGGTGCTACAGTGCTGCCTAGGCTTGCACTGGGCCATCCTTGTGCCCGAGCCAGCTCCTCTGCTGCCCAGTGCTGCAACCTGGATACCAGGGCTGACCCCTGAGTCCTCTGTGAGCCCAGAACTGCTCCAGCTTGGCTCAAAATGCTGTGATCCCAGGCTCACGTGCAGACACTGCACCCAGGAGCAGTTGACCCTGGCACGAACAGCACCAGAGATTGTTGCTCTGTGCTAATTGCACGTGTAGATGGCTCGATTATTTGATTGTGAAGGCGGAAACAAGGCATTTTCGTGGTAAAATCTTTGGACCAACTGAATAGTTGGGTGACCCTGTTGCTACTGTACCTGTGTGATGACCTCTCTATACTGCTTATTTGCATACCACCATTGGTATGCAATGTCAGATTATAGGGACTGTGTCTCTTATATGCATGTTCTCCATTGGCATGCATGAGCAATGCAGTGAAAA
Source organism: Caiman crocodilus (assembly GCA_030014935.1). Taxonomy (NCBI): domain Eukaryota; kingdom Metazoa; phylum Chordata; order Crocodylia; family Alligatoridae; genus Caiman; species Caiman crocodilus. Next base: position 255,939,548 of record JAGPOW010000261.1, on the reverse strand, counting down.
CCTCTTTTGTGCTTGTTTTGACTGTGATGTAATGTTTTAACTGTTTCTGACATTTTGAATGTAAGAGGCCAAGGGGGTCAGGTTTCTGTGCACTGGCCTTGCTTTCAAAATTTGTAATGTCCATAAGGGGACTGATGCTGTAAGAGAAGATTGAGCAAATGTAATGGAGGGGTCAGTGTTACCATGACTGGGAAGTCCAGGATGAAGGGACCCCCAACTCAGAAAGCACAAGAGAGGAAGGAAAGGCTTCAGGTTGGAGCAACCCTTAGCAGGTGGCAATGCATCTCACCATCCAACCATACTAGCTAGAGACAGGAATTACACATGATCGGAAACCGGTTCAACTCTGTAACATAACAGAAGTTCCATGCACACAAGCCACTTTCAAAATGGTTAAAGCTAGACCGGGATGGAATGTATTATCACATGTAACTCATTTAGGTTAAATCAGTTTATTGAGCTTCTGTCCCAGATCCCCTCCAGATTCAAGTTAACTCATAGTCCTCCAGCATCCCAGGATGCTTTGCACCTCCCTCACAAACCCACTTTGCAGGGTGGACGGGCTAGGCTGCCTGCTCCTGCTGAGCGGGGAGGTGTGCTCTAGCGCCCCTCGGCTTCTGGCCTGGGCCACTGCAGGCATGTGGCTGCATTTCCAGAATCGAAAGTGAATGTCTGGTCACTTGCTTACGGGTTCAATCTATGCAGCTTAGACTAACTTGCAAAGACTGAATTGATTCAGCCTTGGGCTTTTTTGTCTGTCTGGACTTAGCCCATGGGAAAAGTGTTGGTGGTGAACAAATTCCTTTTGCGGGTTCAGTTTGAAATCCTTAGAAGCCTGTACCTGCCAGAGCCCAAAGAGCTGAGATTGCATCTGAAAGAGCTGGGTTGCCTCTGCAACCAAAAGAGAAACAATACTATGGTGGTGAGGAGCAGTACACCCCAGAGGAGTGGCAACAGCAGTAGTAAAGCAGTGCCCCCATGGTGATGGCCAAAGGAAACGTTGGGCTAAGAGCTATACTACCTCTCCTGACTGCACAGTCCCACACAAGGTGAACAAAGTGAGATCTCTGAACCTGTTGACTGTGCTGAACTGTTAATAGTGGGAGGAGATGCACTACTGATTGCTGAGGAACTCGTAACTCTCTTTGTCATCCCGTCTCCCTTTCTTCCCTTAATAAACCCTGTTATAGTTTGATATTGCTTGTGAGAGGGGAAGTTTGTTCACACTGGAAAATGTAGGCAGAAATTATTTGCCCAGGGAGCCAAGATAATCAATTTGTGTAAAACTCCTTAGATGAACTCGGGCTTTGTTGCTATCATCTGATGCCTGGCAGAAGGGTTACAGTTGGGAGAGATGTTAGACCAGGTTTGAGGCCCAGAGTGCCCTTCCTCAAGTCTGGGAAAGAAGGTGGATGCAGCCCAAGCTAAGTATCAGATAACGCCTTTTATTATTATTTTTTGGTAACTTCATTATGTAAATGAATATAGGCACTTAAAGATGCGAGAGGGCTGTAAACCTTTGGAACAGAGAGACGTTATCAGGAGTAGCTACAAAACAAGGAAAGGGCAGTTGAAATAGATAACTTAATTATGTAAAAGAATAAAGCTATTTAAAAGTTGAGGGTCCTTATTACACATGGAGTACAGAGAGGTTAGGAGAGGGCCCTGGTAAATTGTCATGAGCTATAACATCATTTATCCATGGTTAGCCCATGGCGCTTAGTCCAGGGACTATACTTCCATTACAGTCAGTGTTCCTGAAAACTTGTCTAACATCTCTCCCAATTGTGGAGTTGCTGCAACAAAAGATAGTACTAACAAACCCTTGTTTCTTGCATTTTCCCAGGCCCATCATGGCTACATTAACAGTCAGCCCTACTACAGCTATGGAGGCTGCTGCAGCTCCATTCAGAGCTCATTAATCCTCTGTTGCGTTAGACCCGGAGGGATTTGAAAGCAAACTAAAAGTGGCCCAGCACTTATGCCTTACACTCAGCCTCACTCCCTGTTCATCTCCAAGGGCCCGTTCCATTTGATTTCTACAGTTTTCTGCCCAAATCTTTTTTTTTTTTCTTTTTGCCAAAAAGGACAGATCTGGGTTGACTGAAAAATTTCCAGAACTTGTACTGACGGGGAAAAAAAGACCGCGAGAGAATTGCTGAAGAACCTAAATGGTTTGACATTTTCAGAACACAATGTTTCGATTCATTTTCCACTTTCTGGTTTGAAATGCATTTAGTTTTAACAAACATTTCAAACAAAGTTTGCGAGAAACCCTCAACAGAAATGCAGCATTTTAATTTTCTGCCAAATGAAATGTATAATTAACCTGAAACAGTACTGGGGGGGAGCTCCTGAGAGTAAGAAAAAAAAATCACTTTGTCATGGAGATCAACCTGCTCTGTGGCTATTCCTTCGATCCTCAGTGCTTCTAAAGCAGCATAGACATTACGTTTTCATGGCTTGGGTATATCATTTTAAGCACGGCTCTTACCCATTCCTTGCAGGTCTCCCAGGAAGCTCTGATTCTGCAGAACTGTGAGACTCGATAGCGAACGCAGCAACCACAGAGCGAAGAATGATGTTGCTTTTGGTTTGTCATTGCTACCTGCTTCTGTTTCTATGCCACTGGAAGTTTTTTCTCAGCAACTATATGTCATTATGCTGTCTACTTCAAGGCTTGAAAATATATTGTTTAGTACAATAGAAGAACAGGTTATCTGAGGCCAAGTCATTTAGTTCAGTTCAAGGACCAAAGTGGCATTTGGAGACCTGAGTGATTGTCACACCGCTGGCATTGTGCTGAAAAACGTAACCGTTATTGGCATGCAAATAGGTTTGCATAGATCCTGTTACAAAATAGATATTTGCAGAAGAGGGCATAGATAGCTCACAGTATTTTTGAGCTCGGGGATAGATATAAAGCAGTTGTGTTTGCGTCTGCAGTCAGGAGAGCAAGGCTTACGTGGTATATGGAAAGCATTAGTGAATTGATTTAGGATTCAGGAGACTTCTAGCGTTGGCTCTTCCAGTGACCTACCAAGAGATCTCTGGCTATCGCTTTGCTGTTCTGTGCTTCATTATCCCCTATTAACAAACATGGAGACTCATACTACTAATGTCTTTTGAGGTTTCCTGAGAGAAAGCAGCTTATAAGCAGTAAGTACTGTTGTACGACTTTAGACCCTGAAGTGTTTGAGCATTCCCATTTATTCCTGGGCTGTCTTGCATCTATAAGAATGATATCACCAGAATGATATGCAATCTGATATTGTAGTATGCAGAGGCCACCAGATCAGTAATGCGTGGCATTGTGCAAACCTACAGTGGGGATAACCTGGGTAGAGTGGCCACCTCTGATTGATGCTATTCCAGGACATTTTTTCTCCAACGTGATGTAATGTCATTAATAGGGGTGCACCAATAGAGATTTTTGGAGCCAATAGCAAGGGCCGATTTTTAACAAGTCATATCGGCTGATACCAATCCGTTTGCCGATATGCAGAGATGCGACCTCTGACTAGCAATCCCTGCTGGAAATCTGGCCTGTTTGCACAGGACGGGAGTCAGAGCAGGCTGAAGGCAACTCTGTTTATATTACAGGTTTTGCCAAAACTAAAAGATGGCTTAAAGGCATCTTTCCACCGTTGTCTTCAGGTCTGATGTGAATATCTGTAAGGCAGAGCCAGGGTTTAACAGGAAGGTTTCTACAAAATCCTGGCCGAGACCCATCACTCTTCTGTAAAATGCATGCTTGCTTACACAGCTATCTTACACTTCACACACATCATTTCTTCTGAAGGTAGTGGGAGTTTTAAACCTGCGTAAATGAGCCAGGATTGTCTATATTCATTTTAAATGCATCTAAATATATTTTTAAAATAATGAAAACTATATACCCCCCCAAATGGAGGAAAACACAATATAGCTCTTACTGAAGTCTTACTGGCTCTTCCTGGGTAAATCTATGCGTCACCTGGCATGGCAAGGCCCTTCCTTCAGGCGTTCATGAGCTGAGCAGCACCTGCCTATAGATGAGAGCTGTTAGACCAGTGGGTCTCAGCTGCAGATATATGTTCAGAGCTTGTTGAATCACAAAAAAAAAACAGTTTAGAGAAAAAAAAAAGAAGTTAGTGTTGTTCCTGCTGCTGCTGCTACTAAAATCCAGGCTCTTACTACAATCAAAATACAAACCATCATGAGTAACTGAATAAAAAGCAGAAAAAGAAAAGAAAAATATGGGTTAAATATGAACAATAAATATCATTAAAACTAATATGCCACTGATTGGGAGGTCTGTCAAATAAGCGGCTCAGTAGCAGAAATGTTTGATAAGGAGCATCTTATTTTATTTCTGTGCTATACTGCTGTGTTTATTCTAAATCTTAGACAATTGACATGCAATCCTGGTCCACATTATAAACCGAGTACCTTTAATTCCCCTTCTCTCAATCGCATTCCTCTGTCACCTGGCAACACTCCTCTTCCCATGTGACTTTAAAACTATAAAAATAATTAACAAGTAATTAAAGTGACCCTGAGTGAATCCAAGCTGTATTATAGTCTGTCTCCCTATTCAAGGGAGGAAGCGGCTGTCATGGAGAATAAGCAAATCCAGATTCTCCAACTGCTTTGCTGTTGCCTGTGTCGGGGTATTCTGGAAGCACCAGGAGGGAGATTTCATGCCCAGGATGGTCTATTCAAAGCTGCCCCCTGCAACGTAGTGGGAAGAAGGCTTTGCTGTAGGCACTTCGCTTGATTTCCTCTGGATTTATTCCGTTATACGTGGAAGTGAATCCGACCGAGTTACCCCATTGTGATGAGCAGAGACTTGGAGCTGCGTTTCCCACATCCCACGTGCTGTTACCCTGGCTAGGGAGGTCTGGCTGCTTCTTGCTTGGACCAGAAATACCACCCTGCACTCCTTTGTGACTCCTTTCATCAAAACTGATCCATTTCTGTAAAGGAAAAAAAAAATCACTTTTCAGTACATCCAGTTTCATACCAAACCTGGTTTGTGAGTAGATTCCCCACCAGGATGGCTATGGGTTTGTCTTGGGAGGGAAAAGAGAAGCCTTCTGTTAACTCCTTTGGTTTAGGGACATCATTCAAGAAATAAGGGTGGAAGAGCACAGGCCGTTCGAACTAAACCAGAAACAAATGGATCAGCCAGTGGGGCCCTGGATGAGCAACGCACTGGGATTTCCCTTAGATACTCACTAAATGTAGGTGCCTCCATTTGATCCTGCAAAGCCCCCTTAGTACGTAGGTTTAGGCACCTGCACATGCGCAGAAGTGAATCTAGTTTGAGGTGCTCAGCACCTTGCTTCTCCTTGAATGCATCATATTGCAGACTGGACCTCTGTGGGAGCCTGAGCTCTGCCTAAGGCCTGAAAACCACAGGTGCCCACAGCAGACTCGCAGTGAGAGCATGATTTCTGTACCCAGTGGGTGCTGCCCACTGGCCTAGTGGCTAGGGCACGCTTCTGGGAAGTCGAGGTGGTGGATAGGCGAGGAGTTTATCTGATAATCTGGTGTCCATAAAGATAATCTGAATTGGGCTTTATGCATTAGTCTTTTATTTAAGAAGACAGTCCCTGTTCAGCTAAACATTGCCTCCCTGCTCCTAGCACTGTTTTTCCTGTAGAAACACCAAGTGCAGTAAAGTTGCCATTGCATGTATGCAGATCTTGTGCATATGTATGAGATGGGGACTGCTCCGCCTGGGCTTCACGGGCTTTGTGGTGCAGGTAGCATTCCCCCACACCCCGCTTCCCCTGAGCTTCATTTCCAATATGTTTCTTTTTCATTAATGGAAAATTATGGGAGATCTCTAGCGGCCAGCATAAGAAAAGCAAATGTCTACCTGTCAAGCCAAACAATGATGTGTTATACTGGGAAAAGTATATGTTTTATTTCAGAACGAGAGACTTCCAGTCTAATTGAGTGATTTATTTCTTTTATATCTTTCTGCCTTTGTTCCCAGAGAATTCCAGAGTACTTCATATAAATTGCATCTCTATTGCTAGATGAATGCTGTGTGTGTGTTTTTTTTCATTATTTCTGTCAAGGTTGGATTATTTGCAAGTGTGGAAGGAAAGAATACTTGATAAAATAGTTCTACTTAGTACTTTTACACAAGCAATTTAAGTGAAGAGAACACGTTCAGTCTTGGAGTCGAGTATTCCTGAGTGCACAGACATTCATAGCTGCGGATAAATCACTTTGTCAACAGCAGTTAATTCTTCTTTAAACAGATTGCAGAAAAGGACATCGCTATGCCAAAAAAACCCCACTTGTAGCAGAACGCAGTTGCTGCATATAGCCTGGTCTCTAAATGCTGATCCTGCTAAATATATTAGCTGTTGGAAGGGAAGAAGGGCTGACAGCGGGGCTATTTTCAGGATGAGAGGAATGCATCCACGCACACATATAGTTGCTCAGGGAAGTTTCGAGTTAGCTATGCCATAAAGGCTATTTCAGCTGTTTCTGAAGGAGATTCTGAACATCTTAATGAAGAGATTGGGAGTTTAAAGGATCCTTAATATCAGCAGTCTCCTAGCAATGAAATTATAAGTCAAGTTGGCAGTTAAGGATGAGAGAGGTTTAAATTGCAAATTGTTGGGAACAGAACACTCCACATTGAACTAAAACTCTGGGGGCATCTCTACACACAAACTTTACTGCAGAGCTGACTAATTAGCCCCACAGTAAAGCATCACCATTTACACATGCAGCACTGTTAGGCCAGAGTAAACTAACTAATTCTGCCATAGGACAGTAGTGCCTGACACAAGTCCCATCCTGGGGAGGAGTTATTTATTCCTGTAGTCCTGTAGCAGATCCCTGCACTGTAGCACCTTCCTGCTCCAGCCAGCCCCTTCGCAGCGCACTGAGCCAGGGTGGAGCAGGCCGACCCCCCCAGGCTCCCTGCCAGCTGGAGGTGCACTGCGCTGCAGGTGTAAAGGCTGCACCTGGGAGGAATGAGCTCTGGTGCAAACTGCACCGGAGCTTATTCAGGAGTACTAATTTTCCATGTAGATGTGCCCACTGTCTATTTTTTAATTAGGCAAATAGCTAGCCAAATACAGAAGGATATTAACCTATTCATTATGGGATTAATAAATAGTGTGTGAAACAGGCAGTCAAATGAGCTGCAAGTGTTAGTCTCCAGGATTAGAAAATTGTTTGCACCACCTATTATTAATATCTACAGGCAGTATTATCTATTTTTTTTAATAACTCATATTTCACTTTCATTTCATCTTTATTGTCTTCTGCTGAATGCCATCTTTGCTATTATTTCCTCCCGGGCTGTCATCAGTTTGAGTACTCCAGGACTGATCCTCAGCTGGTTTACACTGGTTCCAGAATAAAGCAATGGAGCGTGAGAACATTGCTCCATTGGTTTACATTGGAACTAGTGCATCTAAGCTGATTCACTGTATTTACTTACATAGCATGTGCACTTTTCCCCCAACAATTATCCCTTCAAAATTGGTATGCGTGTCTTAAGTGGGGATGGTAATTTCTGTGCCAGGATTTTAGCGTAAGGATACTGTCATGGCTACTGAAGCCTTCTGTCTTCCAGCCATAGAAAGGGTGCCTTTGTTACCTCGGTCTTTGCAGGCAAGGTCAGCTCCCAGACTGCTGCACAGGGCAGCACAGTTTAGGGAGGAGGGGAGCAGCCCTCAGTGATGAAAGAACAGGTTAGGGGCTATTTAGCAAAGCTGGACGTGTCCAAGTCCATGGAGCCGGACGGGATGCATCTGAAGGTGCTGAGGGAGTTGGCTGATGTGATTGCAGAACTGTTGGCCATCATCTTTGAAAACTCATAGCAATTAGGGGAGGTCCCAGATGATTGGAAAAGGGCAAATATAATGCCCACCTTTGAGAAAGGGAAGAAGGAGGATGGAGGGAGCTACAGACCAGTCAGCTGTACCTCAGTCCCTGGAAAAACCATGGAGCAGATCCTCAAGAAATCCATTTCTGAGCACTTGGAGGAAAAGAAAGTGATCAGGAACAGGGATTCACCAAAGGCAAGTCATGCCTGACCAAACTGATTGCCTTCTCCAACGAGATGACTGACTCTTTGGATGCGGGGAGACAAGTGGATGTGGCTTACCTTGACTTTAGCAAGGCTTTTCATTTAGTCTCCCACAGCATTCTTGCAAGCGAGCATAGGACGTATGGGTTGGATGAATGGACTGGAAGGTGGGTAGAAAACTGACTGCATCATCGGGCTCAATAGGTAGTGATCATCAATGGCTTGAGGTCTTGGTGGCAGCTGGTATCAAGTGGCGTGTGCCAGGGCTCAGTCCTGGGCTTGGTTTTGTTTAATAGCTTCATTACTAGTCTGAAAGATGGGATTCAGTGCACCCTTAGCAGGATCACAAATGACACCAAGCTGGGGGGAGTAGTAGATACATTAGAGGGTAGGGCTAGGATTCAGGGTGACCTAGACAAATTGGAGGGTTGGACCAAAAGGAGTCTCATGAGGTTCAACAAAGACAAATGCAAAGTCCTGCACCAAGGACAGAAGAATCCCATGCACCCGTACAGACTTGGGACCAGCCGGCTAAGCAGCAGCTCTGCAGGAAAGGACCTGGGGGTGACAGTGGACAAAAAGCTGGATACGAGTCAGCGGTGTGCCCTTGTTGCCAAGAAGGCTAATGGCATCCTGGCATGCATTACTAAGAGCATTGCCAGCAGATTGAGGAAAGTGATTCTTTCCTTCTACACAGCACAGGTGAGGCCACATCTCGAGTACTGTGTCTAATTTTGGGCCCCCCACTATAGGAAAGATATGGAAAAATTGGAGAGAGTCCAGCAGAGGGCAGTAAAAATGGTTAGAGGGCTGGTGCACATGATTTCTGAGAAGAGGCTAAGGGAACTGGGCTTATTCATAGTTTCATAGTAGCTAGGGTCAGGAGGGACCTGGACAGATCATCTAGCCTGACCCCCTGCCACAGGCAGGAATGAATGCTGGGTTCACAAGACC
>JAGPOW010000261.1:255911488-255930447 GCA_030014935.1 Caiman crocodilus | reverse complement strand
GTTGAACCACATCCTATTCTCATCTGCCCACTTTTGTAGTCTGTCTAAACCTAGTTGCAGTCTCTCTCTCCCTTTGAGTGTGTCCACCTCGCCCCGCATCTTAGTGTCATCAGCAAACGTGGACAGCGTGCTTTCCACCCCCTTGTCCAAGTTGCTGATGAAGATGTTAAACAGTGCGGGCCTGAGGACTGAGCCCCGGGGTACCCCACTGCTCACATCTCGCCAGGTTGAGTACATCCCGTCCACCACTACTCTCTGGCTGCGCCCCATCAGCCAATTTTTGACCATCCAACTGTCCAGGCATCAATGCCGCAGTTTCATGTGTAGAAGAGAGGACTGAGAAGGGACTTAATGGCAGCCTTCCACTCCCTGCAGGAGGTTGCAAAGAGGATGGAGCTGAACTGTTCTCATTGGGGGCAGATGACAGGACAAGGAGCAATGGGCTCAAGCTGCAGCAAGGGAGGTTGAGGTTGGATATTAGGAAAGTCTTTCTCACGTGGAGAATGGTGAAGCACTGGAACGGGTTACCCAGACAGCTGGTGCAATGTTCATCCTTGGAGGTTTTTAATGTCAGCTCTACAGAGCCCTGCTTGGGGATGATGTAGTTGGGGCTGGTCCTGCTTTGAGCAGGGGGTGGGACTAGATGTGACCTCCTGAGGTCCCTTCCACCCCCATTTCTATGATTCAGTGATGCTCTGTGGTCAGGATTCAGCCGTGACTCTGGCAGGTTCTTTTTTACTTCCTTCTCCCTCCCCAGGTAAGGAGACTGTTGCGCTGGGTTGGTGTGTTGGGTGCGGGTCTGGCCCGCCAGGCCTAAGCATGAAATAAAATTGTAGGCTCTGAGTTATAGAAATGCAATGAAGCATTAAGCTGTTTACTGTTCGGTAATGATCCGTTTTGTTTTGTTTTACATTCATTAAAGGAACTCAGTCAATTTGTAGCTGGCTCCAAATGTACATTTAGAAATTGAAGGGTCTAGATAGCTTACTGGAAGAGCAATTTAAGTCCAATTAAAACCACTGTTTTCCAGCAAATGTTGTGTGTATCTTCAACCCCAACCCTGCAGCACTCAGGCCCACAATTTAGCTGCTCCCCATAGCTTAAGTTTTGAAGTCAGGGGAACTTATCCACCGGCTTAACTTTAGACGTGAACTTCAGTGCTCAGTTGAACTGATATCAAAGACCCTGAAAGGGAAGCTGACAGCGAATGCAAAGGAAATTGCCATCACTGGTTTTCATTGTCTCGGCTTGGAGAAACGCAGGAAAATAATAGTGATAAGGGAGTTGGACTTTTATTCTTTTCCCTTTTTAATAGCCTGTTATGGTAACATCAGACAAGAAGAGCTTTTCCAGCGTATGACTGTAAGATGAGCCCCCTTTAATTATCTAAAGTCTTATAGTGTGTTTTCTTTTCTACATAGTGTAGAAAAAAAAACACAGCGAGATAATGCCAGCAGGTTCATTTTGTATCTCCTAGACTATAAATGGTATATGCTTGATTCAGAGCATGTGTGCATCTGAGAAATATTTTAGAAAACCCCACCATCATAATTAGCAGTAGACAATATTCAAATGGCTGGCAGGTTTTCCGTGCTTTTAGTGGAACATATCCCTACTCCAGATACCGTTAAGCCATTCCAGTGGAAGATAATTGTTACCTTTGGCTCACAAAGATATTTTCCACTGACCTTTTTTGTCACTTCTCTGAGATAAATTAGACTGCTCCACATTCAGTGTTCTCCGCTCTTGTGATTTTTATCACAAGCATCGTGATTTTGTAATGCCTTTTAAAAAGTCTCAGCTGCTTGAATCAAGAGATTGCATGAGACCCTTGGCATTCGTTATGAAACAAGGCAACTTCTAGCCCTCATGACAGGCAAGAGAAAGCTTGCAAACATGACCCCGGGGCAGCCAGAAGGTAGAGAAAACAGGGAGAAAAAAAAAAATCGACCAGCATTTATTTTTTAAAAACCTCATTATTTGTTAATGATTGTGGTTAGCAATCCTAGAACTGGCTCGGGGATGCAAACCACAGCCTCCTCCCTTCCTACTCCCACCCATGTCATGCTTGATAAATTATGTGGTCACTCGATGAGAGGATGTGGCTGCCTACAAGAGCATGGGATTGGATTCCATCACCTGGAGGATCTCCTCTGTTTTGTTTCTGATTCGAACCCCCCCCTTTTCCCTATAAAAGCTTTCTCGCCCTAGTGCCAGTGGCTCAGGTCCAGATCTTCCCCTTTCTGCAAGAACCCACGAGGAGGCAGCGGAGTAAGGAGCAAAACCACATCCGATACCTGCAGAGCAAAAGGTTGGCCGCAGGCTTGCTTCAGTAGTAAGACAGAAGCTGCACGCAGACATTCCCCAAAGCTGATCCACATCACGCCACTTTGAGCAACGTGACTGTAGATGGGGTGCCGGGTGTACAGACTTTCATCAGTGTTGGGAGTCCAAAGTAAGTCAGGGTGGGGAGAGGGGCAGGCAGGACTGGAGGAGCTGGTCGGTTTGCAGGGGGTGCTGGTGGGTCCATGCCGGGGGGATGGCTGTCCATCCGGGGTAGCTTTGTCAGGGTGGGAGAGGAGAGCAGGAAGAGCACAGCCCCAGGGCTAGGGCAAGCAGCTGGGGTTTCTGTGCTGCAAACATGTACATGTGTTCCTACAATCACATGGCCCACTTTAAGCTGGGTGATTGTACATCAGGTCCCACGTGTGCACACAGTCTCCAGCGCTGGGAGCCATGCTGGGAACATGAGCTGAGCTAAGCAAGCTGGGGTGAATGGGAGGGAGAGGGCAGTATTTGTGCAGGGGGTTATCTGTCTATGGCTGTGCTGCTACACGTTGGGTGAAGCTGGGCACGGGTTAGCTCAGTCTGACTCGCTCACCGTCTAGTTGAACTGAAGTCAGGCCAGCCAGTTTTTGCCCAAACCTTCCTGAACATCTGTACAGATTGCCACTAAGATCAGCCTAACCCTAATGGGGTTAATATAGGTGTAAGGTCTGGATGTGGGTGAACTAGGTTAGATCAGTTGGCCATTTTTTGCCCGATCTAACCTCCCCAAATATGTGAACAGCTTGCCACTTAGGTCATCGACCTAACCCTAAATTAATCTAAGTAAGATGCATACCCAGAGTGAGCAAGTAGCACCAGCAGCTATCTTAGCCCTAAGGGACTGGGTGTCTCTGGTGGCAGAGGAGACAGACTAATGCACCCAAATCTGGGTATACATTATCCCAAGAGGGGTGAGCCCCAAAATTGTAAAGACAGAGTCGGGGACTGAAAAAGTACTGCTGTCACACTTGGCCACAAATGCCCTTTGACATGCTTCCTCTCTGCCTAAACTGCTGTTTTTAATTGCCTACCTGGTCCCATTTGGAGGGTGGTAATTAGGTCCTTCGTTAATGTTCTCAGTAGTGCCACCTCTATGGTGTTGTCTACCCCGTACATTACATTTATCCAGCTTTTCCTCCAGCCTGATCAGCTCCTACATAGCTGTAAGAGAGATGCATTGAGAACAACCAGCTTATTTTATCAAAAATTAATATAGCTGCGGGTGTGTTTGTTTTTTCCCCCTGTTTAATCTCCAAGAATTTTCTTTGCTGCCTCCAAGTGCCCCTGCGTCCTTATAATACGCAGCTGGCTACTGCTGAGGAAATAGGTCTGTTATCTGGTGCTCCCCTTTTATCTGTTGTTATTAAAAAAACACACTTAATTATATAAAATGTAGCAAGCAGAATCTCTGAACACATCTCAGTGTGTTGCCGGCATTTCCACATTCGGAGCTCAATGGGGCACTTTTCATTTTACAGTCAATTTGTTTTGTTTCCGTCACTGGTGCCCACGGCCAGCCTGGGGCTCGCACGCGTACAGGCTCACGTGGGTAGAGATGGTGGCAGGACAGTGCTGCCAGAAGAGAGGTTGCAAGGTGACGTGCGTCCGTGGGCAGCGCAGTGGGTGAGAACGAGGGATGCTCTGGGTCTCTTCCCAGCGCTGCCACTTGCTGGCTGCGTGGCCTTGGGCAAGTCATTTCACCTCTCTGCTCCCTCCGCTATTCTACGCCTGTCTTGCCTGTTTGGACTGCAGAGACATCACTATCATTTTCAGTGCATTGGGCACAAAAGCAGGGGGTGTAAAGCTGCTACTGCTGAAAAATGCAGTAGAGCTAATAAGACATGTACAAACCATTTGGGTTCCATCTCTTGCTGTAACTTCTCTTTGATTTGTTGCGTAGATACGTTTTACACTTCAGAGCAGACTTCAGCTCATATAAATCACAATTACATTGGCTGAGGGTCTGGGTCCTTTTCTTTATATAGGTCCATATGGATCTTACCTTGCTGATGCCACTATATAAATGCATAAACGTTTAATTGGGATGGCTTTGGCTGTTCTTTTACAGCATATTTTTCTCTCTCTTTTTTTTTTTGTGCATGTTTATTTAAAGCATCCTTAAAAAAAAAAAAAATCTTGGCACTTCACCAATGTGTCAGGGAGGTTGTGTTGTTTTTTTCAACGCGTTCTTATAATCCTCCTGCAATGTCTCATTGTTTGCCTCGTGTCATATGATTTGCTTGTATAGCTTTTATAGCTGCCGAGAATGACAAGTGTATTAATGCTCTGGATAAAATATATCAGCGTGTAGTTAGAAGCCATATATTATTTATGCTATTAGACTCTTTTTACACCCGCAGTAAATATTTTCTAACATCAGCGAAGCTGTGGAGTCATCACGACAAATCTGCCTTTTGAATGTTTGTCTTGCATGCTACAGTCATATTTCAGTTGTGAAGGTAAAGAACTTGTCTTTTCTTAACAAAAAAAGAAAAGAAAAGATCCAGTCTGCTGAAACACAGAGAGCTGTGTTTGCTGACATTTAATATCAACCTATCTTTAAATTACAACATTTGCAACTCTGCACATTATGTGTTGTCTTCCCCCCGCACATGAATGAATCTAAGAAACAGATCTGGATTGAATGGGTGGTGCTGTATTGGACATGTCACTCTGTTTACTTCGAAGGGTAGACTTCTGGAAGGTGCTACTAATCATCATTGCAAAAAGTATCCGAGTGTGGCACTGTGTAAGCGCTGTCTGATGTTTCGATTATAGATGTGCTCGGTGTGCTGCCCCCCGCAGACTCCTCCGTGGTGCCCCTCATTGTGGTGTCCGAGTGCTTTCTGTCCTACCAGGGGTGTCATGTTATGTCCTGCCGGCCCGTGAGGATCCTACAGGGGCTGGGGTAAGCAGGGCAGGAAGCACCACTTACGCCTGGCATATGGAGGAGGACAGAGAATGAGTGATGGCTGTGCTAACCCCTGCGGACATCGCTCCTTGTCCCACTACCACATCTGGATCCAGCCTGCAAGGAGCCCTGTGATCTGCACGTGGGCCAAAGGAGCGCGTGAGTTTGACACCCCTGTGCTTTACCATGAAGGTGTCCTATGTGCCTTCAAGTTCAGGACTCATGTTTTGTATCAAGTCTAACCAGAAAATGACTTTGAGCTCACGGCGCTTACTGCTGGCTGTTCTGAAGCAAGAACCCAGGACAGATCCTTCACTTGAGTCTACAATAATGACCAATCCTGGCCTCCTGTCTGCAGTGCCACCAGCAGTGCAGAAGCAAGCTGGTAAAATAACAGTTTTTGGAAAGAGCTGGATGCTATCATTAGCATTGGCGGGACCCAACGATCTGCGAGGTCCCTTCCAGCCCCTAGCAATCTGTGAATGAATTGCCATTCCAGTGTGTATTGCCATTGCCTTTAAGATGAGCCCTAATTAGCTCTGCATTTCAAGATACCAGAAGGGACCGGTAGAGGAGATTTTCAAAAGCGGGTTAGATACCCAACTTCCAGTTGTACCCTTTTATAAAAAATCTTCCTTGTTACTTGTGAAGGAACCAGTCTGTTTAAGAGGAAGGAAAAGAACAACCAAAGGTTATCATCCAAATGCACGCATAGTTCACAAACCTGTCAAGTCCCGCTTAAAAAACGCTTCCCTCTCCAGCATCTCATCAACTTCTGTTAAAAATAAACCTATTTCAGTTTTGAAATCATTGAGAACATCCGACATTATAACAAATCATCTGTAGTAATTCAAGTATTCTGGCTAGTGTCTTTTTATGAGTGACGTACTTTCAAGTTTGCCACTTATGCTGTGTATGTGAATGGGTTGAGAGAAAGACAATATACGTGTATGGAGTAGAGGTGTATCCGTCTTTGAGTGGGAGAAGAAAGAGGGAAGATACATGCAGATATTTATATTGGATGCTGGAAGGGGCAAATTGGGTTTGCTGCCTGATAGCGTATGGGGTAAGGTAGAGTTTTTTGACTTCTCCACGCGCAGTAATGCACTGCATGTTGAGTACCTCTAATAACAGGTACTAACTCAAACGTGCAGTAACTGGCATTACTGCGCAGTAGTGCTGGTGCATACCTTTTTAGTGACGCTAATGCGTAGTGGACTAATTCTACTGCACATTAGCCCATTCGCATGGCTTGTGCCATGATGCGCTAATGCACAGTACAATTAGTCTACTGCGCAGTTAGTGCCTCTGTCGACATGCTCAGTATAGAGAATAAAATGTTGCATGTCGTGTTCTCCTTTTGGTGGACCGGAGGCTCAGTCTTTGGGCAAACGGTAAGATCTTGCCATATTTAGGAAAGACGCTGTGTGGTTGAATCAGTAGACCACAGGGGCTGGAAGGTGTGAGAACTGTACGTTACATTAGAAATGCAAGAGTATGCAAAAGGGGTGCTCATTTAGTCTGGTGCACGATGCTGAGGTCTAAGTTAAGGTTAGTGTTGGAATATGCATTCTTATAGTTTAGACGTGCGCCTCCTAGTTCAGAGGCTAGTTAAGCGCGTCTGATTATTTATCCACCTGCCCTTCGTCTCGACTGCCATACTTCTGCATGCCGGGCTGCTTTTCTAAACTGTGCCACGTACACATAGCCACCGCCTTAACTGTTGTGTCTCCATAGTCTTTCCCAGTTTGGGGCACAAGCAACGCAAACTTGCATTGGCTGATGCATAATTACGAGGGCAGGACTGTTTCCTAGCAACCTGTGCGTTCTCAATCACCGAGGTGCGGGTGTCAGATGCGGCGTGCAGCGGTGCTGTGTCAGCAGCTTCTTGCTCCCTCTAAATGGGTGACAACCGTTAAATAACTCAATCGAGTCCGACGTGTAATTAAGTGATTTGGGATGTTCAGATCAGGGTGCTGACTTGTGCATCGAGGCTACCTTCTTCCAGCTTTACCTCTGGATGGTTAATTTGCTGTTTCTTTACCTCTTTCTCTTACTATTTATTGGTTTAGATTCCAGTAGGACCTTAGGAAGCTGTGCAGATACTTGTTGGCTGGCGAGCAGCTGACCTGAAAAATCAAGGGAAAGAAATGATTTTTGTGTTGATTTTAATTTTTTTTCATTTTCAGTTTTGTCGCTGACATCAAATAAACCCCTCTGCAAACTTTGGTTCAGGCTGAGCAGGGTGTTTTCTTTCATTTCTAGGAAGGTAGATTTCGAAGTGAAACATTGCTTCGGGGTGGAAATTTGGGACATTTATTTTGGAAGTAGTGGAATTAAGTGTTTCAGCATTTCTGAAATAGTTTCAGCTGAAGAAAATGGTGGGGGAGATGAATGGTGTGTTGCTGGTGAGTTAAAAATTGGTCCAAGGAGTGAGGTGCCTTGTGTTCAGAGCCCTGATATGGGCTTTTGGTTCGACTGTCGGAGAGACGGACAGGCAGAGAGTTAAATATAAATAGCCAAGACGGAGAAAACGCTGGGGGAGGACCTCAGAGTCCCAGAACACCAATCTATTCATTAATCGACATTGTTCCCTTGAAGAATTGGTAGCTTGCCCCTCATACCTAGAAACACATGCTCTCCTCTGCAGGCACTGTAGCTGGGAAAATGAACTGGTTGAGAGATGTCTTGCTTGAGGGGCAAGAATCAGTAATGCGTCCTCTTTGAGATGCCCTGCTTTTCGAGGGGCTGGGCATTGTAAAAGCTTCTTCTGTAATGCTGCTTCAGCGCCTGCGGTTACAGAGACGGGAGTATGGCATCGAAGTGCGGATGGCTTTCAGCACAGAGACTTAGTTAAACCCTCTCTGAATTACAACCATTTCCAGTCCTTGCTCAAATCACTGTGACAACTCAGCAATGCCCAGTACGGTTTTATCCTCAAAGCTCAGCAATGCATTGATGAGGGTCTCGTTCCACCTCCACGAGTGATACCAATAGGCTCTCCAACCTGGCCTTTTGCAATGAGGGGTGTAGCCAGTACCCCGGGGCTTAGGGTACTACTCATATGGGGCTATGGAGGATCCAGGTTCAAGTCCCTTCTCTGAAAGAAACAGCAGGGACTTCAACCCTGTTCTCCCATATCCTGACTGAGAGCTTTAAATACCAAGGTATTTTCCCTTCTAGAGTGGGTTTCCCCTCTGTTTCTGGTTTCTCTCCCCCCCAAAAATGTGAATGGTCCTATTTTTATCCTGATGCAGAATGGGAACATTTGTGAAATCTTGCAAACAGATGGGAGAACATGTTCCCGCCTGGCTTTACTTACAGTATGTTGTGTCAGTCCGTTGCCTTTATAACCTAGCAACTTGCTTCTCACCTGCCTTTCATTTCCATCCCTTTCTTGGACTGTGACACTTCTTTAAGGCGAACAAAGGGGACGAAGCCCTGCAATCTGGAACAGGAGCAGAGGGAGGGTTTGGGCAGATGGAAGGGAACGGGGGGGTCTCACTGGAAATATGCTGTATTGTTTTGGAGGGGTTTGGTACTGATATGTCTTAACCCAGGTCAAGAGCGGAAGAGTTGGGACCCCTGCACACTCTGAAGTATTGAATGCATTGTACTGAACGCAGTATTGAAGTCTTGAATGCATTGTAAATTGAAGTATTGAATGCATTGTACTGAACGCCGAATTGAAGTATTGAATGCATTGTAGTATTGAAGTATTGAATGCATTGTATTGAATGCAATACATTGTGTTCGTAGCCTACGTGCTGCCTTTCCCTGGGGCAGCTGCATTGTCATTTCTGCTCTCGCGTCACATGGACATAGCCTGTCTCGTGCCAATCTGCCTCTTATCTGTGAATCCCTTGTCCCGGAAATTAGACTTCCAAGCCCACCTGCCCAAAAGCCTGATCTAAGACTTCTCCTGACTTCATACAGTTTGAATCTAGAAGGGATCGTTAGACCAGCAATGCTGACCCCCTGCTTATTCTGGACGGCAGACGTTCACGCATTACCCTGTACGAAGGCCAGTAATCTGTGATGGAGTAAAATGCATCTTCCAACAAGCCATCCAGGCCTGACATTCCTGCCTCAGTCTTCATGGTGGTGTCCCTCCAAATTGCCTCCCAGGCTCTTCTTGTCTTGTCCCTTTTCCACTGGGGATTTTATCTCCCAAGTTGTCCGCCTCTCGCTAGCTTTTCTCACACCGCCCTGTGCTCTGGCTCCGACTCATTCTGGATCCTTACCTTCCCTTTTCCTTCTTCCTTTGACCCCTTTCACCCTCTCCTGCCTTTCTTGTGGCTGCTCCTTCTTCCCTGCTGCCATTCCCTCCTTCCCAGTCATTGCTCCTTCTCCTGATCTCTCTGATGTTTGTTGTCTGCCCCGTCCTGAGGTTTAGGTGGATCTTTCACCCACAATTTCCCATGCCACCTGCTTCTCCCTGTCCTCCAGGTGTTCCCTGTCTGGGCCCTACCTTTCCCAGATCCAGCTTCTGGCCCCTTGGCACCTCTGCCTTCACCGCTCGTTTGTCTGCCTCCTCCCAGAGCTGGACGAACCCTGTAGTGCGCCCGAGGCAAACAACCTTGTGGCCTCCCAGCTGAAAATGACATTTTTATATCACTTTTTTTCACTCCGTACGTATGTAAAATAAGCACAACTGGGCCCCTTCTTCATTTAGGACCCTAGGCATGTGCCTGGTTTGCCAATGCCATGATCTGGCCCTGCCTCCTCCCCAGCCTTTTCTTGGTCTCTCCTCCAGATCCTTTTCAGCCCGTTACTTCCAAATCCACCCCCTGCCAACAGCTCTTCGCTCCTGCCCCTCCAGGCCTGCAGCTAATCCAGCCTTTGCCCAGCCTCTCCGTGCCGCCTCCCGAGCATCTGTCTGTGCGCCCTTTGCCCAGTCCGCAGCACCAGGCAGGAATTGCTTGGCTTCCAGGTGAGCGCAGGTGTTTCGGTTCATCCTGGTGCTTTCCTTCGGAGTTTTCCTCCTCGCTTTCATCTGCATTAACTGGTCTTGCAGTGGGGAAGATGATCAAGGCAATCGCAGCTGATGATCTACGGCGGAGGGGGAGGGTGGATGCGAAGGGCTGTGGATGTGAAGAGGAGCTGGGAGAGCTGCTGGACTGGGTGAGAGGAAGACGGGGGTGGGGGGAGCCAGCTGGGAAAGGCAAGCCCCTTACTCTGTGCTCGCCACTATCCTATTGGTTACTGGGCGGCTGTTTTAAAGGAGACGCGCTCAGAGGATTTCACTGCACAGGCAGACGCAGGATTGCAGCCCGCACACCCACCCGGCAGCTCAGAGACGGAGACAGAGAGAGCCTCACACATGAGTGCAGAGCATCTCCGATTTTGATTGCTTTTTTTTTTAATTCCCCCACCCACCCACCCCCCCGCCGACAAAGAGGAACAAAGCAAAGAAAGAACCCGGAGAAGGAGCAAGGCCGATCAGATCCCCACAGCCCCCAGGGGAATAATGGATGTGACCATATCGCAGTTCATCATAGACGAATTTGATGCTAACTGCAGCCTGCTGGACCATTTGCAGGATACTTTCTTTGAGAGTTCCTCTGTCCCCTTCCTGGGCTTTGATGGTAGGAGGCATTAGCCTAGGGGATGGGGATGGGGATAGGGGGAAGGGGGGCTGGGAAAGCCTTTGGGTTAAACAGTTTTTAAAATCACACTCTGCTTTGTGATGTAGGTGATGTCGCTTCAGGCTCGCTCAATCGCTTCTCTCCCTTTTATCTTTTCCTGCGAAGGTCCCTATTGCAATGCCACCACGGATCAGATCGGGACCTGCTGGCCCAAGACCACGGCTGGGGAGCTGGTGGAGAGACCCTGCCCGGAGTTCTTCAACGGGATCAAGTACAACACCACCCGTAAGTGCGGGCTGCCTGGGAGCCTCCCCAGAGCTGGGAGATGGATGCTTTTCTGTGCACACCGAACCAGCATAAAAACACAGTTTCTTAAGCGTTCGGCTGGGAATCGGCATGTCTCCCACACTCTGAAGGATGCATGCACATTCCTGTGTCAAGTGGGACAGATTTAGCAGGGGCTTGGCCTTTTGTCGACTGATTTCTCCTATTTCTCAGCCCATGAAATTAAACAACCCGGCTAAATTTCTTTCTCTACAAGGGTGTGTGTTTGAGCGCTTGTGACTTCAGTCGAATAGGGCATCCCTCTGGCTTACCCAGCCCTCCCAGGGGTATGCTGGGGAAGTACCCATTTTCAGAAGAGGGGATGATGTCTGTCTGAGCTGGAGGTTAGGCTGGACTGAACCGTGCTGAAGTTTTTCTTTAGTCAGAGGGGGCTGAATCCACTGAATAACTTCCCCACAGGTCGCTGATGAACCAGGCATAGGTGCCACATCGGTAACCCAGGTTGGAGCTGCGCTAGCTTTCCACTAGGCACATTAAAAAATACACATATCCACCAGGGCAGCATCGTGGAGCCCCATGTGTTTCTTAGAAATTGTTTGCAGGTGGCTATAAAAGGAGCACTGTATTTTTATAAGTGATAGTGAGTCACCAGCCCACATTTCAGATGGGGCTATAACCACACTGGGGATGCAGGCATTCATTTCCTGTTGGATCTGTCAATATTGCTGAATCCTTGCAGGAGATTATCAAGTAGCTCCCATGCAAACTCCAGGCGTGTTTTATCAATTGTCACGCTGCATTCATACGGTTTGCTGTATATTTGTATAAAGTCCCCCTTGGGTCTAGAGGCTCAGGGTCAGCTTCACTGGGGTGTTTCCGTCCGGTCTGTGTGGACGGGATTTCAATCAACCTGGCCTCCCTTAGATTGTGATTTTCAACTTGCTGGAGGTGGTTTTCTTTGCTCCTTTTGCACTTCTGGCCAGACTTCCAAATAGCAGCAACACTTGGGATCCCCTATGGAAAACAAAGGGAGCTGCTGGAGGCCAGACCCTCCCAAAAATGCACGGCTCCCGATCCTCCAAAGCTTCCCAGGGGGAAAACCCTCCCTGTGAAGCCCGGGATTTGTTTGCTGGGGTGCAGACTGCAGGGTCAGCTCCTCCGCACCCATCCTGTGAACGGCGCTGTCTGCAGCGGCATGGTCTGTGCCCAGCTACGGGCCAGATTCTGCTGTCTTGACCCGCACTGAACGGCCCGTTCCTATTTGAGAGGGATGGAAAGGTTTCAGGAGCAAGGCACAACTCGGCCTGAGTGAAAGCGTCTGAATCTTGGTGGAAACGAGGCACTGGTCCGCACGGTGGAAGAGCATGGGTCTGAGAGCAGGGAACGTTCGTTTTCTGTAATTTCCCTCTGTGGGAGGTGGGTCTCGGGGACGTTCAGCAGTTGTGCTACTCCTTTACATACTGCTCTGTGAGGATGAAGTCAATATGTTCTGATTATTACCTAGCTGAATCGGAAACAAATTGGATTCTTTACTAATGGAGTCTTTCAAAAAAGACAAAGTAGAGGGATGTTAAATGAGTTTCCTGTGCGCAGACAAAAAGACCTAAATCTTTCAGTTGAGGCTGACGATCTCCATAATATTTCATAGCTAATTTCAAATGCATTTATTTTCCTGAATAACATCTACTGCTGATTACTTAATAGTTGTATTGGCTGAGTACTAAATCTTCTTGAAATTTTCTGCTCTAAAAACTATGGCACAATTACTTTGTCAGACAATCAGTTCTGTACTATTTCCAGGATAATATGCTCATGAATGAAGAGGGCTCAGCTGAATGTGAACACGAAAATCAGCTTGACATAGCCTGCTTAAATGAATCACTCATTTTCCCTCTTAAAAGTGCATTGGAAAATATATACGTTAGAAAATGGTCTGGATGCATGTAATTCATTAAGAGTATGTTTGCGCCATTTTTCAGGGTTGTACAGAAGAGTTAGGTTCATAGATTGAGCGATTGTCAGGGGCCGGAAGGGACCTTGCAGCTCGTCGGGTCCAGTCCCCCTGCACCTGCTTCTAGCATTTGACTCTAGACAAATTATCAGCAGACGTATTGGCTGATTTCCCTCTTCAGTGCGTTTTATCCATGGACTGGCTCTTTCAGACTCTTCCTTACATGAGCAAAGCATTGAATGATTTATTCTGGATTTAAGACAGCTTGTAAAATCAGCTGCCTAACACCAGTTGTTGCCCAATAAATGTATTTCAATAGCAAGAACTGCTTGTTAACTAATCTAATACAGATGAGATTTTAATACAGCGATGCAGTTGCTTCTGCAATTTGAAAGGCATGGCAATGGATACAGTAAGAGCATTTCTGATATTCAGAGAAACCCATCTGCTCCCACTGTTTGGCTACTTCCACTTGTGATATTTCACTTAGTTTATTAAATTATTAAGACACCATTTGTAGCAAGTCCCAATCTGTCTTGCAGCAGATTGTGTACATAATGCAAATAGTAAAATAAGCACAGTACACTGAAAATAAACAGTAACGAGATCTCACGAATGACACAGGCAAATACCCTGACCATAAAACGAAGGGTTGTTGTAGCGATCCCTTGGATCAACACGAGAGATTTCTGCCCAAGAACACTTGGTGCAACTCCAAAACCTCTCTTCTGTTTGGGGGGGTAAAAATCGTAGGGATGTTTTGGAGGCATAGATAGAAGTGAGAAGAACAAGTGTTGGATGATGTTTTTTAGCTTGTGCCAGCGTACTCTTATCCCTTTCTGGATCAACAATGTTCTGCTTAATTTAGGCATTCATGCTCTTTTTGTATACGGCCTCTTGACACAAAGATGGAAGATTCTTGGTCACTGATTTCGAGAGCAGCTGCTCTGTAGGGACCATTGCATATTGTCATGAGTTACTGGATCTCTGTAAATACTATATCTGGAATTCAATGGCCAAAGCTATTGGGGCTTGGTCTTCTCGGCCCTGTGGGCAAGATCCTTGATTTTCACCGATCGTTGTAGCTTCACTGGTTGTGGTGGAACTACGCCAACTTGCAACCGCTGAGTGTTTGGTCCTGTGAGTCAACTGAGTTTTAAAGTTATGCAAGGGCTGAGTTTGAACCAGGAGGTTTTTTTTTATCGCCAAAAGAAAGACTGCATAGGAAATAGAAACACGCCGTTGTCAGACCTCCAACGCAGAGTCCGTATTCTCCGATCCCGTTGCTTCAGTTTAGATACGCCTAATGCAAAACCTCACGTACTCAGGCTGGAAGGGGCAGTCAAAATCTTAACTCTCCCAGCAGAACTAAATGGAAAAATATTAAAGGCAAGGGGACGAAAACCAAAGAGTCAATGCACAAAGACATCCATCAGCGCCTATCAGAGAGCTTGTGGAAGCAATTCAAATCCTGTCCTGTGATTTGGCCGGGAAGGGTTCAGTGACCGCTAACTCTCCAGTGGCTAGGTAAGGCGGCAGGTCTCCGAGGTGCTTCGGGAAGTGAAGGCACATTCACAGATACACATCTGCACACCCTTCAGTCCAATTTGCCAGCATGGACAAGCAGCAGACCTCTTGCTATTTGTTTCGGTTTTTGACAACTGAAGCTGTCGAGCGTCCAGCCTATGTTTTTCATTCGTCAAAAACTTTTGCATCATTTGTAGAAAAACAAAGGCAAATGAAATCCTGAGAAATGTGCGCCTGTGCAGGCATGTGTGTTATAACCCATGTCGGGCTTGAGAGACCGGTATTATAGAGGCTCTTTGGATTTGGTCTTGCTTTTACTTTTTTTGTTTGTTTCCGTATTTAGTTTGGGAAAGATGTTAATTTACTTCATAAAGTCCTTGATTAGCTGGGAAGTTTGATGAATTCAGCCAATTGACAATAATGAGCCGCCTCTTTCTGTCTTCTGGAATAATGGTCATACATACACGTTATATATAGTGTGCATTATGGACATTAGGCAAATAATTTGGCCTCTTCCTATCGCTTTATGTCTCATAGAGATGGCTCTTTGCCCTGGGAAGCTATAGATTCATTACTATTATTGTGTGCCTGAAGCGTTTCTGGTGGGTGCTGCGTTGAGCAGCCCACGTATCCTGGTGGAAGTGCACTTTGTGGGGAGACATCTCTCCAGCAAGACCTGGACCAAGACTGTTTCAGTGAGACCGCAGTCGCTTGTAGTCTCTGCTGCGCAGAGCTGTAGCCACATCCCTTAACCATCTCGTTGTTGCCGGGCTTGTGTCAGGCAGGAAGAGCATCGGCAACCTTTTCTTTATTCGGACGCACCATGCTCCTCACCCATTGCTGCTTACGAGCGCGGTTGTGTGCGACAGTTTTGTCTCCCTAGCGTATCACCATCCCCCAACTTCCTTAACTCTCTTCTATGATACTTGCTTGTGGCCTAGCAACCAGGACCTCCATACCTTGATAAATAAAACGCTGGAAAAGCTAATGACACAAGTTCTAGGGCACTGGCGTGGGATGGTGCAGTGCTGAGACACATGCGCGCACTTCGCAAGATGCTTGCTGCAGGCAACTTGTTTCTGTGCAGAAATGACTTCATCCATTACAGCCGTGTGAACTGGCTTCGCGCTCCATAGAGAATTTCCTCTGCTGCTTTGTGACTTCACCTTGACCAGAGATGAGTAAGCTCGCGTGTGCAGAGGGAGGAGGGGAGGAAAAAAAGAAAACCAGGGCTCTTTCCCTTTTTTTGAGAGGGGAAAAAAAAGAGAGTGCATTGTTTAAAAGGGCAAAAGAAACTCACTGGGATGATTTTCATTACATAAGCAACGGGCTTTAGTGGGAACACATCTTTGCTGCTTTCCTTTCTGATTAAGGATTGATGAAAAGGTTTCGGGAGTGTGGGCTGTAATTTTGAGTATAAAGTCAGGACTCTGGGAAGAAATCATCCATCTCATAGCCATGCTCATAGTACAGAGCAGAGGTTCCCAACCCCCAGGTCGCAGCCTGGCACTGGGCCGCGGTGGGTTGGCTGCCGGGTCGTGGCACGAGCCCCCCGCTTAGACCCCCGTCTGTCTGTTAAAGCTGTGCGGCAGGGCAGCCCCGGGAGGGAAGCAGCCGGCTCTGCGTGCCCCGTCCTGCTCCTGCTGGACCATGGTATAAAAAGGTTGGGAACCTCTGCTATAGAGTACATGTTCTGGTTTGTTTAATAAAAGCCTAGCCTGCAGACTGCATTATTACGTGCACTTCTGTTCCCACCACCTCCCGATAGCCTGAATGAACCACTCCTATCGACCAGGCGCGCTTGGCTGTCCAGGCAAGAGGTTGGCCTGTTGCTCTGGACCAGGTTTTTCTGGAAAGCCAAACAGCTTGCAGCAAGAGATTTCCGATGTCGTTCTGCTAGCGTCCCTCTTCATCAGGCAGAGAGATGGAAGGCCTCTCAGCACCGTCTTGATAGGATGACGAGAGGGCACAGCGTGGAGCTGGGACGCTGCGTGCAACGGAGGAAGAGAAGGCAAGAAAAATGGCAGTATGTCCCATCCACTTAAAGGGCTTTTCATTTTTGTTTAAAGTGGGTTTATTGAGAGAAGGAGCAGGGAGAGCGGATGATAAAGAATTCTGTTTGGCAGCAAAGCACATAAGTACCACTTTGTGCCCATCAAAGTAAGTGCAACCACTGGACATACAATAGTTCTGCAGAGGTCTGATGTAATCCATCTTTCCCTCTCTTCTTCCTGTGACTTAGGCTAGCCAGATGGATTTTTTTCATTGGAGTTTTAAAGGAAGGGAAAGGAGCCGGGCTGCAGTAAATGACATCAATGTCAAGCAAACCTATGGAAGGCCTTCCTTGTATTAGAAAGATAAGAGTATCCTGAGCTTAACCAGCAGAACCACATTGTTGGCCCTATGGATTGAAGTCTTCCTTGTGACTCTAGGAGTCTGGAGAGAAGAGGATGAAGGTGAAGGGAGGATAAATGGGACAGGTAGACATTGGGATGGGGTTGGATTCACTGTGGTGCTATAAATTGGAAGTCAATCCCCTGGAGCTGGTGTTGAACTGGCATGGGAGGAGGATCAGGCCCATAATGGGATGTTTTTAAGGACACCGCAGTCCAGCCAGCTGGCCACTGTGCTTCCCAGCTGAGTAAGAGCAGCTGATAAGGATGGAAAACGGAGCTTCTGTCATCCACCCAGCACCCAGGCAAAGCGGTCATAGTTCAACCCAATGCAATGGTTGCAGGAAGAAGCTAAGTAGGAGGAACAAAGGAGATGCAACGAGGCAGAGGAGAGGCACTGGTAAGCAGGAGTCTGGAGAGAGGAGGATGAAGGTGGTGGGATTCATGGGCTAAGGTAGAAGGTGACCAGATCCTCAGGTGCAGTCAACCAGCTTGACTTCAGTGGAGTCATGTCCAGCACACAGACGTCGCCTTTGACCAGCTCTCTTTGCTGGCTCCGGCTAGGCGGTCCCATACATGTGTTGGTATGGGGCTCTTTGCATTCATGCACAAACATTGGGGACTCTTTTCTTTTTGCTGCTTCCCATGTCTTCTTTGTTTGTTTTCTTCTTTTCTTCTTTGTGAAACCTAATTTTTCTAAATTACACTCTGGTGATGTTGCAGTCTCAAAAGGGCAGGTTAGAAACAGTGTGGGGAAAGTGTAATGAAAATAACCGAACTTCTGCACTCGCTCTATCATCACACTTTGAAATGTGTAATCTCTCTGTCAAGTGTAGAGCCACAGTCAATGGCAGGTGGTACGATAAGATGATTATTAATACTATTTCAGTCATTTTTCTGATTTTTTTTTTCTCTAGCTAATTGAATGTTAATTGGTGTTTTGGTTCTTCACATGCTAGCTTATTAGGTGGCTTTTTTGCGTGCCAGTGCAGGGCTGGGGCGTTCTTTTGTGCTGGCTCTGCAAGTGTTAAAAAACCAACCAAGCACTTTGTGCCACTGCTGCTCGTCCCTGGGGAGAGCCCATGCCATGTGTTACCCCAGGAGGGCTGGGGGGCTTTGGGGACAGCAACAGTGCTGGCCCCAACAGCCTTACGTGGGGTCCTGGGGGCCTTCAGGAGCTGCAGCTGCAGAGTATGGCTCTGGCAGGCCAGGCTCCAGTTTTAGGCAGCACACACTGCCACCACATGTGCCACCCTGCTGCTTTTTGGCCCCGTGTTTTGTTTTACCCGGAGATTTCCCGGGGTCACCCCCCCTCTCCTGTGCTGCAAAGTAGCAGTGTGGGGAATGCCTGCATGTGTGGCATGTACGCTCATTTGGACGAGCCAGCGTGTCTCGCTTTGGCGGAGCATCTGTTAGTCTTCGGAGGAGATTTCCGAGTGACGTGTTGTCAGGTAGATCAGCCCCAGGCAGCTTTCAGTTTTTTTGGAGGCCTCTAAGATCAACTCCATTCAGTTATAGCGGCGCCAGCAGCCCTGCGCACGTCCCTGCACCCTTTATACTTGACTCCACTCTTTGCTAGTTGCAAGTTGCAAACACTTAGAGCCAGAGCACAGAGCAACCACGAAATGCGGGGTCGGTCGGGGAGTGGTGGGAGGAGCGGTTGCATTGCCTGCTCTGGGGTTAGGGTGTATCCCCCTTGTTGCACCCAGGATTTTGTGAAGGGGTGCGGGAGCGGCGAGTGGTGCTGCTAGTGGGGCTGCCCCACTGATCCCAGCTTTCCCCTCCCCAATCCCTGACTGCAATGGGAGCAGCAGTGGGGACTTCTTTTCAAGTCCCCAAATCAGGGATGAATCCCACCCCTTTTTTCCCCCTGTCTGCCCCTGTGCTCTTGGCACCCTTCCTTCCCTTCCCTGCTATGCACCCCCTCCCCTGCCTGCTGCTGCTCCTGCCCCACTGTCCGTGGCTGACGGGAGGGG
>JAGPOW010000261.1:255814569-255899780 GCA_030014935.1 Caiman crocodilus | reverse complement strand
TTGTACGACAGTGCTGCAAAGATGGGACTGGCACTAAACTGTTTCTGCCCTTGTGCAACTGTAGAGCCAGAAAAGGTCCTGCCGGAGAGCTAGCATAAACTGCTTCTCTGTTATCGCTTCTGTTTCCAGCGCTGGCTACACCTGCAAAATGCAGAGCTGTGGGGAAGGGGAAGGAAGGAACAGCAATTAAAAGATTTCCCTCCCCCCTGCCTGCTGTCGCATGCTGTTTCTAACCCAGGCAGGATTTGTGCCAGGTTTTTTTCACTGTGTTGGACTGGTGATAGAGCCAAGTTTTTCTCTCCTAGATGTAAGACGGACCTACAGCTGAGGTGACATTTAACTGGGGATATAGCAGGGCTGGGCTCCAGAGGTGGGCTTGCAGCTCATGTAGACCTCCCCACGTTAGCTTCACAGTACTTAGGTCAGGTACCACGGGCTGCTAGCCCTCCTTGTGCAGGGCGCAAAAAGCCATTATTGTTGCCTGGCTTTTTCGTGGTGAACATGAAATGCAGGAGAGCCCAGATAGTTCATATCTAGATGGTTGGCGACCCATTCAGTTAGCAACGGGGTGCTGAAGCAGTTCAGCTGTTCACCGCTTCAAAGGGTGCCACTTCCCTGCTCAGCTCAAGTTCATCAAGTTTCAAGTCAGTGCTTCCCATGGCTCTGCATCCTTCCCAGCTAATTCACAACTCTTGATCTTCACGTGGGAATGAACCATTTAACCCTGTGAAGTATCCAGGTTCTGCTGTATTTTGTCGTCTCTTCCCATCTCTTAGCGGGCAGGCGTTTGCAGCAGAAACCTAGTGCCACCGCTGCTTGGAGCTACCAGAAATCCGGCTCCTTTTCTGCCAGTCTCAACAGAAAGACCAAAGAGTCAGTGGGGAGGATTGCCTGTCATCATAATCCCTTGGCATATTAGTAAGCGTGCCTGTTCCTGGAGCACACCTCTTTCCTCCAAATAGAGAAATAAGGCTCAATTCACTTCTCTTCCTCCTACCAGATTCAGAGTGCAATTTCTGTTCTCAAAATCCCCAGGCTAGGATCTGTCCTTGTTTCAGCACACCCAACTTTTTCTCCTTCAGAGTGATTTCTGTTTCCTAGTAATACTTTCGAGCTTTCCAGGCGTTTTTTTTTTTGTTTGTTTTGTTTTTTGCATGATCTTTAGGATCCCCTGAAGCTGCACGTCCCTACCAGGCTCCACTGGGCTAGCTAACCCTGCTGCAAACATAAAACACACTGTGGTTTTTCTAGCACCTGGTGCCATAGGCTGATGATCAAGGCAAGTTGAATAATTGGACCATGCCGCTTTTGGTTTTTCATATAGCGCTAATGCTCAGTTCACTGCTTTTGGACTCCGGCTTTCTCGGTTACTGCAGCATTCATGGGTTTGCTTTTTCTGCAGTTATCCTGCATCAGACTGACCTAACCCAGATTCACAAAGTACTGGAAAGGGCATGTAGTTCATTCCTGGCGGTGATTTTCTTTTCGTTGGCTGCAACTCTTCTAAAGACGCTCCAAATGTCATAGAAGGAGGCAGCTTTGCTGTGTGGACACTTATCTGAGCCAAATTTGACTGGCTGCATCTGGTTAGAGAATGAATTTAAAGAGCTCTGCCTATCGGTTCTCTTATACATCTCTCACAGTTCTTACCCACATCTGTTGTATCTCATTATATGGGGATGTTTATGCATTTCAATCTCCAGTATCCCCCGACCATAGGTCACTGCTGTGTGGGATATTGGAATGAGCATCTAAATATAATCCAATCTGTAGAGGAGGAAGACATTGCAGAAAACATGCAGACTATATATAAACTTGATGTATTCGAATGTTTTCACTTCAGTTGTACACGATAAGATTAAGAAGGTTTTTAAAAAGCAACCAAAAATGAATAAACTGTAATCTGACGTGCCAGCACTTGCACTAATGTGATATGTGCAACCCTAGTGGAAGGTGTGTAATTGTCATAATTAAGTTTTATTCTTCAGTTGATAGATGTTTTCAAAGTGTTAAAACAATGTGCTACCGGGATTATCACATTACAGGGAGAGAGTATTACATGGAGATGAATACATAAATGTGATGGGTCACACTGCACTCTAGGTTAGATCAGCGTGAGTTCACAGTAACATCCTTGAAGCCAGTTATGCTTTCTGGATATGCAAGAGCCTAACAGGGAATTAGACACAGCCATTTTTTTTAAATTCCAGAGATGTTAACCAAATACTTCATACAATAGGAAACAATATCTGCTTTAAATGAAAAATAATGACACCAAATCCTTTTAACATAATTCTCTCATTAAAAACAAAGAATGAATCCCTTTCTGTTGCATTTGATACAAGGATTACATTTTATCATTTGCCTGAAGCCAAAAGAAAAATGCTACCTAATCCAAAACATGTTGGGTGTGATTACGAAAAAATAATTTAGAAGGATATGAAGTTGATTTTTAAGAAGAACAGAGTGAAACAATGATCACATCACATGATCTAATAATACAAAAGACAATCAGGACCAGCCAGGCAAGAATTTGGATGTTCTCAGCTATTATTTCCCTTTTTTAAAAGAAACCCATGCTCACACACTTTAATGGTTTCTTTAATAGAAACCATTCAGAAATATTGTAGGTGATGATAAAGCTGTCTGTTTTATCAATAACCTGTCACATGAGGAAAGGCTAGGAGAGCCAGGGTTATGTTGTCTAGAGAAGAGAAGGTTGAGGAGGGATTTGATAACAGTCTTCAAATACCTGAAGGGTGATTATAAGGAATTTGGAGCTGGAGTATTTTTTGTAGCCATGGGCTAGGGACAGACATTCAAAAAGCCTGAGCCTGAATTGATTCAATTTTTGCAGGTTAGTCTAACCTGACTAGGCTGAACTGGTTTGTAACTGGACAGACATTCTCTCAGGACTGAGGAAATTCAGATGCAGTGGCTCAGGCTAGAGACCAGGGAGCACTAGAGCAGCCCTCCCTTCCCTTCCATAGTTCTGAGCTGGGGGGGGTAGGTGGCCAGGCCCAGGCAGGACTTTCTCATTAGGGAGGTCTGCCTGCACCATCTCAGGCTTTTCTCCACTGGCCGCTCAAGGACTGGGAGAGTTGTCAACCCCCCGACCCGAGCTAGCACTCTGAGGCAAGGTGGGGAGGGAGTGCAGTGCATGCATATGTTGATGATACGGAGCTTTTTGATCTCCCTCCCCGCTTGTCAGACTGTCTGCAGCAAACTGCCAAGCAAGCAAGGTAGTCCAGAGCTGATAAAAGTCCTTATCATCAGGTCCATGCTGTGGGAGAGGGGAGGACGGGATCTCTGCTTAAGCAGCAAGTGGTGAGCAGGGACGGGGAGGGAAGCACGGGGAAGCCAGCAAACCCTGCTGTGTCTGCAAATCTGTGCCGGAGGAGCTCTGCCCAGGAGGCAGAGGGGAGGGGCCAGCCCTGATGTGAAGCAGAGAGCCCTGCCCAGCCCAGCCCAGAGAGCATGCTGGGATGTTGGGGGACTCTGGTTTAACTTAAACCAGCAAGGGGTCTGGGACAGACATTGCATAAACTGGTTTGAGCCAAATCAGTTAAGTCTGATGCTACATGCAACCAGGTTTATCTCAAACCAGTTTCAGCCATTTTCAACCTGATTTATGTGCACTGAACATCTGTTCTGCTACAGGTTTAAACCAGTTTCTGATCCCTTAAATCAGCTTATGTGTAATGTTTGTCCCTAGCCATAGAGGAAAGGACTAGGAGGACCGGTCTAAAACTGCAACAGAGGAAATTTAGGTTAGCGATTAGGAGGAGCTTTCTGACTATGCAGCTGGTCAAGCATTGGAGCGCGCTAGCTGGAGAAGTTGTGGAATCTCCGTATTTGACTGTCTTTAAGAGCATTTTAGGCAGACACTTTGCTCGGGTGGTTTTAATCAGGATTGATCCTGCCTTCGGCGTGGGGCTGGACTAGGTGATCTCCTGAGATCCCTTCCAACCCTAATGTCCCATCATCTGGAAAGTGCTGTGCAATGTCCAAAGACATGTATATATACAAACAAGAGCGGGTTCATTTCAGGTTCGGGGCAAGCTCTAGCATCTGCTGTCTTTACTTGGGGCTGCATGAAGGTTTTTTTATTGGTTACAAAAGGGCTTGTGCAAAGATCCTCTTTCCCTTCTGCATGCTCCCTTTTGCATGCAGTGACTCTGCAGTCACCTTAGTGCAGAAAAATCTGCCAATTTACATTTCTTACAATCAAACCTTTTCCTTCCGAAGCAACGAGGCCATGAAAGTGGTAATCCTGGAAGCCAGACATTTCCGATATGCAACACAGTGCGTGCTGGCAGAATAGAAATGGGGATGATAGCTTGTAGAAAGACCTGGGTTGAATGTGAGAGGTGGCTATCTAGATTTGAGACATTGGATGGGATCATCAAAAGGGCTTTGAGGCAGCTGGGCACCCTTTGAAAAATTCCAGCATTGTTACTGCAATTAAAATCCTGTGAAAACATGGGCTTATAACAGGAAGCTAGACTTCTGGCTATCAGGGCTGTGTGAAGCTTTGGTTGCCGATTCAGTTTGGAGGAGATTTGCAGCAGCTATCGGGGCCTCTGGAGGCTGGCGACAGAGCACCCCGTGCAGTGCAGGACAGTAGGAGGCAGTGGGGATGACTTCTTTAAAGTGCTGGGATGCCGGGGCCAGGCGGGACAGCCATTGACGGGGCTGGGACAGCGGGTGTGGGGCGGGGCCTTGTTGATTCAGAGATTTAGCCAATTTGGCCGCAGCCGAATCTCTGAATCCGATTCAGCCGAATCAAATTGGGACAGTGATTTGAATCACTTAATCGAATCACTGTCCTCCAAATCCAGAGCAAATACTAGCCGCTTCGCACAGGCCTACTGGCTATACCTAATGTTACCGCAAAGGTGGCAATATTTTTTAGCTCTGATATATATTCTATATGCACTATATATATGAAAGGAAGTTAATTTTATCTAACTTCCCTCCACAGATGAAATGAGATAGCTGTCATTTCTATGCGTATATAACTTCTCGCCGTATATATAGTGTGTGTGTGTGTGTGTGTGTGTGTGTGTGTGTGTATGTGTAAGTGTGTGTATTTAGCTTCCCTCTATCTTTGAGTATAGCATATAATGCACATACTCCTAAAAGGAAAAAAGGAGTTACTCGATTCCACCCCAAACTAGCTGTGATTTCAGGTAACTGTGGTCTGTGGCTATTGCTTATTATGGAGCTCTCGGTCTTCTTACTGCTGGCTTGTTCCACCGCCTGCTCCAGTCTCATCTGTAAATTGGTTTGATTTGTTATCTCTTGTCATACACTTAGATTATAAGAGGCGGTATTTTTAGGTATGTGGGGGAGGGGGGGAGGGTGCATACAATCCTAGCACAGTGAGGCCCCGATCTTGGACTTCGGGATCTAAACACACACCGCTGTGGTTCATACTACATGAAGTCGGTGGCACTGAAGATGTTAGCTGTTGCTTTAGAAGAAAAGGTCCAATCCTGGATGCTCTGGAGCGCTCCCAGTTTGATGTTGACCCTGCAGAGTGTTTACTGAAAGGAAAGACTGGGAAAGTAAGAGTTCAAGCCCACTTACATCTGGAAGCATGTTTTGTCGCACATCATGCATAGCTCCACTGGCATGTCATATCTTAGATTCCAAGAAAATGCTGCATCTTCTGCTGTCCGAAAGGCCAAGGCCCAAATACAAAGAATATCAGTTAATACCTATTGCTAATTTACTGTAGTCCTCCACGCAATACTGCTCTCAGGCAGAATACCCCGCCAGAGTGAATGCAAACAGTTGTCTTCCTGGAGTACGTGGACTTTAGAAGAATGACAGCTTGCAGTCCTCGTATAATAAGGAACAACGAGGCTGAATGTTATGAAACCCAACGGGCTAAAGCCATGGATAGGGATGCCTTTGAAATAATCTGATAGGTGGAATTATAAGCGCTTATTGAAAGAAAACTTTTAAGTGAAATTATAGCACTAGAAAGAAGAATCCATATGTCCTGATATATGTTTTGTGCTATATTGCAGTAATATTGACCTCTCTCAAGGGCACTTCTTGGGGAATGATGGCTGGCTGGTGATTTAAGACAGACCCTTAGCTGAGCCTATGTTTATCGCTTCCTCTCAAGTGGTCATTAATCTTGCAGGAAATGCTATGGGCCTTTCTGGTTATTGCTTAATTATTGTAGCCATCAAAATTTCCTCTAGAAATGCTATATGATGAATACCATTGCTCAAGAAGTTCCTGAAGTATAACAATGGCCCCAAATTGGACCCATTCAGTCTTTCTTGATTAAGATCTGTAATGCGCAGAGTGATACAACTCTCAACCTGGTGTGCCAGTGCTTCTCAAATGCTATTGTTTTGTATCCTGGCTCTCTGCGTTTGAGTCTGAACCATTTTCTTGTTTGCTGAAAGTGTCTTAGCCTTTTGTTATCCCTGGCATTTTTTATAGCTCTCTCGTTTTTTGCCTTCAGCAGCCCTCATCAGCTGTTAATAACAAGACCTCGTTGTTCTGCGTGCAGGTCCCAATGAAACACGGGGCCCTCTTGTCGTGGGAGGTGTATGACTGCATAACAGTAGGCAATCCATGCTCTGAGGGGTTTATATTTTAGACAGACACAGGCTGGAGAAGGAAGTGCAACATGAGAGTACAGCATTAGGAATAGCTTCACAGGAGACATTAAATGACTTGCCGAAGTCACCCGGCAAAAGATGAACCCCAGTTCAGCGTCCTGTCCATGATATTGTCTTTTCCTTCCTGTATATGGAATAGATGGTGGAAGAAACACGGCAGACCATGGGTAGATCCCACCGTTCCATGCACAGCATTAATTACTTAAACAATTGAAAAAGTTTTTGGAGCCATTTGACCTTTAATGGCAATAGCAGGCACATGCAGCTTGCACCTTCACTGCAAGGCTTCAAGGCACTTTATGGTTCTTTGATAACCCATGGCCACAGCCTATCAACCTTGCTCTGGCTGAGTCAAGAGAACAAATGGGTAAGCCCCAGTGATTATGTGCTGTCTTCAGCATGAAGCCCCAGGAAGGTGATCACCGCCTTGCCGGATTGGATCTGAAATGGCCTTCACTTTGTCCGTACTGGGAGCAGCGCTCTGCTTGTATTGACTTTTCAGCCTTCTTGCCAATATTTTGCATTCTCTAGTAGTTCTCAGCATTATTCTCCATTTCATCCAAAGCATGCTCCGCTTTGATGAAAGGAAAGGCACCTTTTCAAGAGCGAGGTGGCCGCCTGCCACTGCCAGCAGGTGTCATGAGGACAAAGAGAGCGGGGATGTCACTAGTAAGAGCATCCACAGCTCTGATAGAGGGGCTCCCATGAATGAGCACCATAATTGTCCTTGCCGTCTACCAGCCATTAAACCCTTGAGAACGGCAAGAAATGGAACACAAGTATCCGCTAAGTGCCGCTGATTGCATTGTTTAAACAGGTGTCGGCATTAACGGAGGAGTAGCAGCCTTCAGTTTATGATGATCTTGAAGCACGTCATCTGTTGTTGGTTGTGGCCTCCCTTGTGTATCCTGGGTAGAGCAGTGGAAGTAGGGACAAAACAGTTCATTTTACCTTTTTTCTCTGTCGTCTCTTTAAATTCTGTCAAGTTTTGCAGTCGTCATAGCCAATCTCTAGCTTTGCTGGGGCTCATTGGTTTATTATGTAATCAGAGATTTTCTACAGGCCGCTGCATTGTAATCTACCTGCTGTCAAGCAGCGAAAGCCATGGATGCCAGCCAGTTCCTGCCAGAAGCCTCTTTAGTGAAGAGCAGATCTAGTTTTAACCAACTTTTCCAAGTGCTGGAAGCAGGTTGGGCTTACGTGACTCATTATATGGTAGTGGAAAACCTTTGCACTGAAAACCAAAACCGTTTTCAAGGACCTTGGATTTTCCTCTACCCTTGAAATGGAAATGCCTGACAGTACTTGAAAAGGGAGGAAATCAATAACGTTTTAAAAATGTTGTTATGAAAGCCTTTAGGATTTAATAGGGGATTAATCATCTTTCTATAAATTCGCTTTCCCTGTCCCATAGATTATTATGTTTTTATAGTAGGGATATAAAACTTTTACACGGGTATAATTCTGCTGTTATAGGCATAGCAGATACTGCACTGAATGAAGCAGAAGCCTGTAGGAAAGGGGGCATGCGATCAGGTTATTCACGTCTATTTTCGTGCACAATCGTGTTGCATTGAGGTGGCCCAGGCTTGCTGACTACGCAGTTCCTGACTCCTGGGATCTTGCCTCTGCGACCTTGCCATTTGTTCGGTGTAGTCATTTTTGCTGTAGTAGCATTAGTATTGCATTAGCATATCCAGGCCACCTTGCGGATTAGGGGTTCGTTGTTCCTTTAATAAATGCAGCAATAAGACAGTTTCCCTGCAGAATTAAGATTTACAAAGGGAGGAAGCATGACAGAAAGGACCAGGGTCTTGCCCAGTGGGGCGCACAAGCTCGCTGGCAGGACTGGGAATTGAACCCATGTGTCGTAATCTGCTCACAGGTTGTATGCAGCAAACCAATGGCTCTATATTCCTTAGAGCCTTGTGAGAGCCCCCTGCCAGGAGCAACAGAAAACCTGAAATAACCCCGAACTGCCTGACTTCAGTGGTGGCTCCCCAGCATCGGGACCGGCCCCGAATGCACGTTTCTGTTGAAAAGAGATGTAGATGCGGATTGCTTCTCTTACCAAGAACCAGTCCCCCATTGCTTATTCAGCCCTTACACTGGCGTATTGTATGAAAGCGGGCCAGGATTTGGCAACAGGCTTGGAAACTGATTTTATCTGATCTGCTGAGAGGTAGATTTGGGCAATGGGTGGCTAGCACGTTCGAAGGACTAATTTTGTTTCTACTGCAGAAGAACAGAAACTGTGTGATGGCAGCACTGGTGTTGATGACCCGTATTTATAACATGTTTTTAGCAAATTTAAATATTTCATGAACCCCTGATTGTAACCTATGTAGTAAAGCTTGCTACTTTATAAATGCAATTGGAATGACTTCTAGGCAAACGATGCACGTGGACATCGTTTTATCCATCCGTCAGAGAAAATGTGGTCAGTACCCTTGTTTTGCCATTTCTATTTTACACTAGCTGCTTGGTCTGACTTGGCAGATAAAGTCAGAAATGTGTTGCCTTATAAAATATTACCAACCCAAGGGCCTTTGTCACATGATGCTTCGGATGCTTTGAAGTATAATCCAGTCTGTCTGTTTATGCACCCATCACAATTTTTCTTTTACTACACATTAATTATGGGCACTTTTGGCATTAAGGTTTTGTTGTTTTGCGTCTGTTAAATGGAGTAGATAGAGTATTAAATGGACTGTATTTGCGTGTTCACCAGTTAAGAAATGTGTCTCTTGTATAACTCAATTGGCTTCATTGGAGTTATTCCAGGAATGAATTTAAAGTAACAGCAGGAATAAATGTGACCCAGAGTGTAAAATGATACTTATACAGAGCGGGGAAAAAGTCATCTAATGTTTTTGAGACATCACCTGCTCCCCCTCAAGGTGGCAAGAGTCTCAACTCAATGAAAGCAAATACCAAGCTCTCTGCACTGTTCTCAGTGCTACGTGCATTCATCCAACGCGACATATAATCATCAGATTACTTTGGGGGATCGTGGGATATGTCTTGACTGATCTTATGTGCAGAAAGTGTTGCTTTTTGTCAGAGAACAATGTAGGTCTTCATAGCAGACTGTCAAAGGGGATTTTTTGATTCCTTATCCTTGGCCTACTTCTTCTTGCAACCTCTTTGTAAACAGCCACTCATTTCCTGCGTGTCTGCTTCGTACTTTGCTGTTCAGCAGAAAGTCTGAAATCGAGATATGTGAGACTTCACCATTCAGTTGCTTTGGCTGTCTGGTACATCTCATCTTCTGTAACATGTCTGCAGACATCTGCATAAACTCCCTGAGGCAGGGATGCTGTCATCTTTCTGAGTCAGAAGTGCCTAGAAAAAAAATGTTGACACTACAAGAGAAAAAGTTAACTAAACAATCAGTGTCAGAGTCGAACCCACGAATTCTAGAAGAAAACAGAAGTCCTGAAAAGTTAGTTCCACAAGGAAAATGCTGTGTAGGGAGAACAGATATAGATAGATATCTCTACATATAGTGCCCATCAAGGATGACACGTGAGCGGGACAGAGCACCACCACCCACTGCCCTGTGTGGCTGCCACTTTGCATCCAACCACGTGCAACTCCCTCCCTCTGCTCTGTGTCTGGCCCTGTGTGCTCCTCCACACCTCAGACACCCACCCACCCACACACATCCAGCCACATACCACACACACACATACATGCCCAGCCACGTGCCACACATGCCAAGCCACATGCCCCCCCCCCCCAGAGCCAGATGCCACACGCACACACCCAGGCACCCAGCCACACCCACCCAACCACATGCCACATGCACGCACAGCCACATGCCACACACCCCCAGCCACACACCACACACACATGGCCACTTGCCCTACCCCCACCTGGTGCGCCTTGCAGCCCACAGTCCGCGGGTGCTCCCGGCATGCGGAGGGGTATGATGCATGGCTGCAGGGTGCCGTGCAGGGAGTGTGCATGGGGGATGTGCCCTGGCCTAAAGCCATGTGCTGTATTCAGCAGGCACTGTCCACACCCCCCTGCCCGCTTCCCTCGTGTCACCCTGTGGCTGCATGCCACACCCTCCCCCTGCCATGGTTGCAAGACACACCCCCCATGATGGAAAGCCACACCCCCACATGGCCGGTCCCCGCAGCAGGGAGCACAGCCTGGTCCCGCCCACTCCTCCTCTGCCTGTCTGTCTGCCCTAAGACTCTAGGCCATGCATGTGCAGCTGGCCTGGAGTGTTACAGACAGACAGACAGAAGTGGTGAGGCTTTTATTATATTACAATATATCGATGTGTGTATATATATCTCTATATAGATATATCTATAAACACACACAAGCACATACATGGTCACATTTTTTAAAATTAAAAATAACCTCTCTCCCAGCAGTTGCAGAGAAAGGTGTACTCTAGGCTGTTGGGACACAGATAAAGTAGCTGAAAAAAGAATATGAAACCTGTAAGCTTATAAATTGGTTTCTGTGTGTGGTGTCATTGTTACAAAACCAGGAGTGGAGTTATTAATTATTTCTCTTCCATTGGATTCAGCCACATACAAGATAAGAGTATGGCTTGAAATCCAGAGTGAAGCAAAACCAGTAGCATTCGTGCCTGATGCAAAATGAAGTAGTGCTTTTAACTTAGTTCGTGATAGACATGGCTCCACCTGACCAAAACAAAGAGTTAAAAAATCACTAGCCCACTGGACCTCGATGCCAGCTTTGGAAGAAAAAAGACTTAGCTATGAAGAATGGACAACCGTCTTATTCCTGCACATGATCCTTCCAAGTCAAGATTGAGGAGCAGGGGGGGAATCAAGTCTGAATAGTAGAAGCTGGCGGAAGAGAGCTCTCTGCTAAATTATGGATAACTTTTGCTATGCTATAACTTTTCCCCAATGCTTTCTTGCTGTGTTAATTCCCTTTAAGAGTAAAAGCCCTCGTAGTAATGTTTTGAGAGCGTGGCTGCTCTTCTGATGGGAGCTACCTGTGCAGAATCTCAGTCCCTTCCCTTTGCTGAAGCAGGCACTCATTTTTTGATTGCTGAGATCAATTTTCAATCTCACCCCTTTTCCCCTCCCAGCACTGGGTCAAATACAACAGTAGCATCCAAAGGAGCAAAGTGCACGTCTCTCTTTACCAACAAAGCACCTGTGCCTCTAGAAAGCAGCTGCTATTTACTTCGCTTCCTTGGACAGGCATGTTGGACATGTGCGTGGGGTGGGCCAGAGCAGTCCGTGTCATACAGGTGCTTTAGAGAGTGCAGCCCACTTTCTCTAAGATGGTTGGCCTTGGCTTGATGGGTTGGTTTGGATGGGTCAGGGTGCCATGGTCCTCACCTCTTGTAACTGACTTTTGGGGGTGCTCTCTGATGATTGCTGGAAGGAAAGTAGTCCTCACTTGAGTTTTGGCCTTTTACACTGGTGCTCAAGGGGAAAAATGCAAGGCTGTATCTTCTGTTTAATGAATGTGATGCCACAATATGGCATATGGAAAGCAATTCATGAAACCTGGCTGAAGCTTCAGAGAATGATTTTATAAGTCTCATCGCCTGTCAAAGGAGCATTCTTTGCTGAAATTCACCCGAGAACTTGAACAATATGCATCATAAAGCACAGCTGAGAAATGAAGCTGGTAAACTGCTTTTCTTAGACTGTCACACAATGTGCTGACGGCATCCATTATGCACTGTACAATTAGATACAGAGTTTAGAGGAGTTCAACATCTTCCCTCCCCTTCCATGCCTTAAACCCCCATATAGACAATAATTACCATCAAGTTATAAGAGAGCACTTGCCCTCAGCGGAAGGCACATTCTTCATGTTTTCTGTGGATTTTATCGTTCAAGATATTTAAAACGAAAGCAACCCGGGAGCACGGACTTGGAAAAGTTTCTCCACTTCCCAAAGTGCATGGTCTGCATTATTCCTCAGTTCTGCAGAGGTCACACGAGGTGGGGGTGGATGATCTGCCTTCTGCCACCAAGGTGGACATGTGGAAGGTCGCTCCTCATACACCATGTCTTCTGCTGGCGAAATGCAAATTGCTTGGTCACAGCCCAAGTCAGCCAACCAGATTTCCACAGAGGCCATAAACCTTCCTCTGATCATCGTCTATTCTCAAATACAAGGCGCCTCTGACGTTTTTCGTCTAACATGGCACATAGTGACGTTTACATGTAAAAAAAAATCACCTATGAAAATAATCTAGTCCACTGCACACCTTCAGTTGTGCCACAGAGATAAGCCAAGGCATCATAGCCAAACAACTAGGAAGAAGGAGAAAGTACAAACCACACATGAAAAATGTCAAAGAATCATAGAAAAATACAGCTGGAAGGGACCTCAAGTTGGCATCTAGTCCAGCCCCCTGCTCATTCCCTGCATTTCCAGAAAGCACTCGGATAGTGCCGTAATGAGAGTTGCACAAGAACCTATGCAGGACAGATAGAGATGGCAGGTCAGTGGTCTCTCTGAATGCACACATAAATATAATATCTCCTTCCTTTTTTTTAGTCCTGTCCATTAGCGCAATAGCAACAGTGTGGCCAAAGTTTAGCCACTCATTTCAGTTTTTATGATCTAACATTCTCCGAGTGTTGGCCTCTGACTCCTTGGCTTGTATCTGTGGCACTTGGCATTGTATAGAAGTTCTCATCCAAGTATTGCTCAATCCGAGAGCTGCTTAGCTTCCAAGCCCAGGTGTGGTCCATCCAGCAGGGATGCTAATGTCACAGATCACATGGCATTGTCGATAGCTTGATTCCAGAGCTGTAGCTAGAATATGTTTCCCACGTGACTGCCCGA
Organism: Caiman crocodilus; assembly: GCA_030014935.1. Taxonomy (NCBI): domain Eukaryota; kingdom Metazoa; phylum Chordata; order Crocodylia; family Alligatoridae; genus Caiman; species Caiman crocodilus. The sequence continues at coordinate 255,886,326 of JAGPOW010000261.1, read as the reverse complement.
GCAATTGCACGCAGATTCCCTCCAGATGTCTTGGTGCCTGCGGGATATAATTTATCCACTAAATGTCTCTCTGTCCTGAACGAAACTCTGGGGGGAGGTATCATCCTTGGTCAATGAGGGTGGGGACAGACATTCAAAAAGTGCCTGAATTGATTCCATATTTGCAGGTTAGTCTAGGCTGCCTAGATTGAATCAATTTGAAAGTGCACAGACATTCCCTCTGGACTGAGGAAATGCAGGCACATCCCTGCATTGGCTCAGGCTAGAAGCTGGGGGGCATTAGAGCAGCCCTCCCTTCCCTTCTACAGTGCTGAGCTCAGGGGGGCATGGCCAAACCCTGGCAGGTTTCAAACAGTTTCTAGCCACTTGAGCCAACTTATGTGTAATGTCTGTCTCTACTCTGAGAGAGACAGAGTTGGAGCTCAAAACTTTGTCTGTGGTTGTAGACAATGTCCTTAATAAAAGCTCCCTATTCCTTTTTGTAGGGAAGCCATATGGTGGCAATCGCCCCCTGTTTCTGGCTCTATCCTCCTTCTCTCCTCCCTTGCATACCTTGTATAATTACCTCTAGCTCTCCAGGCCCACTTTCAATGAAACAGGGTCAGGTCTTGTTCCAAATGGAGCTCAGAGTTTAGCCCTACTCCAGAAGGAGAGTGCTGCACTGTATTTCAGGAACCCCTAAAATGGAGAGGGAAGGCAGCTACAGTAGCACAGGACAGCCTGATCCATTCTACCTTCTTGTCATTTCTGCACCACGCTTGGGACTCAGACAGCATTAAACAAGGGACCAAGAATGAGCCCACGGAAAGTTTTGTGCCCTGTTAGCCTTAGGAGCGCTTAGAATTCAAGGATCGCATTTCCTGCCTTCTTAGGGATCGATTTTTTATTTTTCCTTGTGAACCACATCCTCAGTAGCTATTTTAAATCACTGCTTGTATCCAAGATCCTTCCTGTCACATCAGCAGACATCCTATAATCAAAACTCATATTCTTGGCGTTTTTCGATGCTCTGCTCATTCTGAAGTATAATAAGGTAGAGCGGAGATTTTATATGGGGAACAATAGACTGCACTTTGGAGAAACTGAGAGGACTAGAAGGGAAAATAACCTACGTTTATGTACAACACGTTTAAAGTTAAATTTTGACAACAAAATTATGTCTCTTCAGATTGATCGGGTTAAAAGGTATCTGCCAAGGACACCTTTAATATTTACCCTGCCATTGCATTTGTCTCTGATGTTGAAACCATCATTTTTGACAAGCAGTTTCAGTGTTGCGTCTGCGTTTTTATCACTTGGACAGCAAGCCCCGTAGCTGCACTCATGAATCAGGTAGTCAGATGTATTGATAATACAACTTCACCCACAACTTTATCTACAAATCCAGCAGTGAAATATGTGGATGCATTTGTCCTTACAGTGGCAGCCGTATACAGGGAAATGTGAGCTGAAATTGCAGGTGTTTGCTGTAGGGAATGTGATAGGCAGGTCTGATAAAAATAAGACAGATTTTTCTATTTAACTGATATTTGGGGATAATTATTTAAATTTGTCAGTCTTTTTTTTTAAAAAAATGAACCTCTTGAAACCAAAATCTGAATTTCGTACAAGTTATGTGAAGCCCCCAACTTACTTTAATTGCTGTAAACTTTTAAATGAAACTTCGAATGGATAAATCCATGAGCTTCTCTCAATTTCTTTGAGTGAAAGGATGCATTATTTTTTATATAAGAACCAAAATGGAATAGAAACACCTAATATTTAACATCAAGCTTTAGAAAGGAGCAAACCACAATAGATTGTGTATGATGTTAAGGGCTTGATGTTATGGGCCCTCTTGGGGACTCATAATAATATATCAATCACTATTTTTTAGCATGCTAAATGTGTACAATTAATAAGAATTAGAGAATTTTAAGTTATATAATTGCTTACATAAATACATATAGCAATAGAGCACTTCCTTGTACCAAATGTAGCATAGAGGCTCTGTTAAGTTGTAAATCGTAATGTTTTAAAGGTTATATCAACCAGTGAGCATGCACTTTGCTTTAGAAGCTAACTGAAGCACAGAGAGAACTTGATTTAAAATCAATAGTTTAAATTGAGGCTTTCCATGCCATGATTTAAATCACCATGTCTTAAATCAATCCACCCTGTTGGAAAGCAGCAGTGTTTAAGAACTGCTAGCTTTGTGTCATGGGAAGATTTTGATCTCCACACAGGCATAGTAAATCCAGAATAATTGCACTTATTTCAGTCAAGTGGCTCTGGATTCACTGTGGTGTAATTGAGATTAGAACTGGTTTCATGATATCAGCAGCTCGCCTTTTAACTCCTTACTTCCCTGTGCTTCCTCCCGCGGTTACACCTCTGAATGATTTGAATCTGAATTAGCTTTGGTGCAATCGCGGGGACCAATGAGCTGGGTGTGTGACTCATCGACTGTGCAGTAAAACTGCAGAGGACCCATGATGTACAGTCCCACTATATAGTAAATCTCTTAAATCCAGGGTAACGTTACCCCTGGAAAAAAAAATCCTGGAACTCTTCAATTGTTGGAAATTTACCCGGTGAAATTTGCTGCGTCTGCTCCCCGAGTCGCCTAGTCTCCAACTCTGGGATAAATGTAATAATCATGTCATGTGTCCTCCCCTACCTCTGGCCCTTTCAACACACGGTGTTTGCTCCCATGTTCTTTCCTGTCAGCTCTGCCTCTCTCCTGCATTTGGAGTGTGGTTTACAATAGAGTCCAAGTGAGTTAGGAGCACAGGTCCTTGACCTTATTCATTAGCTGTACCTAAACACCCTGAGCTCCGGTTAATTTTCAGTGGATGCAGTTTCCATTTGAGACTTTGCAAATCACCCCTTGCACTCAGTGACAGAGACGTTCCTGGAAAGCTCACATCTGGGTCCTTAGTCCCCACCCAGGGCTCTATGCCTCTAATCTCCAGATTTTGGCTTCTCTTTACATGCACCACGTATGGTCCAAATCATGTGCTATTGAGCCGTGCCGGAGAACTCTTCGAAGCCTCCACTTCCATCTGGTACCTCTGTTTTCTTCCTTCCAGCACTCTTGAATTTTGTGCAGCTTTTGCTGAGGCAAGTGGGTCATTTCTATGGCCATTGGTATTTTGATGTGTCCTGACATGGTCACAGTCGTACTGACCTAGGTAGAAATTTGACCCTGTAGGGTCTTTCTCTATTGCTCATTTGTTTCAGACATGTTGTACAGCAGGGGTGGGCAAAATGCGGCCCGTGGGCCACTGGCCTGCAGGGCCGCTACAAAATTTAGAAAATTAATATTTATCTACCCCTGGCAGCCTGTTATGTGGCCCTTGGTGGCTTGCCAAAACTCAGTAAGCGGCCCTCCACCTGAAACAATTTCCCACTCCTGTTGTACAGACACTTTGCTAGAGCAAGCTCTCCTAGTTTGTCTCCCATCTACACACCACTTTCTCCCTCCTTGCTGTTATGTTAATGCATTTGTATTGCCTTAGCATCCCTGTGCTTTATCTACAGGTAATAAAGAACAGCTACACCCCTCTTTGTTGCTAATGTCACCTCTATGCGTTCAGTAATTACAGCAAATGACTAATTGAATATTGAATTTCAGCTAAGAGGCAATTACTGTAAAGATTCAACATCATTATCAGCCAGTGGCTTGACAACATTACAGAAGGGGTTAGTCACTAAACTTAACAGCTCTGCGGTCTTCCTTGGCTTGCAGAGCAAGAACTGCAGTTCTGAATTGCTCTCCAAACCCGGATAATGAATTTTCTTTCCTAGCTTTAATGCTTGGCGATTGCTCAATAGCAGTAATGGACCATTTGAAGGTTAATGGGCTACTGCATTGAAGGCAAAACTCTTTTCTTGGATTTAGTCTTTCCCATTTTCATTTCTGGGATGAAAATGAGCCAAGAAACTAGGGGTAAAATATCTCACTAATTTTGAGGTGCCGTTTGAGATTTTGAAGGGGATTATATCATGTGGCTGCCTGCGATAGCTAGGGACTTGCTCCGTGACCTGGGAGGGTCCATCCAACCCTATGTTCATGTATTTCTGCCTACAGTCATTGTACACATCAGACCTCCGCTGCACTTGCTAACATACTACCTGGAAGAAACTGCACTGTTTTTACTTAAGCTGTACAATAGAAAGGAGACCTTTGCGGAGTCACCAAAAGCATCACTGTTTTCCCAGGGTAAAAATGGAGATTCGTAGATTTTTAAGCCTAAAAGGGATTCCTGTCTGACTCGCACAGTCATTCCTGCATCAAGCCTGTCACTTCAGTCTGAGTAGCATCACCTTGTAAAACTGCATCCAGTTGTTAACAAAACGTGGATGACTAAAAAATCATCTTTATATCTGGATTTTTGAGAATCTCCTTCCAGGGTAACCAGAAATTCAACAATGGTTGGAAGACTATAACTCCTGTGTGAAAGCTGTTCTTAACAACAGTGGTGAGAAAGTTTTCAGTCAGAGCAGAAGTAGGTCAAATGCACTTTACTTAAACAGAATCAGATATTAAACAGTCACCATCATCTTCCCTTCTTTGGAAGCGAGCCTGGCAAGAAGGCAGCATGACAGCATACTAACTCAGTAGCTCCTTACAGAACAACCCACGTTCTAGACTGTCCCCTAATGACAATAGTGAGAAGCATGGTGGAATAAAATAACATTTTTAAAACATCAAGGATTAGGGAAGTATTAGTAATTCATTATTATAGCGACCGATTTGGTGACTCTTTCTGCTTGTGACTTCCCTTGGCAAAGAAGCAGACACACAGATTCATAGATACAAGGGGCTGGAAGAGACCTCAGGAGATCATCAGGCCCAGCCCTGATTTCTACACTAGGCAGAAATGACGGCTGGGGCCAGGTGACCCCAGTGAGGTGACCGTCCAGTCTTGAAGATTTCCAGGGTAGGTGACTGCACCACCTCTGGAGGGAGCTTATTCCACATCTGGACACCCTGACTATGAAGAAGGTTTTCCTAATGTTGAGCCTGAATCGATCTTCCAAGAGTTTGTGACCATTATTCCTGGTTTTCCCCAAGGGTGCCTTGATGAGCAGTTGCTCACTGAACCCTTGATGTACTTCCCTGATGTAGTGGTAAACTGCTACCAGGTCCCCTGTCGGCCTTCTCTTTTTAGGCTGTAGAGTCCCAGGTCCCTCAGCCTTTCCCCATATGGCTTGCCACGTCCCTGATCAGAGGGATGGCTCTTCTCTGGACTCTCTCAAGCTTTCCCACATCCGTGTTGAAGTGCGGTGCCCAGAACTGGATGCAGTCCTCCAGCTGTGGTCTCACCAATGCTGAGTAAAGTGGAAGAATCACTTCCTTGGCTTTACTGAAGAAGTATTGATTGATGCATGCCAGAGTATTATTTGCCCTGCTGGCTACAGCATCACACTGACAGCTTATATTCATACTGTGGTCTGTTATTACCCCCAGGTCCATTTCATTTGTGGCGCTGGTCAGTTTGGTGCCACCGAGCCTGTAGGTGTGTTGAGGACTGTTCCTCCCCAGGTGGAGCACTTGACATTTCTCAATGTTGAACTTCATCGAGCTCTGATCCACCCAGCTTACCAGCCTGTCTAGGGCCACCTGTACCTGCAGACTATCTTCAAGTGTGACCTCACTTCCCCATAAATTAGTGTCATCCATGAACATGGCCAGTGAGCTCTTCACCCCCACATCCAAATCATTGATAAAGATGTTGAAAAGCACTGGACCAAGCACCGACCCCTGAGGGACGCCCCTGGCCACTTTTCATCAGGACGACGTAGATGATCAGCACAACAGAGCTCTCTGGGTCCTACCCCGCAGCCAGCTTCCTACCCACCTGACTCAATTTAAGTATCTTGGTGTGATGACCTTGGTCACAATGGGTGCATCTACATGTGCACTTTAATGCACTGTAGCCTACTTTAATGTGCATTAAAGCATGCTTTTTGGCTAATACGCATCCAAATAGGCTAATGCACTGTTTTCTGGTATGTCACAAAGGAGGTGCTAGATTTAATGCATGTTAGAGAAAGGGCATTAACGAATGTGTATCAGGGATGTATTTGGTAGCCATGTTGTTCTGAGACAAAAAGAAAAGCCAAACTCTAAAACGTTAGAGTTCTGCATTTCTTAAATGAAGAAGATACGGCCAGTGAGTGGCAAAAAACTTTCAGAGCTTTAATTCTCTTTGAAATGAAACAGATGCTGACAGATTGTCCTTCAGTTTAGAGACTACCACAGAAAAGGCTCTTCATGATTTTCAGTTTCACCACTGGCTCATGGATACTTTGACACCCCCATTCCCAGCATTGTCCTATTGCTGATGAGTCTAAGGCAGGGGCGGGCAATTATTTTAGGTGGAAAGTCGCTTACTGAGTTTTGGCAAGCCATTGAGGGTCACATGACAGGCAGCCAGGGGCAGATAAATATTAGTTTTCTAAATTTTTCAGGGGCCCCGCGGGCTGGATAGAACGGCCTGGCAGGCTGCAAACAGCCCACAGGCTGCATTTTGCCCAGCCCTGGTCTAAGGCTAGAAATAGAAGTCGCCAAACGATGCAAACCAGCTGTGCTGGATGTGTCCCAGAACAGGCATGCTTTTTCATGGGGTGAAACGCACATTGCCCATTGTCCCAGCCATTGAACCTGCAGGCCCTTGGGGTTTGTCTGTAGAAGCAGAGAAAGTTGCCACCGGCACAATCCTGAAGATGAAACCACCAATCAGCTGAGTCTCCAAGTCACTCCAGTGTGGTCCCAGGACTGAGCCCACCAATCAGCTGATTGGTAGCCCCAGGCTAGGCACCGTGTCAGAGTGTCAAACCAACACATCTGGGGAAAGCCAGGCAGGTGCTCCTGAGGCATGAGGGGCCTTATCCTGCACAGAAATGTGGCCTCATCTTGGGCAGGCGGCTCCTTCCAAGGGCAGCTGGAGAGCCTGGGTAACTCCCACCTGCCCGTGCTCTTGCACCTTAAAGCAAACGGATGTCTGCTACTAAACAGGGACACAAATGGATGCCATCTATTTCATGTTCACAAATTTGGGGATGTGGACTTCTTTTTTGGCTTTTGAGCCACCATAGAAATTCTTATGGTGGGACAAAAGCCATTTCTGTTTCCGGCCTTAGAATCCCCTGCAATTCTGATGCTCAGCCTCTGGCCTGCGGACCAGATCCAACCCATGGTGCCACGTTATGCAGTCTGTGGGGCTTCCCGTGGGGCTTGAAATTTGGAAGCAGGGAATCGGTGGCAATTAAACACTGCCACTGCTCCTCTCCTGCATCGCTGTATTTCCAAGCCCTGTGTGTCAGATGACATGGCCCTGTGCACACAGCCAGCAATTTGGAGCATGGGTTTGGGGTCTGATCCAGCACATAGGGCTACAGGTGCGGCCACACATTAGATGGGGCCTAGTGGTACCAGGGGCCAGGGTGTGATCTGGTGCATGGGGCTGGGGCCAGGGGCTGATTCAGCCTAGCGTGGTGCATGGTGGGGTTGGGGACTATATACCCAACAAGTCTTGTGTGCCTCATTGGGCTTTGGTCCCATGTGCCAGGTCAGGCCCATGAACCGGCTCTTACCTGTGGACTGGCCCAGTACCACTCCTCCAGCTCATGGGGCTGAAAGGTTGGCCGCCCCTGCTCTAGAAACGTCTTTGCTCTAGAAATACCTCCTTGGGGTATGTGAAATTCCCCCAGCTAATGGCCCACCTCCCAGAGGTGCCTTTGTTATAGCGGGGCTGATTTTCCCCATTCCAGACACACACCACCTTGGCTTCCCATCCCAATGATAACCATGTCTGCCTGTTTTGGGAGTGGCAATTTTTCTTGTCCTTCTAACACAAGGGGCCAGCGATCCTTACTAGCTTTGCTTTCTTTCTGTTCTTTTGACACGCTAACAACCTATAGATGACGTGCATGTGTTGGCAGTGGGGGGATACAACTCCACACCACCACCGTCGTCCCTGCCCCGATGGTTCCTGGGTGCTGGCTCCAGACAGGCTGCAGCCCCACGTCCCATGCCCTTTGCACAGAAATCATGCCACCACCTCTGCTGCCACCTTTGCTGCTGCTAGGCCCTGGTTCTGGCCCGGTTGCAGCTCTGCACCCCATACCTTGTCATCAGTGCAGAAATTTGGGGGACGTACCCCCCTTTGTCCCACTTACACATCACGTATGGAAACAGCTGCTAAACAGAGATCTGTCCCACCATAACCACTGACTAAACTGTGTCCCAAAATTGTACAGGTACATGCAAACAGCATAACAGAATTCACACAGTGACAAGGTGACATAAATGAATACAGCTTAGCAGTGACTTTTTAATGAAATCAATCGCCAAGCTGCTCAAATCAGCCGGGGGACAAATGTCTCTGTGGAACCACCCTAAACCCCAAAACTGTTCCTGCTTTCGGGGTGGGTTTATGGCACTTGGAAAACCAGTAGCTAAAGGATATGCTATAGTTACTCCTGTAGTTTGTCTTTAGCCCAGTAGGAAGAAGGAAAGCAACTTCCATTTGTTAGTGGAGGATGGCTTTTGCAAGGCAGGGTTGACTATTTTCCAGGAAAATGCTCCAACATAAAGAATGACACTTTCCTGCCAGACTTAGGAAGAAGCCATGTTAATGCAGTTTTCATAAACATCTCCTTCCTGCTTCAGACATTTTGGCCCGCGGTTAGGCAGAGGACTTAATGAGGTACTAATGAATGTATTTATCTGGCTTCCTGATGGAATTATTGGAATTGTGCCTATGTGGGTGTTCCCCTGAAGGGACCTTTATCCATTTAAAATACAAGCTTTTAACTTTTAAACTTTAGAACTTTCTCGATAGGGAGATTTATGAGATCATGGAAATGTCTCCCAAGGGAACCATGCGTGTGTTAAAGTATGAATACTGTTTGGTTAAATCTGCAGTGAGAGGGACCTAAGGAGGTTTCTGCTGCTTATGGTGGTGCTTTAATTACTAGATCTTCTAGGAGGGGAACACAATAGTACAGACAGTTGAGCAAGTTTCTGCTTGATGTTGTGGACTTTTTGCAACACACAGTGGAGATGCCATCGAAGGGGGAAAGCTCTTCTCAATTGGCTGCTTACTGACAGAGAGGAATTGGTTAAGAAACCAAAAATTGGAAGCAACTTGGTTAGCAGCAGTCATGAAATGATGGTTCAAAGTTCAGGTTTTTTTTTTTACTTCAACATACTCCGGAAACTAATAGACAGAATCCCATAGGAAGAAAGTCTATGGGAAAAAGGAGTCCAGGAGAGTTGATAATTTTTTGAAGAGGTAGCATTAAAATGTCAAAAGAGCATGCTATCCCGATGAGAAGGAATAATAGGAAATGTAGCAAAAGCTCTGCTTGAATAAACCATGAGCTGAGCACTTCAATGACTGAAAACTTAAAAAGGAACCTTGCAAAAGAAGCTTGGCCATATTACTAAGAATGAGTATGAGAGTATAATGCAAGTGTGTAAGTAAAAAGTCAGGAAGGCCAAGGCAGAAACTGGAACGCAGCTAGCAGGGGACTTAAAAGGCAACAGAAAGCATACTATAAATCCATTAGAAATGAAAGAAAGAATGAGGAAAGAGTAGGTCCTTTGCTGAATGATGGGTGCCAGCTAATTATGGATGCTTTAGAGAAAGCTGAAGGGTTTAATACCTTTTTTATTCAGTCTTCTCCAAAAAGGTCAACTATCAGATTGTGAGCACAGTTAGCCACAGGGAGAGAGGGGTAGTTGCTAAGCATTAGAATAGGAACAGGAAAGGACATTGAATGGATAAGGTAGAAGTTTCCATCTTGTTCATCAGCAGAGCTTGCTGAGCTTCATCCCAGAGGACTCAGGCTATTGTCTGGAGTAATTGTAGAGTCAGTGGCTGTTATCACTGAGAGTTCATGGCAGTCAGATGAAATCCCAAGAGACTGGAAATAGGAGGGAATATGGTGCCCCTTCTTAAAAATTGCAGGGGGGACAAAGAGGATTCAGGGAGCTGCAGGTCAGTCCATCTAACTTAATACTTGGAAAAACACTGGAGCATATCATCAGTTAATCAATTAGGTAAACACCCAGAGAATAAACTAAATGATTAGAAACTGTCAACAGGGCTTTTCTCAAGAGCAAGTCCTGCCTAATCAAGCTGATTTCTTTCCCTGACTTTCAAAAGGCTTTTAGCAAGGTTTGCCTTCCAAGACTAGTCAGCAGTGGGTCGATAAAGACAGTGGGAAGAGATACCAAATAGGGATCCCACAGGTGGGTCTGTTCTGAATTTAATACCACTCAATATCTTCATTAATGACTCAGCGGGTGAAATTAAGTGCTCACTAAATAAATTTGCAGGCTGGCTGAATGGGGACAGGGTTAGGATTCAAAAACACCTTGGTAATTTGGAGAAAGGGCCTGAAGTAAATTGGGTGAAATTCCAGTAAGGAAAAAATGCAAAGTATTGCACTTAAAGAGGGAACGGTTAATTCAGAAATACAAAAGGAAGGGTGAGTGACTAGGGTGCAGCACCATAGAAAAGGATCTGGATAGCTGGGGGGGTAGAGAACAAGCCGAATAGGAGCCCACGGGGTGATGTGGTTACAGAAAAGAATCAATAGCACGCCAGGTGGTGTTAAGAGGACCGTTGCATGCAAGCCAAAGGAAGCAGGTCTGCCACTCTGTTCAGCGCTGATGGAGCCTCGCCTGGGACTCTTTGTCCAGTTTGAGGCATTGCCCTTGGAGAAAGGTGTGGACAAATTAGAAGGAATCCAGAGGACAGCAGCAAAAAATGTTCTGAGGTCTCCGAAACAGGACATACAAAGAAAGGTTGGAGGGATTGAGATTATACAGTCTAGAGCAGGGGTGGGCAAAACTGACTGTATCCAGCGTGTGGGTGAGTGCCCAGCTATTGACTGTACCTGGGCCCCGGCTGCCCCCAGCGATGCTGCACAAGAGGCCAGGGCCCTCTCACTCCCGCCCAGGGTAGCCTGTGTCACGCTCTCGCCTGCGCCCGCCAGTGGCCCTGGCCCTGGCCAGTGTGCATAGTTTTCTGGTGAGGCTGCTTCCAGTGCAGCTGCAGCCCCTGGGTATTGCTCAGCTCCTTACACCTCCTCCTCTGTCTACCCCTGCTGCAGCACTCCGGGCAGCAGATCACGTGGGGAAGCGATGACAGCTTTGGAGATATGTGCCAGGCACCACACATCCAGCCAGGCTGGGGGGAGGCTGCAACCAGGCAGCTCCTGCCCCCGGCACAAGGGGCTCCAGTTGCAGGCAGCTTTCTACCTACGCCACCCATAGGTGGCTGTTCACTGCACTGGGCACAGGCAGACTGAGTGGAGGGTGGCTTGGAGCTGGAGCTGGAGCTTGGTTGCAGCTTCCCCGCCACCTGGCTTGGCATCTGCTGCCTGGCATACATCCCCATGGCTTCCCCATGCTACTTGCTGCCTGGAGTGGTGTAGCAGGGGATGGTGGAGGAGGAACCGCTGGAGGTGTGGGGAGCCGAGCAATACCCAGGCAGCTGTGGCAGCAGCCCAACAGGAAGCTATGCACGCTGGCCAGGGCCAGAGCTGGGGCCATGGTGTCTGGTGAGCATGGGGCAGGTGCAGGAGGGAGCAGAGCAGGTGGGAGGAGGCAGGACTCAGTTCACACCCACCCCACAGACCCAACTCCCACATACACCCGACACCCCTCCCCACAAATGTCCCTGTACACACCCAGGCCTCATGCACCCCCAGCCCCTCACACACATACCTCCCCCTCTCCCCATGATACACAAACATAAGACTTCATTTTGAGTTATTATGCAATTGCCTCTATATACACTATTCAAAAAAACATATTGGAGGACAAAAATTCTTTTTTTGAAATAAAATACGCTACAGTAGATGTTTGCTTTTTAGTATATGATCTGTATTTTATCTATAATGTGTCAAAATGATGTCTTCTGCAATATTTTTTAGGGAAAGATGTTCCTGGCTTTACCATGGGGTTGGAATAAAGTGACCTCCTAAGGCTCTTTTAGCCATAGGATTCTATGACCCTAAACCGGAGCCTATGAAGAAGTGAGAGATGGGGTAGCATAATTCCATTACCAGAGACATCCCCAATTAAAATGTGTGTTTTATAGAACCATTTTGTATTGATGTCAAGTGAAATCAGCAGCCTGGTTCACTCTCTGATTCCTAGAGTGGATCAGAACGCTTGCAATAATCTGGATGAAACATTCTTAAACATGTTTGTAACATGCTTGCAGAAACGTTGGGCAAGACACTGAACAATTTAAATTGCAAAATGATCTATTCCCCTGATTTACACTAAATTATTTTTAAGGGCAGTATTTTGAAGCGGCTTTAGAGAAGCACTCACTATAACTGTGGGTTCTCCAACTAGCCATTCTCAGGCTTGCCTTTCAGCGTTTGCTAGAAGAAAGGGGTGGGCTCTTTCCATGCACAAACTAGGAGGACTACAGATATGGTTGTTGAGTTTACTGGGCCTTTAGGATATGTGGCCTTAGTTAGGCACCAGTTCTGCAAACACCAGTAATATTTATCGTGCATATGAGGATAGTCCTTTGAATTCAGTAGAACTGCTCACGTGAATAAAGTGAACCATGAATGAGCACACTGGTGAAATCCAGACCTTGCTGGATAATTTGTCTAGTGGACTAAGTCTTGGAGACATGGCTTTTATTTTTTGATTTGGCTTTCAACATGCTGTGGGACTTGTGTGATTCTCATCAACAATTTGTGCCTCCGTTTGCTAACCTCTCCGTGGGTGTGTCTACATGTGCATTTACTGTGCAGTCCAGCTACTGCACAGTAAGCAGTTTTTGGGCCAGTATGTAAACATGCAGCTGTTAAAACGCAATAATGCTATATGTGAATTGACTTGGGATTAAAGTTCGCCCCAAGTGAGTCTGCACACAAAGCATTACTGTGCAGTAAGGTGTCTACACATGCATTTCTGCACAGTAACTAATCAGGCATAAATTTGATACCTGCATGTTGCAGGTATCAAATTTACACCCCAGTTGGATATAAGTTGCCGTATTTACTGTGCAGTACAGGCATGCAAGTGTAGACGTGTGCACGTGTATATGCATCCAGTGAGTCTGATTACACTAATCCACCTTTTGTAAAACATTTTAGGATTCATAAAGAAGAAATGTAGGAGAAGCAGGATTAAATATGTATTTTAGTCTCTCAGATTTTAAAAAATTGGTGAAAATCAGGTTTGAATGTTCAAAGCAATGTTGTAGTTTGGAAATATTCCAGGAGATAGCATGCTACTTAATTTACTGCATTATCTTACCAAGTGGTATGCTTTTCTTACAAGCTGATTCTTTCTTTCCCTTTCCTCCTTTCTTTATTTTAGGGTAAAATCAATATAGGGCTATGGAGGAGGGCTTTTCTGTGCAAATCAGAGCGTTCCGGACAGCAGGGGTTTATAGGGAGATAATGTGTGTTGCTGAAATCTAAAATGTTTGCAGAGCTGCTTTTTATTTGCTGTGTCATTAAAGAAAAACACCCCAAAACTCTTTTTTTGCTCAAACCCATTATCTGCCTAAGAAAGAATCAAAACGAACGACTCTTTCTGCTGTTACAATTATAGCAGGATCCTGGCACCCTCGCTTTCTATTTCACGGAATAGCAAGCAGCAGACTAAAGCCCCATGACTCCTATTTGGATCTGGGCTATTGTTCCAAAAATAAAAAGGCCACAATCAAATGCATCGCAGTAAGTTGGATGGCACCTGTGTAAATAATTTAAGAAATGTGATTCAATTCCTATTTTCAGGTGCCTGCAGTTTTCCTAAGGTATCTAAACCATGCTAAGAATAGCCTACAGTGTGAAATGTATTAGCTTTGATGTGATGCAATTTTTTTCACGCTCCTTTCCAGCCTGATTCTGTTCGAGCCCGCGAAGGGGTGCTCATGAGCCAGAACCTCCCTTTATTTCACTTGGCATAGGGGTTGTTGAGAGAGAAATGCTCTGGTCGACGTCAAATAAGACGGTTTGTTGGGGGAGTTTTAATCTGGGTGTTTGGATTCACAAAGGGCAGTTACACACATGTGAGGAGTCTGCTTCAACGCGCTAGAAATCCAGCACGTTGGAGCAGACTCGATTAATTGAGTCTGCTGGAGCACGTAAGTTGACACGCTTTGGCAGCCTCGCGTGTCACGTGTATCAGCAGCGCAGCGCACCTCTGTGCTGAGCAAGCGGCAGCGGTGCGCTTTGAACTGAAACACGTTTGATGTGCTTTAGCTCAAAGTGCACCACCACCATTTTCTGAGCACAGAGGTGAGCTGCATTGCTGGTACATATGCTCCTGCCATGGCGTCAGGCCCTTTTAATTAGCATGGCTCACTAATTAAAAGCTCCCAGCACCGCATTGGGAACACGTGTAAAAATGTAAAAAAGGGACTTTGGTACCATGCACAAATTGGTGATGGCTCCAACCCTTGTTAAAACAAATGAGTTTGGACACTCCCCTGGGATGGGGAAGGACTGGATTTAATCCTTCTTTGATTGGGACTAGGGATCTGAACTCATGTCTTTCATCTCTCCAGAGGGTCCTAACTACTGCTCCATAAGTATAGTGAGGTGGATCTTATTCAGCCTTTCCTACTGAAGCAGCGCCACTTTGTATAAATAAGTAAATCCTAATTGATGTAAAGAGAGACGGACTACCAGGTTGGTGATTAGAGCACTCATATAGTATCATAATATTATAGTGCTTAGGGTTGGAAGGGCCCTGAGCAGATCATCAGGTCTGACCACCTACCCCAGCAGGAACGGGTGTTGGGATCATATCACCCCAACCAAGTATCTGTCTAGCCTCCTCTTGAAGACCCCCAAGGCAGGAGAGAGCACCACCTCCCTTGGGAGTCCGTTCCAGAGCCTGGCAGCCCTAACCATAAAGTAATGTCTCCTGATGTCCAGCCTGAACCTACTCTCTAACAATACATGGCCATTATTCCTAGTAACCCCGAGTGGTGCCCGGGGGGACAGATCCTCCCCCAATTCTTGCTGGTCCCCCCTGGTGAGTTTGTAAATGGCCACCAGATCCCCTCTTATCCTTCTCTTGTGGAGGGTGAATAGGTTTAGGCTTTTTAGTCTCTCTTCATAGGGCCTCCCCACTGCCCCTTGATCATGCAAGTGGCCCTCCTCTGGCCCCTCTCACTGCTAGCCACATCCCTCTAGAAGTGCAGCATCCAAAACTGGATGCAGTACTCCAACTAGCCAATGCCACATAGAGGGGAAGGATCTCCTCCCTGGACCTGCTTGCGATGCATCTGTAGATGCATGATAAGGTGCGGTTAGCCTTAGTGACCGCTTCCTCGCATTGGCAGCTCATGTCCATCCTGGAGTCAGCAATGTTCCCTTTCTGCCACTGTGTTGACAAGAAGCCTATAGGTTTCTATAGCCTATCCCCAGCCTATAGGTTTCTATAGCCTATCGCCAGCCTATAGGTGTGTTGCTGGTTCCTGCGCCCCACATGCAGCACCTTGCACTTGTCTGCGTTGAATTCCATCCTATTCTCATCCACCCACCTCCGTAACCTGTCTAGATCTAGCTGGATCCTGCCCCTCCCCTCCAGCGTGCCCACCTTGCCCCACAACTTGGTATTGTCAGCGAATTTGGACAGAATGCTTTCCACACCCACACCCAGATTGCTGATAAAGAGGATGAACAGTATAGGCCTTGGGGCCGAGCCCTGGGGGACTCCACTGCCCACGTCCCTCCAGGTCGAAAATGACCCATCCACCAGCAGTCTCTGGGTGCGACCGTCTAGCCATTTTGCCACCCACCTGCTTGTGTAGGCATCGATGCTGCAGTCACCAAGTTTTTTTTAAGAGAATGTAGTGAGAAACAGTGTCAAAGGCCTTCTTAAAGTCCAGGAAGATGACATCCACCCTGGCACTCTCGTACAGGGACTTTGTGATCTGATCGTAAAAAGAAACCAAGCTAGTCAGGCAGGACCTGCCCTCATTGAACCCATGTTGGTTGCCCCTGAGCATTACCTCCCCTGCTGGGCCCTGGCAGATGTGCTCCTAGATGATTTTCTCAAAGGTCTTCCCAAGAACCGAGGTAACTGGCTTATAATTGCCAGGGTCCTGTTTTCTCCCCTTCTTGTAAATGGGGACCACATTGGCCCTTTTCCAATCTCCTGGTACCTGGCCAGTGCCCCCACAAGCACTCATAGAGCCATGCCAGGGGCCCCGCCATGACCCCCACCAATTCCCTTGGCCCCCTTGGGTGAAGAGTGTCTGGACCGACTGATTTAAACATGTCCAGCCCTTCCAAAAGTTCCCTAACTGGGTTGTCCCTGACCTTAGGCATGGCAGTGCCTCCCCTGGGTCCGTCAGCAGTTCTAGTGGGGGAGATGTCCTGGTCCCTCTTCAGAAAAATGGAGGCTAAGAATTTGTTAAAGAGGTCAGTTTTTTCATTTGCTGCAATCACCAGATTGCCCCACGTTACCCAGTGCCGTTTTCTTCCTATGTATTTGAAAAAGGACTTTTTATTATCTTTAATTCTGGTCACTAGCCCTAGCTCCATCTCTGCCTTGGCCTTCCTAACAGCAACGGAGCAAAGGAGATGTAATCCTCCTTGGTGATAGCCCCTTGCTTCCACTGTTTGTACGCCTCCTTTTTTGCCCTCGGGCACCCTGGATGCCTTTGCCAAGCCACGGGGGCTTCTTAGCACTCCCACCCCCTTTGGGGCACATTGGGACTGACTCCCTTTTTGCTCAGAGGATTGTCTCCGTGAGGAACAACCCCTCATCCTGGACTCCCATCTCATTGAAGCTCCGAGACACCAATATAGCTTTAAATCCAATAACATTATACAACGTACAATAGTTTCCTTAGGAGATATTGAAAAGAGGCCCATCCCCAGATACCATATAGCTTGAGAGACCTGTGTTCAAGTTCCAGGTGGTGGGGATAACTGGCACAAGGGGAAGGCAGGTGGGGGGCCAGGCACTTGGGGAGAGGGCAGGTGCAAGGGGGTGCAGGCATGAGGCCAAGATATGGGGGAGATAGGCGGCAGGGAGCAAGTTGTTTGATTCCTCCACTGCCTCTCCCACCACCTGGCCTCTCGGACATTGCTTGCCTGACTGCAGTGGTAGGGAGATGAATTTAACCAAAACTCTAATAATTAGATGTTATACATGGAGAATTATAACAATTTTATGAATTTTCCATGTCTAAAATCTAATTTTGGGGGGTCATCTTGAATTCAGGTAAATACAGCATCTTTGTAGATCATTCTTGTGTTGGAGGGGTAAAAATGGTTGGTTGCAGAAGCATTCTGTGGAGAACAGGGGAGGTGACAGTGCTACCCTGCTAGGAGTTAGTTAGGCCTCAACTATCCTGGTTTGGGTACCATAATGTAAGAAAGATGCAGAAAAACTGAAGATGATCTGGGGGGCACGCCTGAAAGAACTAAGTACCGTATTTACTCGAATCCAAGATGACCCTGAATTTAAGAGGACCCTCAATACTTATTTCTATGCTTGGAGAAGGTATAGATTTGTTATAATTGTCCATGTACAGTATCTAATTATTGGAGGTTCAGCTTAAATTTGTCCCCCTCAGTGCTGAAGAAGCAAATGCAGTGGTAAGAGAGGCAGTGGCAGGAAGTCAGGGGGAGTCAAGCAGCTTGAGGTCCTGCCCTCCCCCCACCACCCTGCTTCCTGATGCTTGTCTCCGCACCACTTACCCCTCTGTGCCTACCCAGCTACTTCTTAAAAGAACAGTGGTCTCTGCCACTGCCTCTATTCCCACCGCCCGTTCCCCACTTACCTTGCTCAACTCTGGCATTGTGCACCATCCTGGAGCACTGTGCATGGCCCTAACCCAACCTAGTAGCAGCAGAGGGTGTCTGGTAGGGAGACAGAGGCTGGGAGGGGGAAGATCAGGAAGGGACAACTGGGGGCGGGGGTCTCAAGATGGTGGACAACAGGCAGAGGGAAGAAGCTGTGGGCAGAGAGGCATTGGGAGGCAACAGCTGCAACTCCAACTCTGACCCTGGGCTTGGCTTAGAGCAGGCACTGGGGCCACAGAAGCTGCCGGTCCCCTCACCACCTCCTAGTCAAATCCAAGACAAGCATCTTTCTTCCGCTGGTGAGGAAAAGCTCGTGTTGGATTTGAGTAAATATGGACCATTCAGTTTGGGGATGAGTCTTCAGACAGTGGAAGGACTACCATAAAGAGGGGAGAGCAATGATTCCCTTTTGCCCCAGAAGGCAGGCCACGACACAGTGGGTTTAGACTACACGTTAGGCTGTGGACTCACATAACAATTGAACCGTTCCAAGAGCGTCACCACTTGGGAACCAGTTCACAACTGTCGTAGTTCAGAGGTATCTGCATTGGCGACACGTAGGTGGTGCGCATGGGTGCACGTGCACCCCCTGAGATTGGCTGTGCACCCTCTGGGAGCGGCAGCTGCAAAATGGAAGCATCACTGGAAATGCACTTCTGGTTTCCTGGTTTCACCTCTGGCTCAGTGATCGGCTGCTGGGCCCCGTCCCGCCCCTCCGGTTGCCAATTGGCTGCTGGGGACCCCCCCGCTTTGCTTGCCGACTGGCTGCTGGGGGACCCCTCCCCGTCGGTGAGTGGTTGCTGGGGGACCCCTCCCCCACATTGGTGATCTGGTACCCCCCGCAGACTCGGGAGGCACCGGTCACCCATGGGTATCTGCATACACATTTTCAAGGGATCTAAGTAAAACGAGAGCTTTTTAACCATTGCAGTGCCGATGAACCACCACCAGCCCGTGGGTGTGAGTACCCAGCCCAACATGTCTTCTGGGCAGTGGCAAGTGCCTTGAGTTTCTCCAGGATTTCTGTAGTAGGGAAGGAAGCCCCTGATTAACGGGACAGGTTGTGGGGTTCCCACCACCCTCCTGCTTCTGGGCTCCCACGTGGATCCTAGGGGCTGCCTGAGGTCGCTGTCTTGGATGGCAGCTTTAAAAAGACTTTCCACAGAAAACCACTTAATTCATTTTAGTTCACCTTGTCAAGGTAGGTGAGTGGGCATGTAGGCAGGTGCACCTGCAATGGCAAACACCAGTCAATTGCCAGGGAGGGAAACCTGGGTCACTGCACAAGGGGCATATTTTTTAAGTGTTTTAAATTTTAAACCATTCAGAACTAGCTTATACATCTGTACACAAGTGGTTTAAATCAGCATCTCTCAACCCGTGGGTTGTGACCCAAAAGTGGGTCACAAGCGTATATGAAAGGGTCGCGAACAAACTTTAAAAATAGGTCAGTACACTTGAAAAATAGATTCTCATTTAAAGGAGAAAAACGTGGGAAACCCTGGCCTTTCCCACGAAGGCTAGCAGAGTTCCAGCCTGCAAGGGGCTCCTTGGGGCTCCCCATGCCCCATACACTGGGGGGCAGGGGCCTGGGGGCAGGCGTGCACCGGGGAGTGTAGGGCACCGGGCTAGGGCTGGCCAGTGAGGTTTACAAATGGGTCCTGGCACAAAAAAAGTTGAGAACCACAGGTTTAAACCACATTTAATATGGTCCAAGTGTTATGTGCATCTGTACCCTTAACTTAAATGTCAGGAAAAACTTTCAGTGAGTAAGATCAGTTGGACAGTGGAGAGGGCTGTGCAGGGAACCTGTGAAAATCTCCCTTGCTGGAGGTTTTCGAGAAGTGGCGGGATGGACATCTGTTTGGGATGGGTTAGCACATCCTGCATCCGTGCAGGGCTTGGACTTAAATGATCATTGAGGTGCTTTCCAATCATATGATCCTAAGCAGCTTAGCTGATGCTTTCGTACCAGAGCAAGGGGCACTCTTTGTTTCCGCTTCCCCCGGTGTAACAGCACTGCTATTGCTCATGTAGGGTAGTCACCGTTATAAAGGGTGTTGTGAAGTGGGGGGGACAGAGGGGTTGTATCCATGCAGGGTGCTGTCATTAACAGGTAATGGTACCTAAAGGTACAAATTCTTGTAGACATAGAGAGCTGGTGTCTCATTTACAGCAGGCTCCTCCGATACAATACACTGTAGCATGCAAGGGCCTTCATAACCCTTAAAACCAAGCAAGCTGGTTCTTCATGCGTTTGAAACCTCAGCCCTTAAAGGTTTCCTGATCCATGATCAGACAGCCAAGGAGAAGGATTTAATTCGTCAGGGTTTGGAAGCAAAAGTGTTTCCCACCTGCGCTGTGATCTTTTCTGAGGCTGCTTCAGGTATTCAGTCTGCCCGGGATGGACAGCGGTCCCGACTCTGCAAGCTCACGCACCGCTTGAGAGGAAAGCAGCTCACGCCGCACTGAACACGCCGAGAAAGAGAATTATCCCAGTCATCTGTCCTGCTCTGCAGTTTGTTTCCCCAGTGATCGGCTTGCCCACAAACTGCTGTCAAAGCGTACCTGTCCTGGGTTAGTTATTTAGCATCAGAGAGCCATGGGAAAGTAGGGCTGGAAGGGACCTCACAAGGTCATCTATAGGGCCTGGCTTAAATCGCGGACCTAGCTCACTAATATCATGGCTCATTGGTGGCGGAGGCTGCCATTTTTACACCCGGATCGTGGCACCTCCATGCCCCCTGCTTGGCTGAGGGGGCAGGTTTAGGGCCAGGGTTAATTGTGGCAGCAGAGATCTTGCTCCCTAGGCTTCTATTAGATGCCGAAAAGCCAACGTGCGCCTGTCCCCACCCCTCCCACCCATCCCGGCCACATTGGAGGGGGCAGAAACAGCTGTAGCAGCTGTCTGCCCCATCTTATTTCTGGCAGGCAGGGAGGAAATTCCCTTTTCAAAAATGCGCTGAGCTCGTCGTCATCACTGCTGATTGGCTGGTGCTTAGCTCACCATTAGGATTAACATCAGACCTGGGATGGACCCCCTGGGGAACCTCACTTATCACCTCCCCCCAGCTAGACATTGAACCATTGATGGTTGCTCATTAAGCGTCATGGCAGTTATGTCTCTACCCATTAAATCCAAGCTTTGCATACTTAAGACACACATCTGGCTGCCTTGGTGTTGTAATGTGTGTGCTTATGAGCCTTTAATTTCAGTTCTTTTGATCCATATTAGTTGTCAGACAGCTGTCAAAACAGCCGGGTATTTCTCTTAAGTGCAAAAAGGTTGGAGTTAATGGGCTACATTTTCTCCCTAACTACATCGGGGCTCAGTCTTTCCCAGTATTTGCAGGGCGCTGTGCTCTGTATGCGTATAATCCATGACAAAGGAGGTAAGTAGCTGGGGAAAACCGCTTTTCATTTTAATTATGACCTGAAATATAAACCTTGTCAGGAAATCATCTGCGTGAAATGCAGCAAAGTAACTAAACCTCTTTCAAAATCCGCTGAGTCCCGGTTGTCAAAGCTGTAGGCAACAGCACTAGTGTATCTTGTCTGGGCTCGTCTCTCTCACTAATGATCAGAAGGACGTGGTTAACCGCCAGCTGAGAATTGCAGACATACAGGTCTCCCTTGTGAACCAGCCTTGGGGGTTTTTTCATGTTTTCAACAGGGTTTCACTGAATAAGTTATAAGCAAAAACAAAAACTCCTGAAATGTGCTTATTGGTTTATTCATAACTAAAATTTTACTGGTCTTTTAAGGGGTAGCCAAATACATAGAAATACATCCGTCAAATACCCTTCCTGATGTATTCCAGTTCAGACCACTATTCTGGAGGTCAACATTTCTAAACAGAAGTTTGCCAAACCGAAAAAGTGTTTCCAGCGGGTATTGAGCCAGTTGCTCCAGATACAATGGTATCCGCTGGAACCACTTCTCCCTTCTGCTCCTATACACAATATCCCAGCCTTTCTATAAACAGGTCATCGGCCATAGGAAGGATCGCTCGGAGACTCTGACATGGACGAACAACGTAGACCTCTAGCGATCAACAGGCCGGACGCACTGTGAGTGTTTTCTTCCCCAATTGCTGGCAGGAGGAAGCGTCAGGATCCTTGCAGAGCAGTCTTGAACAGTGTTGACAGGCAGTGAGATAGGCATTAGTCGCCCTGCATGGATAGTTGGTAGCTGCCGTAAGAGATCTCATAGGCAGGGGAGTTTCCATATCAAAGCGAGTACGTGCCGGCAGAGGTGGAACTGGGCGGTTCTGTGCCCTGGGCTGCGAGGTGCATGAGGCAATGGCCATAGCCAGGATGCTGGCAGCAGTGGAGAGGCTGGGCGAGCCCCTGCTAACTCAGCCAAGTTATGCTGTTTTATATAGCTTATGTCATAGGTACTCATGGGCCAGACGTGGCCACGTAGCCGTGCCATCTGACTATTCCCGACGTGTCAGAGAGGTATGAGGGGCATGTGCCCCCCCAGGTTTCTGTGCTGACAGCGGGGTGCAGGCTATGGGGCTGCAGCCTTGCTGGACCCAACACCTGGCAGCCGTTGGAGCAGTGGTGGTGCTACGGGTACAGAGTTGGCAGCATGGAGTTGTACCCCACTTTGTCAGCACTTATGTATCACCTATGCATCTGACCCTCAGGGGGTCCTCATGGGCCCCAAAATTCAGCAGTGGAGGAGCGCTGGCACCAATTGCTGCTCACCTACTGCCAAATTTCCAGCCTGGTGTGTGCTGGAGTGCACACTGGATTGGCATGTAGAGGTGGCTCAGCATCCAATCCAGGCACACAGGGGCTGTCTAGAGTCTTGCAGCACAGGGCTCAGTAGGGCCCAATCTGCTAGCATAGGGCCCATGGAAGCGATGTGGGGCCCCAGTCTGGTGGCACAGACCCTAAGGTAGCATGGGGCTTCGGGGAGTCAGTGCAGGACCCCAGCCAGCAGCAGATTGGGCAGAGGCAGTGTGGGGCTCAGTCCTGGTGCACAGAGTCTGACCCAGCCTGAAGACTGGCCCTAGGCCACTCATTCTACTTGTGGCCCCAAAAGGTTGAGCCCCACTTGCTTATGTCCTAGTAGCAACCTTGCACTATGCTAACACTGATCTTCACAGTACCTCTGATTTCAGCTACTGTGTATTAGGTACAGTATGTTGCCTTCTAGAAAAGACAAGAATTAATGGCTTCACACATGCATTACCTCTTTGTTATCGCTGTACATCCAAGCGAAACATCTGCATTGAACAAGGGGCATTTTCTGGGTTATGTTTCTCATCAGGTTGCTTCACTGCATTGTAACAAATAGCTGTCTGGGCTTCCCTAAAAATCTTGATTAAAGAGTCATGAGTTTTTTTCTTGCACTGAAAATAATTGAGGGCAGTTTGGCCCCACTGTGAAACAATCTTTTGCAAAATAGCATCACTAAGCAAGTAAAATATTGTTCCTACAGTAAAAGTCTTTAATCCACATGATAGAAAGATAGATAGATATGTGTGTGTGTGCATGTGTGCATTGCAGCTCCGTAAGTGATTATCTTTCACTGAGCAAACTAGAGGGGGTTTTTTTTAGAGAGTTGTATTTTTTTTTCTGAAGCAATATCTATCATTACCTAGTTTTTCCCCTAACTTAATCCATAGAAGAATCATAAGACATTGCCCTGTGCTGGTTACATACATCCTCATAAAGACCGAACATCCTCTTAAAGACCAAAACCTACAGATGTTTTGAAGCTGTATTAGGTCCTGCGTTACTCTTATGTCCTTGCTCGTCTCTGGAATATAATGGCAGCAGTTTTCATATGACCCTTCTGTCATGTCTGAGAAGACCAAAGCTTGTTCCCCCTTACCTCCTGAAGGACCCCTGCGATGGGAAACACTTTAATTGCACTGTAGGCTAGTACTGCCCAACACAATACTATTATGTGATGAAGTTATTTATTCCGCCACAACGTATGTGTAGATACAGTGCAGGGTTGCCTGCTGACCAGCCCCCACTGTAGCACCCTTGTGCCCCAGCCAGCCCCCCTGCAGCACTTTTTGCTGGCCATGAGCAGCCCTGGACTGGCATGCTGACCCCCTGGGCCCACTGCCAGCTGGGGCTGAGCCGCCCCAGCTCAACATGCTGCAGTCCCATGTAAACGCTGCTTTTGGTAGCCATAAACTCTGCTGCAAGTTGTTCCAGAGTTTATTACATCAAATCAATTTAACGCGTAGATGCACCCTTTGTGTACCAAGCAACTGCATAGCAGCAGCGAGGGAGCCCAGCCTACTCATTGTTTTGCTCCCTGTGGAGCACTGCACTTCCCGTATTTCTTGCATATAATGTGTACTCCAACTTTCCACAAGCTGCTTTCTGGGGAAAACGTGTGTTTTATATGTGAGTCAGGGATTGGCAACCTACGACCCGCAGAGAGGGGGCTTTTCCCATGCTTGCCATGGTTGGGAAACAGAGAGATGCAGCAATGGCAGCCAGGTCCTAGCTTCTGCCCAAACTGGACCTGCACTAGACCATTCTGGCCCATACCCAGAAAATATTGATCCCTGATTTAAGTAATGGGCTTCTGTGTGTCACCACCCTAACTATGCAGTATTATAGTCTGGTTTAGTTTATGGGATTCTGTTGTCTTCTAGGCACTGCCTTGGCAAGGATCACTGTATCTACTGGGACTCCCCCTTGGTTGAAGTGTTGGTGAACAGGAGGACAAGGTCTTGGGTTTTGTCCCTGGTAAAGATGCACCATAAGCAAGTTTAAATCTACGTATAAGTGGCCTCATTTTTTAGAAGTGCTATCTCATTATTGTTGCTAGGAACTCCAAATGGTCAGCACTTTCGTTGTCTTTATACCGAACTGTAATTTTGGATTAGAAACTTTGCTTGAAATACTTGAATTTGATGTTTTGGAAAGTGTGTGTGTGTATATATATGTGTGTGTATATATATGTGTGTGTGTGTGTGTATATATATATAACCCCACAGATCAGTACTCACTGACAGACTGAATTAATATGGAAGCTCTGGAAGGTTTCATAGAACTGTGGATGTGCTATTGTGATAAGATGTTTTCCAACCCATTTCTACCAGACTTACCCACAGTGAATACTTACTTGGGGAATAGTCAATGGAAGTACTTATGGAAGTAGGAACCGTTCAGCACAAGTGTTCAGACTCTCAGACTGAGTATGATGAGTTTATATGCTATAGAGACTGACCTGGAGGGGATAAATCATGTTTTGTTCTGGCAGAACTACCTGGATTTCAGTTTGGATACCAGTAAAAATGTCCTAGTCTTCCTAGTTTCTTAATAAATATGTAGCTGTCCATTGGTCAGCCACATTTTACTACCAGCTTCCTGAGAGATGGAGAGGCAGAAGTAAAGAGATGTAAGAGATCTTGGCAATTATCTATAAGCAAGTAAAGAAGCCAAAGACCCATGCATGCCAAAGTATATGAATTTACATGTCTACATGTCTACAGTGTTGTGGTTGTATGTTCAATTGGTCAGTTGGTTGTGCAGCTGATTAGTTAGCCAAATAGCCAACTGTTTGCACAAAGGCCAGCTCTGCACATATAGTTGCAATATCAGGGTATGCTTGCAAATGCAAATATAGGAGTACAAATAAACATGAATTGTATAGGTGTACAAATTGGTATGCATTTTTACTGCATGCCCTGTATCACTTTTAAAATAAACATCTGTATCTGGCGGTGTAAAGAAATTACCCAAGGAGAAGCACACAGAAAGGAAAATGTATTAAATGTCAAACTACAAGACACATCACTTGTCTAAGCAAATAGAAATTTTAACTTCGTTGGAAAGAAAGAAAGAAAGCTTCATTAATAGCTACCATTAGCTCTTGTTCCCCTTGAGAATTCAGATACCTACTTTTTTTCCTCCCAGACACGCTCTGTGTGTTTTCAGAGCGGAGTTCTCCCAGGCGACTCTCTTTGCCAGTTTTTCACAGGAGACTTATTCAAGTAAATGCAAGATTGATTCCATTTCTTTGTAGTACATGACCATGGCACAAAGGGCCAAACATACCCTTGGTGAGAAGGGGAGGTAAATTTGGAGAGCATTTTCGCACTGCCACCAGGCAGCAGCCAAGCAGGATTCCATCTGACTATTCGAGTGAGTATAACTGGTTGCAAGACTGACCAGAACCCAGGTCTCTTGACCACTACCTTGGGCTTAACTCCTAGACTGTAGTTTATCTGAGTGCCTTCAATCCTTCAGTCTAAAAGTCCCAACCTGATTGAGAACTGTGATAGAGCACCAACAGGGTGCTCGCCACTTAAGGGCTGCTGCAGGCTGGGAAGGAGCCTGCTTTGTGAGCAACAGGAACCCTTTTTAATGGGGAAAGTGGGTGGCAAAGCACCTTTGGTGTCTGCCACTTTAAGGAGGAGAGCAGGTGCAGCTGACAGGTGCAGGCCAGCCCTGTTGAGGTGACCATTTCAAGGTCCTGGCTCTCAGGAATGGGGCAGCAGTTTGCTTCCAGCAGCTGAGGAAGCAACAACACCCAGCTGCCCTGCTACTCAAAGGACATCCTGGTCCTTGGTAGGAATTGAAAATGCAACCTACTGGGGAAGGGTGGCCTGGTGGGACTCCCTGTGATGAGGGAGTACTCAAGAAATGCCAGGTCATTTACCTCCCCAATGAAAAGTGGGTAGGGGCGCTTTAACCCCAACCCCCACCAGTTTGGTGGGTTATAATATCAGAAGGAAGTAGGGCCAGGCGCTGCCAGGGAAGGGCACCTGAGCCCAGAGTAGGTAGTGGGGCTAGGCATGCCCATGGGTGGCACCTGAGCCCACAGCAATGTAAGACCCCAGGGTGTAGTGGGACCAGGCATGCCCATGAGAGTGGCACTGGAGCCCATAGGGGTTTGAATCCCTGGAGAGTAGTGGGGCCAGGCACACCCATGGGAGGCAACTGAGCCCGTGGAGGTGTAAGACAGAGTCAGAGTCATGTGTTTACCACCCGTGAGTAGCAGGGTGTGCAAAGGGCAGCCTCCCATCTAGTTAACATCCTAATTATTGTACAACAAGGCGTGGCAGCAGACAAGGTGGGCGCTGTGCCCAAAGCCAGGTAAGTGGGCCAGCACTGTGACTGGGCTTGGGAGTTTGCCCCTGTCACAAGAACATTTTTGTCTCGTATTTTCCCACCCAGGCACCTGGGTGACTTCCATTTGGACACTTTTTTCTCACATTTTTAAATGGATTTATATGGATTCCCATTCAATTAATTGGATTTAGTCATCTCATCAGTTTGAAATTATGGACAGAGGTGACTGTAAAAATTTGCCAAGTTAATCTGATTGCTCCCCTTTTTAACTTACAGAAACAAGACTCAGAGAGAGAAAGCAATCTAATTTATTTGATTTCTACACTGCTTTTCCCAATAAATGCCAAGGGTGGCTTACAATAAGAGAACACAATAGTTTATCAGGAGAGTGACGAGAGAGGAAAACAATTTCAATTGAACGAGGATAGCAACATAAAGCAGAGACCATTTAAACAGTATCTCGGCCTAGCTTTGCTTTCTAAATGGCTGCCCAAATAGGAGGGTCTTTCATTACTTCTGAAGGAAGTCCGGGCTCAGGCTCCGGATAGCCTTGAGCAGGAGGGAATTCCAGAGCCGAGGAGCAGCGTCAAAAATGACCTCTCACGTGTTTTCTCCAGCGGGACTGGGCACACCGATGGTATTTCATAAAGTTGCTCTTGCCTGACCTTAGGACTTATGATGGGGTGTAATAAAGAACATAGTTCCTTAGGTATGTAAGGCCAAGACTATTTAGGCCCTTACAGGTCTAAAGCAGAACCTTGAATTATGTAATTATATTATTAAATACAATCTACTCTTTGGTATGAACCAGATTTTGGACTACTCATAGGGTAAAGGAGCACTTAACACATGTATGAGACTCCTCTAGCTAAACCATCCTATGCAATTCATCACCTAAACTCTACAATGGACTGACTCAGCACAGACCTGTTTTCTTCCAGCTCAGAACACCTTGCAAGTTGTCAGGAATTTCAAATAGATGGTAGATGGAAGTAGCCATTGGTGAGTTCATTCTTGTTCCCTTGTAGAATCCAGGATGGAGATACTAGACGATTTTGGCAGCCAGAAAATTGCTTGTGTGGGGTTGGTGGTTAATCCTTTTATCCCATTTCAACCCTAGACAGAGCTGGACTATTCCCAGCCGTGAAACTGCCCGGGTCCTGTCCATTTCAAGGACACAGTGGGCAGGTCTACATGTGCCCCAGGTGCTGTGGTTACTGCGCCATCATTTAGTACGTCTTCTTTGGAAATACTAAATGACGGCGCAGTAACAACCATTACTGCATCATGCTGGTGGCACGTGGTTATTTTTAGTCCCTACCTTGCAATAGTGATGCACTATACTGAGGGAGCGAGTTGCTATGGTGACGTAGCTGCAGCATCAGGGTTTGTGCCCACCGATGCTACAACGCCGCAGTGTGTTGCTATGGCAAAGTCGCGTCACAGGTAGATGTGCTTCGTGGGTGTGTCTACATGAGATGCTGACTGCTGACTGACTACAGGAGTTGTTACTGTGCAGTCATTTAGTATTTGCATAACCAATTACTAAATGACTGTGCACTAACCAGCGTTGCTGTGCAGTGGTGTCCTGGCATGGTTGCCTAGTGACTCTTACGTCCCAGTTAGTGCCCGGTGATGCTTCTGTGCAGTAGTAACAAGCTACTGCACAGTAAGCATCTTGCATAGGTGCACCCACTTAGAGACAAGGTCCTCTTCATAAGCTGTTGCTAACTGCAGTAAGGTGGGAACCCTTGAACAGAGGTTGAGGACAGACTGTATGAAACAATGTAACCAGTATTAATGAGGTGTGAACAGCTATAATCAGCCTGTTCCCACTGTACGTGGCCAGCCTGCTGAATTCCACTTAAGTCGAACCTTTAATATCGAAAACAGTGGGATTTGGCAAATGTGCTATTTGCATGATTTAAATGGCTGCCTGCTTCAGTGTTTCATGTGACGTGACTAATATTGTGTTACGTCTCAGATGAACGTCTACACTGTGTTATGTCTCACTTCTAACAACTACACCTTCCTCAAGATCCAGGTTTGGTTTTAATGAGTCTCTTGCTAATGCTGGCCACACTGACTTTGAAGCTACTCTCTCAACATTCGCTTCTACTTTTTAAGAAGACGCAGTCTTGGCCTCTGACCTGGATAACATCGGGGATCAAAGCTAAAACTGTTTCTCGAATCTTGTGAGCATGCGTGCTCGGAGCTCACTTCACGGCGTGCGGACCAATGTGTATGAATAATGGCTTCAAAAGGGGAGAGGAGCTGTTTCTCAGGGTTGAGTCCTTTGCTGTAACTGCTCTTGTGTATGAGTTGGTAACGAACTAAATCGACCCAGCTCTGGCCCCGGATGAAGCCGTGTTAAAATCGGAGCACTTCTGCTCCACTTCTATGACCATAGGCTCCCATATATCTAACATTTTTAGTGTAAGAGCTGCTGAAGGTTCCCAGGCATCAGCAGCTCCCTACCCATTGGGACCTGCTCTTATTTGTCCATCTTTCTCCACCACACTACAAAGCTCTGGGCAGAGCTGGCATTGTGTGACCCTGGGAAATGACCAATGGAAAAAAGCAGGGGAGACAAGGGCAGGAAGTAATGTGAAAAGAGGATGGCATAGTTGCATAGGTTTATCAGTGAATTTTTTATGACTTATTTACTGGTAGTTTGCATTTCATTGCCTGCGTCTCTCTAAGTAGTCATAAACTGAATTAGGCAAAGGAAAAGCCTTTGGTTTGTTAGTGGTGGTGAGGTTAGGGGAAGGAGGCCATGGGTTGCTAGCATGGATTTCAGTGCTACGCCCTTTCTCCTCGTGGTACCACAGAGCAAGGTAGAGCAGTGGTGCCCCATCTCTTGCCCCCATGGGACAAGTGAATGGCGTGTGGCTGGTCCGTGGGCCAGATCAGGACCCGTGCTGACCAGATCCAGCCCCTCATTGGCCCAGCCATGCAGTTTAGCAAGCAGGGCCCTATTATTGAGTCCATGGGGCTCCCCATGGGTCCTGAGTTTTAGCAACAGGGGAATGCTAATTAGCACTAATTAATGCTGCCACCTTTTCCCCCACCACCAAATTTTCATGCCTGCTGGGGAACCCCACAGGCCAAATAACATGACTGTATGAGCTGGGGGTTGAGCACCCCATAACTAGACACGCTGGTACCTCCTGCTTTGCACAGCCCAGGCACTCCTTAAAGCTGCATTTTGCTACTTTATTCCTTTGCCAGCACTCTGTGTGTGTGTGTGTGTGTGTGTGTGTGTGTGTGAGACAGAGTTAACCCTCACAAGACAACAGTCCCCATGGACCTATGCTGAACACGGTGGGATCTATAGTTCCCTGTGGTGATAGGGCAGCTCTAAAACAAGGGATGCAGGAAGAATTTACAAGTTATTCAGTGGGCTCCTGAAAGGGACTCAATGCTCCTCTTCACCTGCT
Source organism: Caiman crocodilus (assembly GCA_030014935.1). Classification (NCBI taxonomy): domain Eukaryota; kingdom Metazoa; phylum Chordata; order Crocodylia; family Alligatoridae; genus Caiman; species Caiman crocodilus. The sequence goes on along the minus strand of JAGPOW010000261.1, from coordinate 255,856,022 downwards.
TTCAGAGAAATCAGTCAGGGGGAAAACCATCATATCAGAGCAGGGAGGAAAGTGCCTAGAGTCTCTATTGTGTTAAGCCATCATGAGCTATATGGCGTGTTCAGGGAACAAGGCAGCAAAAAGCTTTGGGGTCTGATTCTGAGAGGCCAGTTTTTCTCTGGTGTAATTCCCCAGCCATGCAGACGTTTCCGACTTGCACCGCTGTTTCCAGGAGAAGAATGAGCCCCTTTGTGTGTGGTGTGTGTATACTTTAAGGGATGGCTGAATGAGCCTGAACAACACACGGCTACATTTGCAATCAATTCAAGGGTAACGTTCTTGTGTGGCTTTCCCAGCCTCTGGCCCCTCTAAGCAAGGAAATAATTTCTTGTCCCCGTGTCAGTCATCTCATGCGGGTTTATTGTTCACGAGAATCTTAACAGTCATGGAAAAAGCCAGTTGGCCTCAATCCAGATGCCAGGCTGGTTTTGTTAGGTCAGTAGGATGGCTACAAAGATTGGTTTATGGTATAGATCCCCAGTAGTTAAGCGGTTTACCATTCGAGGCTACTTTCTAAGAAGGCAATGCATGAAAAGAAGAACGAGGTGAATAGGAGAGCAGCTTCCCCCCCCCCCCATAAAAGCAGCAATGTACAGCCCTCGCCTCTCTCTGAATACACCTAGATGCAGCTGTGTACAGCTGTACTTTTACTTGCCCTTTCATCTTACCTATTAAACATGTTTTACATAAGCCCAGACTTATTAAGCCTTATTTTCTTATGTTCTTTGCAGCCCTTTCTGGTCTTACTGAATGCGTCTCCAACTGCGCTGTACCGTAACCATCGTCCAGAGGCACCTTAGTATTTATTTATGCCTTTTATTTCTCCTGCCCTTGCTTCCCCAGCACTTGTGTATTTTGCTGTATTCGGGGGCCAGGTGTATTACTTGTACAGCGAAGAAGTTCTTGTTTAACTTGCGGGTCGGCAAAGTTGCTGTGTGCTTTCACCGAACACAGATGCTCATTTCTTTCTCTTGTTTTGGTCCCTCCTAGGAAATGCCTACAGAGAGTGTATGGGAAATGGGACATGGGCGTCCAAGATAAACTACTCTCAATGTGAGCCTATTCTGGATGACAAGGTTTGTATCTCTCTTTGTCTTTCGCCATTTTGCTAGATGTTGTATCTTCGGCATACCGGTGAGGAAGGGTGATAATTGCTGTATCTGCCACACACTCCAGGCCTAACCACAGGCGAGCCTTTTGCTTCTCTGGGCCTCAGCTTCCCATCTTTCAGTCAGAGTCCTGTTTATTCAGATTGTATGTCCTTGTGAAGAGTATGCTTGTAAGACCCTCACTTAATGGGACCCCAACAGATGCTGCTCTGATGGTGCTTCTACTACGAATGGAGCAGTGTCACCATACTTATACTGCCCAAGATGGTCTTGTACCACCTGCCCCTGCAAAGTGCATAGCGTCTGTAGTATCCACTGGCCTCAAGCATTTCTAGCTCTTGACCTCATTTCCCCTCTGGCAGATCTGGCAGGGAGAATGGACAGGAACAAAGAAATGCATTAAAACAAGGGTTGAATTGCAGCTGTCTAAAAGAACGGATGTGTCCAGTATCACACCAGCGTCTTGTTCTGGGCTAAATGTTATAAGACTGTTTTGGAAAGGCTGGAAGCTTTGTGTGAAATCCTCTCTCTTCAGAGTTCCCAGTTAAGCCTTGAGATCTAAGGAAAGTTCATCCGTGTCTTAATTGCAGGCCTAAGGCCCGTATGCCATGGTCATCATATTTATCATTCTGCTATTCTGAGGTCTCATGTAAGTCCAGGATTTGTGCTGTCTGTGTGCCTGGGGCAATGAGAATTTCACCCTAGAAATCGATGGATTTACGTCTACTTTCTAATATTTATTTTTCCTCCCTGTTGCTAGAGATGTGCTAGGCACTTTGCAAACAGAGCTGAAGAAGGTGAGGTCCCCTTTGCTCTGAGGAGTTTGCTGTGTAAATCAGACTATATGAACACGGGAAAAGAGAAGGAAGGAGGGCAACAAAAATTGCTATGCTCTGGGTTCTCCAGTTGTTCAGATTTTGGCTTTTAGTTTGATGCGAGTAGTATTAAAAGGCAGTTAGGGCAGATATGGGAGCAGGAATACACACCACAAAAATGATATTGCTAATTCTGAGTATTCAGCAAGCATTTGGAAACCCAACAAATCGTAAGATGACTTAAGTTTTTGAAAACTGAAATAATTGTGGGTCCATTCTGCATTTGCCTTTTGGTTTCAGTGCCTTTTAGGAGCAGAGGCAGAGATGCCGAGTACATGGGGGGCCCGAGGGCCCTGGTCCCCCTCGGGAAGAGGGCTGTCACCTGAAATGCATAAAACTTTTCACATGACCATTATCTTAGGTGCCCCCCCCAGCCAAAAACAAGCTGGCGCCTGTGTGCACAGGGGTTATTTTCCGAGCTTTTCTCTGCAACCACAAGGGCTAGGAAATGAGATTTTCTTTGTCAAATGGCAGATGAGTGCCTCATGTACTCACTTGACTCCAGGAACTGGGACTTGACTCAAAGCATCAAATAGCAGGCAATTTAGTATGTAACACTGCAGGGCAGTGATGGAACGTAGCCCAAAGCCATGAATTTTCAGTAAGACTTTGGAGACGGAGCATGAACTTGTTTGGCACAGTGGCTGGGGGAGACTGCGAAAGGCAGAGGAGACAGCGCAAGGAAATGCATAGTCATAACTGGGAAAAGGAGACAAGGAGGGTCATTAAGGCTGGAGGAATTAGTAGAGCCTAATATACAGGGGAAGAGATTAGGTGGTAACAACTATTCTGAGGAAGGTGGAAGCAATGCATGGGCTAAAGACTTACGTGATTACTGCAGGGAATAGGTATCCTTTGAGTAAGGTCCAGCAGCCAAAGTATTATTGCCTTCTCTGCCTATCTAGGAAAAGTCTATTGCTTTACTGGTTTTGTACTTGCATGACTTCGAATAGTTACCATCCCTGCAAAGGCAAATATAGAGGGGTGCATTGAAAGCGGTTGGACAGGTGTTACACCTACGGCTTTCTCTCCTGTATTCTGCTGGTTTTAACCTTGGAAGCCCCGGCAATACTGTCAAACGTCTTAAATCACAAATCACTGAACCAGCTGAAAGCTGAGAGTTTTCCAGAACCATCAGCATTTGCAAAAGCTTAAAAACTCATGTAATTGATCTTAAAAGATTTCTGACAGTTTTTACAAGTATTCGAGTTTATGGGTGTTCATGCAACATCTGCCCAGTATTGAGATGCTAGGGATCCAACCTAGGGTGGGCCGGTGATCAAAAATGTTCCCCTCCGATTCCTTGAAATCCCCTTTGGGTTACACAGGAGATGCATCCGCATGTTTGCTCCATCAGTGCTTATTGACTGAGCTCAGTTGGCCGGCGGGCACCCAGTGACCACGTCCACCAATCTGTTCTCCAGTACAATGTATTGCAATTTTCCAAATGGGACTGCTGGCCTCCAGGGCTGTAAATAAGGATTTAGCAGTCTTTGTTAAATGCAGCTATAGCTCAGATCCTTCCAATGAGATGTGTGCTAAAGGGTCCTGGAATTCAAACCATAGGCTGTTATGCAGTCTTCCTTAACCGAGGCTATAATAGATTGATTTCCTCCATGGATCAGCGTCAAAGGGGGGACCTGCAGTGCACACTCATCGGACTCACGTGAATTGTCCCATTGAACTCATGGTGTAAAGGGGAGTTACAAATGGATCTGTGCTCGGGGGCATTTCTGCTTCTAGAGTCCCAAGGTAGGCGGTCGACAGAGCTTCCCTGTTGAGCTTGAATCGGGGGACCAAATATGATGATCTACTGCATCATGATTTAATGGCTGTTTGGTGGCATAAGAATGGGGAATGTATTTATAGTTGTAGCTCAGTGTAGAGCTATCCATATCATGGAAACCTTCACAAAGCTATTATTCATTCTTACTGGCAGCCAAATGGACGTCTAACTCGGGGACAAGTAAGGCTCTGTAAAAAGGGACCTTTTAAGATGTCGCTGCAGAGCAAGCAAAGATCAGATTTTGGCTGTTGTTCATGTTTGATACCACTCGGATAGAGGTGAAGTAGAGAGAGCGGGAGAAGCAGCAGGAACTGCTGAGTGCATTTGTTTGTCGGAAGGGGCTATCTCAAATCGAAACTCCCAGCTGTGGAAAACAGGATTTTGAGCGAAAATGCAGGAAGCTTAACTTGGGACGAAGCTGCAATCCTAGCAATCGTTGTCCTTTGCATTGCAGACCAGTTCAGCTCTAGATAATCTGTCGAGACTACACAGAACGAGCCAAGTTAGGCGACACGGCCACCCGGTTGTGGCTCAGCTGGCTCCACGTCCAGTGTTCGCAGGGTGAAATCAAGACTGGTCTGATGCCTTGAAAGCGTCTGCAGAGCCTGTGTTAAGAGGCAGCGGGGAATGCGCTATCTACATCCCCATTTTCTGCAGGAACTGACAGGATACTCAGCCAATAGGAAGTAGGAGCCTCCTTTTTTCCGCTAGCTGTCCTGCGAGTAGGGGCTGCAGTTACAGTCCAGCGTTGAGTTATTGGCCCCCTTGGTTTGGAGAGACTGGGGAATCAGCCCTTGCTTGGAAAAGGAGGAACTTTCACAACTCTTTGCCTTCCTTCATCTGCTTAAATCTAACCCTAAGAGCGCCCTTGCCTCTGTGTGCTTGAACCAGCCCTGGAGGTCGGGCACGTGCCCCTTTTGGAGGATAAAGCCTGATACAAACCCCTGGTGTTGCCCCTGCAGTGTGGCCGTGCTCTCGGTCACAGTTACCATCCTATTATAGTTTCATAGTTTCATAGTAGCTAGGGTCAGAAGGGGCCTAGAGCAGGCCATCTAGTCTGACCCCCTGCCAATGGCAGGAAACAAGTGCTGGGGTCACAGGACCCCATCCAGCTACTGCTCTGCTGGCAGGGTATCAGCTACCCGGCTCCGCGGGAGAAGTGGCTGAGGCAGTCTGCAGCCCAGTGGCTCCATCTTCACCTCTTTATCCCCATTTCTGCGCAAGGTCCTTGTTTCTGCGCAATCAGCCTGGAACTTCAGGGTTGTTATCCACTTCAGCACACAGACATTAGGCAGGGCTCATGACACAGTATTGCAAGAGTCCTACATTAGCAGAGCTTTGCCCAGAAAAAGTTATGTGTTTTTCAATAATAAAATGTGAAAATATTGCCCAGCACAAATGGAGGTGCACCAGTTCTTCCAGTAAGGTAAACTGGAAGAAACACTGGGGGTAGAGTTGTTAAAACCCCTGGTTAGATCAGCATTGTATCTTTAGTTAGGTCCCACTTATCTTTCTGGTTTTTGGATTTGCGTTATGAATACCGCCTGTCAGGCCAGGCCTTTCTTGGTCTGCCATCTGGTACCATGTAAACCAATATAGCCTGGTCCATGGTTGGGTTGTCGGTAACTCAACCGGTGCCCCCACCTGGGCTAGCCTGGGTGAAGTGGGTGTGTGGACACCCAGCAGGACTAAAATCAAGACCCGTCAAAGGATGGATGAGCTCCCTGTGAGCCAATGGCCATCCATACCCGGAGAGGAGATGGGTGCCACCAGGTCACTTTGCCGGAAGAATCACCAATGATGCACAGCATGTAAGGTGGCCCAGTGGTTGCAGCAGCCTCGAGACTGACTTGACTTGACTTGTGAGTAGCAGAAACAATAGTCCCTGTTCCTTCCCTGGCACCAGCATGTGACGTAGGCGTTGATTTTCTTTTTTCCATTCGATTTTATTGTCTTCGCACTTGTAAGCTTGTACGATTTGTGCAAAGTTAAGCTAACTGTTACGGTAGCAGCAGGGGAGATGAAATGCTTGATTTACAATCCTACTTTTTTGTGGAGAAGAGGAACCTTTTAGTCTTGTATTTCTAAAAAATCCCTAGAACTCTAGTGGCAATTATCAGTAGAGTGAATGTTTCAAGGGATCGGGTACCAGTCAAATAAAAAGGTGTATGTGTTTTGTTGGGTTTTTTTTTCCTGTTGGTTATCCGGTATAACACGGTTCAGGGTGAAATGGTCTGACGTTTCTGTGCTTCCTCAAGGCTATTTGGAAATGGGCAGCTGCAAGTGAGACTCATTCTACAGGATTTTCCAATCCCCCTATTAAATCCTCATATAATGTAGCTCTCTCCAAGGACAGCCTAGCGCACTTTGCACCGCAGACTTAAATATGCTTTACCATGGGAGCGTTGCCAATAAAATGGTCTCTCTAGGGAAAAGCGAGAAGGTATCATCTTCAGAGAACTGAGAGACTATTTTAACTTCAGCTAGTAGAGTGCCAAAGAGCACGGATTTATTGAAAACATATTTTCAACTTAAATGAGATTTTTTTTTTTGTGCACGTTTTATTTTTCTTTGATTTTTTTTTTAAAGGGAAACTTAAAAAGAACTGGCGGTTCACAGTATGAGACGAAAAGTGTTCTTGTTTTTGATATCGTCATCTTGCTCTTTTCCTTCCTCCAAAAATGGACATTTTACAAAGACACTGGCTTTCCTGTCTCATTTCCTGTTGGCGTTGTCTTTTCTGAGTGCCCCATGTCTTCATTATTCTGATTACCTTTAAGATATAAACTCCTAACCTATATAATCCAGACAGTAATGCATTGCTACTGAAATCCCATGGGAAAATACCGATGCGGTCAGATCTTTAAGAAATAATGGAAATAGTCCAAATGGCAACAGAGCCTTTTGTTAGGAGAACTGCCTTGTTATGTCTGCACAGTATGCTTGATTAATACATAAATAGCTGCAGTAGGATTACTGTAATATCTTTTTAAAGTCAAGAAAAGCAATTACTGTTTCCTTAAACTGATTAAGTGTTCCTTAATGTCTGCGATCAGAGCGTCATGCTGATTTAATCATGTTATCTTTTACCTCCAGAGGAAGTATGCACTCCATTACAAGATTGCTCTCATCATAAACTACCTGGGACACTGTATATCTGTAGGAGCACTTATTGTTGCCTTCATGCTTTTCTTGTGCTTGAGGTGAGTAATCTCGTTTGAATTCTGTTCCTTTTCTTGAACACGTGGTTTTTGCTTTTGTAACTCGCTCCATCCAATAACAGACTAGGTTGTGCATGCCCTTGGGAAACGAATACGGGTGCAATGCTTCACGACATGTATGCAGCATCCATTGAGCCGTACAGTTGATGTACACTAATGATGTGCGTCTGCACTTAGGAAGAAAGAGCCTTATTTGTATTCCTAAGTGAAGTGGTGAGCTATTGATATCTTAGATAGGCTGTGAATGTACAAAGTGCTCTATCAAAGGAAGGAGACTTTGATATAAGTCAAGTCACAAATATTTATGTGAGATCTTGGCAATGCAGAGTATGTTCCACAGGCTGGTGACGCAAGGTCCATGGAAGTTGACAGGACTCTTTCTCCATTAACTTGATCTTCTGCCTGGTACTAGATACCTGGAGACCTAAATGGTTGCAGTTCTGTCTTTTTTTTCACAAAGAATAAGCCTTTATGGTAACAGGGGTGTAGGTTGTAGCCGTGTTGGTCTAAGGCCATAGGCAGACAAGGTTCTTTGGGTAAATCCGATATCTTTTATGAGACTGTCTGCAGATGCTTTATCAGCCTGACAAAAGGTGATTGTGCCCAAAAGCTTGCTAAGAAGAACTTTTCCAACTCTTTAAGTTAGTCTAATAAAAGATATCGGATTTACCCAAAGAACCTTGTCTGCCTATGGTCTTAGACCAACACGGCTACAACCTACACCCCTGTTACCATAAAGGCTTATTCTTTGTAACAAAAAGACAGAATTGCAACCGTTTAGGTCTCCAGGTGTCTAGTACCAGGCACAAGATCAAGTTAATGGGAAGAGTCCTGTCAACTATTATGGACCTTGGATCACCAGCCAGTGGAACGTACTCTGCATTGCCAAGACCTCATATAAATAGTTGTGACTTGACTCATTTGATAAGTAGTTTTCCCCTCCTTTTGCACTCGTTCTCAGACGAAAAGTCCTTTCTCTGGGAGCCCTTCTTAGGCATGCACAGGCAACTTGGAGGAAAGTTTCAGAAGCTTGCCAGAAGGAATTATCTTGATTCCTGGTTGCATACTTTGTTCCTTTGGAAAAAATCTCTTACCAGCGGTGTCTGGATTTAGTTGCTACTGAATCGATTTCCCAGTTTAGCCAGTTTCAGCCAGTTCTTTACATGAACGTGGGCATAGCCATCTGCATGTGAACCAGACTGACGTGAATTCACTGAGCATGGTCCAGTAGCCGGTGAAGTCAACCAGGGTTTTTCCACCGGCTGACATGGACTTTGAATCAGGCCTGTTGTTTCTGTCAGGGCAACTGTAGGTTTCATCCTTTCTCTGCCTTTGCCAAGATGGTGCTCAGAGACGTTTATAAGGCAGCCTAATCCTTCTCTCATTGAAAATGTCAGGAGTTTGCCTAAATAAGGATTGAGCAGAAACTGAACTGGAGCTTTAGGATTTGGCAGCCAGGGCCGTCAACGCGGAGGACGAGACTCATAGACGCCGAATTCCAGATTGCCCTCCTTCCCGGCTCCCTGCCACCGAGGAGGACAAGGAGGTTGAGAGCCAGGCCGCCTGGATATCACTGCAGCAGTGATACTTGTAAGGAAGAGGTGGGCCTGCTGGAAGACCACGGGGGGAAACGTATACTTCACCTAAGAGAGGTGGTGGCTAGTTTTACGTTGCTAAATGCTTCCAGTTGTTAGCTGCAGTTAGGTATGTTTTGTAGACACGGCATGATGGGTGTTTAGGGTATTTCTGTGGGGATAGCATTTTTACTAGCGTAAATACGTGTAATTATGATTTAATTATAATTTAATTAATAAATCATTTTACTAGCATTTTTAGCGTCGTTATTTGTATTATCGTAGCACCTAAGCAACCTCTTCATAGACTTGGACCTCTTTGTGCGGGGCTTCTTATTCGAAAGAGTTTACTATCTAGCAGAGCAGACAAGGGATAGATAAGGGACAGAAAGGAAAAGAAGGCAGTGAGACAAGGGTCCGTATGGAGGGCAGTGGTCTTTGTTGAATGACTCGATGTTTCTACGGCATTTGGTCCCACTGTGAAAACCCTACGTGGCCCTTGCACATAACAGGGCAATGAATTTATCAACGTGAGGCTTATCGTCTGACCCCGGGACCACTACGTGACAATCCATGCTCAAGTAAAGGGAGGAAAAGCCTTGTTAACGTTCTCTTCTCCTCTCTGATACTGAATCTTCATCAACGTCTAAGTAAATAAGCAAGCAGCAATTAGATATTTTTTTATAAATGTATCAGTTATGTACTTTCTAATACAGCTGTAACCTAGTTGCTCTTTCGTAAATTCATTTTGTGCTGTACAAAACTTGGCTTCCAGCTTTGAGCACTGCCGTCAGCGTCACAGAATTCAGCATTAAAACTGACAGCAATATTTAAGGCATTCTTCATAAGTGCCACGAATTAATATATTCTCTTGCATATTCAAATAAACATCTGTTGCACCATGCAATATAAATAGAGCCACTTTAATAACCCCATTTAATAACCCCATTTAATAACTTCAATGCCATACATGTCTAACAACACTGGGCCAGCTCTTTAATGGTGTTAAATCAGCATAGTCTTCTGCGATGTCTCCCAGGAGCTGCTCTCTTTCGCACTATCCAAATATCAGCCCTTTCTCTGTAATCCAAATGTTGGATGTATAGTAGGGCCTGGTGTTTGACAGGCTCATCACACATCCTTCCTCAAAAGTAAGTCCATTTGAGACCAGAGAGGACAGTCATTAAACTGAGTACAATTCTGATTTTTAGTCTGGTTCTCAGGGGTTATTAAAGTGGCTTGAGAAATAAGGGAGTCCATGGAATATTTGTCTATATGGAGGCAGGATCAAGTCAAACAAGCAGGAAAACCCGTCTCTAGAAGAAACTGCCTCTGGCTGGCCATCTGCTCCCTCCCTCCCTCCCTTGCCATCTCTAAGCCCGGTTGGAGTCCACCATGTTCTCAGCTCTGCCGTTCTCTTATGTTCACACCCCTGCTCCGAAGCCACAAATCCTGCAGTGGAGAGGAGGCTCCCCGTGTTTCGGGGTTTGCTGTGAACTGTTTCATCACCTAGGCTTCATAGCCCTTACCTTGTTTGAATTGTCTCTCTTCTGGCAATAGGTGAGACCCTCAGGCCAAAAGTGGGTAGCATCTGAAAGTCAGTCCCACCTGATGGCCATTGAAGGGCCTGTGTCTACAGACTCTGAGTTCAAAGGAGTTATCCTCACATAAGGACCAGCTTGTCAGAGTGGTCAACACCTTGTCATAGAGATGAAACTACCCACTTATTCCTCAATAGAGACCTTCAAGGTGCAAGCTAAGTATGTAGCAGGAAAGCTTTAGTTGTTCTTTGGTTTGGGACAGAGGATTTCACTCCCTGACCAACGCCTTTCCCAAGGACAAGTAGACATCTAGCAAAGATGTCTCCTCAGACGCCAGCTTGCTGTGCACCATGAAGCTCATCTTCTTGTTGCACCCTTTGGAGCTGTACTTGTCTGCCACTGGCATGGTGTCTCTGCATTTTTATTCTGGCTGCATATGTTTCTACCTAAAAGCATTTATTCTGGTCGAAAAATAGCCTGGGAGCTGGATTATACCGACATCCCAATTTATAGGTGAGTTCTTCTGCCAGGAGGCCTTTGAGGGTTGCTCCCTGGGCTACTACTGCCCATAAGGGTGCCATTGATGGACAATCTGCCCTCTCCCTGCCCTGGGAAGGAGGTAGGCTGTCAAGTGGTAGTTGACAGCTGCTGAAAAGCCATGGGAGGGTTTGGGCCCGCACGAGAACACCTCCCCATCTGGCCAGCCAGCTGATTGCCAGGAGGGGGGCACTTTTCCACGCGAGACCTTCCCGGTGTTTCCCCGGAAGGGAATGGATCTGCTCCTTGCACTCCTTCAGGCTGACCAGAGAGTGCAGGAAAAGGGGGGCAGACAAGAGCCTTTGCGTAGATACGATATCGTTTATTAGACCAACTAAATAGTTGGGGAAAAAATGGTGTTTTGCAAGCTTTCAGGCACAAACACCCTTTTTCAGTCATAGGAAGAGTCTGTCCTTAGACCAACGCAGCTACAACCAGCAACCAGAAAGCATGGAAAAGGGGGGCACTCCAGTGTTATATAAGGACTCGAGGAGCCCTGTGGCAGGGGCACAGCAGCCGGAGTCACCCTGAAGCTATCCCTGAGCAGTGGAGGCATTTAAAATCAGCAGCAAGGCTCCTGAGCGTTGCCTTTCCGCAGCCTCCTGCCTCACCCTGCACTGCTCTGAGTCAGCTGAGCGGCCAGGGGAAGCCGGAGGGGCTGGATGCTGGGCAAGCAGAGACTTTTTCCAAGCCTGCTCCAAGTCCCTCCAGCTTTTAAGTTGCCACCCCCATCACCCAGCTGAGTGGCAAGGTGGCAGAGGCTGGGAGCCTGGCTGGGGAAATCCTCCACATGTTCCCAGCCCTTCTGGTTTCTCCTTGTCCCCTTTGCTGCTCAACTGGGTGGTGGAAATGGCAATTTAAGTCAGAGGGGATGAGGGCAGGGCTCAGGGACAGCCTCTCCAACCTGGCTGCCAGGTCCCAGCTCTCGGCTCCCGCTGGTTTTTAAATCACCACTGCACTGTCCATCTGAGAGGCAGGGCGGTCAGAGGAAGCCAGAGGAAGCTGGTAAAACCCCTACCTCTTCTCGAAACCAGAAACTTCCCAGTTTGGGGAAGAGGCAGAGAGCAGCGGCTTCTTCTCCCCTCACCTCCCAGACTAGGGAAGGGCACAAGCCTTCGGCACCTTCTCATGACTGGAGTGACCCTGGTTTGGAGAAGGCATGGGACTCTTCCTGGTTCCCGGGAGAAGTTAATCTGGGGGAAAGCATGCAGATGTTCAGTCTCCTGGGAGAAACTTTCCCAGGAGTGATTTAACCCTGCTTGTCGCTTGGTTATTTTTCTCCCAGAGTGGCCATTTTTGCTCCAGGAGAAAAACCCCAAACATCTGTGCCTGGGAGCACAGCACGTTGACCCTGGCTGGCAGGGGCCCGCGGCGCCAGTCTGCCAGCCTGGGGCAGCTCCAACCCAGCTCAGTGTGCCGCAGAGGGGCTGGCTGGGACACGAGGGTGCTCCGGCGTGGAGCTAGCCAGCAGGCACTGAGCCACCTTTGTGCTCCAGCCTCCCGGGACAGCACCTATATTTCCATTGAGGCTCAGTAAATAACACTGCCATAGGATAGTACTTGTGTTGGGCCGTACTATCTTACAGCAGCGTTTATTAGTTTAGCGTGGCCTAACAGCGCTGCGCATGTAGACACTGCCACATCAGCGCGGAGCTAATTAGTCCAATCCGCTGTAAATGTCTTGTGTAGACGTCCCCACTTACAATCAAATTCAGAAGCCATTCAAGCAGGATTTTTTCTTTGGAGAAATCCTTTTACAGGATACCCTGTAGAAAAAGAGGATCATCAGGGAGAAAAAACGGGGGGAGGAAAGGAACTGTAATTAGCTTGCATTGATCCATTTGCTGTTGATAAGAAGGCAGCATTTTAAATTGGTTCACTTTAAATCCCCTCAGTTATATGCAGTGAATACCACCCTGCGTGACAGTATTTGGTTTAGTGCGTGCAGCTCATAACGCATTGGGGCTGTTACGGCTTGGGGTTAGCAAGCTGTAAAGGGCAAATTCTGGCATTAACGTAACCCTTGCCAGCGATGAGCTATTGATGAGCTATTTGCGTAGTGCAACAAGTACTGAAATAAAAGCACTGACTTCAGAAGCACGGGGACCAAAGTTGACCTAGCTTCCGTTTCAGGGAAGGCTTGCAGAAATTCAAGACCCAAATCTGGATGATAAAACGTTGTAAATGGCAGAAAAGGCTGCATCTCACGGGGAAAATATGAATACGTGAGCTGATACAAAAATTTTACATGAAGGTGAAGCAGGCCTTCAGGCGGACTGTGCTGTGTAAAGGCAGTCTTGCAGAATTATCATGAGCATTTACCAGCCCAGCTAAAACATCTGCTTGGCTCCCCTTAATATTACAGTGATGATAGAAAACTGAAGGATTTTTGCCTGCCTGGCTCTAACAACAACAAAAAAAAGAAAAGAAAAATAATGCTGCTTTTAATCAGCATAATACAAATGAATCACTGCCCCCTAGGTCTTTTTTTCTGATTTAGTTTAATATTTCATTTCTCTCTCTCCCTTGCTTTCTCTCTGTCTAGAAGATTACAAGATATTTTCTAAGTAAAAAAATATATTCTCTGCTTTTCAGCCCTCTCTAAGTGCCTATAGTCATGTCAGCTGCAAGATGCAATGCATGAGCCTCAGCCACTGAGACCTAATCAAGATTTCCTTTTAGCTCCAGTGATAAGCTCCTGTGTTTTGGTGGCTGAGGGCCCTGGTCCCTATGTCCCGTGCTACGGAGTTCCTTTATCTGCTTTCTGATCTTCAAGTGGCCGTGAAATTGGTGACAGCGGCAGTCCTCCTTGGGGAAGGGGAAAGAAGAGGATTAAATGTCCATAGAAACAAGTGGAGGGAAAGGCTAGCACCCAGCAGAGATGGCTTACTACCACGGGGTATTTGAATATGGTGATAGCAAGCGTTGCCTGCTGAGAATCTGCTAAATGGGCAGAGACACAGCATGGTCATTAGCATCTGGGGCTTGCAAGTCCTCTGGGTCTGATGTGGTCAGAGCAGCATAGGCTTAACTCCCGTATGTATAAGTAGCTTGAATAAGTAGCTGTGTGCTCTGTAACGTGTAAAAGGGCAAGCCCCTGTGATCGATCCAGTGCAGTGGGTGGGTGAATGATTTCACCCTCTTTCAGCCTTGTTGAATTCACTTCTGCGTGTCAATTATGACTGCCGGGCACAAAGAGCAGAGAAGCTTTTGTCTGAAAAATTAACCAAGGAGCATATTGGAGGTTTCGTGGCAACAGCTTATTGATACCAAGAGGGTCAAGGACGTGGGGCTGAGCGGGTAGACTGCAGGGTTAGGATGCAGAGTTTGGTACTGACTGGGTGCCTCTACATGGTATAGCTACTGCTTAGCAGTTCATTGCTATTACGCAGAAGTGTTGCATGGCGCTAACAGTGACACGACGCTACTGAGCATTGCCATTGGGGAAAAAAATGTGCGGGGACAGTACTGCGGAGTAACGCCGGCCGCTGCACCGTCATTTAGTACTTGCTTATGCAAGTAGTAAATGACTCTGCAGTAACAACTACACAGTCCGTCACTCATGTAGATGTGGCCAATATGAAGCATGAATATATAGGTTATCCCCTGATGTGAGACAGACGGAAAGATTCATAGATTAATAGGAAAGATTAATAATGTAAAGAAACACATGCATAGTGAGGTATCAGGGAGGAAATGCATTGACCACTGTCGTTTGGGAACAAAAGATAGCATTTCTGTAAAGCGGCGGGTGATTGAGAGGTAAGGTAGGACTCTTTGGGGACTCGGGGAACCTGATTCTGTGACTGACTCAGCGTGCAACCCCGGGAAATCACTTCGGCGCTCTCTGCTTCTGGTTTAAACTGGATGCTCTTCAGGTTGGAGCTGTCCCTTCGGGGTTTGGGCAGCACCTGACACAACAGGCGTCCGAGCCCGTTTGTGAGCTGCGGGCCCTAAATAATACACGTCTTTAATAGTAGCATGCCAAGGCTGTATTCAGGGCCTAAAAGTCCTCTTAAGTCATGTCTTAAAATAATGATATTTTGCAGAATTTTCCCATTTCAGAGTCACTGGTTTTCGCAACCCTCGGAATACCAGCGTAGACCTGAAAGCCTGCGTTTCTGCAATCAGACTGAACTGGAATCAGTTCTGGACAGGGTTGGATGACATGCCACTTAAAATGCTGATGGGCTTTGGAGAGGCAGTCCTCCTTCCTCTGTGACTGAAGTCATTGGAATTAAGCTGGGAACAGCTGGGGCTTTTTTTTTACTATTTCTCTGTTGTAAGCAAAGTTACAGTTCAGCTTTTTTTCCATCAGCTGTTGATGACGACAAGCATCAGCAAGCACAGTACACTTAACCAGCTGTCTGTCCTTGTATATTAAGGAAAGAGTGGTCAGGTAAAACCAGTCCTATTTTTTTTTTTCTCCAAGATGCTGCATACAGTTTAAATTGATTTGGTGGTAGGTATAAATGTTCAACATGTTCTTTCTCTTTCATGAGTGCACACACACACACACACACACGTGTGCACACTCCTCTACTTCATCTAATCTCAGGGTCTTATCCTGCTGCCAACGACTATAAAAGCTCAGCATCTTCCATGTAGTCAGTAGCAATAGCAAGCTCCTTAGCGAACTTTCCCTTTTAACTTTTGCAAAATGCTAGTTGGGCATTAACTGCTCTTGTGTTTGTGCAGCAAGTTTTTACTTTGCTTGTATCGCTTATTTTAATTGCAGGGGGTTGAAAAGGGGGCATCAACACAGAATTTGTCTCATATGGATTTCTTCTTTGGTGGCTTTAAATAGCAGTTAATTTTTAGCAGAATACAAGTGTTCAGATTGCTTTCTTGTGTTGTATACATATATATTGAGAGAGATAATATAATTAGTGATGAACTTATCAAGAGCAAAATCAAATCTCTGCAATCACGGGTTGACTATTAAATTAACTGCCTCTCAGCTCTGTTTTTGCATGATCCAGTAAGAGAATAATGGAGTTCGACTGGGCTGTGCGCTCAGAGGCTGCATACAAAGTGAGCGACAGGACAAAACCAGCCTCCGTATTGGGGCACATGAGGGCAGAGGAGGTATGCTAGGGTAAGTGTATTAGGATAGGTCTACAGCCTGGCTGGTCCACGTTGGTAAATCACTATTCTTGAAAGCTTGCGGAGATGGTTTCTCTCCGGACTACAGCATGCACCAGCATGTGGGTTCAGATCAGACTGTTGTAGGATTTTAATCACTCTGCCTACATAGTCTCAACTTTTTGCCCAGGGAGCACAGGCAGGCATGGGCTGAGGTGGGTAAAGGGAGCTGGGTGTCTTGTCCTCTGACCCAGAATTGGTTTTGTTTGAAGGTCATGGCCCTGATTCAGGAGAAGTACGTAGGCAAGTGCTTGATTCCCTTCTGATCGGCAATTGAGCCTGCTGAAATACTTTGCTGAACAGGATCCTTTGTTCCCAGTCCGCTCGCTGTGTTGCTTGAAGCCTGCCTACATCTTTTGGGGAATTTTCCACTGTGACGATCTGTCTGGGAATCAATCAATAGTATTTGGACTGCTGTATGAAAGGATGGGCATAACTCGAAGTCTGTGCAACCCTTCAGTTCTTAGAGAAACAAAACCCTTATGGTCTTGCCAGCACCAATTACTTCTTCTCCTGCTGAATTCCTTTCTATTCACTCGCCCTCACTAACCAGCATCCTGCCTGGCTGGCATCTCTTATGTTGCTGGCATTGCTTGTGCCACTAATAAAGCCCCAGCAGCTTTCCTGGGTCTCTGTGCCCCCTGTCCCACTTCCGAAACCTGTTCTTACCACGGCACTTCAACTTTCCCAATCCGCCAGCCAGCTGTTCTGGCTCCCTCCCCACTGATCCTCCTATGTTAGCCGGTACCATCCACCCATCTTTCCTAGAAAATCAAATCGAGAATGAAAAATCTCATCTGGATAAATGCAGGCACAACAGTTACAAAGTTTCCAAGGGACACACAGGGAATTAGACTCAAAGGGCAGCTTTACTGGGGAATTCAGTAAACCCTGAGGCAGCCTGTATTACCTGGGTCATGAAACTCCAAATCTCCCTCTTTTAAAACCCCACTTGCATTTTCCCTTTTCCCTTTCCCCCCCACCACTTTGATCATTTTTCCTTTCAGTGAATATTCCAGCTATTTTGTAGAGGGTTTTTTCATTTTTTTTTTCTCCGCTGGATTGGGTGAACGTATCGTGGTCTGAAGATTTTGCATTGTCTGCCCATTCCTTCTTGCCACCAGGAAATGATAGTTACACTGGTATGAACGTGCTGTCTGTCTATCCACCCCCTCCACATTTTACATTCTGGATCTTAACACTGCAGCTGAAAAACAGAACAAACGCCACGCGTTTTGCAATTAAAAACCAGTACAAATGCAGAAGAGGGAAACTTTGGAAAATGCAGCCTATCTAACAAGACGGATGCAGAAGAAATACACTTTGCGGGTCTAACTGCCTGCAGTTTTCTGGTACGTTGTCCAGGAGACGTCACACCGGTTTAAAATCCCTCCGTCTTTGCGTCTTGCAGCTGAACATGAGCCATGTCTATTGTGAGGGTGTATTTACACCGCAAACATTGCTTTAGCTGGCTCCCTCTCCCACTTCCCCATTAAGCTTTAACCTCAGTAATCAGCCCATCATTATCCGTCCATCCAGCACTCTTCCCACTTGGCTGCCCTACCCTTACATGTGGGAATATTGCAAGCCCCCTGCACAATTGCCACCAATCAGATCATTTGCCTTTCCAGCCACCCAAATACTTTTCCCATCTGCGAGCTATTAGTGGCACCAGAATGCACACGCCGATCAGAACGTGTGTACTCGGGGGGTGGGGGGAAACGCCAGCCTTCTCCAGGATGCCGAAACGCAAGCAAAAGAAAACAGCAGATCATAGCAGGTGCCGAAGTATCATAGGCAGCCTTCCCAGTCTGTGCCATTTATGGCTTGCCCATTAGCTCTGCATAGCCTAGGAGAGGCAGGGGGGAGCAGATTTTTCATTGGCAAAAATGGCTTTTTAAATATTATCAAAGATCTGCACTAACAAGCTGGAACACTCCCGAAGTGGGAAGGACTCCAGCCAAGCTCCGAGATGTCTCCTGCCAACATTTTTCACGGCAGACTTTTCCCTCGAAGCCTTAATTGGACATCATTATTAATGGGATACTACACAAATTAATAAGAGGCCTTCAAAGCACCCTCCATAAAGTCATTGTTTTCAATTAATTCCATGCAGATGATTCTACTAATTCAACTAGCTTGCAACTGCGCTGGCATAGTGGTATGATTGCTACTTTTAATTATTTGTGTCGTCATTGAATCAGGCACATCAGAAAATAACGGCTTCCTAGGCTGTATATGAAAAATGCAAGCATGTGGAGACAATGATGGGAGAAGCCACGACTGAATGAAAAGGCTTCATATGCTACTCGGTGCATTCTTCTTCAAAGCCTGCTCTTCAGCCATTGAACTCAGCGAAAGTAGGATAAAGGCTTCCTACTCTAATATTATGTCATTTCTTCCTCCCCTGGAAACTGTGAGGCGTCCCAGGACGGAAGAATGGGCAAGCATCCCTGGTACGTCTCAGAGCTGCCAAGGCATGTGGGTGGGGGTTCTCAAAAGCAGCGCTCTAACCATGTGCCCTGAGGAGCTGGTTGCATCTTGCACCAGGCAGTCAGGTTGAATCTATTGACCTGCCTTGCACATGGAGTGGAGTCACTTTGAGTCTATTATGCCTGTACTTTATTTGCAGCTACCGTGTTGCAAGCACCAACATTGGGATGCTGGTCAAAGTACTTGGCACCCAGAAGAGTGCAGAATGGTGTAATGAAGAGTTAAAGGAAGGGGCATGGGTGACTGATGCCACCATAGTTGAAGAGGCCCATGCCCCATCGACTGGGGTGGGGGATCCCCCACAGCCAATCTCGATGACTGGTGGGGAGAGGTGGTCCCCCATGACCGATCCCACTCCTGGCTGGTGCTCACAAGGGGGGCACTGGCACTCCTGCCTGCCCTTCGCCCATTGCCTAAGTGGCAAGTGCAACCTGTGAGGGGGTGTACCACTGCTCTCAGGGGGTGCATGTGCACCCCTTACACATCACCACTGGGAAGGGGCAAGCATAATAGGTAGACAAGTATGTGGGACTGAAATGAAAGGCAATTTATCTATTGAAGGGTGTGATGGAAGTAGTGTGTGACTACTGGGACTAACAGGAGATGGACCTGCTTGATGATCACTTTGCTTCTGTGTTAAATCTCCTGTATCAGGGCTTAGATCTAAACCCTGATAATACCTAACGTAGGGAAACAAGTTAGAGCTCATCTCAATTTGGCATTTTCTTATACTTTGGTCTGAGGCAGGCAATGCTGCCCGCTGTCAGACACAAGATGCTGAGCTATTGGGCCTGTGGGTCTGGCCCAGGGTGAGGTAGTATGTGTGCCGGCCTTCACCTGACTCTCTGACTGTAGGTTATATCCATATTTGTCTGCTTTGTCTGGCTTGTCTGCTTACTCCCTGATAGAGCAGAGTAGAATTTTATATCTTCATGGATACCTACAGTGCAGTCCTATATGAACACACAAGTCCACCCACTCGCAGCTCCAAGATCTCCTGGGAACACAGTCCTCCATTTTTTATCTGTTTCTACCCCACCTTGGCCCTGACTGTTTCTTTGGGCACTTCCTTAAATAGGATGCCCAAGGAGTCAAACTCACTATTTTTTCAGAGTTTCATGAGGGGAAAAGAACTTACAGTTTTCCTGGCCTTTGATTTATTAACATGATCCCTTTCCCTAGGGATACCCAGGCTGGGCAAGTAAGGGGAGAATTAGATCCATTCTGTCTGGGTGCTTGTACACACCACGGGTTTTAATCCCCGTTAAATTAAATAGATTTATAAAAGTTAAACTTGTTAATTTTAGAGCATCACATCTGTGTTTACATGCACTAGTTTTAAAATGAATTAAGTCTTGGAGCGTTGCATCTGTGTTTACATGCACTAGGTTTCTGAACAAATTAAGCCGGATCCTCGGCTGGCGCTGCAGGAGAGCAGGATGGTTCAGCACTGCCCCCTCAGCCCAGGGCCCCCCCCACCTATCCCATGCCTGTCCTCTGCCACATAGCTTTGAAAGCAGGGGGCCAGCAGACCACACAAGAAAAAAAAAGTGGAAACAATTTGAAAGCAAAAGCAATTTGAAGGGATGAACTACAAAAAAGTTGCAGCACCATTTCATGGACAAAGAGGCATATTATATGTCTTTGAGTGCCTTTGTTGTTTGCACATGATGAATCCATGGACACAGTGCTTTAATTCCTGGTGAGCCAAACTGTGTCTGAGGAGTTTTAGTTTAATACATAAGAAAGACTTTTAAAGCATTGGGAAATCCTGCTTGTGCAAACAGACAAGCAGTTGCAGCATATGAAAGGGCAAAAATTGTGGTGTGTACACGAACCCTCTTGTTGCAGATTAAAATATAACATAGAAAGAGCCGGAATCCCAAAGAGGCCTTCATAGACCTGTTAACTTGATCTCTGCAGAAGATATCTCCCCCTATTCAGAGAGCTGTTGCAAGACCTAGGCATTGCCTTAGTAAAGTTGAGGTTTTATACAGATGGCATGTAAATACAGTATTATTGGAAACCAGAAGGAGACACATGACACATTGCTCTGATCAGGTATAGAAATACCCTGAGGAAGATTTAGGGGGTTAATCCACACTATTATATGTGCCATGTGTCCATAGCTTATTCTGGGGTAGCCATTTCCTCCAGGCAAACTGACTATGGGTTCCTTTTCCTGCTACCTAGTGGTGATGTGTTATAATAGCTTCCTACTGTGTGCAGCTACCCTGGGTATATCTTTGGGCCCTAGGACTTAGAAGCACATCTCTGAATCATGGTCCCTCCTGGATTCGCAGGCGTTGGTAATTGCTCCTGTATTCCACATCTCCTCCCCTTGCTAGCGTGTGAGTGGTAGGGGGAAGAGAAGAAAGTCAAGACAATGAACCTCCCTACCAGCCTGCCCCTCAAAAGGAGTATATGGGCCATTTCTGCCAGAGTGACCTGCCATCTGCACAGGCTGACGTGCAGTTTTAGAGAAGTTCTTCATTCTTGGTAATCAAAGGAGCACAGCCTAGCTCCTATGAGCATCAGTTGTAAATAGAGCGTGATGTCTAGACTTTGTAGTTTGATAAGGTTTGGGGACCATTGCGAAGCATAAAATCAACAGCTTGAGTAGCTCAGCATACTAAACACATGCGTCTCTCCAGGGCCTGTTGCTTTTATTGAATAAGGCTTAGACAAGTGACATGTTAACCCCAGTGCAAAAATGGAACGGGTACAATGTGCAGCCTTACACTAGTATAATGTAATAGCCTCCGGGCTAGCGTTACCCCAGCAGCAGTGCAGATACACCAGTTTGACTGACACAGGGCAAGTGTTGAGAATCTGCAGTTATCTTGGGGCAACTATTTGCTCGGTGCAAATAGACTATTTATTACCTGCCACCTAGGAGTGAGGCTTTGTAGTAGCACCTACTGTGGGCAGCTACCCTAAAATACTACACATCCGCCCCTCCAAATCCCAGTGGAATTTACACTGATATAAAACAGCTGTGAGTTAAACTGATACTAAATGGGCACTTCCACACATGATGAACCTATGCTCCAACGTGTGCTAATTTGCACGGATTGGGCATTCGATTAATCGAGCCTGCTGCAAGTCTGCTGGAGCTTGCCAGTTAGCGTGCTACAGCAACCTACACATCCTATGTATATAGTATCTCTGTGTTTCAAAATGGCAGGGGCACTTTAACTAAAGCTCGTTGAACAGACCTGTTTTGAACAAACGCCCTTTTGAAGTGTGTGACACTGTATACACATGACACTGAGGTTGCTTTAATTAGAGCCACTCTAATTAAAGTGTCCCCCGCCCCACTCCAGAACATGTGTATAGATGCTCACTGTCTTGCACCCAGCATTAAGAACACTGTTGCTAGATCACCGGTTCTCCAAATTTGCACACTCGTGGCACCCCTTGATAGACTCATGGCACCCCTCAGAAAATGCCAGCTCTTAGTTTGCACTTGGCTTTTGGCTACAGAAAAATAATAGAGCAATTATTCTGTTGCAAAAAGCTCAGAAAGACCACGGCAGGTCAGAATGTTTTGAATACTATGGAGGACACCTACACGTGTGTTTTACTGCAGAGCTGACTAATTAGCTCCTTGGCAAAGCATCACCATCTACGTGTGCACCTGTGTTAGGGTGCAGTCAATTAATTAACTGCGCTGTAGAATAGTACTGTCTGGGGCAAGTACTGTCCTACAGCGGAGTAGTTATGTGCACCAAAATGCACATGTAGACAGTGCCCGGGGCTGGCCGGGGCATGAGGGTGCTACAGTGTGGGGGTTGCTTGCCAGCTAGCCCCATACTATAGCACCCTCATGCCCCAGCCAGCCCCTCCACAGCACATTAAGCCAGGTCAGAGCAACCCTGGGGTGGCAGGCTGAACCCCCTGGGGTCCCCTGCCAGCCCGGGGCTGCCCCGCTCCAGCCTGATGTTGTGTTGTGTATAAGTGCAGTGAAGGGGCAGCAGCCTCTACAGAGAAACCTTGGGGCTGGGAGAGAGCCAAGTGTGATGTGATGGTCTCATAACAATGACAGATGCCTCCATCCCTCTCAGGTGTGCACAGTACGAGGGGCTGGCACCACAGACCCCCATCCCCGGTATGATGTGATGGGAACTGTGCTCCGGGACCCGCTGCAGCTTATCCGTCACTTCCCAAGTGGGGTGTGGAGAAGAAAAGTGGACTTTCATGGGGGAGGGACTGTTGCACACCCTGTGTATATGGTGCCTTTCGGAAACACCTGACACTGCAGGCAGGTTTCTGGAGAAGATGGGTCCTCGATCCAAGCCAGTCTGGCATTTCCTACTGACTGGGGCTGGAGAGATCTGGATTTAGCACCTTGCTCTGGCATAAACTTCTTGCATTACTTGGGGCAGGTCATTTAACCACATGGCGTCCCAGTTCCCACCTACCCGTGTGTGCAGGAGCCTTTGTCAGACTCATTTGTGTGGAACTAAATGCTTTTCAGGGCGGAGACCTTGCCGTGCGTGCCTGTGTACAGCACCCAGCACGATGTGCAGCACAGCTGGGACCTCATAAATGCTACCGCACTCCCAGTACTTCATGTGTTCAGCTGCAGCTGTGGCAAATGAGAGCCCTTCACACGTGTCTGGGAACAGACCTTCTCCCATATGACTTCTCTGCGCGGCACCTCTGTTGTTTTGCTCTGTGGTCTCCATACAATATGCTACCCCCCCCCCCGTATTTAATGTTAATTAAATACTGCTGTTTACTATTTGCTTTCTGCCCCCGGCGGCGCATACTGCCTGGTGTTTCTACTCCCGTGCCTTTCACTTTAGCAGAATTCACGTTCTTTGTTTTTTAATTCAGCTACTCCAGTACCTCTGTGGACACCAACAAACTCCACGTCTCCACTAAAGCAATTTTGCTAATGACTTTGCAATACAAGTATTCAGGGCTCCAGGGCACGGTGCTCACAAATGCACTGAAAAAATCCACTGTGCTTTTAAAATACATATTTTTCAGTCGCCTTCCGTAAGGAGGCTAAACATTGTTTATGCCAGCAAAATGGGCCTAGACAGGGAAAGGGCCTGAAACAGTCCCACCACAAAGTACATTCTCAGTTGGGTTCAGACGCGGCTTTTACAAACCCTTATGCGCATCGGCTGCAGAACGGGGTGGGCCAGCATGGCCCGACCAACTTTTAGCATGTTCATTTATATAGCCCACAAATGCACAATTGTCATTCCAGTTAAAACTGTATAGCTGGGTGTTTTTAACTGCATAGCTAGCTAAATTAACATGCTAAAAGTTGGTCGGGCCATAGCCCGGGTGGCCCACCCCGTTCTGCGGCCTGCGCTTGTGCGTATAACCTGTCAGCGTGAGAGCGCTGAGTGCTTTAAGCCCATGAATCCTTGATGCTAATAGTGTTGAGTGAACAGTTGCAGAATTGGGGTTGCGAGCAGCCCATTTATTCAGCCCTTTTGAAAATCAAGTCATATGCCAGCATTTTCCAGTGTAATGGCTTCACCCTGACTAATGTGGCCTAACCAGAGTGGTTGAATGTCTGCAGCTCCCACTGCCTTTAGTGGGAATGGTGTTCAGCCCTTTATGAAAATCAGGCCGCTTCTGCTCAGGTGCTTAAATAGGAGTTTTAAGTGCCTGTCTCCAAGCACCACCATCTATTGGTCTTGGCTTTGAGCTTCTTCCTTGCCAAATAGCTTTTTAAGTGTCTCTTCCCCCACCACCCTTCGTGTTGAGTGAGAAAAGACGACACTGGCAAAGATGGCTTTTTTCTTCTACCCCTTACCAGAGTACAGAAAGGTCGTGCCTCCCCTCTAAAGGGTGTTCAGCGGGTTTGGGGCTGGCTCTTTTGTCCTATCAGTAAAGGGTTTCTTGTAACCATTCTGAGCATCCTGCTGTCTAGATAAGAAGCGGGCGTTTCAGACAGACACTTGTTAAAAACTTATAACTGCTCCTTGACCAGGCGTTCTGTCGTGCACAGGTTCAAAGCCCATGGAGCCTTTTCACAGATTTCAGTGAGTTTTGCATCTGGCCCTTCACTTATGACAGACAGCGACTTCCTTCTTTCCCACTTGTTTCTACTCTGTTCCAAATGCAGGTAGCACGTAGCGCCAGGATATCATGTTATTCGTGTACTCTCAACGGTGGCTGCAGACATGCAGATGTCTCAACTGCTGACCTTCACTTCCATCTACAGAAGAGCCAGCAGTTGTTAAGCCTAAAGTAAAGGACTTGCAATCAGCCAGCTGCCAAATTTGGCCAAAAAAATTGTGAAGATGTTTCTCCTTGTTTTGTGATCACTGCATCATCATACGCTGCATAAAATAATTTGCACAATTCTGTATTTCTATGAATTTTGGATTTGGTACCTAAATCTTTTATTTTTCCCCATTGATCTGGCCTTTTAAGCTGAAAGGCAGAGCCAGAGCTGCTGCTGCCCTGCTCCAGGAGGGTGCTGTTGGGAAGCCGGGCTCGGCTGGGGACAGCCATGGTGGTGCAGTTTCCTTCCAGCCCCTGCTCCTTGCCTTCCCCTCCCCACCCACAGGTTTCTCTTGCTGGCCAGGAGCAGGCGCTGGAAGGAGGAACATGTTCTCCGCTGTCATTGTTCCCTGCTGAGCCTGGCACCCCGTGCAGCTACAGCCCACAGCTGAAGTGGAGCAGGCGCAGCTCTGGGGCTTGCTCCTTTGTGCAGGTCAGCTAGGGATAGTGGCGGAACAGGGGTGCAGCCACACTGGTGCAACCCCTGGATCTGCCCCAATGCAGTGGTCTGTCAGCGGGGCTGGGAGTCTGGGGTCTAATCTCACTGCTAATACTAACAGACCATAATGCTTTGTACTTAGTGATTTAAACGTTTTGGGAAGGTGTCTCTCTCCCTATACCTTGTGCAGCTGGTAAATAACATTGCTCTCCCTGGACACGTGGTAGCAGATACTCATTAAAGGTCTGGTCACAAGTTCAGCAAATGAGTGCTACAAACCATACCCCTGAAATTAAGCTAGCTCCTGCTTCCTGTTTCATCCCATCTCCCAAACAAGTCACTTAACTTCCCCGCATCTCGGTTTCCCCAGGTGTGAGCTGAGGATAATAATGACCTCTCTTGGGGCATTATTCTACAGCCATGTTGCTTGTGGCAAAGCTGGCAGTGTCTTTCATTAGCTGTGGGAGATGTACGAGGAACAGTGTTTTGCCTCCCAATGGGCATATGAGAAGTAATCTATTGGTGTCAGGTTGTCAGACTGCTGATGTGATGCGTGTGAGCACAGTCACACACTTTAAAAGGAACAAAGGATTGTGGGACATGGCCTCCCTAGGAGGCAATGAGTTCTAGTAGATGAAGCCTGAAGCTGGAAGGAGACCTGGAGTCTAAATCTAATTCTTCCTTGTTTTGTGAAACAAGAAGTAGGATTTGCTTGGTAATTTCTTTTATTGCACCAACTGGGTATGTCTACATGTGTACTTATGTGCACCTAAATTGAATGTGCCGTTGCTTAAGGTGCGTCAAGGCAATTTAGGTGCAGGTGTATACGTAGATGCACTAATGTACATCAAGGTGCATTGAATTGAGGCACAACTAGCTAAGTCACATTAGCACATGTGCAGATGTGCTAATGCACATTAAAACTGTGGATGTCCATTGACGCACAGCATGTTAATGTGCATTGCTGCATCTACACATGTACTAATGCGACTTGGGTAGTTCACCGAAATTTGATACCTGCTTTATGCAGGTATCTCTATGCAGAAATCAAATTTAGGCTCACATAGCCTTAAATCGCCATTTTTAAGGTGCATTAAGGGCACACTCATGTAGACACATGCCCTTAATGCCTTAATATGGCCACTTGAGGTTAAGTCCACTTAAAAGAAGCATGAGTAGACATGCCTGCTACGTAGTTCTTACAGTGTGGGATGGTACATGACAACCAGTGATGTGTAGTTGGTCTGTGTGAGATATCTGGGTGGTTCATTCAACGCTATGGTCTTTTCCTCTGCTGGAATGTCCTTGCTGGGTAAAGGAAACTTTTAGCTTGGTGAGGCGGGTGTCTTAAGTGTTGTCTTCAGACCAGGTGTGGTAGTATCTGAGTTCCTGCCTACAGATTATACAGTTGGCCCCAATAAAAGATATTACCAAACAAGTCTTGCTTCTTGCATATTCCCTGTGACATCACAGCTAACGCAACATGGCTGTGAACCTTGGACATTTCCTATGCCTTAATTTCATCTTTAGCAGAATGGGAGTCAATTATGTTGACCTACCTCCTAAAACATGTGATGCATAATGACAGCCCCCTTATAAAAAGCTGCCTGAGTATAAGGCATAGGAGAGCCACTGTTTGGCAGGAATTAGCTGAACAAATTATTTGTTGCTGTGTTCATATCTCTCACCATGAGCCCACACTCCCTCCAGAAGGGACATCGCCTCCCAGCCCCATCCAACCAGTCCAGCTATCTAGGTGTCCTTACATATTATTGCAATAATAGCAACTAACTCTACTGCTTGTCCGTCATTTTGCTTCGGTTCTTGTGGCATTGGACATGGTTTGCTTGGGTAGAAAGGAGAAAAAAAATGAGACTAGGTAATGAGACAGTCACTTGGTTCTCTGGGATTATCAATAATCTCTCTGATTTTCTTACATTTGGTTTCATCAGAGGCCCACTTGGAAAGGTTGTAGTTGCATTGCTTTCCAATTTTATGGCTACGTGGTTTTGGAAAGAGACATTTAGCATGGAGAACGAAACACAAATCTTGCTCTTTGGAGGTGATTGTTTTCATGTTATGGGTTCCTGTGAGCTGCCACAATACAAATGCCGGCTGTGGACCATTGTGCTAGAAAATATACAGACAATCTGAGCATAAAGACAGACATCCTGTCAAGCCAGGCCTCTCTTGGTTTGCTGCCTGGTACCATGTAAACCAGTATAGCCTGTTCCATGGTTGGGTTGTCGATAACTAAACTGACGCCTCCACATGGGTTAGCCTGGGTGAGGCGGGTGTGTGGGCACCCAGCAGGACTAAAAACAAGACCTGTCAAAGGGAGGATGAGCTCCCTGTGAACCAATGGCCATCCATACCTAGAGAGGAGATGGGTGCCACCAGGTCACTTTGCCCGAAGAGTCATCAATGATGCACAGCATTTAAGGTGGCCCAACGGTCACAGCAGACTCGGGACTGACTTGATAAGACAGACAACCTGTAGATGGATATGGGTAGACAACTTGAAGACAGAAAATATGCAATGTATAATCCTGTTAGCATGATAGGCCACGGTCCGTGTGCTCCAGCTGTGTTACCATTGCCAACTATTTTGGTAAGTATGTTGACAAAATAGTTTTAGGGAAGAATGTAAAGGAGGGCAGTGAGTTAGAGCCACGTCCCACAGGACACTTAGGATGTGTTAACTGTGCTTTAAAATAGGAGCATCTGCGTGTTCAAGCAGTAAACCATGAGCTAAATGGGCTTGTGTCGTAGAAAAGTTCGGACTTCATCCAGATTGTATTACATAGCATGTGTTGAGCTAACAGCAGACTGCTGTATGGAGGTAATACCCATCTGCAGCCATTTCAGGTTGATCCCAGCCCCCACAACATGGAAGCTGATTCAAGACCCCAATATGGTGAAGGGGGCTGGGAGCAACAGTCAGCTGTTTATGAGTCCCAGGCCCATCCGTTCAGAGTCTTGAACCTGCTCCTCTGTGGTCATGGGCTGGGATTGGCACGTAGCTGCTTGTTGCCCTGGTCCCCTCCATAGCACTGAAGCTGGTTCATGACTATGGTGTGGCACGGGAGCTGGGACCAGCAATCGCGGTGTTTGTCCAGTGTGCAGTCAGTTCCAGCCCTGTCCAGAGAGCGGAGATCGTAGTAAGCATTGCCATGCAACTGCTCCGAAAGCTTTCTAACTTGTGGCAGTGCTTACGGCAATCTAAATAAAACATGTCCTAAATGTAACATGCAACAAGGTCCATGGCTTGCCAATGTTTACAGGTCATTGCTCCTACATATGGTCATGGAGGAAAGCGTGAAAATATAAGAAGCAGAAAATGAAGGCTGGTATTACTGGCAAATCAGAAGTGGGAGTCAACATCTCAATAGTGTAAAGAGATGGTAGAGTACTTGGGAATAAGTCATGAAGGGTCTTGCAAGTGAAATAGCTGTGTTTAATTAGTTCTTATTTTGTAACATCATTTCTATTGGCCAGGTATTCAAACGGCTTTGCATTTTGCACTTTCCTGCTGAGTGGTATTCATCTGTTGTGCTACTGAAATATGTCACAATTTAGCAAAGGAAAATACTGAAAATAGAAATACAGGAATGGATTACCTAGAAAAGTTGTAAAAGCCCCTACAATGTTTTTAAGCGCAGGTCAGACAGACCCTTGGATGAGATGGTTTAGGCAGGGATAATCATGTCTCTAGCACAGGGTTGGACTGAAGGAGACCCTGTCCAGCCCTTTATTTCTATGATTTTCTGATTCTAAGGCTAGAAACAGACATTGCATTTGTCCTGGGATAAGTGTGCTTATGTTTGGCCCCAAAATAGAAATGTCCCAGGATTGACATGTACACACATCACCTTTCCAATCAGGGTTTAGTGAGCAGTTGAGTGCATTGCTGCTTCTCTGCCATTTATTCAATGATACAATCCCAGGACAACCATTCAGATGTACTTCACAACGTCCTGGGACAAACTCTTAGCATTTCTTATTCCATGAACCTTTCCATTGCCTTGTCCTGGGGCAATGGGCATGGATGTCTGAACGATTGCACTTTGTCCTGGGATAAAATGGTTTCTCCCAGGACAGTGTGACTTCTGTTTGTTGCCTAAGATTTGTATTTCTTGCAATGACTGGGATATTTCTTCCTCCTTTAGGAGCATCAGATGCCTGAGAAACATTATCCACTGGAACTTGATAACAACATTCATCCTGAGGAATGTGATGTGGTTCTTGCTTCAAATGATTGATCATAACATCCATGAAAGCAATGAAGTAAGTGCTTTGAGAACTGTGGATAATGGTTAAGTATTGTGGAAGGATGTTAAATGATTTCTAGAAACATATGAGTAGGTGTCCTTGGTAGTATTTTAAAATGTTTCACAAAGACTGGGTGAACAATCAAATATGTCTTGATGACATATTCATCTCTTTGTTGAATATTCCTAATCTGACATTTATATTCACTATCCAAAAAAAACCCCACCTTTTATTCTTGGTTACCACGAGTACTCTGCAACTTCATTGCAATATAGTATAAGGGAATGTAATGCAGTCTCAGAATCGGACAACCAACCAGCCCATCAGGGTAGGCTGGTTAAGTTAGGCCAGTTTCTACAGCTAATGGTACTCAACAGAGCAATACGGCCAGAACTGAGTGTGTCTACATGTGCAATTAATGCACAGAAAGCTTAGTGTGCAGTAAAATACTGAACAATAAGCTTTCTGTGAGAGCACATCTACACATGCTCCCATGGGGAGCAAATTTGCTTCCAACAGGAGCAGTTCAGGGTGGGAAATGCCTCCCCTGATCTTCTGCCCTAAGGCAGCCAGGGGGAGCTCTAGACTCCCCCAGATGCCAACCCCAGGTTGGCAGGGGATGCCTAGGTCAGGTCTGGGCTCCAGGAGGTGGGCAGCGGCAGCTGTTTCCCAGCCCCGAGTCCCCTCCCCTGCAGTTGTTTCTTAGCCACCTTCCCTGATCCACTAACTGCCTGCCCTGATCCATTAATTGGGGCAGCTGGCAGCAAGCCCCTAGTGGGGGAGAGGAGGATTCCCCACCCAACTGGGGGCTCACCGCCACCTGTCTCACCAGTTGGACAGGTACCCCCAGCCCTTGACTGAGCAGGGAGGAGGAGCTTCCCACTCCTCTAGGGAGCCATGAGCCCCACAGCACTGGGATGGGGGAGCAGAGAGGGACCTGGTCCCCACAATGATTGGCTCCCAGTTGAGCTGTGCCAAGGCTGGGCCCCACGCTGGTGTGGATGACTGGAAGCAAATTTGTTCCTGGTCAGCCTCTACATGAGCCCCGCTCCAGATGATGTACTGCACAGTTAATTTAGTTTAGTATCTGTAGTTACAAGTACTAGCTAACTGCACAGCAGACTAAACAGCAGCTTATGTGCATGGTTACATGGTGATGCTTTACTGCGCAGTAAATTAGCTCGAGAGGTAACTTACTCATTGGAAATGGGACTCTTGGTGGAGGAAGGTGCCGTTCAGTGTGAGCAAGGGAAGGAGAATATGCCTCTGAAATCAAGTGGGATTTGAAGGAAGTGCCTTAAGGAATTAGGAGCAGAAGTCACATTTCAATAGGACTTTGTGATCCTGAGTCCCTTAGGCCCCTTTAGCAAATCCCATCCTTAAAGAATATTATTTCCCTAAGTCTTTCCCCCAACAGACACACAATATATGGCAGTCACATAGTGTTTACTGTCTCCATTCACCCAAGCAGCTCTCTAACTCAGTCACTAATCTCAGTAAGAGATGCTGGATCAGGCTGTATATATGTATCTTAATTACCTCCTTCATAAGTCATCCCGGCTCTGCATAACCAGCAGCATCAATAATATGGGAACGATTGCAAAATAACAGCACTGTAAATTATAGCTGGGCTTCATTTTGCCTTTAGAAAGAAGCCACTTCATTAATTCTCTTGGAAAGGGAAATCATGGCTGTCATTCATTTCCATCCAGTGTAATATTAAATAATAGTTAAGTGAATGCTACCCTTGGGGATACAACGCTGAACAGCGGTGCCTGCTCGACAAACCCCGCGAAGTATCCAGCTCTCCACACACACAGTTCTCCCTCTCTGGGCCCTGGCACACATTCAGTTAATGGAGAATTGGACTCTTTTCCCCGATCCCAACCGTGGTGCCTCTTCCTGTGCCGCGTGTGCATGGCAGCACATGTGATTTTGGGATCCCAGTCACACCATTATTACTTGTCAATGCATGCGGCACTCAGGATCTTTATCCCAGATTTCCCCTGCACTGGGGAAAATCAGGTGCCCGGTGAACTGGTTTTGGGACATCACTGGAGTGTTGAATTTCCTTTGGCGCGGTCCCTAGGCTGGGCCTGAGAATCAGCCGATTGTCTGTCTCAGCCCCACGACTGCACTCGGGTCAGTTCAAGGCTTTGGTGTGGTCCTGGGGCCAAGACAGGCAATCAGATGATGGTGGCTCCCAGCCTCGGGACTGCCCTGAAGCTGGTCCCAGAGCCCCACAGTTTGGCTGGCCTCTGGCTGCGTGGCGGGACCCTGCCATGCATTCGGTTTAAGGCATGATGGATACCAGCCACAAAATTATTACACATATTTGGTGAAAAATGGTGTAGCTGATTTCTTGTTTAACTGCCTGAAAGCGTGGCCAAGTGAATATTAGCTGGTCTATCCTGCCTTAAGTGTAATGTCTGCCAGGGGCCTCTGTGATGATGTAGATGACACAAACTACTCAGATAAGCATCAGACTAGCAGTTAGTTTAAATCATTATACCTGCATTATCATTGACCCACCGAAGATTTGCCACGTATGCCTTAGGCTTCACTTTTATATTTAAACAAGAAATAACTATACCTTTGGATACTCTGCACAAGCTGTCTTTCAGAGCAAATGCATTTGAGATAAAAAATGTGTGGGTAAGTCCACCTAAATTTCTGCTTTTTTTGAGAGAGAAAGAGCAGAGCAGTGTTTTTACGGCCTGGTCTCTGCTGATTTGCACAGCTTTATTTTCTCTGGTGGTTATACTGTAAAACGTAGGGACAGAGTTTTATAGGTATTTAGGGTAACTCACCTCTATCAAGTCAATACTAGTTGGGTACCCAAATGCTTCTAAAAACCTGGCTGTTAATACGGAGGAACATCATAAACTGAAGGTCAGATTTTTCTATTGAATACATTTTCCCATCTATAATATTGGAGCAATGATATTTGCCTCTGTCATGAAGCACTTTGAGATTACTGGTAACAACTAGTATTAGTATTATCTTTGTTATCATTAGTATTCATACGAATTATCTAATTATAATAATACGGATAATTATTATCAGTTGTGATACTACTCCTACTAATAGTGTAACTCCACTAAACGCTATGGTGCTGCACCAAATTTACACCAATTAATAATCTACCCTTTCTTTGCATTGATCAGGGGGATGTATGCAATTAAAACACTTTAGATGCAGAAACCTAAAGTAATCAATGCTCATTTTTATGAGGCTTTTTAATATTGTTTATGGTAGTAAAACCAAAAGACTGAATCACTAACGATACCTCAGTCATGATGGAGCTTATTGTCCAGGGATCAGGTATTCTCAGCGTAAATAAGTGGAGTGGTAGGAATTAATGAGTTCTGCTAATTGAGTTTACTATTCCAGATTAATAAAATTCAAGCAAGCCCATGAGGTAGGTAGTTACAGCAGAGCTGTCAGTTTTTTGGTTTGGTTGTTGAACTGAGACTTCAGAAAACAAATGTTTGCTTAATGCTGGCCTAAAACAAAATGTACTCCACTTTCCCCACGCTCCTTTGAAACGGGAGGAAAAAAACCAACCGACCAACCAAACTTATTTCAGTTGGAATTAAACTTTTGGTTCAGCCTGAAACTTTTCATGTCATAGTGGGGTGATTTATAACCTGTAAAAAAAAAATAAATAAATAAAGCAATAAAGCTAAATTTTGACACAAAATATTTTGAACAAAATGAAAAGTTCTGCCTTTCTTCTCCCTCCATGTTTTTTTAACTCAAGCTATCTGTCAGAGTTGATCCAGGAACAGTTCAACACCCCATCAGCATTCATTTTGTGTCAAATAAATCTTTGGTGGGAAGACACTTGTGATTACTTCTAATCATGCCTCCGTTGGCCAGGCAGTCGTGTGCACGGACATCATCAGTACTTTGTGAAAATGAAATCACGGATGCCATTTGCTAAGCAATCAGGAGTCAACTGCTTTAGCTGCGTTAATTAAAGTGCTGGATATGACCAGTGATAACATCTGTAATGATGTCTGCTGAGATCTTGATAATCAAATCTTTATGCTTCAGAGAATATACTGATTGTAGGCTGGGTCAGGAAGGAACGTCCCCAGCCTGGTATGTGTAGCATTGCAGAAATTACTGTCATTATTATATTGTAGAAATTGCTGTCATCATTATATTCTGTGTGTGTGAAGAGGATTGCTTTCCTGTGAAGAAGCATCATGTCCTTGAAGGATGGACTCCTGGCCTCCTTGAGCTGAACAGATTTTCTGTTCCTATACCTATGATTTCTCTAGTGGGAAACCACTTTTCCAGAGTCATTTGGTATGGTCAGGAATTCCTACTGGTGTTGAAGTTAAATTCAGGGGAAATGTATAAAGCAATGTGATTCACACACTGAAAGGCCAGAGACGGAGGTACGGCAGGCAAAGCAGCTAATAAGAGGGTATGACAAGGAGGAAATTAAATCCTTCATTAAGTGCTAGTGGCGTTCCCTGCCTTCAGCAGAAATTATTTAGTTGTTAGACATAAAGGTCCAGTTTTTTTCTCTTCTAGCTTCTCAGTGGGCACATCTGCATGTGATATTAAGGTGCCTGAATAAACTCTGCTGTAGTGTATTGCATCTTCATATGCATCTGGGACTGCAGCATGCATGGGACCCAGGAGGCCAGCCTGCCAGCCCAGGGCTGCTCTGACCCGGGTCAGCATGGTGTGAAAGGGGCTATATGGGGCATGATGGTGCTCCAGCGTGAGCCCCCGCATTGAAGCACCCTCGTGTGCCAACCAGCCCCGTCAGCGTCTACACATGTTGCAGTGCACTAAATAATCTAATCTAATAATCTAACTAATCTATGGTGGCATTTATTAGTTTACTGCAGTCTAACAAGGCCACCCACACATGTAGATGCTAAGACTTTACTGCGCAGCTAATTAGGCAACTCTACAGTAAGTGTCTCATGTAGATGCACCCAGTATGCAGCTTGTACTCAGCTTTCCACATTGCCTTTGAATCTGGGCCTCTGAGCCCCACACCCAGCCACTGAACCCCAGACCATCGAGAATGGCCATCTTCTGTACCCTTGCACTGAGATTTCCCAATCCACTTAGCATTGGCACAACTGCGCTCTTGCAAATGTGTAGGGTTTTTACCACTGATTGCTCTGCATCCAGAGCAAACCCAAAAGCAGAGCTCTGGAAATTCTCAATCCATGCTTTAAAAATGCTCTCTCGTATTTCTTTTCCAGCCCTGGTGCCGGTGTATTACAACGATCTACAATTATTTTGTGGTGACTAACTTCTTCTGGATGTTTGTGGAAGGCTGCTATTTGCACACAGCAATCGTGATGACATACTCCACGGATAAACTGAGGAAATGGGTCTTTCTCTTCATAGGATGGTGTGAGTGTAATGTGCTTTATACCCTGTGACTGTGACTGTTGGCGTTAGAGAAATGGTCTAAATAAAGCTGACCACAGAAAATCTTGCTGAAGCCATACTTTTATCCTTGAAGTCCCACCCTGATTATCAAACAGCAGCAGAGTGAATCTTTAATACTTCAATATACGGTAATGATATGTGCCTATATTTCCAAGTCGTGGCAGCTCATTGGGGTTTTATTGCCCACTGTCGCTGGAGTTGAGGTTATGCAGATCTGCAGGTTCACCAGTACCCCTGGTACCTCTGTTGCCACCCTCCAGCACGGCGCAAAGTAGAAGAGGAGACACCGTCCTTGCCCTGTGGCCCTTACCGTCTCCTGAGACAGACCAATTCAGTCTGACAGAAGGGAAGGCATTTCAACGTGTTTGTGCCGGCAAAAAATAGAGGCCTGCTTAACTGCTGACCCAATTTTACACCTGCCTATGTGGTCACTGAAGGGCGGATTATGTTCCCAAGACACAGCCCTTAGTGAAGAGTGGTATGTGATTGTGCCACCTCGCCCGCATGGGCTACGGCACAGGGGATAACGGGGAATATTGCTCTCTGCTGGCTTCCAGGCACTGGCCACCTGTGGTTCTCCTAATGCACCAATACACGGCTACCCTGGCTTGAGCCGTTCAGGTCCTTCCCTGTCCGTCCCCTCGAAGGCAGGTGTGTGGTTATAGGGCTGAGTGTTATTTTTTTATAGCAGGTAACGTGTGTGAGAATAGGGGCAAATGCACCGGTTGACGCTGCGTCCGGGTTGCCCCATCTTTCCCCCATACAGGTCAGAGAGGCTTCAGTGGTGACCATCTCCTCGAGTGGTTTTTCCCGCAAGCCGGGATCACCGGAGCACAAAGATGCTCCCGTTGCATTCCTCTTTCCACAGGGCATAAATGGGGCAGAGTCAGCTATACTGACTGTATCCCTTTGGTCTTTTCTGCATGTGATGAGAATCCACCACCGCCAGCCCCTCATCCCTTCAGGTCAACTTGATGCGGAGGGACTAGTATAAAGTAAAATTAATGAGGATGAGGATTTGGCCTGCTGAGCCCATATTTATAGCAAAAGGAGTTGAAAGCAGAGGCTACAGCATTGCGGGGAGAGATTAAATTCCCAATAAGCATCAATGCATTGGCTTTAATTCATTCCAGGTAGAGTGGATATAGTCGTACAAAGCAAAGGCACGGCCGTAATAGGCTTTTTGACTCCCTTATTTGTTGCATTTTAAAGCCACAGGGCTAGCACACTGTGTGGCGAGGCTTATGGAGCATGCCCATGCAGCTAGGAAAGATCAGACTCTGCAGAGGTAGCAGGAGTGACGACTGATCTCGGCAACGGCTGAACCTTGAGAAAAATCGCTCCTATTGCAGTTTCTTAGGGAAAGATTAGTTTCCCATCAAAATATTGAGAATGATGAACCTAGTCTATAAAGTGCACCACAGGCATGTACATACTGCAGCCTGGCAATGAAACTCATACAATAAATCCCCCCACTTGCCTTTATAGTATTGATCTCTCAAGAGCTGGGGGCGGGATAGTGACCAAAGTAGTCTGGGTTTTAGCCAGGATTGCCTTTATTGTTTAAAGAGCTATTCCTTTTGTTAAACAGTCATTTTGATATGTTCATCTGCCTTTTACTGAGCAATTGCGCTGAAGCTGAGAAAAGCTCTTTCCTTGCTGAGGTTTTTATTTCTTCTGCAGACAACCAGTTAGCAAAGGCAGCGTGCAAGCTCTGAAGCTCAAATCAAAGGCAGAGTGCTGCATTGCTCCTGATCCCCCGGCCGTATGTTAATAAGGTTCCACGTGCATAAGGACTTTGATTCACTCTTTCATTTCTCTTGCAGGTATTCCTTGCCCGATCATAATTGCGTGGGCCATTGGCAAGCTGTATTATGAAAATGAACAGTAAGTGATGTTAGCAAACATATTTAGGGGGTTCTACTCATATAAATTACCAGACTGCACATTCAGTGCCCTCAAGTTCAAAGAAAAATAGCTAAGAGTTATGTAGGCTATGGAGATCAAAGCTAAGTGGTGCGGTTAGGTTACCCTAGTGAAACCACACAGCATTCAAAAATACAGAACCCAGGACCACATGCAGATGAGTGTGCACGTGCAGTGTGCGGCAGTGCAGACCTGTCTGTGGCACTGCAAACTGGATGCGCCACATATGCAGGCATTTGCCATGCTGCTGATTTGCAGCACCGAAACGGGAGCTTGGCCAGACAAGCTCCAGCTGCCAGCCAGGCTCTGCACACTGGATCGCTGCTGCTGGAGCCCCGGAGGCCTCCAGGACCCCAAGCAAGGATGCTGGGGTCAGCCCAGGTGCTGGCTCCAGTCTCCCTTATCTCACCTGGGGCAACTTGCCATGCATCAAGGGACACGGGCAGGGGAGGTCCCTGGGGACAAGAACCATTGGCACAGCTATGTGCTGCTTCTACTTGCCTCTGAGGAAACACATGTGCGCACACATCTGGATGCACCCCAGAATGTCAAAGGCTTACCTAAAACTCCTGGGCCAGATCCTCATGTCTGTGCTCAGTTTATTTATTTATTTTTTTTACTCTGTCTATATTTCTGCAGGACTTTATTTCTGCAGATTTATTATCAGTTTCTAAATTTTCCATCTGTAAAGTCTAATTACTGGGTAGGGGGTCATCTTACATTCAGGGTCATCCTGCGTTCTGATAAATACAATATAGCTGTATGGTTGCAAAGGTAACATCGGAATAACAGTACCCACAATGAATTCAATGCCTTGGTCTCCACTAGAGAGTACAGAAATAAACTTATCCTTCCCTCTCCCCTTGGCGATGCCTGCAGAGCTGATGTTAGCAACTGAATGCTGCACTCACAGCTACAGGGAATGCTGGTAGGGTAGATGGGTAGTGTGAGGCCTTTCCAGTGTGAAATCATGGGAAGTGATGTCACTGATCCCGCACGTGCTTGCATGGTGCACATTAAGGTAGATAAGGGTAGAGTACTCCAATACAAATGCAAGTGGGCCTAGAAATGCGTGCAGAAAATACTAAGCATGAGGTACGGTACTCCAAGCTGGCTGATAGTCATTTGATTCTCCATCTGGCTACTCTTCCCTTTCAGGAATAGAATACAAGAAAGAATGGGCAATGTTTATGAAGGTCGGTGTGTCTGCAGAGACAAGGGCTTACATAGGATCCCTATGTTTTAATCAATACTAATGCGAAAGGCTTGTTCCTGCTCCTACACAGAGACAGCTTGGGGCTAGGTGCGACTTGATCCCAGTGTGTCTGTTCTTCTTAGATTTGGGGTTATGAAGAACCCAGAACAATACATGTGCATTTAACTTAGCATGATAAATTGCCACACGCACGCATGCACGCACGCACGTGCACGCACTGGTTAATTCTTTATTGCTCGGTATCACAGAAAATGAGGGTTGAAGGGACCTCAGGAGGTCACATCTAGCCCAACCCCCTGCTCAAAACAGGACCAGCTCCAACTACATCATCCCAGCCAGGGCTTTTCTGAGCTGAATCTTAAAATCCTCCAAGGATGGAAAGTCCACAACTTCTCTGAGTCATCCCTTCCAGTGTCTTATTACCCTCCTAGTGAGAGAGTTTTTTCCTAATATCTAACCTAAACTTCCTTTCCTACAACTTGAGACTGTTGTTCCTTGTTCTGTCACCTGCCCCCACTGAGAACAGTCCAGCTCCATCCTCTTTGCAACCCCACTTCAGGTAGTTGAAGCCTGCTCTTAAATCCCCTCTCAGTCTTCTCTTCTGCAGGCTAAATAATCCCAGTTTCCTCAGCCTCTCCTCCGAAGTCATGTCCTCCAGCCCCTGAACCATTTTCTTTGCCCTTGGCTGGACTCTCTCCTACTTGTCCACATCCTGTCCATAGTAAGGGGCCCAAAACTGAACACGGGACTCCAGATGTGGCCTCACCAATGCTGAATAGAGGGAAATAATCACTTCCCTTGCCTTGCTGGCAATGCTCCTACCAGTGCAGCCCAGATGCCATTAGCCTTCTTGGCAACAAGGGCACTATGCTGGCTCATATTCAGCTTATTGCCCACTGTCACCCCCAGGTCCTTTTCTGCAGAGTTGCTGCTTAGCCAGTGTCTTCATTTACATCAGGGCAATGTAGGGAGAAGGAGAGTGCAAGGCCAGGCTAGAAGGTTTTCACACACAATTTTTACAAGTCTAGGTGATGAGAAAAGGTGCCAGGAAGTTGAGAACTGGGCCTATCTTTGCACTTACTACATCAGTTAACTGAAGGCCATTTTTTTCACCACCACAGATTTTGTGTGCTATCACAAACCTATGGCATTATCCTTTTATTGAGTCTTTACCCAAAGAGTGCTGAGCCTTCTTGAAATCAGAAGCTAAAAATGTTGTGTTCAAATAAATCACCCACAAAGTGGATGCTTATCTAACACTCCTAGAGTGAAATCATTTGGGGGGGTTGCTTCAGTTGGATTTGTGGGAATGAGTTTTGATTCATTGTGATTTTAACCAAATCAATTCTTCTACCTCTATTCTAACTTTATAGGAGTAGCTGAGGTGCTGCCTTAGATTCTCCAAGATCAGAAAAAATCATCCACCACTCACCCTGTACGGTATCAAACCTCTGCATTTCCTTTGTCTTAAACAGAAGGCAGAGTTCTTAAATGAAATGGGTTCTGCGAGTGCATATCCCTGCTCTATGCAGGCAAGGACTTAGCACACCTTAATGAACTAAAACAAAAGCTAGAGAAGAATTGTTTGCTAGGGCTCTTCTGATTGCCATAAATATTCATGCATTTTCTCGGGCATAATATCTGTGTAATCATGCAGTACATCTAACTAGCCTTTCTCATTTCTTCCCAGTTTGTCTGATAAATTCTAAATGGAAAAACTAGAGGACAGATCCAAACATATTTTTTTTCAATCAAAAGGCTGCTTCCCCCTCACTCCTTCTGGATGAGTCACCTTGGGAGCATGGACTCGGTTCTGTTCCTGACACAGCATTCTTCCCAGGGACTCAAATGATATAGAAGTTGCACCTTAAATTGGCAATATGTAAATATGTTCCAATATAAGGAGTAGAGTTTAATTCCTGATTCCAATAATCCAAGTTCAAGCACTTCCAAGACCAGATGACTCTTGTGATCATATAGCATAGGGGTGTCAAACTCACCTGGTCCCGTGGGCCAGATGAGTGGCATGGGATTGGACCACAGGCTAAGTGAATGGTGTAGGGCTGGCCCTGAGGGCTGGATCCAACATCAGCAGTGCTCACTTTGGCCAGTCTGGGGCTGAGGTGCCCACCCTAGATGATCTGGACCAGACACCAGATCCAGCACATCCTCTAGCTGCTCTGAAGCAGGTGCAGTATGAAGCTCGCCTGCCAGAGTGGACACCGTAAGCACTGGATCCCGCATGTTGGGGGAGGAGGAGGTCCTGGACTGGCCTTATGTGAAGGTGTGGTAGTGCACCTTTGGGTGCCTGCCTCTTTAAGGGCATGAGCAGGCAGCAGAGCAATCTGCAGGTGATAGCAGAGCCAATCAGGGGTTCACATGGCAACCAGGAGGCCACCTGATTGGAGGAAGGCTTGGCTGCCTGAGTATAAGACCAGGCCTAGGGAGCAGGGCCAGCAGTTGCAACTGGGGAGTGGAAGGGTGAACATCTCCTGGCCAGAGGACTGCTGCTTGAGGACACGCAGAGGTCAGGGCAGGAACTGTGGGGGTGGAGGAGGTTCCTGGTCCTGGGACATGACCTGAAACTGCACCCTGCTGGGGTTGGATGGTGTGGTGGGGCTGCCTGTGGCAGGGCAGTCTCCAGGAAATGTCCCACCAGTGCCTCCCTAGTGAAAGGCAAGTATGGGGCACTGGAAAACCTCAGCCCCAACTGCCTTGTGGGTGACTCTGCAGAGGGGAAAAGCTAGGGAAGCACACCTTGACAGAAAAGCACAGGCCCTAGCCCCATTGAATGGGGCCTGAAGCAGAATTCAGGCACATCATCAGACTCCTCAGGCCTGAGTGGGCCATAGGCTGAGTTAGGGGTCCAAGCACATCGACAGACACATGATGTCCAAGGGGCATAAGGCCCAGAAGCCCCAGTGAGGGGGTGGAGTAGTGACCCCAGTGAGGGGGCAGGGTGGCTACTGGAGGCCACGTAGAGTAGGGTCCAAGGGGGCCTGAAGGACAATGTGTAGGCTGTGTGAGAGGGCAGAGTTGAGACCCCAGTGGAGGGGCATGTGGCCCAGTCAAGTCTAAGGACCCCAGAAGCCAAGTTTGGGCCAGAGGCCAAGTGAAGCCCATCAATGGGGCCAGAGAAGCTGGAAGTAATTTTTGGATGCCATCTGAGAGGCATGGGCCATGGTAAAGGGAAGGTTGGAGCTGTGTATTACACCCTTGGCATCAGGGCCAGATGATGGGTCTCCATGAGCCAAATCTGGCCCTAAGGCCATATCTTTGACACTCCTCTGTCCTGAACCCTAGAGAAAAGCCATGAGACTTTTCCCATGTGCTGTAGAGTGTGTAATGAGTGGTGTCCACCAAAAGTCTTTTGATAACCAGGTAGGAATGGGGAAGTGTTCCTATGCACGGTTTGTCATCGGCAGTGAAATGCAATCCAGGCAAGACAAATGGAAGGGGCTGTACCTGCAGGAGGGAACCCAAATGCACACATACAAAGAATCAGGGTTGAAACTGGATAAGCAGCAGTATGGCCAGGAGGAATCTGGGTTGATGGTGGACCATAAACTCAATAGAGGATTGGTTTAAAAAAAAA
>JAGPOW010000261.1:255771395-255814469 GCA_030014935.1 Caiman crocodilus | reverse complement strand
AAAAAAAAAGAAAATGTAGTAGGAGATTGTATTAAGAGTTTTTTTGTATACAAGACATAGGAAGTGATAGCACCACTCAGATCAGCTGTGGATCTCTGTACTGCCAGGCAGAAGGAAAATGACAAGGTCCAGAGGAAAATGACAAGGATGATGAGCGGTTTTGATGCAAGCTGCATAAGGAAAAGTTAAAGTAACTAGGTATGTTCAGCTTGAAGAAAAGGAACTGAAAAAGGGTGGCCACGAGCATTTGGCAGCTATTAGAAAGTGTGTCCTGAAGATGGAGAATGTAATCCCCCTCCCCAGAAAGCAGTGGATTTAAACTACAGCAAGGCAGGTTCAGTTCAAATCCCAAGAAAAACTTCTAAACTGCAAGTCTAGCAGAACAGTGAAAAGAGTTGGCTGAGGAAGTTGTGGAATCTCCTTCCCTGGAGGTTTCCAAAAAGAGGTTGGATGGGCAAAAAGGAAGCCGTCTGTCCTCAGACTGGGACAAAGGGAGCTTACTTTGTTGGACAGGCCCTGGAATAAAGAGAGAGCACACCTGTCTCCTCTCAAGAGAGTCACTTTATTGGAAAGCTAAACATACATTTAACTAGCATTCAGATCAGGCAATGGAAATGCAAAAACATTCTCACACCTGGGAGGATGGGTGTCGGTTGGACTCCTCAGGAACTCTGCACTCTTGTTGAGTTCTTCCAACAGCTTAGGTCCATGACTAGCCACTTCCCCCAGTTAATCGTCTATATATAGTTATTCCTCTCCTTGGACCATAGCTGTGTCATGGTGAAGACCCCAACGGCAGGACAGGTGTACTCGAGGACACAGTGGTTCTCTGCGGATGAGGGCTGCAGCTTCGTGGAAGTCTCCTGTTGTCTTGGACATCCTTGCCACTGGGTTCAAGGCTCCTTCCTTTCAAGTTCATGTGGCTTCTACTTGTGCACCGGCTTCCCTGCATTAAAAGGTCACATGCAGGCCTCTGCCAGGGATGTTAACATCTCCCACAAACCAAGTCCTGCAGCAGTGGATGAGTGGTGGTGGATGCAAAAACAGTGATCTCTGGGACTCCCTAGTCACAAATCTACACAGTTGTGTTTTGGTCATTTTGCATTTACTGAGAACGAAGCACAATTTGGTGGCTGTGGCTGTGGCTGAGCAGTCCTCTTTAGGATCCCCTCTCCTCACCCTGAACGGGGAAGCGGCTAGAAAAGGTGCCCTAAAAATAGGTTGTCTCAAACCCTGCTGGCTGGATTGCCGCATCCAGTGGGATCACTCTACCTGTGGCTGAAGCCAACAAAATAAAGTACTGAAATTCACCACGTGGCATGTCCACACTCTCGTGGACTCCCCGAACAGTGAAGCGAGGGTCCTGAAAGAAGAACCACCAAAATAGCTAGAGAACTTGTCAGAAATGACATCAATATTGCTGAAAGAAGGAGGTGGCTACACTTGTTTGGGTTTTTTTTGGAAAACCACATGAGGAGAGGCGCATTCATGGGGCTGACTTTTGCCATCAAGAGCAAGATTGTTAATTAGCTTTCCGAACTCTCTGCGGGCATTAACGA
This sequence comes from Caiman crocodilus, assembly GCA_030014935.1. NCBI lineage: Eukaryota > Metazoa > Chordata > Crocodylia > Alligatoridae > Caiman > Caiman crocodilus. Next base: position 255,812,910 of record JAGPOW010000261.1, on the reverse strand, counting down.
GCACCTTATGACACTCTGCCTCAAGCTCCGCAACAACCAGCACGCTATAGCCATCAGTGCATACGCTCCTGCACTTGATGATGAAGAAGTCAACAAGGAAGAGCTTTACCATGCTCTCGACTCAGCCCTGAGTGCCACTGCCAAGGAAGACAAGCTCACCCTCCTTGGTGACTTCAGTGCAAGAGTTAAGGGACACTGAAGTGGCACCATTGGGAAAGGAGGTGTGGGGGGAAGTCAGTTCCGATGGTATCTTCCTCTTCAGCAGGTATACAGAGCATAACTTGCTCATCACAAATACTATCTGCACCATACATCAAGCTACAGCCCACTTTGTAGAGAACCATCTTACTCCGAAAACGAGAAATGGCAGAGGAGAAAGAAAGTGTACGACATCCTGGCCAACAGCTGTGCCCCCCACCTCCCCAAGGCACCGCTTATCATATATCTGTGGAAAAACTTGCAAAGCATGGATTAGACTCTTCAGCCATCTTAAAACTCACTAAGAACACCCCCTCCCCTCCCCCGGCAGACATCATCCTTGTATCAAGGGATAGGCAAAGATATACAGTTATTAATGACATGCATCTGTCTCCAACCTAATTGGGTATATGGTAATGCAAGGGGTTGATCATGAAGACCCTGTCCTTAGCCAAGTAAAGAATTTATGGCAGATACTTAACTAGTGTTTAACTCGGTGGCCTCAGATGTTTGCAGTTAGGGTCAACTATTAACGAGGAGTGCTGTTCCTTACGGTAATAGGTTTCAATTGCTTTTTTTGCGTGGCTGTAGTCCAACACCTAAGTCAGTGCGTTCTTGATTACATCAGCAAAACTTGCAATATGGCCTGGCCAGCCTACCCAAAGTTCATCCCAACCTTTATATAATGGAGGAGATATACAAATGGAGGCACTTGTACCAAGCCCCCCAGTGTGTTCTATACAGGGTGTTTTGTCTGAGATGGGTTAGGATTCATGTCCTGCATCTTTGCAAGGGGTGAACTAGATCAGCCTTGAGGACCTTTCCAACCCTGTGACCAGATGGCTTTATAACTTTACTCGTGGTCGAGCCTTTGATCAGCTGCAGGTCTGCAAAAGAATCTGGCCACTGTTCAGAAAAGAAATGAAATAATAGACAAGAGATGAAGAGCTACTTATATAAAACTTCATTGATGGGCAGTTGGTAAGGAGAGAAACATTAATAAAAAATCTTGTTAACAGTCAGAAAAATCAACATTGCTTTTGCTATCTAAAAGCTTATCAGGGGAGCAGGAGGGATATTAATTAATATTATACAGTGGGCAGGTGTTTGCCTATCTCTCAGCCTAATGAAAGATGTCTTCATTGTCCTAGTCAACCCCGAGGGAGCTTTTTTCCTATTTGGGGGGGCTGAAGGAAAGTTATGAGTCTGATGCACATTATTAAAAAAACAAACTAACAAAATAATAGCTTCCCTGTGGATTGTATGCGGGTGGTGTTTGTTTTGGGGGTTTTTTTTCCTTTTTCATTAAAAAAATACCATTTTGTTGATTTTTTTTGTGTGGGTTTTATTTCAGGATTGAGCACTGAGTTTGGATTTAACGGTGAAAGTTAAGGCCAGTCAAGTAAAGAAGTCCAAACTGCTGAATACTATTGCAATCCTATTGCTCTACATAGTGTAAGCCAGGGGTGGGCAACCTACAGTCTGTGGGCTGGATATGGCCCATGAATGACTCAAATTTGATCTTTGGTGGCATGCAGCTAAGCCCAGCTTGTTTGCCCACTCCAGCCCATGCCATGCAGCCAATCCCCCCCTGTGCTTTTCCCCACTTCTCCCACACCACTTGGCCAACAGCTCCAAGACCTCCAAGACCCACTGCCATGCTCTACCGCTGGGAGCTATTCCCTACAGACTCTGCACAGGTTGCTCCTGGGTCTTCAGGTCCTGTCTCATCCCTCAGTCAAGCTTGAGAGCCATCCTGAGACAGAACAAGCAGCTTTCCAGACGACCCTTTTCTAAAAACGTTGCTGAAAACGCCTTTGATCTCTAGGTGACAGACAATCTTTTAGGAGTTCATCCAGTTTATCCTGAACTGTTTCTGCAAAATCTTCCAGGTCTTGTCAGCTCCATAAAAACTGACATATTTCCTTCCGCATACACTTCTCTTCTCAACTGTCCCCAGCAAATAAATTTTCTTCCCTTTGAGACTGTCAAAGTGGATAATAATTAGCAAAGTAGGATGCAGCTCCCGCCAAGTCCTGCTCTCCCTTCCCACGTTCTGGAAGATTACTTGCAAATCATTACCAGGTCTTTGCGTCCATACAACAGAACATAGCTTTGTAAGAGTCTGTCGAATTGGCACAAGATTCAACCTTATTTCCTTTGGTCAACCCGACTGTTATTTTGCATACCAAGCAAAGAAAATGCCAGTAATCAAATAACAGGCTGAATTCCGGTTTTTGAGACCTACTGGCCTTGCTGCATTTCATAATGTTTCTCCAGTGAAGAGCATGCCCTTCTCAATGTGTGGTTGTCTTTGGGAAATGTATTTTATTGGAATAACTACACGGTTTGGATACTATTAGACAAGCTTCTGAATGCAAGAGGTCCATCACAAGTGATGGGCAATGCAGGGGTTTTTTTCTTACTATTCTTAACATAACCCCATCTGATCTATATTTTTCCACAGCCCAGCTTTTGTTTCCCATCTGCCTCTTTATGTCTCATTTTCTAGACTGTGAACTCTTGGAGGCAGGGGCTGCTATTCACCACGTGTTTGTACAGTCCCTATAATGATGGGGGCCTGATGTGGGTCTGTCTCTGTTATCAACATCATGAGCTCCTGGATGCAGGATTATATCTTGGGTAGCAGTGTACGTGTCTTCTGGACTTAAATAATCCACTGCTGTGGTGTGCCGCAGCCAGGCGCAGACAGTCCCAATCAGCAATTGCCACATATTGCAAAATAGAAAAGACTTACAGGTGCAATTTGCAGAATCCAGAATACTGAGCTTCAAAACACACCTAGGTCGGAAACTTTGGTAACCTAAGCAGGTAACCCAAGCTCCTAACGAGTTTGTGACATACTAAGCTTGAGATTCAAGACTCCATATCCTCTTAGTGGATGAAATACTTGAGCCAAAATGAATGTGCTCTGGATAGCACAGTGCATTGTCATGGAGAAATGTGGAATCCAGCTTTGAACGAGCTAGCTCAAGTAGTGGATGCAATACAGCTATGTCAGTTCACTGTCTCATCAGCCTAATCACGGGTAGAAAGCGGGGTGTATTAGCTTGGATGGAGCTTGGTGGTCATGTGGCTGTACTGCTTTTGGTACCTGAGGCAACTCTTTCAGAGCCAGGTTCATAGATTCATAGATGGTCAGGGGCTGGAAGGGACCTTGTAGATCATCGGGTCCAGTTTCCCTGCACTAGGCAAGAAAAGACAGCGGGGGTCAAGTGACCCCAGGGAGGTGACTGTCCAGTCTCCTTTTGACGATTTCCAGGGTAGGGGGGAACACCACCTCTGCAGGGAGTCTATTGGACACTGTGAAGGAGTTTTTCCTGGAATTGAGCTTGAAGCAGCCTTCCAGGGGTTCGTATCCATTGCTCCTGGTCTTCCCAGGGGTGCCCTGGTGAACAGTTCTTCACTGAGTTTTTGATGTACTCCCCTGATATAGCGGTAAGCTGCGACCAAGTCTCCTCTTCTCTAGGCTGAAGAGTCCCAGGTCCCTCAGCCTTTCTTCCTATGGTTTGTCCTGCAAGTCCCTGATCATATGGGTGGCTCTTCTCTGGACCCTCTCAAGTTTTTCCACGTCCTTGTTGAAGTGCAGTGCCCAAATCTATACTCCATCTGCCGTCTCACCAGTGCGGGAGTATCACTTCCTTAGTTTTACGTGAGATGCAACGGTTAATGCACTCCAGCACGTTGTTTGCCCTGCTGCCCACAGCATCGCACTGCCTGCTCATGTTCATGCTATGGTTGATCGCTACCCCAGGTCCCTTTCGGCTGTGGTGCAAGTCAAATCGTCGCCACCGAGTCTGTATGTATGTTGAAGGTTGCTTGCCCCCAGATGGAGCACCTTACGCTTGGAAGTGTTAAACTTCACTTGGTTCTGGTCTGCCCAACTCTCCAGCCTGTCCAGGTCTGCCTGTATCTGCAACCTATCTTCTGGCACGACCACACTCTTCCATAACTTGGTGTCACCCGCAGACTTGGCCAGTGAGCTTTTCATTCCCACATTCAAATCATCAATAAAGATGTTGAAAAGCTCTGGTCCAAGCACGGACCCCTGAGGGACACCGCTGGCCACTTCGCACCAGGATGGCACAGATCTGTTCACACAAACTCTTTGGGTCCTACCATGCAGCCAGTTTTCCACCCACTGAGCTGTTGAGCAGTTAAGCCCACAATCTTCCAATTTTTCCACAAGGATATTGTGGGATACTAGATCAAAAACCTTTTGGAAGTCTAGGTATATAATGTTGACCTTATCTCCCTTGTCCAGGTGGTGAGACGCCTGCTCATAAAAGGAGATGAGATTGGTAAGACACGACCTACCCATGATGAAGCCATGCTGGCTGTCGTTCAGAATCTTACCCTCAATGAGCGTATCACACATAGATTTTTTAATGAGTTTTTGCAGGATGGAGGTTAGGCTGATTGACCTATAGTTGCCCGTGTCCTTCCTCTTACCCTTCTTGAAGATGGACACAATATTGGCCCTCGTTCAGTCCTCAGGGACCGCTCTGTTTGCTACGATTTCTGAAATAGCTTTGGCAGGGGTTCTGCGTTGACCTCAGCCAGCTCCTTCAGCACTCTTGGGTGAAGTCCATCCAGTCCTGCTGACTTATCAATGTTGAGCTTTTCTAGTTGGTTTTGCACCAGCTCAGCATCCACAGTGGGAAGGTTATCATTCCCACAGCACCCCCGTGATCCTTATCTCACTTGTCTTTCCCCTGGGTCCGGTGAAATACTGAAGCAAAGAGGGCATTCAGGAGTTCAGTTTTTTCCTCAGTGTCCTGTTCCAGCTGTCCCGAGATATTAAGCAGGGGCCCCACATGTCCATTTGTTTTTCTTCTGCTCCCTACATAACTAAAGGACTTCTTTTTGTCCTTGGCTCCTTTGACTAACTTAAACTCAATCGTCGCCTTAGCTTTCCTAATCATATCCCTACAAGTGCAGACCACTGTTGTATAGTCCTCCCTGAGGACGGTACCTAGCTTCCACTGTGTGTACACCATTTTTCTTTTTCAAGAGGACCGCAATGTCCCTAGTGAGGCAGGAGGTCAGGTATCTTCGGCATGGCTCTGCATTGTGTTGTATCAATTTGTAATTTATACAGTAATGTGGAAACAGCCAAAGTCGTAATGTGGGAGCCCAGCAGCCCAGACTTAGTTTCCCACTTGCTGAACTCAGAGAAAAGAAAGTGCTAGTCCTGATTTGAATTAAAGCAGAAGTAATCCCTTCACATGCATTGCAACTCTGCGATACCCAGCACTGATTTAACAAACTCCAGTTAACTGAACTTTTTTGACGAGATGAAGTTAGCTGTCCTGAGGTTGTATGGTAGGAGAACTCCTACCATACAACCTCAGGACAGCTAACTTAACTTCATACAACCTCAGGACAGCTAACTTCATCTCGTCAAAAAAGCTGTCCTGAGGTTGTATGGTTCTCCTACCATACAACCTCAGGACAGCTAACTTCATCTCGTCAAAAAAGTTCAGTTAACTGGTCAGCTTGTCAGACCAACTCATTTCAAGCCCGAGCCCCCTCTGTTAAACTCGGAGGTTGCTAATCGAAACTGCACCCTGATCAAACCCCACAGGATGGATTCGCTATTCATTCAAAATTCAATTTAGTCTTCCTGTTTCCTTAGAGCCCTTTGCATAAGCAGGTCCTTATTATACACATGCGAATAATTTGTGAAGCCTGCATTATAATGCTCAATCTTCTTACATTCAAGGGAAGAGCTCTCTTTCTGACACAGGCAATTACAATTTGCAACCATAAAGGAAGCATCTGCTATAAGGATGACCATACCCTCCTTACAGCTGATCTCAGGCACTGTTCTCCTGTTTCGTGGAAATGTTTTTCTGGCCAACAGCCAGAAACTTAGCAGGAACGTGACTTGGCTATACGCAGTAACAATCAAGGATCGGATCTGTGGCCACAGATGAGAAGACTTGCCAGGAGAAAAGGGATCAGTTGCATGCTGTACGTGTAATTCAACATAAAAAGATTTCCAGGGCATGAGTGCACAGTTCCCTAAGATGTATATAATATACTCAGCTGGAGGGAATTGCATTAACACTTACATGGGTGTTCATTTTCTCTTACAGATGCTGGTTCGGGAAGGAACCAGGAAAGTACATAGACTACATATATCAAGGCCCGGTGATTCTTGTTCTTCTGGTAAGCTTATGTGTGGGACTAAGGAGAACTGCATCAAAATAATGAATGTTTGTATAGGCCCCCCTTGTATTCGGTGTGTAGTTAGACTGTGTATGGTTTAGACTTGCAATGCATGTGCAAACCCTGGGAAGCGTTGAATGTCTTCACATCAGCTTTTCTTGTGCTGTTGCATTAGGTCGTGGGAGCTTGCCCCCGGTTGTGGTTCATGAGGAAGTCAAGCCCGTTGGTCCTGTCCATTTGGGGCAGGCTCAACCCTGTAGCAGCCGCTGTATAAACCAGGGCTTGAAGCATCCTGGTGTCTGCCAGAGGGGAGCTTGTAGTGCTTGTCAGTCAGTCTCTTTCTCACCTCCTCCAAGTACCTGCGGAGTAGGCAGCATAGCCGGGGTGGTAGGGAGGTATGCCAGTCCATCGTATCTTTGTGATTTTTGTAGAAATGCCATCTGCCTCGGTCTCGGGAGAGGCTCGGTTATAGTGAGTCTGGCTGATTCGAGGAAATACAGTTGGCACTTCCCCGTACCAGCTGGGGTGTAGCCAACCTCTCCTTACCCGCCCATCTGTTTCCACTGTTTAAACGCTACATTACTGCCGTCGCAGTCTGCAGCAAGCTTTGTGCAATGCCGTTACCCTCGTGTGAGCTGGAAGTACATGCAGGGAACCGAGTTGCGGGTCTGGCGTGAGTTCCCTTCTCCTGAAGCCCCATTTCAGTGGAGGTAATGAAGTGAAGCAGATTGCTGCTGAGGTGGAGGGAAAGGAGACTGGAGATTTTCTCTCCAAGATGCTCTGGGGACCCCTCTGTAGGGCCTTTCCAACCCGGGAAAGAACAACAGCACCCTAACACTTCTTCCTGGCCTTTCCCTTTGGGCACAATTTATTAATGCATATAAATCAGTGGTTGGCAACCTTTTCTGGCTGTGGGCCAGAAGGACCCCTCTCTGGTCAGGTCATGAGCAAAGGTGGGTGCTAGGACCTGCCTGAAGCTGGAGTCATAGGGGAAAGCACCCAGAGTTGAAGCCCCACTCCATCGAATGCCCCCAAACCCCGACATCCGCAGACTGTATGCATGGGTCCGTGAGCTGGATCCAGCCTGCAGGCCAGGGGTTTTCAACCCCTGACGCAGGCTCACTGTGCAATGCAGAAGCTGCTCCCATGACCAACAGCGGCTCCCCCATTGTGTTGTATGAATCTGTAATTTATACAGGAACGTGGAAACCGCTAAAGTCATGTTGCGAGAGCACAGGAGCCCAGATTTAGTTTCCAACTTGCTGAACTCAGCAAAAACAGGGTGCTAGTCCTGATTTAGAAGGAATTAAAGCAGAAGTAATCCCTGCACATGCCCTGGTGTATTGCAACTCTGCAATACCCAACACTGATTTAATGAACTCCAGTTAACTAACCTTTTTTGATGAGATGAAGCTAAGTTAACTCCCTTGAGGTTGTATTGTAGGAGATTGCTTGTCAGAGCAACTCGTTTCAAACCCGATAGCTCTCTGGTAAACTTGGGGGTTGCGAATTGAAACTGCGCCCTGATCAAACCCCGCAGGATCAGCTCCTTCAGCCCTTTGATGCTGTCCCATCTGGGTCCGATCAGAGAACATGGATGGCTTTTCCCAAGCCCCCTTGTTCTCAAAGGGCAGAGGACTCTATTATATCTTCAGTCAGCTTTTATATTAAATAAAAATATCATTTAATCTCCCTGAAACCACCTCCTCTAATTCCCCTGGCAGTTGCTACCTGTTCCAGAATTCTTCCCGTCATCATTTTTATGCAATCAGCGTTCTCATACTTCTTGGCACTTGCTGGTTTTCCTCCCCAACCTATTGAGAAACTGGGTTTATCTTCCCACACCAAAATCCCATTCCCCAAATTACCTTGAGTGATATTTTTCACGACCTTTCCATTTTTTTTTTTTTATATAAAGCATTTTTTATTGAAAAGCATTTCATGCCCAGCAGTTTTATGGACAGTGCCTCCTACCGCATGCCACGGTCCTTTGAAAATGTAGCCGTACATGCCACGGGAGAGCGGCTGGAGGTCCAGCACAAGTATGACATTTTCAAAACGTCGGCACTTTTGATTTCCCCGTGCCAGGTTTTCCGTAAGCGCTGTGGTCCCTGTAATTGTTCTGTCGAGGGAGAGCATGACAAATTCACAGAGTCCAGCAAATGACAATGATGTCAATTGCTTTTCTGCAAAAACCACCCCGTTAAGGAAAGAAAAGTGTTTTTTGACGTAAAAAAAGTCTGCTAGAACAATGTCAGCCCCATTAGTCTGGTTCAGGCTGCGTGTAGGAGAAGCTGCCAAGAGTGTGTGACTGAACCTCGAGGTCCTGAACTGGGAAACCACGAGCAAAGAACCCGTGTTTATGTTCTTGGATGACTCTTGATTAGAGTCTCCTCTGTACCAGGGCAGAGCCCCAGTGAGGTTTGTCCAGACTCCATCGTTTGCAGGGTGAAAGCCTGAGAGCTGAGACAAAGCCAGGATCAGCCCCCTGGGCTCGAAACAGTCTAGGATTGGTGGCATTTCTCCCCAGCCCCTTCGTAAAACGGGCCATAGATGCTCACTCATCTCTTGTAACGCACCTAGGGATCCTCTGATGAAAGCCACAATGTGAGTGTAGTGGCTTCTGTTGCTACTGCTGCTATTATTTAATAGCCTTGGGCACCTTTGAAGCAGATTTTTTTTTTTTTAAGTCAACACAATGGATATTTTATACCATCTCCCTCGTGCATTTTGACCTAATTATAATCTATTAAAAATTCCTGTAGATGGCAGAAAGGCAGTACAGTCACATGCACAACACACCTTACCGGGAGCCAGGGGCCCCGTCTTCTCCTTGTAGCCCCTTCCTGGCCTTTTGGCCCTTCCTTCACCTCTCTCTGTTTCTTCTACTCAAATGATGCTCCCATTCCTCTCTTGAAGCCACGTTATAGTGGAGGTGCTCTGAGATCTCCAGAGGAACGGTTCTATACAGGAAATAACTATCTGTATAGGACCTGTGCCATGTCACCGGTGGGAAACCTGGCAGTGGCAAGCAGTGAGTAGCGCAAGGTTTCAGAAAACAGGTGTTGGCCCATTCATTAGTTCATTGACGTTTCATGGGGAAATGTTGGGAAATAAGATGAGGGCCCAGATTCTCTTCATCCTGTATCCCTTTGAGGAGTCGTAGGATTAGATAGCAGAAAGGACTCCTTTAGCTGGTGAGAACATCCCAATCAGCCCCTTTAGCACCCTACTTTGTGGACCCCCTTAATGGAAGGGGTGTTCAGCTACCCTGCAAAATGTAGAAATGGCCCTGACATGCATGAGCAGCCACTAGTTTCTTCTGAACCTGGCAGGGCATGGGCTTGGGGGAGATTCACCCTCTAAGTGGTTTATATTTTAATTTCATTGAGGATAAAAAAAGCACCTCGTTGTTGTCCAGGAGTTTAGCTGCTCATGCTTTCTTACCTGAACTTGGGGGAGTTAACAGAGCACCCCAAGGGATGATAGGATTGAACAGTCACGAAGTCCACCACGACCGATTCAGGCTGGACATAAGGAAGAAATGCTTATCTTGCTGGGATCCTATGACCCCAGCTGACTTCCTGCCCCTGGGGCAGGGGGCTGGACTTGATGATCTTCCAAGGTCCCTTCCAGCCCTAATGTCTATGAAATCTATGAATTGCTGTATGCGTTATTAAAATACTACAAATGCACAGTTGTGTGTGCAGTTATGGGGGGCAGGGAATGGAAAAGCAGTGGTAGAAGCCTGTCCACAGCAGTGCAAAGAAGAAGAAGGATGCCCGTATGTACGAGTGCATCTCATCAAGTGAGCCGGCATGAAGAGCCGCTCATCGGGCCAGCAGAGTCATGACAAGTTGGGTTTGGGTATCAGTAGTTCGAAAGCCAGAAAGTCTCAGAAGTAATCTGATATTCAGCTTGTGCATCGTTGCCTTTAGGTCTGCCGTGATCCTGCCACTGGGGAACGCTCTGTGCCGTGCTGCCTCGTGTCTCTTCATTTGCTAGGGGCTGAGTTGGGGCTATGGGGAGGTGCCTTGGCTTCCTGCTCTTGCTTGCTTCGATGGATCCTTAGGGGATGTGGCAACTGGCTGTAATTTAGAAGAGGCTCAAGGCTGCTCTACGCTGAGCCTCAGGCCAAACCAGCTGCCATCCAGGTCTAGAATCTGGTGTCCCGAATCTCGCTTGGGTACCACTGTAACTTGGCCTGTCTCAGAAGAATAATGGAAGTACAACAGTAATTGCATTGTATAATTGGAGTTATTCAATACACTTTAAGAAATTAGGTTCCTTATTTTTTCCATTATTGTTAATGGGGAACTTCTGTGCAAGGAAAGGTGCAGCGGAGAAGGGGTTATGACCCTGAATTCATTCAACAGGCTTATTGTTAACATTCTTCTCAAGACATTCTCCCGCGGCAAAGCTGCGTTTTTCATTCAAATCCTGTTTCTCATTAAAAAAAATATTCAGCTATAAATTGTACTAACGCTACTAAATGGCCTGTCATTTTATGAGGCCTCTTCAAGGCTAATCAAGCAATAAATCCTGGCTCAAATGTCCTTTATCACTGCACTTTTAAAGAGTCATTAGGGGAAGTTCTGGATTAATAGCACCGACGATTGATTTATCCAGGTAGAATACAATGGCAGGGCTGACTTCCCCAGCAGTGAGCCATAAATCTCTGCTTTAGAAATGAGAGGAAGGTTCAGTCCTTTTTCTTTGGGTTTGAAGTAGATGCTGGAGTTGGAGGAGAGGCCACTAAGAAAGCCCGAAAGCTCTGGGGCAGTTTCACTCTCAGATAAATAGATTTCTATTTGAACCAAGTAAAATATGAAGTGCCTAAGTAACTTAAGGCCAAGACTGACCAAGGGGTTCAGACACCTAATTGACCCTTGAAATAGTAAATTGGAGGTTGCCTCCTACTTTGGTAAATCTGCTTGGGAAAACTGACTGGTATAACTTGGTGGGTGTCATTATATTGCTCTCATTACACTAGGAGGAAGTGATATATAAGCTATAATACAAGAAGGCTGTGTTAATCCTATATGTGCGGGGACAGAGTCAGGTCGGTAAAGGCATTTCACTAGAGCTCCAACCATATGGCTTTGAGCCTTGCTACATAGACCTTAAATTCTCTTTTCAAAGAAGTCATAGGCCAGAGCCTAAGTCTCATTGAAACTCTCTGGGACTCCAGGTCCTGGGAGAATCATACCCTTTGATTCCTCTTCATCCCATACCACATGCAGGCAAGACCCCCAGAACAAGATAAGTGAAGAGGATGCATGACTTATTGTCATTGTAATTTTCTACTCCCTGTTAGAGGTAAATAGTTATACAAGGGACCCTCCAAGAGAAGAAAGCCTTCAATATGCTCTTGCTGGTCCCTTGGTGCATCTTGTGGCCAAGAAGAATGATGCTGAGAGTTTCCAAGCTCAGCAGTGGTTAAGGATGCAGGGAACGTACCTGTTTGTCTGCTTCCTTTTTTCTTTTGGAAGTAGAAATGTTTGCAGATGCCCAGAATTGGAAGATTACTTTTGGTCAGAGGTTTTTTGCTTTTGTTTGGACATCGGACTCAGAGGAAGACGCAGGCGTGAAATGGAAATTGCACGTTCTGGTCTCCACATCTCAAACAGGACCTGGTAGAATTAGAAAAAAGGAGAGCAAAGGGTCACCAAGATGGTCGGGGTTACAGAGCCGCTGTCTCACCAGGAGGGACTAAAAAGGCTAGACTTCTTCAGCTGGGAAAGGAAAACACTCAGTATGATAGAGGTCTATGAAACCACGAACGGTGTTGATCAATGAACGGGGAAGTGTTATTCATCAAGTCCTAGAATATAACAACTGGGGGCCATCCGCTGAAGCGAACCAGAGATAGAGTTGAAAGAAACGAGAGGCAGTCTTTTTTTACACCGTGTGGAGTTAGCTTGTCGAACTCCTTGCCACAGGGAGCTGTAGATGCAGATAGCCCAGCCAGGTTCAAAAGGAGAAGACACGCATGCCTCTTTAATAGCTATTAAGCAGAACAGTCAGGGCTGAATCAAATAATGCTAGCTGATGCCCGGGAGGGTAAGAGAAGGAAAGGATTACACCAGACATGCCCTGCACATATATATATATATATATATATAGTCTCTCTCTAATGCCTATGCTACTGCTATTGTTGGAGGCAGAATATTGAGCTAGATGGACCATTGGTCTGACCTAATATGGCCCTTCTCATATTGTGTGTACAAAGCCTATATCTTTCCCTAGAAAAATACGAGGGAGCAAATGCATTTTATTTCTTCCCCACTCCTTGATGCATTTCAGTGCTGGAAAGGAGCCAAGCCGATAAAGCCATGCCAATGTGGTTGACACTATGAAATTCAATTTCTTATAGTAACTGCAAAAGCCAATTGTATCCAATAGTTTTGATTGCAATGTGTAGTACAAATGCCATTCTAGCTTCTCATAACTTCTCAGCCTGGTTTTAATCTAGCACCTTTTTCTGTATGGATGGTACCAGGGGCAAAGAGTTGATAATCCCTGCCAGCACATCACATTTCTGCTTCCAAGTAGTATAGTGTAGTTGATACAGCACCTTTGATGCAATCAGTCTCCAAGTGCTGGCAAGCCAGCGAAAGGTACAGTCAGAGGAACAGGATCAACCCATCTGGAAATGAGCAGGAGGTGTCGTTAATATTTCCAAAAGCAAAGAGCTTGTTAACATCCAGTGTTTCAAACTGTTGGAGCCCAGGGCTCCTCAGCTAATTGGTTTGAAATATTTAGGCTGTTTAACACTTGTACGTGTCTTTAGGAGATTATTTCTGCTTCCGTAACTGAGAAACGAGCAGCTTTCTGACCTGTGCGTTAAGGCCTTTTTCAAATAATTAATAGGGATAAATTTATTGCTGGCGTAAGCGGGCACATGAATAGACAGAGAGACCAACACTCTTCTCCCAACTCTGCTCTGAATCAGCCATTTGGCAAGTGAAATCCCTGTGGTGTGCCTCAGTTTCCCCATCCATATCACAGCATTAGTGATCCTTATCTTCCTCTGGAAGGTGCTTTGAAATCTGCAGATGGCCAGTGACTGTGGATGCGCAAGGGGTGATTGAGTTAAGGATAGTGCCCTTACCAGATGTGGAGTGTGGTCCTGGGTCTCAAGAAATTCCTCGGCATCGATAATCCATGTTTTCAAGTGGCCTTAATGGCTTATATTAATCAGCTTTGGGTCCCTGTATATCCTCCCCTTGTTGCAATACAAGCAGACAAGGACCATTTTAGATGGACTCAATCTAATAGATGTCCCAAGGGTGGAGCAACTCCTCCATCCAGTAGAGCTTTCAAAATGGCAACTACCCTAAAAACCATGCTATCGCTCAACCCAAGCCACTGGATCTGGTGCAGAAATCAATAGTTAAAATGCTAAGAGACTGTGATATTCAGGAGGGCCCACCCAGGGACTGAGAGAGAGCGCTTGGCTCATTTAGTTTAACAAAACTAAAACTAAAAACTACAACTAAACCAGGGCTGAGATGGGGCACGATTGCTGTCTAAGAACACATTAAGGGGATAAAACCATGGGGTGCTATCTGTGTCTGCTATCTTCTCAGCTGGAGAAGAGTGATTTGAGCTAAAAGGCAGTGTTGGACAGCTGCATGTCCACAGGCCACGAATTCATCTAGTCTGGAAATTAGGAGAAGAAATCTGAAACATCAGAGCAGTGAAGTTCAATAGCCTTCCTGTCATCTGGCGGAAACAGATGCATCTTGATTTAGGATGGAGCATAATGAACGGTAATATGTGGCATGGCTGCCTACTAGAGACAGGACTGGAAATCAAGGGCCTCACCAGTCTCCTCTTTAATAATCCTATGGCCATAATGATAACTTCCAGCCTGGAAATCCTATAAAATTCACTGCCGTGAAAAATGGTGTCACAGTCAGTTCACTCCACATATTGCTTTTTGTGGTAAGTAAGAGCGCCGTTTAATAGAGATCACAAACTGCCCCATCTTGGTCTGAGATAGTTCAACGGATAGCACCCAACACAGACGCACATCTGTTGTTAGCCAGCCCAGACACTGGTTAAGAAAGAACGAGCATCAGGCACACACAGGAGAGTGGGAAACAGGGAGGTTTGCGGTAGCCTTGAGAAATAATCAGCTGCGTGTCTGATGGGATCGGTGAAGTGGGGGTCTGGCCTTGGCCAACGTGCGTCAAAAAGAGGAGGCCTTAAATGGCGTCTGGTCAGTAGGAAGCAGGGAACATCTGGCTGGTGTGGAGCAGTTGTGAATATAAGTAAGCCGTTAGTTTTGTTTTATGAGCAGATCCCATGGGCTGGTGGGTATGTCCCTTTGCCCCACTGCAATCAGTGGGAGTTGGGCACTGGACTAGGTCTTAGGCTGTAGTGTCACTGGAGGTGGGTTTAAAAAGGGTGCCAGAATGACAGCTTCCAGGGAGCCTGCACCTCAGCAGAGGCAGCCGGGGCACGGGGGCATCATACCCCGACAACAGCATCAATGCAGCTCCTAGGGTCTCTGGGTCTCCCAGGCGGGGAAGACCGACATGCCCCTTCCCTTCTCTTTGGGATTTCTGCTCAGGGCATCAAACTCACTAGTTACGCCTCTGGATGTAGGTGCCTAACTAACTCTGAGGATTGGGGCATTAGCGTCTTTGTGCCCGAGTTGTCCATCTGTCGTAGGGGAAAGATAGCACTGTCCAACCTCCAGAGATGCTGAGAAGATGAACATAGCAACCTTCAGCTCCCTGCAGGGGGTTCGAAAGAGGCTGGAGCTGGGCTGTTCTCAGTGGTGGCAGATGGCAGGACAAGGAGCAATGGGCTCAACTTGCAGCAAGGGAAGTATAGTTTCAATATTAGGAAAATCTCTCTCATGAGGAGGGTAGCAAAGTGCTGGAACAGGCTCCCCAGAGAGGTGGGTGAAGCTCCATCCTTGGAGGGGTTTTTTTAAGACCCAGCTAAACACAGCCTCGGCTGGGTTGATCTGGTTAGGATGGTCCTGCTTTGAGCAGGGGGTTGGACTCGCTGGAGATGGTCCCTTCAAACCCTCATTTTCTACGATGCTATGGTATTAAAGGTTGGAAGGTAGCAGACCCTATAGCAATGAAGGCTAGAAAAGTACAAGAAATAATGAGAAAGACTGGGTGTTTTGCTTTGTCCTGGTGCCTGGGAGTACAAGTTGTCTGTATGTTGGAGGTGAAGCTATGCTGGCAGGTCTGAAAACTCAACGTGTGAGAGAAGAGAGAGGGAAGAGCCCGTTGTAAAAAATGCTGGAGGATGTGTTCTGTTCAGACAGTCATGCAAAGTCGGGAGATTTCGCTAAACCTGTGCTGTCCGTTTGAAGGCGGGATATTGGGCTGGAAGTTGTAGGCAAATACACGTCCTTGCAAGATTTCTGCCCTGACAATAAATTGCACACAGCGCTGAATCACTCGGTGATGATAAAAGGACAGGTCGCTGCTCCTCACACCATGTTGGTGCATCCTGTTCTGATTCGGGATGGAAATGGAAAGTCATTTCAGGAGGGAAGAAAGGTATCTAGAGCATTTCACACCCCTCCCCCCATTCAACATTTGGATTTGATTTTGGTTTTATACTGGGTTAGGGAGTGGGATGGGTTGTTTTAAATAACCTCATTCACTCATCCCTGCTGTGACAGCGGGGCAGGAGTCACTGAAAGATTTCTGGGAAGGGCTCCTCAGATATAAATAAGAATCCATATTGCATAATTGCTCAGTGAGGCTTATGTAAATTAGCTCTTGGGAAGACCCCATCTTGTACCTGGTTGCCCTGGCAGGATCACCAGACTTTCTCTATTTATTTTCCAGCGCTCCTGTCCTGCTGTGTTATTGGTTCCCTCTGCTTTAGGCAGGCAAGCCCTGCCAAGTTCAAAAGGAATCATTAAATCAGGCAGAATAATAAGCTCAAGCTGACAAGTTTTATCTTTGAACTTGTCGATTGACCATAGTCGCTCCACTGGGAGAAGAAGGAGCGGTTAGCCAAGTCTTAATGTGAGTTTTCTTCCAGACTTGTTCAGACAGGGGCAGGCATAATGCAGCCCTCCCTCCAGACCATCCTGAAATATTTAGCAGACTAAGGTGCTCCAGTGGTGCAATGGGTTAGCATGTGGTACTTATAAGGCAGTACTTGAGAAGTGATGCCAAGGTTGTGAGTTCAAACCTCACCTGGAGCACTTGGCCTTTTTGGATAGGTACTTGGCTGGGGTCCTGTGACCCTGGCACTTGTTCCTGCTGTTGGCAGGGGGGGTCAGACTAGATGGCCTGCGCTAGGCCCCTTCTGACCCTCGATACTATGATAATATTTTATCTGCCCCTGGCTGCCTGTCATGTGGCCCTCGATGGCTTGCCAAAACACAGTAAGAGTCCCTAAATAATTGCCCACCCCTGTGTCATCAAGAGAAGAAGAGTCCATTCATTTTATACACGAGGGCATTTTCATCTCAAGTCACAGGGAGAACTGCATTGGGGCATCAGTGACAAGTCACCCGCGTACCAGTCCACATTGCAGGGCCAACGTTGAGAAGCAAAATACAGATATCCAGCCTAGGTTGGGTGGATTTGTATGGAGTGTGCTGTGATACGTCTGCCAGTATAAGAAAACCCAGAGGTCTTGCTGTGTTGCTCAGGGTCATATCAGTCATCAAAATTAGGATCAGGTAAAAACTTTTGCCCTAGATCAGATGCTTTTCCTAGGATCTTGGAAACATTTATTACCCAAATTCCCTGTCACTGTAATGGTAGGGCACTGGCAGTGCCCCCCACCCCGCCCCACTTCTTTTACCAATGGCATGTTGAAGGGTGTTTCGGATATGGGTCCTTTACTAGTGGGTGAGGTGGTTTACAATCCTTAGATGAAAAGCCTTATAGAGCCGCAACATCCCGTAGTAATCACTGGTGGTTTATGGAGGAGTCCTCATATAAATGTTAAAGGAAGGACACTATAAAAACGTAATTTGTAATTTGAGGTCTTTCTGCCATCATGGCTGAGCTGATCTCATCCCCTCGGATCAGTCTTTCCCATTGAACGTGCCTTCAGCGCTCTGTTCAGTTAATGGACCACCTCTCGCTGGAACAGGCGGGCCGACAAAGTAAAATGCTCAAAGAAGAAGATTGGTTCAGGGAATGAGTAAAGGGGATGTGCAATGAGTTTAGGATCCAGATCACAATTCGTGATCACATCCATTATTTAAGAGCAGATTGGTGTAAGGTGATGGCAAGTCCAGTTCTGAAGTGAGGGATAGTTCAGGTAACCCTCTCCTAAATCTCACGTTGGACCGCCACGTAGCACAATTCGAACATGTTTCGTGTTACCTGCCTTGTCTCCGGATTAGCCCAGAATTGGGAGCACTGGAGTTACACCAAGAGATCACTCTTTTGGTGTGTTTTTCACCAGTTTGAACTCGGAAGCATGGGAAGGGGGCACTGGGAAATGCTACATAACTGCAAAACAAGGATGAAAAGAAGAGGATGAAAATGAAAGCCGAATGCCTGGAAGTGTCTATGACACCATGGAAGAGTCTGACAGAGCTGGCGTTTCTTGCCCTGTATAAATGACCCGAGAAGTTTTACAAGCCCCTGCACTTCTGGAGAGCTAAAAGAAATAACATGAACTGGGCCAGCATTATGCATGCTCTTCCCCACCCAGATCTGCATCCGTGCTGACCTAAACATACCTGACCTTCCAGGCTTGGCCTTCCTATGGACAAGGACAAGTGTCCGAGTGCTGGAGTATATCATAGAGGTTAGGGAAAGAGTGCATCTGTCTGCATCCTCGTACCATACCGGTACATTTTCCCATCCAGCTCATTCTTCATCAGGTCTTGTTTGCAATGACTTGAGCACCAGGCTTTTCACTGTTCCCCCTGGGAGACTATTGCACAGCTTACCAGGTCTTGACACTTCCTGATTTTCCTTCTCAGGTTTCCTGTTTTTAATTTCATCTTATTATTCCTGGTTAAATAACATTTCCCAACACCTGGTATTGACCAAAAGCAGCCCTTATGATGCATGTAACCTTTGAAAGGAGGTCTTTTGTAATAGAAGAGCCCCGTCTAGTAATAATGCCAAAGCAATGTGACAGGGCAATTAAAAGAGGAATTAAGAAACTGGCAGAAAATTAGTTCATTGAGGTCAGGATGACCATATCTTATGCTTCATTTGAAATGACTGCTCTGAATGCAGCTTAGGTTACTAAAATATGGGGGGGGGATTTTACTGCTTTGTATAGAAGTAGAGAGAAGGACAAGTGGATCCATATTTACATTTATTGGGAGCAAAGACAGCAAATGTTACGGGAAATATATAAGAACAAAGACTTTATAAAGTACAAAAAGCAGAACACCATTGAAATGTGTATTGTAAATGGGAACCCTCCATTAACCACTTGCACAGGAGGTAGGAGTAGTGATTTTTCATTTAAATTCATGAATGTCTCAAGGGACATCTGTGGAGAAACCTTCTCGGTAAGAATTCCCTTTGGTGCTTCATGGGGTCCTGTTTGGATCATGGGGCGAGCTGGACTGGTAATCTTTTTTCTCATGCTGTGTCTTATGTTGGAAAATGCCAAAATATTCTGAAAACGGTCGGTTCCAGCAAGTCACTTTGTTTGGGGCCAAAATTGTTCAAAATGCAAAACCATGTTTTGTGCTCCAATACTTTTTATTATTCGAAATCTGAAGTTAAATGTGTCTTATAGGAATGAAACATTTCAAGTGATATGATCCATGCTTTTTTCAGGGAAACAATTTGCTTAATTTTTTTTTGAGATTTTTGATTTTCATCCCCGTGTGGGATGTGGAAAAACCTAAAGGAAAAAAAAAAGCATTAATATTGCTGCAGAGCTGGGGAAAAACGTTTCCTGCCTAACTGCAATTGTATACTCTCTGAGGCTGTAATTATGGGTGTTTTGGATCTTAATTTATCATCCGGCACGTAGTTATCACTTAATGCTGAAGAGTAAAAGAATAAGATCTGCACTGATTTACCAGCTATCGGGCTGTGGTCTTAGCGATTTCTTCCATCGATATCAGAAGACAATCTTAACCAACCTTTTCATTATGAAGCTGAAAACATGCCTTAAAAACAGACAATTAAAGGTATCAAACCAGAAAAAAATCACACAACCCGGCTGTCAGCATTTCTTCTATTAAATGTCACTTCATCTGTCTTCATTGACGGAATTGCCATCTGAGTTTTTGTCCGGTCCTGAGATAAAATGGGTTTGTCGACACAGTGCCCCAGAAATAATAAGAAGGCCTTGATGAATAACTGTATGCTCTTTTACATGAAGTATAGGAACTTCAAAGCTATTTCTCCTGGAAACATCTCTTTGCAAGCATAAATTCTTTCATTATTTGATGCTATTGCTGATATGGCGGAATATAAACGCCAGCCGTCCTAGCCTTAGCTGGTGGAAAGCAGTATAATTCCAGCAAATAACTAGAGCTATTTTGACTTTCTTCAGCTAAGGAGCTACTCCTGTATTTCTGCTGTCAATAATAGTAGGCTCTTGCAGACACACTGTCTTTGCTGCATTTAGTCCAGGTGACCGGCATCTGGGCTAGCTTCACCGGGGTGTGAGGAGCTACACTGCAAAGACATATGTGAGTAACTGTGGCTTTGCTGATATGATGTTGCGGGATTTCTGGGCTGCACGGTTGTATCCCAGTGAATTGTGGGAGAACTTGGCTGTCGTTCTGGGGATGTGGGATAATTGTGGAGAAGCCTTGGAGGACTAAGAGCATTGTAGGGTTGGGGCTGCATTCTCATTGCATCAAGCTCAAGTGAAAGTAGAGCCCGGCTCTAACCCGTAACCCAGCCAGGATGGAAACCACGACCACATGCAGATGAATGGTTTATACGTATGGAGATGAAATAGGACAGGGACACCTGAGTTAGATCTGGCTCGCTCTACAGTGAAAACCTGCCTTCAGGTTACAGATGGGTGAGTAACCGATTCTGCAGCTGATTGGCAATTCTGGAAACCCAAGGTGGGGGGGAAAAAAATCCCATCTTCCAAAAAGTTAGCTTTGCCCCCAGCTTTGTCTAGAGGGGACTGAAATATTTCACCAGCAGGGACCAAACTATTTCATTACAACTCAGAGGAAAAGACTTTGTTTTTGATTCCAAGTATTATGAATTTTTTTTTTCAATAAAATGGAGGGGAATTTTGAAGCAATATGTTATTTCGGATTTTTGAAAAAGAAATGCCTTGTTTCAGAAATGTCAAAAATGAAACATTTTGGTTTTTTTTCTATTGCATGGTCTTCTGCACAAGCACTTTACCAAAACCAAACTGTATTTACAAAATGTTTCATTGCTGGCATCTAGTAAGATTTTTTGTAGGCTGGAACATTTTGGCCAGCTCTGCCTTAACTAATGTATCAGCATCTTGAATCCACACACTCCACATAATAACCCGTAAGAAAGGGATCATTTGGACAAGTGATTCCAAAACACTTGGATAAGTGTTTCCAAAACACTTGATCAGCTTTTATGGACTGTAATTTTACAAAACTCCTATGAGGTGGGTATAGATGAATAGAGGGGTAGCTAGCAGGTTACCAGCAAAACCCGCAGGGGGACAGTGCAGAGCCCTCTGCTAAATCATGCTGGGGGTGAGGGGTAGACCAGAGGTGGAGGGGGAGGGAAGGGGGACAATCAGTGGTACTGGCCTCAGGGACGCAAAGTCGGGGCAAGAAGCTTGCCTGGTTGCTGCTGCAGCAAGAGCAACAGCATGCACCAGGCAGCTACTGCTGCTGTAAGCCCTGCTTGCCCTTAGGAGCCATCATACTGGTGCCCCTCCAAATGGGTGACTGGGGCCGGTGCCCTGTTCAGCCACTCCAAGCCTCGCTTTTATACATTCATTCCACTTGGCAGCCAAGGCAAATGAATCACAGAGAGAATAAGCATGTTTCTCCATTCCCATGGGATTTGGGGGGCTGAACTCTGAATAAAATCCAGGGCTTTGGTCTGCTGGTCTTGAGTTCAAATCCTCCCAGCACTGTTGAACCGATGTTGCCCTGACCAAGTCACTTATCTCTCCCGTGCCTCCTCTGAAAACGGGGATGATAATATTTAGGCACATGCTTCTGCTGGGTGGCATGATGGTGAAGTCTGTAATGACTGGAGTAGCATGAATAGTGAGCCAAATTTTCTACTTTGTTAGATTGGGCCAGCGTAAGCCCCTTCGCTTTAATGGGCTTATGGTAGCATAATATCTGTGTAACCGAGTAGAGAATCAAGCTAGAAAAAGCTAGTTAATCACAGATTTTGTTAAGGCCAGAAGAGGTTGCTTGGATCCTCGACCGTATGCACAGCAGAGGCCATAAGATTACAATCAACATGACGACAGCCCCATCTGCAGTGTTGCCAACTCTCATGCCTTTTGGCGTTGTTCTTGAAGTCTATGCTTCAGGACCGTGAAAAATGTAGCTCTGCCTTATGTATGTATATACAAAATACAACAATATATATTATTTGTATATAAAAATATTTATATATCATAAATATATATGTAAGAAAGAGCTAAGTTTTTCAGATTCCCGAAGTGCTAACTTTAAGGACAATGCCAAAAATCGTGAGAGTTAGCAACACTGCATCTGAGAACGGCACAGATGACTCCCCTCCGCAACCATGTCCCAAAGTGTCCAAGACACTTCACTTCCTGATCAGCCTCTTGCCAAGTTGCTCCAGAAACTAGGGTCCTTTGATTTATAGGAACTTAAAGCTCTTTTCTTCCTCATCCTGGCTTAAGTTTTTCTTTGCTTTTCAGCTATATCTACATGCCTCACTCTACTCTCTGAGTGAATTTCATAGGACTTTGAAAAGCATGTTGTGCCAATTAATCATTGCCCCTTGCATAGGACTGGTCATGCATCTTCATCCGGGAGGAGGTGGCACTTGGCACTTAGAGCTGCTCAGAGGCAGCCGGGCCATAAGCTCTGCCTAATTTAGACCAGGCTTGGGTGTGCTGGAGGAGAGTGAGTGTGGCTTGTCGATAGTAAGTCCCAGGCTCATGGGGGGGCCACGTAAACGAGCCTTTGGAGGCACTGACCTGCCTCTGTCATCTGGATCAAAGAACAGAAGTGGCTGACCAATAACACGACGTGACTCCTGCGTGCGGCCATATTCACCTTCTTTTTATCGTTCAGGTTCATTAGTTTCTTGCCGTTCATAAGATGAGTGGTGGCTCATTGGCTGTGCCCTCACCCCCCCAGCGTTCACCTGTGACGTGTTATATGTGTTCTTGGTATTTCAGCTCTTAAACCAGTTGTGGGTGAGGGGTTGAAGTGGGGATTTGAGGCATTCCTTTGGTTAACAATTGTCTGTGAACTGGGCTCAAATAGCCTAGCGGGGCCGTTCTAGTCCTATGTTCCTAAGGGTCTTTAGGCGTCTGGGTGTGTTTCAGTCTGTGAGGATTTCCAAGGCACTCACTACCTGCATGACTTAGTATCAGCACGTGTACCACAAGGACCTAGTGCTGTAAGTCACCTCTCACCACTTGCCACTACTATTTGTCCATAATACCCTTGTTCTCCAGAAAGGCCCTGCTTCTAAAAGTGGGGAAAGCCCTGTGTTTCCCCCATGACCAAAGATCCTACAACTGGTCCGGAAAAAGACCCAAGATTGATGCAACCTACGCAGATAAGAAGGGTGCTCTACATGTAGCATTGAGCTTGAGTTAATGTCTAGCTTCACATTTTCCAGCACCACCTCTGGATCTTCTGATGTTTGTCCATCGTTAGCTCCAGCATCAAAGCACACAATCAAAGTGCTAATCCCATATCTTGGCTCCGCTGAAAACGGCTGGCTACTGTTTGTGCCCACAGCGCAGAAACCTGGGTGCCAGCTCCATCAGCTGCTAATAAGGCTGTCGAGGCAACAATAAAGTAGCTGGAAATTCGACTGCCTTGTACCAAGGGCGACCATATGATGTACCAACTGGTATAAAGCCATCTACTGATGATGCACCTCTCCCTTTTCTTCTGATGTTTTCCATCAAGGAGGGGAAGAGAAGTACCAATGGTTTTCCCCCTGGACAGAAACCACAAATGAAAACATTTTTTTTTCTCACATACCACATCCCCCTAAGTAAGACGTGCCCCTTTGGACATGTTTTTGGAAGGTGCATTGTAGAAATATTTTATTCCAGACTCAAGGCTCCTATTCTAGTGAAGAATCATCTTCCCCACTTCTGACATGCACTCCCATTTTTGAGGGCTGATTTTGAGGGACAAGATGCACGTGGCATGTGAGTAAATATGGTATTTCCTATCAGCAATAAATGTCAGATCTTTCAAACATTGCACAGTTTTTACGTGGGTGAACTAAACTTCCCACTCTCCTGACCAAGGACAGAGAAGCCCGTGGAGAATAATGGTTTCCACAGTCAGCTGTGAAAATTTGCTTTTCTAGTACAGGTTTGGTACATGTCCGATCGATGTGAGAGCTAAGCCCTAAAGGTCAAATCTTCTAAAATACTTAATTTACTTAGGCACTTCAATCCTGTTTTCAGGCTTGATTTCAGAGGCTATGTATAGGGACCTACTTAATTTGCCGTTTAGCAGATTTCACGGAAACCGTGAAATCCGGGCTTGTCCACAAAATCCATGAACTTTGCAAAATCAACAAGACAAAAACTTAAATCAAAATGAAATGCTGACTGCCTAGTGGGAGCCAGCTGTCCTCGCTGCTGGGGGGGAGGCACCAGCTGGCAGGGTGGCATGAAGGGCTGCAAACAAGATGGCGACTGCCCACTCTTCCCCTCCCTCCCCCACTGGGCCTCTCCACCAATCAGAGCTGAGGGACAGGGCCTCTTCACCAATCAGTGCAGAGGGGTGGGGCCATTGTGAAGTGCCTGAAAAATTGTCTCTGCACATTGAGAACGGGCTGTGAAAATCCCTTTGTCTTGCAGCAGTTTTGGTGGGTCCCAAGCTGTGCATCACGGAAAGGCAGTAGAAGTGGGAGTTTAAGTGCCTGGATCCCTTTTGAAAATGGGACTTGGCTGGGTCAGTCATACCCAGAGCCTCAGAGTTTTTTAGGTGGCCAATATCTAGCAAGGGTTGCTGACACACATGAAAAAATCCCCTCCCTAAAATAGTGCTTCACTGGAAATGAAACATTAGTTTGACCCAGCTCTGCAGCGTCTGGTGCTTTTTGGTGCTTTTTGGCACTTTTATCTAAAGCTGATTGAATCAGCTATTCGATAGAAACACCAAAAAGCCCGGCTGAAGCGCTCCATCTATACAGATGTTGGGCGAGCTGGATCCAATAAAAGTGATGCCTCATATGCTATGCTTGGCATGGGGCCACGCCAAGCTTAAAGTCAAGCGCCCATTTTTTATTTCTGATGTCTAAGTAGCTCCAGTGGTGTCTCATTCCCACTGAAATAAATAGTCGTCAGCCCTCTAAACCCCTTAGAAGACGTTGGTCTCAGTCCTTGCAACAGTGAATACCTAAGTACCGTAAAAAAAAGGGCTTGCAGTGCCTAAATCACTTGTGAAAATCAGCTCTAAGGCCTTTAGGGTGACCTGTTAAAAAACAGCATCGAGTCAAGTGTTCACAGTGTTAAGAGTGTGTGTTACAAGAGAGAGATCTAGTCCTGGGAGGAGGTTAATTTTTTTATGCCTATACTATTTCCCAAGAGGCTTTGCATTCATTATCCATTCTCCTGAAGACCTGCATGTGATCCCGCTCACAAGAGCAATGTTCCTTTTTTAAAGGAACACCAAGTAATTCCCCAGCAGGCTTCAAAGCAATGAGACAGCCTGGTGATACTGAATATCTTCTCCTGGTATTTAGTGCCAGGAAATGATTCATTTTGGATTATGATGGAAATCCTGACGGTGGTTTTTCTTAAGTCCCGTGGGCCTGACATGATCATTTTCTGGAGCACAAGACACTGCGGAAACCTGGACTTCTGCTCCCAGCCCTGCAGCTCTCCTGCTGGTAACCTTGGACCAACCACTTCAAGTGGGGTCTGGGTAAAATAGGATTAATGGTGCTAGCTGGCACTGTAAAGCAGCGTTCCTTAAACCTGTGGGTCACGACCCAAAAGTGGGTCACAGGGTCATGGAGACAAACTTTCAAAGCAGATCCTCCTTTAAAGGAGAAAAATGTGGGAAACCATGGGTTGCCCCTTGCAGGCGGGCAGTACTCCAGCCTGCAAGAGGCTGCTTGGGGCTGGGGGGAGCGGGAGGAGGGCGATCAGGCAAGAGGTGCCATGTGCATGTGCGTGTGCACACATGCACACAGCAGCCAGGCAGCGTGCTGAGCAGCTCCCACAACTCCCTGCAGGTAATTCTGTGGTGGGGGGTGAGCAGGGATGACATGCTGGGGGATGGGGGAAGCGCCGGTGATGCCTCAGGGGACTTGGGGGGGCACGTGCCCCCCAGATTTGTGTGAACACAGAGTTGCAACCTGGCCAGACTGGCATGGGCAGGATCACCTCTGCAGCCCAGCAGGCAGGACCCAGCATGAGAGGGCAGAGCAGGGCGGCGAGACTTGCTGCTGCCGCCACCTCCGGGACCCCTGCACCAGCCGCACTGCCAGCATCATGAGAAGTGATGGACTGGGGACGGAGGTGCTGTGCTTTTCTGCTCCCGCTGCCAGCAGCTCACCCTCTACCCCACCACTGTGGCCCAGTTGCTGTTGCCACTCCTCACAGGCCACAGCTCTACCTTGGAGGGGATGTGGGTGGCAGCCCAAGAGGTGCAGGGGTGGTGGCCAGGCCACAACAGCAGGGTAGAGCCACATCCCAGCATTCGAGTGCCTGGCAGCAAGGGGAGGTGAGGGCAGCGCGCTCCCCTGTCTGTTACTCTGCGTGCTGCTGGCGGCACAGCTGGCGCAGGGGTCTCAGCAGTGGCAGCAACAATGAGTCTCGCTGCCCTGCTCTGCCCTCCCATGCTGGGTCCTGTCTGCTGGGCCGTGGAGGTGATTGCTGCCCATGCTGGTCCAGCCAGGCTGCAGCCCCATGCCTGCTGTGGGTGCACAAGTATGGAGCGGGCACGTACCGCCACCCCGCACACCCATCCCGTGCCCCACACCTTGGGTGGGTGGGGGCAGGGGGCAGTGGGGCAGGAGTGAGGAGCTAGGGGTGAGTTGGCAATGAGGGGCACCAGCAAGGCCAGGGGGCTGCTTCCTACTTAAGCTATTAAATGGGTCGGGACCGGCCATCGGTGTTTACAGCTGGATCCTTGTACAAAAAAAGGCCGAGACCCACAGTTGTAAAGCACTGTGAAATCTCCTGTGGTAAGATACGGTAGAGCTCTGGGAGCTGGTGTTATTTCTTATGCAGGCTGACCTCCTACCAAAGGATTTCACACACTAATTCCTGCCCCAAACCTAGTCATTTGTGGCGGAACTAGAGCAGATCTTTTTGCAAGACAGCCCGTCTTCATTGAAAGACTCTAGGTAACAGAGAGCGTCCCACCTAATTTGTTAATCAGCCTCTTCGGTTAATTACCAGCCTGGTTAAAAAATGTCACCTGGGAGAATTAAGATTTGCTCTAATTAGTTTGCCGCGTCTATCATCTGCTAGTTAATTGCCCACCTGAGCTTCCCTTGTAAGAGAGACCTCTCACCTCCTGTAGGAGACACCTATGGCTAAGGAGGAAAATTGGGCTGCCAGGCTGGGGTAAGCAGAAGTAGGCTCCAGAAAGCCAGCCAGAAGAAGCAGATAAGGATTCAATTCATACATGAATACAGTAGCTTTTAACCTATCTGTCTATCCCAGGGCTGTCTGGAGGGCCCACCATCAGAGGAGCTGAGTCTCCCTCGGGAGTCTACCCCGGGCTTCCAAAATCTACCTCTGCTACACATAAGAAATAAATCTTCTAGTTATCTCAGGTGACACGCTGCAGACTTGGGGGCTCTCAGCCATGAATGGACTATATCGGATTTACTTCCAGTTCCTTAAAAGTGGCCTAGCTGAATGGCTGGTTAGAAAGGTGCTCTTGAAACGCGTTCCTTTTTCCCGTGCTGGCTGGCATATCTCCGTGAATGCAGCCTCTTGACATCTGTCGCACAATCCCCCTCGGGTGACTGTGACACTCTTCATAACAAATTGTGCTGGAGACAGTTGTAGCAGTTATTGGGAAGGCAGGCAACCTCATGAATCATGTGCATTAAATGATCGTTATGTAAGACAGCAAAATGCTACTGTAGGAATTAATACATGACATTTTCCGCAGGATAATGTTAGCAGAGCAGGGCCTTTGGGTAGCATAAGGAACAAATAAAAATAGCACCGTTCTGCTCCTCGATCATGCCGCGGCCTGCCTCTCTCTCTCCCTATTGTCTGCACACCTAAAGAAAACAGCTTAACTAAATCTCACTTTAATATTTGGAAGGGAAAGCGGCTTTCCAACTGGTGGCGAAGATGGAGTCACTTGTTTGACTTAAGGCTTAAATTCCTGGTATGCATGGCCACGTAGTTCCTTAGGGGGAGAAACAAACATTTTCCAACTGGGAAGAACTATCCTCCTTCAGTAGAAAGGCAAAGACTGAGTCACCAAGATGCTCTTCCCTGGTTAAGAGCCAGAGTTTTGCTACTATTTGCTTGACTGCATACTAATGACTACATAATGATCCTCACTGCTTGCACAGGCATATTCAGAGGCCCCACGAAATCATTGCCTATAGCAGTGGTTCTCGGTCCTTTTGGACTTTGGGTCCCTTTGGGGCACCAGGTCTGGGTGCTGACTTACAGGGGGCAGAAATACAACAGCTGCCATGCTCCTGGCCTGGCTGTTGCTGCTGCCCTCTGTGCCACCACTGCCCAGGGTACGCAGCTGCTGAGTTATGCCTGGCACATCCCACTTCTGCCTCTGAATTTATTGTGTGTCCCTGGGGCAGCCCTTTAGGCCAGCGTGTGCTGCTGTGGTTGCTGGAGTTAGACACCTAAAATCCATATTTGGGTGCCTAAAGACATGCCGTAGTAAGTAACAGTCTGATTTTCAGAGGGGCAAGGTGCAGCTGCAGCTCCCACCGATGTTAATAGAGGTGTGAGTGTCCACAAAGCTTCTGTCTGCTTCATAAAACTCCCCACTGCTGCAGTGGTGCCAAAAAAACCCATTGCAGTGCTTAGGTAACTAGAGGGCTGAGGCCACTCTCTCTCTCAAGCTGACCAAAATTGGCATGCTGGTTTTCTGTCCTGTTCGGTCTGTGTGTCTGCCCATCCCTTGCCTTTCATCTTGTGCTTCGGTTGCAAACTCTTTGAAGCAGGGGAGGCTTTTCCTTCTCAGTTCATATAGCACTTTGCATAGTGGGGACCTGATCTGCAGCTGAGGCTGTCCGTGGGACCTCAGCACAAATAGGCAATGATTAGCAGCTACCATCAACGCGGTGTAAATCCTTTGAAGTCAACAGAGGCACCGGAGCGCGGGGCTTGTATGAAACCAAAATGAAAGGCTCTGTCTGGCTAAAAGCTTTCAGATTGGGTCATTATAAAGGGGTCATATCTTGGGAAGGTTTTTTGCTGTGTAAAATGAACCTTTTTCTCTGATGTAGCCAATGTAGGCTCACTGTGGAACTGTCCTTCATGTAGGTGCGGAGTGCCAGCATGCTTCCGGTTCCTAAAAATTTGGGAAAATGAAGGGCGGGATAGGTTCCCAACTAATCCCAAAGGGTTGTTTAAAATAAAGCATCACTTCTACCATGGCCCAAAGGTCTGGACCAAGCCAGCATCAGAAGGAAACCAGTGCAGGACAGCTGTGCTCACAGCCTTCCTTTGAGATGGCACTTTCTAGCAATCCCTAAGAGTGACGAAATCCCACAGATGCTGGTATTATGGGTAAGCCCCTGGCTCCCTTAAAGGCAATGTCTCAGATATTAATGTCGGTGGGATCAGAATCGCTGTGTATGGCTACTCATGTGCCTTCTGAATGCATCTGCTCTTTCCAGTCAATATTACCTTATGCATTTTTTTTCTTCTTCTTCTTTTCCAGATAAATTTTGTATTTCTATTTAACATAGTTAGGATTTTAATGACAAAACTAAGAGCCTCAACCACTTCAGAAACGATACAATACAGGTAAGTTGGCCAGTGCTTCTCTGAGCCATTCTTAGAAGTGTCCTGGTTTCCTTTACACCATACCAATGGTTTGGGATGGGAGGGTTACAAATCCGGACATTGCCCTGATATTATCCTGGCTTTGTCATGTAGGTTTATTCACCTGGTCTTAGCAAGTACCCTTCCTTGTGCTCATTTGGCTTGCTACGTATTATTATTAGCGTTGTTATTGTTGCTATTATTCCCCTTTTCTCCTCCCTTGGTAGATTGTGATTAAAATTTATCTGCAAAAATGCACCTGCAAACACAATACGCATGCATATGCCCAGTCAAATGCAACTAGGATTTTGTATGCGGTGCAATTCTTTACCCATTTGCACCCCTCAAGGTTTGCACGAACCTAAATTGTGATGTGCAAAAGTGCAGCTTTAGAAGAATAGCCTGGTGTTGTTAGCTAGATTGGCCCCCTGTATAATGCCATACATCAGGAAGGTGACTTTCCCCTCTAAGTTAAAATACAAGGGTTAGTGGGAACTGAAAATGTATCCATTTCAACATGTATGAAAATAGCCACAAAATTGACTGTAATTTGCTATACCAATAAGTAGAATCTGGACCGTTCCTATTGGGATTGCTCACAGTCCACTGAACTCATAGCAAGTTGCTGAATTAAGAACAAGCCACGCAGCTATTTTCATAGTTTCTTAGTTGTTAGGGGCTGGAAGGGATCTTACACATCATTGGGTCCAGCCCCCCCCGCATGTTTGCACGAAAGCCTGCTGGGATCAAATGATCCCAGCAAGATGGGCGTTAAGACATTTTTGAAGATCGCCAGGGTGGATGACTGTACCACCTTTTACTTCAAAGAACACCACTCCTTCACTCCGCTGGATGTTAGCAGTGGTCCCAGGCAGGACATCACAGAAGCTTTCCCTTTGTGATAAAAGCCACAGCAAGCAGCTGGAGAATCTGACAGTCCCACCCGGCTGGTTTCTGTGGGTGTATACACCTAGATGCTTTGAAAAACCTCATCTTTGCAGGGGTGCGGTAAGGAATTGAACCTGGTAAAACATCCAGGTTTGACTGTATTCGTGTAGCTGAATTGGCTGATCAGTCCAGGAGTGCACAGCCCAGGCCTAATTGGGTAGAGTCACCTACGGTTCTAGGTGCCGGTATTGCTATTTGCACTTGCAAATAGCTGACCCGAAGGCATGAACTAAGGTTTGTAGTCCACATTTCTCAGGCCTCAGCAGAGTCAGAAAAAAATTGAGGTCAATAGGA
Organism: Caiman crocodilus; assembly: GCA_030014935.1. Classification (NCBI taxonomy): domain Eukaryota; kingdom Metazoa; phylum Chordata; order Crocodylia; family Alligatoridae; genus Caiman; species Caiman crocodilus. Next base: position 255,782,205 of record JAGPOW010000261.1, on the reverse strand, counting down.
TCGGGCCACGTGTTTGTGCCCACGAATCCAGTTGGCCAGGGCACAGACACATGGGTGTTTGTGCCCACAAATAACTGATCATACAAAGCGAGACCTGACTTTTGCCAGATACGATGACCTTCCAAGATGCTCCATGATCATTGATGCCAGCCTCTTGAAGGAATGGGCCTTTAGAGCATGGATTAGTGCCTTTCTGTGTTTATAGAGGTCTCCCATATTTTGAAAGGACCAGGGCTGTCAAGGAGTGCACCACAAAGGCTTCCCGAATCCCTTGTATGACTGAAATCTCAACACACTAAGGGCTGAACCCAGAAGCCCTTACATGGGCTCTCTATTCACTCCTAAGGAAGCTTTCCTCAAGGAGCATGGCTTTTGTGTCAGGAGGGCTCATGCTTTTCCTTTCACGTCTCTCAGTAGAGCATGATGAAACGACCCATTTACGTTGTGGGGTCTGAGGATGCTGCTCCAACTCCCCTCTGCACATTCATTGAGAAATGAAGCCTCTTCTAGGAAAAATATCCATCTTGGATGCTTAAGTTTCCTGCAACCTAACAGCTGTAAAGGTGGTTGATGATGTGAGACCAGGAGGCGAGTGTGTTGAGGCCACTGCTTTTCCCACCCCCAGTATTGTCTCCTTCTTCTCCCTGCTGGCTTGTCTACTCCCACCGGGAACATTATCCTTAGACCTTTGAGGACAGGAGCTGTCTTTTTCTGATTGTGCTTGTACAGCACCTAATGCAAGGAAATTCTGGTTCAAGACTGAGCATCTTACATGCCCTACTGCCATACATGTAATGGAAAACGATGCTGGATTTCTTTGTATGCAACACACCCCAGAATAAGATACATATCTTGTTTTTGAAAGGCAGAATGAAGAGAAAATGATCTTTCTTTGCAGTAATTGAATAGCAGCAGCTAAGGAGCTGAGCCCACACATTGTTACGTTCACTTTAGATTGGGTGCAGAGTTATCGCATTTACCTGAACCCAAGACGGCCTGGAGTTTAAGATGACCCACCCCAATAATTAGATTGTTTAAACAGAAAATGTATTAATTTCTTCCAATTTTCTCTGTATGGTATCTAATTATTGGAGGGGCATCTTAAATTCATCCCCCAACTGCTGCAGCAGGGAAGGCAGGGGCAGGGAGGCAGGCAGGAGGAGGGGAGGCCTTAGGAGAGCAGACAGTAGAGGGCAAGAGGTGGGGACAGGCAGGAGGAGGTAGGGGCAGGCAGTGGAGAAGGCGGCAGTGCAGAGGGTCCCTCCACACCTGACCTCTGCCCCCTGCCCCCCTGCTTCTTCTGGAGTTGCACAGCAGCTAGATAAGGGCTCCGTTTTGCACAGAAGCAGGATTTAGATGTTTAAGGCCTGCTTTAGGAGCCAGATATTCTCCCACCTATTAGGCACCTGAGTGGATTTGGGCACTTAACCTCTCCGAATCGACTTAAGAGAGATTTGGAAAGATTCGGAGAGATTCCACTCTGCTCAAATCCCTTAAAAAAGATTGTCACAAAAATGGGTAGGTTTCTCCTCCTCCACCACCTCCTCCTCACTGTTTCTAGTCTTCAGGCTAAGGTAATGGGTGGTATGCTACACCACCCGTGACCATAGCAGGACATTGGCCGGCATGGTCCCCCTGCTTTACCTATGGCAGGCTGGGGTGTTCTGATTTTGGCTGTATCAGGCCTGCCTGTGTAGTTGTGCAAATCAATTTGAATAGCATGGTTTGGATAAAGATGATCCTGTCTCATTCAGCGGGTCGGACTGCACCTCTGGAGTCCCCTCTAGCTCTACTTTTCTGTGGTACTGTGATACATAGGATAGGACCTGGCCCTTAGTATTTAAGCCCTTTGCAACTCCAGGCCCCATCCCCTCTGTGCCTTTGTCCCTCCCTTCAGGTTTTGGAACTAATGCCAGTTTCTTGCCTCATATGGCTGTTGTGAAATAAAATGATCATGAGGCACTCAGATATTCAGGGTGATGGATACCCATAATAGCATAACTAAATGCAACTGAATTGTCCTTCAAGTTTGACTGCTTATACCATGTTTGAATTTTGCCATTTATGGTCCATGACACGTACTCTACCCAGAACTTCCTTTCCAGGTACACTGAATATGCAGGCTGTACTCCCAATAAAAATGAACCTGGCATTTGTATTTGGTTTAGAGCCCCCAAATCAGTCAACACTCTAATTGAAAGATGAGGCTAACAGTCACAAATAGTATTATTTAAATTCAGGATCTTACTCCTGTCTTTTGAAAGGAAGAATCCCCCATACATACTGGGTATGTCTACACATGCATCTACGCTGGCTTAAATTTACTGTGCAATAATTAAAGCACATTAACACTGTGTGCTAAAGTTAGTCCCAAGTCAGTCCACACACACAGTGTTACTGTGCAATAATGCATCTACACATGTGCTACTGTGCAATAACTAATCAGGTGTAAATTTGATACCATCATGATGCAAGAATCAAATTTATGCTCAAGCTGACATAAGTCACCATGTTTACTATGCAGCATAGGCATGCACGTGTAGACGCAAACCTATACTGCACAGTAATTTTGGTTACTGCACAGTAAATGCACACGTGTAGATGCGCCCACTATTTTGCAATCCCTATCAATTGTACAGATCCAAAGTGGCTGTTACATTTACACTCTTTAATGCCCCATAACGTTATAATCGTATATCAGTTTCTCTTCTGATTTCATTAATCATCAGGGGGAAATCATCAGGGGGAAATCATTAGGGGTCTACTTAAATCACAGTTAAACTTACCATTTCCTACAGGTGGTTGTGGCATAAAGAGCAAATTCCACAGGCATTTTGCAGATGTGTTTTGGCAGCTCCACCCCTTAGCACTGATTGGCCGAGAGGTGCCCAGGTGGGAGGAGAGACAATGGGGCAGCCTTCATCTTGACTGCTGGCTACCCTGCATGTGACCCTGTCCCTTGACACCGATTGGAGTAGAGGCCTAGCGGGGAGGAGAGATGAGGGGGCAGCCACCATTTTGACTGCTGGCTGACATTTGTGTGGCCCATCCCCAATTTTGGAGTTTCCACAAAATCCACAAAACTGCGATTTAAGTAAACCCGTATTCATCATAGTGAAAAGTCGCTGTAATAGACTTTTCTATTATAGGAGCCCTTTGCTCCTATCATATTTTACTACCAGCAGTCATTTCAGGAGTTAGGAGCAGCTCCATTAAGTATCACAACCATAGTTTCTAGCCCGCTTTCAGACTCCCTGGGAAACTCTCCTCAACTATACACTGAAATGATGGAACCAGATCCAAGTCATTCCTCCACGCAGCACATCTGAGCTTTTTTATGGTTTGCACCCAGAGGGGAATGTCTCACCTCATCTTTGATAACTAACAATATTAATCCTTGTTGAGGTTACAGAGTATAGATAGGAAATATAGCAGACATGGGACATGCCGTAGAGCAGCAGGCACTCGTCTGGTCCCCATTTCACTTCATCTTCCAGCAACGAGAAGCCGATGCGTGCGAGATCAATGAGGGTTTTCCACAGCCGCCAGGAGTTTTGTCTGGAAGCAAGACACTTTCAAGCTGCCAAAAAATCTTAATTGGTCTTCTTTCCCAGGGCACTCTTTTTTTTCCCAAGAAAACAGCAGAAGTGATAACTTTGCAAGCATATCTGTGGGGCAGGCACAGAATTGCCTGGGGTGATGATGGAAGAGCTGATGACTTGAAGGCAGGGTTGAGGGTTCGCAAAGAGCAATGTAAGAACAAGGTGGGGAAGCGTGCCAACTGAGACGGGATAAACCAGGCAAGATACCAGTCTTGCATCAACCTGAGGATACCAGGTGTGATACCAGTCTCACATCAGCCAGTCCCACATCCATAGAGGTCTGAGGAATTGCTCCCCTTCACGTTGCTCATAAGCCCACACTCCTCAGTGTAAATCCCTGGTGGTGAGTGGTTCTCCCAGGAAAAAAATGTGTTTTATTTCTCTAATTAACTTTTCCCTCTCTGCTTCCTCCCCACAGGAAGGCAGTGAAGGCTACGTTAGTCCTCCTGCCTCTTCTAGGCATTACCTATATGCTTTTCTTCGTCAACCCAGGTGAAGATGACATTTCCCAGATTGTCTTCATCTACTTCAATTCCTTCTTGCAGTCTTTTCAGGTAGGAGATAAGGTTAATAGCAAGCACTGGGCACTGCTAAAGGGATCCTCCGTGCTATTGGTTGTGAAACTTAAGGCAAGCAAACCCACATTGGAAATACTAGTTGGAAGAGTCCGATTTTTCTTTTTGGGACAGGAACCTTGTTCTGTGTTCGCACAGTGTCTACGATGACACCTCAGTGCAAATTTTCTTTTGGGGCTTGCTTGTTTAAAATAATCTAATGGTTACCTATAGTGTATTGTGTACGATGGAGATCCACTCTGAGGTAGGTTTGAGTTCACTTGCTTAAGATCTTGGCTGCATCAGCTAGCATCCTACCCAGGCTTTCCTGCAACGATGTGAGCTCTGCTTCACGCTGGACTTTGTGCCACGCGAAAGCTCAATAGTGAGTGAAGTATACACCCTGGAAGACCATATCTTCCTTTCCCTGAACTCCACAGGAGCGCTGATACTTTGAAGTAATGGGATCAGCTTTGTATGGGCAGTGGGCAAGAGCGGTCCCCGCTTTCAGGACCTAGCCTACAGACTAATCGTTGGCCCCGCCACCCAGGGACACTCACCTTATGCCCCTTTGTGTGGCTGTGCGTGTATTTAAAGGTAGGCATGCACTTGACAGCCTACCCAAATTGGTATGTAAGTGCCATTTAAGTTGGCCTCTGTTTTGCCATTGACTTCCACAGGAGCAGTCCCTGAAGCAAGGATATGGCCTAGACCAGGGGTGGGCAAAATGTGGCCCGTGGGCTGGATGCAGCCCGCCAGGCTATTCTATCCTGTCCTTGGGGCTGCTAAAAAAATTAGAAAATTAATATTTATCTGCCCCTGGGTACCTGCCATGCAGCCCTCGATGGCTTGCCAAAACTCAGTAAGCGGCCCTCCGCTCAAAATAATTGCCCGCCCCGGTCTACGGTAACAATGTGGATACCCGTAGCGGTGATTTGGAACTGTTTCTGTCTGGCAGAGTCTTTGATTGCAGGTTCTACAAGCTTTTGACATAGATAATTATTCCTAATTATTATTTCATATTAGCATTTGAAACCCAAAGCATAACAGGAATAGCAGCACAAAAGCAAAGAAGAGAAATGACCCTTTTAAGCCATAAAAGGAAGAGGAGTTTGTTCCTAAACAATGAAACAGGCTACAATTTTCATTGTGTAAAATAAATTACATATTTTATCTGCTCAGACTCATTGCCCATGGAAGAAACGGTTTATTACATTGTTAATATCACAACGTTGTATGGCAGCAAGAGCATCTGAGAAATCGGTCTGTTGCTGTAGCAATGATTGCAGACCAGTGCTGAAAGTAAAACAAAGTCAGCCACGCCACTGCAATCAAGAATATCATTTCTCCAGCCATTTACAGAGTTACAGCCTGATTCCTTTCCCACTGAAGCCAATGGCTTCAATTGGTGTGTGTTTCTTGTCCGGTGATCACTTGAGCTTAGCATTTCCTTTGTGATCAGAACAGGCTCCCTGCTAGGCAATTTGTATTAAAAGGACAGCTCTGGCCCACAAAGCCTGTGTCAAGAGAGCAATGGGCATAACTCTTTAAGAGTTTCTTTTGTGCTGTGCGTCTACATAGCGGAGTAGTCCATGACCAGGTCTCTTAAGTGGTACCATAATGCAAGTGACCTGGAAATAACAGAAGCTGGGGCGGTGGGCGACATTTTAAACCCTCCTCCAGGCACCACATGTTATCTGTCACAGCATTCAGCAGGGAAGTGTATCCTGTGAAGCGGATGGCAGGATGCTCTAATACACGTCTCCTATCTGTAGCTGCCCCATCCCAAACCTACAGCTCTATAACAGGGGGCCAACGTTTGGGGGGGAGGCATGCCACAGATTAGCTGCACACCTTTGTCAAGTGCTGACAGATGCTTTTCTCTGCCCAACCCCTTGCTCTGCTTTCTGCACCCTGTACCAGCTGCTGTGCTGCCTGTCCCCGCTACGGTGCCCCACGTGCCACTTGCACCACAGGTTGGCCACCAGTGCTCTACAACCTGGGGGTGAAATCCTCACTCCATTGATGTCAACGAAAGATTTGCACGGAGATGCATTGTGGGCAGGATGTTACCCTATATATTCAAATAGTAGCTATCTAGAACACATTGCCATTGTGACAGCTGACAGTGGATCACCTTCACTCATTAGACCAGTGCATAAAACACCACACTCAGGTAGGCTGAACTGCCACTAAACAGGAGTGAGGAGGGCAAATCCAGCCCTAGCTGTGTCTTTGGCTCTCCTACTCAGATGAAGAAATTATAGGTTTATGCCAGAACGCGCTGCTCAACGTGGAATCAGACTTCACGGTAATCTAACACACCACCGGAGTCTTCCTCCAGCAAGAATCATAGGAAACACAGATGAGCAATGCGTTTGTTTCCATGTTAAGATATGGTGACAGTATAACCCCCCGGCCAATTTAACCCCCCTCTTCTGCCTGCTTCACCTTCTTTGACAAAATAGCGATCTAATAATGATTCCTTTTAATTCTTTCCAGGGTTTCTTTGTGTCAGTATTTTACTGCTTCCTGAATGGTGAGGTAAGTAGCATCCTATGCTGTCATTGCAATTAATTAGCGTCAAGTGTGAGCTGCTTGAGTGACTAATTTTAGGGAAATGAAATGCATTTGTGCTGCGTTGTAGTCCCGTCACCTTTGGTACTCTTGGTACTCCATTAACGTGCATGTGAACGTCACAGCCCACTGCACACGTAGGCTTTGCCAACAGAACCTGGATCAAGCAGAGCTGAAAATAAGGCAGAAGCAGCCTCAGGTGATAGGATGTTTCTGTTCATCATTTCAATGAGCCTTTGAAGTTTCACGTTAACTTTGAGAATAACGTATGCACTTCTTCACTTAAAGAGCATTCCTTTGTGCGAGTAGCAGACACAGCATGTGACTTATTGTGATGCAGCTGCTATTCTCCCGAATTGTTCTTGTCGACGTCCTTGACCAGCGTGCTATCTGCCTAACTGGCCAGTACCTGATCCTTCAGATGATGATGGTGAGAGGGAAGGAGAAAAACCTATAATGGATAGTTGTGGAGTTAACTGCCCATATAGGAAGTTTCTTCTAACTTTTGGTAGTCCGTTTGATTTATATCCTGAAGTTTGAAGGTTTCTCTTTTCTTCTTTTCTTCTTGTTCTGTTTACTCTGGGGACCTATTAATCATCTGTATTAATGTGTAAACGTTATTGAATCTGACTGTGTTCTTAGCTTCAATATCAATGATTTCATGGGTTATTGTTTGCTGTATATCAAAGTGTATCCTTCCAACAGTTTTAATTGATGGTCGCCTGTGTGGTTTTCGGAGAACCCATTCTACTTTTTCTGGACTGCCTCAGATGCCTCCATGCTACTTCTTTAAGACATCTAATCGCAGTCTTTTTATGCTCTCTTGTGCATTTTTCCATACCATTAATACTTTTTATTGCTTATCTCTGGACCCCTGCTCCTTCTGCTTTTATCATTTTTAAGACTCATGATGAGAATTGATCGTGGCGTTCTCAGTCAGAGCGTATGTTCGCTTTATAGGTAGCATATGGCATTTTCAGTACAATTTTATATCTCACTTTGTGTACGTTCTGCCATTCACATTTCTCTTCTGACTGCCCCTGAGCTTGGAGAAGAGGTTAGTTTCCGGTGTCCTACAATGACACTCAGGTCTTCTTCCCAGCTGCTTAGTCAATGCAGAGCCCATCAGTTAGTCTAAATTGCTCAGATTATTCTGTCCACTGTGCATCTCCTTATGTATTTTCAACAGCCATTTTCTGCTGCCCATTCATGTAGCATTATGCATTTGGAGTGACTCCAGCTGTAAATTAGAGCAGCTCAGTGCAGCACTCTGACCCGTGCCCTACCCCAGGGCCTGTAGTAGGGGTTGTGCAGGGCCATGTTGTTCCAGCTTTACATTGCTAATGCACAGGGGAAGTTCTCCGAAGACTTTATTTTTCCACTGCAGCAATATTCTGGACATAGAGATGACTACTGATTTCATTAAACAGCTTGGACTCTCATTCAGCAATGCAGTATGTTCCCATGGTTTTGCATTGCCCTAATAATTTTCCACTCTGTGGGTTTAGGCAGGAGCTACTTCTCTTTGTGGCTTGTTTGGCTAATTTGGCAGGATTTTAGCTTTCTTATGGTGGGAGCAGCATCTCATGGACAGTGACACGTCTTTACTATAGCAGTGGTCTAAGGCCTCTTCCTAAACCATGAGCCAAATACATCCCCCTGTAACTTCAAATGGGTTTATGCTAGAGTTGATGCGGCCCCTAGAAAACCAGCACAGCTCATACTATGTGCATCTCCATATGTTGGTAGACGGGCATGGTTTAATGTTCTGTGCTTGTCCCAAACATATTGCATCTATATTAAGGTCCTTGCCCGGTCATCTTGTTTTGTTATCAGACATAAGATAGACTGAGATAGATAATCACTACGTGATAAATGCAGAATTTGCTCTGAGACAACCAACTCCAACTACGGCTGCAAGGTAAATTTTTGATGGAATGGGGTTTTTTAACCAGGAAATGCCAGTTCATCCAAGGTAACATTTTTTCACTGGACTGTGCTAGTTTTTTGCAGAAAAGATTTATCAGATACGGGATAGGATTTCTGGCCAGAGAGAGAGAGAGAGAGAGAGACGCATCTATATGGAGCCAGTGTCAAAGGAGAACATGTCAAAAGGGCAGCCGCTGTTATGTTCAAATTGTTCAAATTGTTACCCATGAGTAAGTCTGGGAGGACATAAATGTAAGTAAGCTGCTCCAACCCTAACACTTTCTCTAGAGAGACTCTAGAAGAGTTACAGACTGGTGGGTTGAAGCAAGCATGTTAAAGGCCTGGGTTCAGCTCTCCGGCTCTGCCTGATTCAGACCAGGGATTTCAGGCTGGATTTCCCACATTTCAGGCCAAGTGACTTATCTGCACTGAATGTCTCTCTCATGCTGGTGCTGCTCTGCATTGCATAAATAACTTTATATTCAGGTAAGAAAGGGACTTGCGGTGCAGCCCTCTGGTTAATAAGGCACATTTCATACGACTGCTCTAAGGTATATTCATTTATTCGGTGGGGAAAAGCTCTGACTGGAGAGACTGAGAGAGACCCACCTCTAACTTGACAGTCACTTAGAAGAAAGGCAGAATGGGAAGTTCAAACCCGGGTGTCCTGCATCGCAGGTGAGTGCTGTTCAAAACTTCAGCCTTGGTTTCATCCCATTTCTCAAAAGGAAGATAATTTGACATCCCACCGTTTTTCACGATGGGAAAATCCTTTCCTGCCCACCTGCAGCTCCAAGGCACCAAGCCGACCTAGGTACAAACCAGAAATGCAATAGCTGTCGGCCCTGAATGGTTTTGATGGCGTTACTCAGACATAATAGAGCATACTTTATAACAGCACATTTCGCTTTCATACGATCTTTTTCACTGGCAGATCTCAAAGCGCACCACAAGGAACCTTCTTGTAGCCACGGGGACCGAGAAAATATGAGAAGCCAGGGGTTTCCTGGTTATCGCTCTTATTGGACCCCCCTGCCTGTGGCAGGGGGTCAGGCTAGATGATCTGTTCAGGTCCCTCCTGACCCTAGCTACTATGAAACTATGGACCAAAAGTATAGTTGAGAGGGATGTTAGGCAAACGTCCAGGCACAAAATACCCTTTGTCACGTCACAAGGGAAGTAAGTATTGCTGTCCCATTTTTACAGGTGGGAAGACCGAGGCACAGGGAGTAGTGATTGGTTCCAGGTTGCATAGCCAGAAGAGAGAAAGCCAAATACAGCACCCAGGTCTCCTGAAGGGCAAAGCAGCGTTCTTCCTAGTAGGGGTGCAGCAAGCCTCCAGAGAAACCAGATGCCAGCCTATCGGGTGTGATATGCCATGTGAGCGGTAGCAAGACCTCAGTCATCAGACTGTGTAGGACTTGCTGCTTTTGTGATGGCAAGCTTATCATAGGTCATCTCGTGTCAGACACCCCTGTTCCTGTCCATTCGCCATTCATTCGTGCTTTTTCTCCCTTGGTAAATCAAAGAATTGTTTTGACCTCTGCTAGCAACTTGAATTGAATTACACTTGATCTGTTAAATGAATGTCACAGACAAAAAAGAATGACATTTATTATATGGCAGAGTGTAATCCATTCAGTGCTTTATGAATACAAAGTCCGTCAGATAGCATCACAAATCCTCTTGATGGCCGTCTTTGTAAATCCACCTGTAAGTGCTGATTCTCCTCTATTCCATTAATTTACTTGATTCTGTTCGAGTCAGCTCATCCCTGGTAATTTTTACTTTCCTCCTATGCTAGGCAGTCCTTTTTCTTTGCCCACACTACTTTAATTATTATCTTTAAAACAGTTGTGAGAAGAACCCAGAAAGTGCAGTGATTGGCACTGCCAAGGCAAACAAATGCAGGTTTCCAGAGTTCAGAGCTGGCTGAAAACCACAGGTAAATACAGATCAGCAAAGATCTCTCTTCCTGGGATCTTCTCGGTACGCTGGCTATTCCAGCGTGCCCGTGCAATACTTTGCATTCACAAAATACAAGAAAGGGACAGTTGTTTCTCGTGTGGAGGACTGTGTGAAAACGAGGAGCTGCCTGGAGACTAGTGACTCTGGAACGGGGCAGACAGAGCTGATGGGTGAATTGGC
>JAGPOW010000261.1:255731785-255756781 GCA_030014935.1 Caiman crocodilus | reverse complement strand
GTCTGACAGGACCTGCCCTTAACAAACCCGTGCTGGTTTCCCTTCAGCATAAAGTCCCCTGCCGGTCCCTCACAGATGTGGGACTTGAGAATCTTCTCAGAAATCTTTCCCAGAACCAAGGTGAGACTGACTGGCCTGTAGTTCTCCGGGTCCTCTTTCCTCCCCTTCTTAAAGATGGGAACCACACTGGCCACCTTCCAGCCCTCCGGCACTTGTCCAGAGCTCCAAGAGCTGAAGTCAATTGATTCCCACTGTTGCCCAACTAGGAATGCCTCTCCCCCTCCCAGGAAGTTGCTTTTAAATTTGGGTTGAGCAGAAATCATGGGGGGGAGGAGTGCAACTGCATCACTGCACCCTCCTGCCTCCCACCCGGTCCGTTCATCGCTTAGCTTCTTGCTTAGACCACACTTTTATTGTACAGTTACAAGGAATTTGCCAACCATTAACAGAAGGGTAGAGCAGCAATGATGGATAGCTGGTATCTATTTGATTTAGAAGGATGTTTTCTTGAATGTTTTATCATTCTCCTTCTCCCTGTTCTTGGGCTGGTCTGTATCAGGGACAGGCCATGTTTTTGGGCAGACTGCAAAAAACACCTGCAACTTCAACTTGTAAGATGTTGGCATGTCAAGGGTGGATGGCGGGGGAGTCACGAGGGGCCTGATCCCTGTTGTGGCCATGTAGCCCCAGCCCCTTCCCCGCCATCCACACAGAGGCACGCGTGCCAAGCAAAGTGCCTTTGAGTATCACACTCTTGCACCTGCACCAGAGGTTGCCTACCCCTGGTCGATACGATAAATATGGGAGGTGAGATACCCGCAAGAGTCTTTCTACTTAAGACACGGGCAAAAAGGTGGCAATTCCTTGATTAGGTCATTGAATCATAATACAGAAAGTGTAACCAGACCACTTCCATGACCAGTCACGCCGGCCAAATCCTACCTGTTGAACATCTGAGGGAGCCCTCAGTATGAACAACTCATGACTTCTCATGCTTACCAACCTGAATATGCTGATAAGTATTACTCCCTCAGCAGTTTCAAGTAACAAAGAAATGCAGGAAGATCCTGATAATTCACAAGGAATTTGCAGAGAGAAGGAACAATCAAATGAGTAATCTTATGACCAGAGACAAGCGGTATAGGGAACTTAACTTATAAGTGTCTGCTCCAAAACCACCAATGTCCTCTGTTATCTCAAGTGATCTGGTGTTAATAGAGACAAAGGTGATCACTTCTGTCCCTGGGGCTGCTTGTGTGTGCCCTAATCACTGATAATGATGTCTGTATCCAGATGCTATTATGGGCAAGTGTTGTTGCTATCAGGTGATCAATACACTAATGCTGTTGCTAGGATATCACTGACTCTATACATACTCCGTAGGCAGGCAATGTATCTGTTGTAAAGCGATTAACAGTTTTCAGGCTGGTTCTCAGAGCTGATGCTAATTTGTTTAATTTTTTTCTATTGCTGGCAGACCACGGTGCATGTTAGTTTTTATGTTGCTGTACCAATTCTGGCTGTTTTCCCCCCTGAAATACCCTTGATAGGATTTCAGCTTTAGCTGAGATCTTGCCAGAGTTTCAATTCATGATGAGAGAGAAATTTTAATTGATACTTTCCGGGTGGGCTTTTGACACATCACAAGTATTGTCAGATTGAGTTTGTCTCTAACAAATTTGTGGCTGCTGACTTCTGTAAGCGTGCAGCATATTTTCCCATCCTGACAGCCTCGCGTATACAGCGTAAAAGGAGTCAACTCTCATATTACCTTGTTTATCCTCTCTCAAACACCTATGGCAAAGAACAGCATGGTAGCAGCATGCAAATGACTGCTTGCTTAGATTCCCATCTTTATCTCCAGGTCACTCTATTTGACTTGATTGGCTTGAAGCTCAAATGATAAATCTAATCTGGCTTCATTATCTGAGTAAGTATCTGGTGGAAACAAATTGCTCAGAAACATACAGGGGCCATTAAATAACTCATCATCTCCATGCCCCAGCAGAGTTCAGCTAGCAGAGCTACACGGAGGCATTAATTATATTAGCCCTGTCGAGCTCTCTTCAAGATAATTTTCAAGGCTACACGGTACGTCCACAAGAGCCACCTGCTGTACGTGGAGGATGACATTCATCCACTTGGAGAGTTTCTTTGGGTCTTACACGGTACATAGCCCTTGCACAGCAGTGACTTTACTCAGAGACAGAGATCATCTTAGCACAACCTCAGCATTTAGTGAAAGATGTCCACGTGTGAGAATACAACATGCAAAGCGAGGTGTGCTATGTCCCGCAGAAAGAGACCAGGGAAAACCCACATGAAGCTCAGGAGAATTGGGGCCTGACCCCCTTGAATCCATGTGTGACCCACAGCCTTGGTCATATTCATGCAAATATCATTTGATCACCTGACACAGAAGCCGGGGCAGGATCCTTCGCCTCTCCAAATGCAGGGGGGCAACCAACGCTGTGAATGGGGTGTTTCACCACTGTCTTGGGAGCACGGAAAAGCAGCTGCATTTCTGATGCTCCTGGAGGCCAGTGGCTTCTTTGCATATAAGTCATATTTTCTAAAAAGAATGGATGAATCAGATAGTCGCTCAGCATTACTCTCAGCGTCTGACCTGGGAGCAGAGGCGCCGGCGGGACTTGCCGGTCACGAACCTCTCAAGGAGCTGGTTCCTAAATCCTTTCTAAAATGAATCCAACACCATGTTAAATCAGTTAGGTGTTTTTCTCCTGTTCCTTCTGTTGGCTGGCACTTCCAGATCCTCTCTGTCCTGGCAATTAGAAACCTCCTCCTGATTTCCAGCCTAAATTTACTCCCAGCCAGTTCAGACCTATTGCCTATGGTGCCAGCCGTACCCTTTAGCATAAATAGCTCCTGTCTCTCCCTGCTGGTGTTTTTCTGGTTCCCCTCCCGGCCTTCACTTTGCCAGCGGGAGCCTGGGAATGATTTCATTTCCTATTGAGAAAGGGATCCTTCCATGTTTCTCAATGAGAGCGTGCCAATAGAGCTGGACAAACCCTGAATGGGGATAGCGTCTCAGTAAGAAGGCACTTGTGTTTTGTTTGGTGTGCGGTAATTTAAAGGGAGACTGTTGACCCACAGTATCTTCATCCAGCTGTTTGGGGCCATGGAGTATGCGAGAAAATATAGTACTATTAGAGTATCACCAGGGGCTTCAAATGGGATCAGACACCAGGCATATAAATAATAAGAGATGGTCCCTGGCCTGGCACACTTGCAGTCTAAACCCAGAAGATGGACAACGTGGGAGGGGGATATATGAGGGTGTTATCACCCCGGTGTGTCAGCATTGAAGCATGGCAAGATTAAGGCCTTGCTCCAAGAAAAGGGCTCAGGCATGGGACTGCTGAGCATGCACACAGGTGCACGTTTGGCACTACCCAGCTCTGTGCATAGAAAGTGCAAGGCGTGGTTAGGTGCTGGAGATTTCTGTCTTGACATGGAGACCCTTAGGGGACTAGGCGTGGGAATCAGCACTGCAAGATGGCAGATCCCCAAGTCTGTCAAGGGGGAGAGCGGAAGTCCTGCCTGCTCTTGGGACTTGTGTAGCAGTGAGGTGTCTGTCTACACAAGGTGTGAGGGTCTCTATGAGGCTGGGATCAGGGCTGGGGACCCCCCCATAGGCATAGGCACATCAGTTGGCCCTTTGCATCCAGGAGACTGGCTCCCTCTGGTTCTTTTAAGACACAGACATTCAAGGGGCACCAAACCCTAGTGGTTAAAGCACTCCTCCAGGAAGTGGGAGGAGCTGGCTTCAAGGGCCTGTTCAGGATTCGAACCCACATCTTCCACCACCCACTGGAGTGCACTTACCATCAGGCTAGGGGCTAGGCTCGGCTGGGGGCACCCTCTACTCTCCCATAAAGCCGGGTCCCTGGGAAGCTGAGAAGATGAGACGAATTAGCAGAACAAGCAAGAGGGAGCCATAGGAGCTGTGCAAGCTGGCCTGGTCCATAGTGCAGTGCTTGTTCTTCATGGAAGTTTGTGGTGGCTACACTTTCAATCCTAGGTTAGTCAGCCATGCCTCATCTCCCCCTCTCTAAAATGGGAATAACACTCCACTGCTTCGCAGGGGCATTGCGATGATAAATGCATCCCATGCACTCTGTACCTATGCAGATAGGTGCTATAGAAGCACCTAAGACAGACGGTAAAGCCCCAGAAAATGGTAAAGGAGATATGGGTTGGCTTCCTATCGAGTGTTTCTTTGACTGGGGGAGACCACCTCTATCCATGTATTCACACCCTTTCCTCTCTCTCCCATTAGGTGCGCTCAGCCGCAAGGAAAAGATGGCATCGCTGGCAGGACCACCATTCCCTCCGCGTCCGCGTGGCCCGAGCCATGTCTATTCCCACCTCCCCGACGAGGATCAGCTTCCACAGCATCAAACAGACTGCGGCCGTTTGATCACACAGAAGCCCAGAGGCCTTCTCTTCCTTTCTCTTCCCCTTCCCTCTCCCTTTTCCTTTGCACCGTGCTCTTTCGGCAGTGAGGTGACCCCCTTGTGTCTTTGTGCACATTCATCCATTTATGCCCGATGCTGCTTTAAGGCAACCAGCCAAATATATAACATAGGAGAGGACGGTGTGGGGGCGGGGGGGAGGGCAGGGAGCAAAGTAGAAAGAAGAACAGGAGTCAAAACTATTGGCTCAATGAAGAGATTTTCAGCCTCTAGCCATGAAGAATAAGACAGCCGGATGGAAGGAAAATTGGGTTTTTCATGGGTTATTTTTTTTCCCCTTGAACTAGGGTGGCTCCAAAGACTTTCTAAAGAACCGCCCACCTCGTTGCACCTTTCCATGCCCGACAGCTCCAGCCACTTTGCTCGGCAGCCTGTCCACCTCCTCCTTTGCTCTTGGAAAAAGTTTCTCCTCTGCAGAGCTGGCCTTCAGGTGCACGAGGCAGTAAATGGAAGGCGATGTTGAAGGTGTTGTGGAGAATCAGAACTTGGACACCTTCTCCATGTCTGCCCCTGGTAGAAGGGCATTGGCCCGCATGGAAATCAGTGGGCTCCTTGTCTGGTCCGAAGCCAGCCCTATGGACAGAAAAGGTTTCGAAACCTTCAAACTCTGTAATATCTCTAGATCTCTCTATAAATTATTCTCACTCATCTCCGCTTTAGCCCGATAGTTTCGACATTATGTAAAATAGCCCTTGGACGTCTTTATTTGCTTTTACCTGGGGGAAGGTAGGGGAGGGCAAAGGGACACCCTGAGGATTTTCTCAATTGTGTTGCTTGGTTTTTTTGGTTCAAAAAAGGGAAGCTGTGTAATAAAAGGTGATGATGGTTTTTGAGTTACAAGGATAGCGCTCAATGCTGCACAAAGGATATTCATCATTTTGAACTAGAACAGGTGCATCTAGTTAGGCTTTTTATGTGATGTTCAGAAATATTGTATATTTTCAATAATAAACACTATTCTGGGTTGGTTTCTATTGAACAAGAGGTCTTTTTCCCAGGGGAAAGATGAGGACATGGGTTCTGGCCATTGGTGGAGTTGAGAGGGTTTTAGAAGCACAAAAAAAAAAGGCAAGCAAAAATATAACCCATCTTCGACAGTGACAAAATGGGAAAAAACCTACTTGCAGATGAATTGCAGGAAAGGGCTCTTAATGGCAGAGGAAATGCCTCCATCCTTATTGTAGTGAGCAGTGCCCCTTACAGAGCAGCCCCCTTTCTCTGCATCGGTCCTGCCATCCGGGCTCCGTTACAGCAACAGAGGAAAACAGGTTACAAAATAGCTTTTCATAGAAAAGTAGGGCTGGAAGGGACCTCCAGAGGTCTGCTCCAAAAAGTCCTCTCTCTCTTTGCCTTGTACACCAGAACACGGTCAGCGCTGCGGTCACCTGGTTTTTTCCGAGTTGCATCAGTATAACTTTGCAGGCATTTGGGGATGGAAGCTGCTCAGGACGAGGACTACATTTGGTCTCGAAGCGCACAGTCCTCTCTTCAAACCGGCATCTCCTCAGCAGTGAACAGAGTTACACTGGCCCAGGAGGGGACTTTTGAGTCCTGCTGTTATTGGAGGCAACAGCGTTGTATAGTTGTTTCTATTCTGAGATGACGCTCGGCGTCAATGTTGATTGACTTGACATGCTTCGGGTGAAGTTGGAGACCACTGAGCACATTAAAATGCCATGAATTCCATCTACCTGGGATGCTTACGTTCATTTAAGGGGCTGGAGCTGGATGCACGGAGAAGAAATCGTGCTCCCTCCTGCAGATACCTAGCTGGTGAAAGCACTTGCCTGCTTTGTGTGGATAGTGTGAGGTTGTAAAGCACAGAGAGATGGGTGGGATGTTTGCAGGAAAATGGAAAGCTCTTCCAAACCAAGCAGGTTTCTGCTTTGCTCCAGACTCAAAAGAAAATGGCTCCAATTTGGGGCAAGTAGCCATTCCAGCCACTCTGGTTATTGTAGGATGCAAGCCCACGGTTCCAGCTGGCAGCTTTGTCCCCACTCTCCTATGCACGTCCCCCCCGCCCCCAGGGATCCCAATTTCCCATGTCAGATGCTGCTAACAACAAGAATGACATTTCCCATCTCACACATGGCACAGCTCCTTCCCACCTCTATACAAAAGGAAAGCTGGCTGGCTCCTGCAGCGGCGTCTTCTCCCTGCCTGCCAAACAATTATAGTTTTTTGAGCACCCGTTGTTATTTCTTGCTGTCTACCAAAAATACTTCAATGGTAAGCACTTTGGGCCAGAAGCGATCTTTCTCTTGTGGGCTTGCCCACCACATAGCACAACAATGTCCTAGTCCACTTGCTCTCCTAGGCATCATGGCAACCTTAATAAGGATTATCTTGGCAGGCCAAGGGCCATACAGTCCCCAAGGGATTTTCTTTTATGCTTCTGGCCCAGCCAAGAACTTTTCCCACTTCTATAGTCCCATGAATCTTGGTTTGGTTGAGCATCTGGATAGTTTGGCGTTTGCTCCTTCGATGCCAAGTGCCCACTGACCAGAACCTCTGCAGGGCCAAGGAATAGTCTCACATGAATGGGTATGCAAACTTACTGCTAATTTGTACTAGTGCAAATTGAAACATTAGGACCATTCCCTTAAAATATTGTGGCTCTGCCCCCATTTCATGCATCTCCCAGAGGAGCAGAGCCAATGTGTGGTGGGGAGGGTTATAATTTGCATCCAGTAAAGCAGGAAGGACCGGGTGGACTGTGAGGCTTTCCACTGCCCCACAGACAAGCCCCATCCCATGTCTTTATTTAGTAGCCACCAATTAATGAAAGCTTGAAATGTTCATGGAGTCATAGGGCTAGAAGTGACCTCGGGAAGTCACTAAATCCAACCTCCTGCTCACGCAAGAGGATGATCCCTGACTAAACCATGCCAGCCCGGCGTTTGTCTCACCTGATCTTAAAATCTTCCAGTGCTGGGGACTCCGCAAGATCACTCAGAAATCTGTCCCGATGATTAACCACCCTCACAGTTCACAGGCAGTTTGTAATAACCCAGTGGGAGCAAACCTTTTTGATAAGGGTGCCACGAATTAGCCCCGCCACCTCCCCAAGTGCCACCCTGATCTCCTACCCCTCCCTGATCTGCTGTTCTGCTTTCTGCTTCCTGGCCTGCGCTCCCTGCCGGATCAGTTACCCTGGCTTGGGCTTCCTGGCCTGGTGCCTCTGATTCTCAGTCAGAGGGGAAGGGTAGGCAGGAGGGGGTGCTGTGAGAGGGATGCCAGAATTGCGAGCAGATCCCTCTTTCCTCTATAGAGTTAGCCCAAGCCCACAGTTCTTAACTATATACAATTTATTAAGTTACAACATAGATAAACGTAAAACTAAATATCATATACATGTACCCAAGCAGCCTCTGCTGCTCCCTGGCTCCCAAGGCTCGAGCCCATGCACCGCCCTGGGCACTGTGGGACCTGGCCACTTGCCAGGAGATGGGGCCTGAGCCGCCTCGCTGTAGCCCCAAGGCCTTTGCCCCGTGCACTGCCCTGCACGCTGTGACTGCTGGTCCTGCCAGAGTTGCAGGCTCGAGCCGCCGCTTGCGGCTCCCAAAGTCTGGGCTCCACACACCAAACCGTGCACCTTGATAGGCCTGAGCAGTCTCACGCCTCTCCTAGGGCCGGGTCGCCCTACACCATCCCTATGCGCTGTCAACAGCCCAAGCGGTCTTGCAGCACTCCCAAGGCTGCTCCTCCAGTGGCAGCTTCGGGAGCCTCGGGCCCATTTCCCGCTGGGGGAGAGCTCCCCAGCCTTCCTCACCTCCACTCTCCTTGCGTCCCTTGCCACATCTGCTCCCCATGCTGGACACGCAGCTCCTTTTATACGCTCCAGGCTCCGCCCCGATGTCTTCCGGACCTGACAGTCTGCAGTCTTCAATCAGGTCCGGGGGAGCTCTTCTCCTCCTCCCCTCAGGAAAGGGGCATGACTTTATTTCTCCTGCTGCCTCCTGATTGGTGGATGGACTCCACCAATCAAAACAGCAGGATCTCAAGCCTGGGACTCAACCCAAGCTCTGAAAGGTGAGCCTGCTATAATCATTTCTCTGTGCTGCAAAGGGTTGTTTTCAGCGTGGCTACCCTTTGTGGAGACTCAGCTGATTGGGACAGTGCAGGAGCACTTGTCTTGTGGAAGGCAGGAACAGCTGTGTCTGTCCCAACACAGGTTGTGCTACATCTATGGGACCCAAGGGCATAGCCTTCCAGATTCATTATGAGTCTTCTCCCTCACTTCCACTAGCTTGATGTGCTACCCATGATGGGGACCTCTGGGAGCAAACCTATGGGAACCCCCAGGTTTAAACACTTTACTGTGCCTTAAACTAATCTAATGCAGACTAAAGTGTCACTGTCTACACATGTGAGGAATGTACTGTGTATTAAATTAGTCTTATGCCCTGTTTGATAGCACCAGCACCTATAGGTACTAGAAAAAAATGGCACGTCAGCTAATGCACCATAGCACATCATAGCACACATGTAGATGATGACCAGCAGCAAATTGCTCCTGGTCAGCCCAGGTAGCAGGGGGCCTGGCTAAGCCCCAATGCGGGGAGAGCTGTGCCAGCTGTAGGGGCAGCTGTCTCCCTAACACATGGGGTACTGATCCCCACCTGGCTGGGAAGATAACTACCCCTGCAGCTAGCACAGTTCTCCCTGCCGTATGGAAATCAGGACTAGCCCCGTGTCCCCTGCCAGCCCCCAGGGATGGCACCTGGGGGTGCCTGGAGCTCCCCCTGGATGCTGCAGGGGGGCAGAGCAGGGAAGGAGCAGCCCTGGACTGAGCTGCTCCTGTCAGGTGCAATTTGCTCCTGATGGCTTCATCCACATGAGCATGGATATTTGATTCCCCAGGAACAAGTAGCAGCGCCCCCCCCCCCGGCGTTGTACTACCACTGGTTGCCCCCAGGGAACTCCTATGCCATGTGCCATCTGGTGCATAGCAGGTTACCCTGGGTGGGAGGCTGGGGTCAGCACTGGGCTTGCCCCAGTAGCCTTACCTCGAGTCCTGGGGGCTTCCTGAGGCTGCAGCAATAGAGGCCCTGCCACGTGGAGCCTGGAGCTTACGTGGTACCGAAGACATGTCTGCAGAGCCAGATACTGCATGGCTGCACTTGTCTGGATGCAGCCAATGCGGGTGCATATGTAGACATGTGCCCAGGGGCACATCAATGAGCCTGACTTTTGTGTGCAAAAAATTCAGGCCCATTAATTGCACGTGTAGATGCACCTACTGAGTCCTTGGCCTTCAGTATTAGAGAGTGATTGGAAGTCTACGGGTCAGAAATAGGAAGGCTGATTCTCTGTCAAGATAGACCCAGTTGCTGCATTAATAGTGGAAATGTTGCTCTCAAATGATATTTTGTCTCGTGATGAAATGCAAGGAGTCCTTTAAAACAGCATAGCTACTAGGACTGCTCTCTGGGCAGAACACCTGTTTGAAAACCGACTTCTGCAAGGTTTTCCGGTCAGAGTGGTGCATTTGCAGGTAGTTTTATCTGAGGGAGGGTTTGCTTATTGGTATTGACTGTGAGGTATTTTACCTTGTGGCTGCAGAAAGATGCATTCAATAGACTTGCTTCGCCATGAAAGATCCCTGCAGTTTGTCCTAATATCCAACCTCCCCTGCCGTAATAGCACGGTGACATTCCTCCAAAGCCCTGCAATGTGACTATGCCCTGGAGCTCTGCCAGTTGCCTTTTCAAGAGCGCGCTTTTGCCACGTCCCCAAAAGAGCCGTAAAGAGAAATTCTGATTGTGGCATTTTACCAGCATGTACGGAGTGGGAGTCAAGAGACAATAACTCTAAAGAGGCACCAGAGATTGTAGCTCTGGAAACAGCTCATCTTTACACACATGAATGTCAATAATTTGATGCTTCCCAAAGAAGGCAAGATTTCTGTCCTCTCAGGCAGAGCTTAAACCATCACAGGTCTGCCGAAGTCAATGGAACAAGGTTCATTGATGCTCACTGGAGTATGCCCATGTGACATGGTATTTCGCATCATGCCCTTCCAATGGCCCTTAAACTGGATGAATGGGCCCTCATTGACCTAACTGAGCTTTGGATCAGGCCTCAAATGGTTTTATAGCTACTGACACCAGAGAGGACAAAACAAAGCAACTCCTGAACTGTCTGCAAGTGTCAGAAGCTAGTGCCCGTTGGTGTGCAAGTGGTTTGCTCAGCAGTGTTCCGGCTGAGTCACGAGCGCTGGCAACCCCTGCATGAAAACCGCCGGCACAGCGGACCAGAGTAATAGTGGCAAGGATGTGCTGAGACTGCAGGTGATCACGCTATCATCAATACTGTCTCTCTGTTACCTCGGGTTACCCTGCCAGCCTGTAGCCACCTGTTTTCTACTCTACACTTAGACCAGACGGACAGGGCAGATGGCCGCTGCCACAGCTACGTCAGTCAGGACGAGAAGAGGCGCGATCTCTCGCTGGCAGCGCTGTTTCAGGAGTTCCTGTACAGAGGCAGTTATGGAAAAACCATGCTCCTATTGGCATGGTTAGGGTCGGTAGTGAGTAACAAGCACAGAGCGCAGCTTTGCAGGTACAGCTGCACCCATTCGGAGTGGTATGCCCATGTAGTGTACTCCGGTACAGGTTGAGCGCTTTATAGTGGAGCTGTAGCACTGGGCCATGGGGCAAGGTGCCCCCCACCATGCCTGCTCCATGCACGGCACCCTACTGGCTGCACATCATGCCTCCCTGCACACCTGCACCCCATGCCACACCACGCTGGGTGCCCCCTGCCACGCCCCAGGACCATACCCCGCATCAGGTGGCTGCATCACAGCCCCTGTGTCATGCCTCCAACACCCTGGGGCTACATGCCACGGACCCCCCGCGTAGTCATATGCCACACCCCCCATGCACCCTGCACCACATCCTGTGGCTGCACACTACCCCGCCACTGCACAGCTGCACACCATGCCCCCCCCCGGCATGTCCTGCACCACTCCACATGCCACGGTGCGGCAGCTGGCAGGTGCTCCCTCCACCACAGCCGCTCCTCATGCCATGCCCACACACCACATCTCCCCCCCGCCACACCGCTGCATATCACAACCCCTGTGCCATGTCCCTGGCCCACTCCCCACACCATGACCACCCCCCGTGGCTGCACCCCCCCCATACAGCTGTGCACCCTGCACTGCACCCCAGGACCACGCCCCGCACCACGCAGCCAGCGAGCGCTCCCTGCACCACGGCCAGTCCTTACACTATGCCTCACAGCCACGTGCCACGCCCCCATATGCCCTGCCAGGGCCAGTCCCCACACGTGCTATGCCCCCACATGCCACCCCCAGGGTCACGCAGCTGATGAGTTTTTCCTGTGCCGTGGCCACTCACTGCACCATGCCCTGTGGCTACGTGCACCCTCCTACATAGCTGCGTGCCACCCCCCACCATGCACCTTGCACCACACCTGAGGGCCACTCCCCACACCAGGGGTGGGCGAAATGTGGCCCACGGGCCAGATGCAGCCCACCAGGCCATTCTATCCAGCCTGCAGGGCCCCTAAAAAATTTAGAAAATTAATATTTATCTGCCCCGGCTGCCTGTTATGTGGCCCTCGACGGCTTGCCAAAACTCAGTGAGCACCCCTCTGCCCAAAATAATTGCCCCATGCCAAGCGGCCACAGCTTGCCAAGCGGCCAAGCGGCCACCATGCCGGGCAGCTGGTGAGCTTTCCCAGTGCCATAGCTGCCCCCTGTGCCAGTCCCCGCAGCTGCGTGCTACCCCGCCGTGCACCCTGGCCACATAGCTGCAGCCAGTGGGTGCTCCCTGTGCCGTGGCCATTCCTTACACCAAGCTTTGTGGACACACATCACCCCCCCGCCCCCCCCCCGTGTTCCCTGCCCCACCCTCTGGGGCCACTCCCCATGCTGTTTCCGCCCCCGCACCACTCCCTGCCCTGTGGCCACATGCCAGCCCCCCCCCCCCCAGCCACGCACCACACCCCCTTGCGTGCAGAGTGGGGGGGTGATGCGGGGCTGGACCCAGAGCAGCAGGGGGAGCAGGGCAGGAACCAGAATGGCGGCTGTGCGGGGGAAAGCAGGACTGGACCCAGAGCGGCTAGGGGATGGCCCAGGACCAGAAGCTGGTCTCCATCCCTGCCCTCCCACCCCTTTCATTCATGATGAGCATGTTGCTAATAAATAATAATGATGATGATGATGGCATCCTGAGGACGTGCTATCACAAGCCAAAGTCTTGTCGCTGAATTGGGACATGATGGACTATGACTGAAGCGATGGTACACGTGCTGCAGCGCCGTAGAAGCGGCAGTGAGACTCCTTATGCTCTGGAGTCGCATTTTTGAACTACATCCCCTCCCTGCCCATTCTCCCAAGGGCAGTGGTAACTCAGGACTAGATTTTAAAAGATATTTAGGCACCTCATTCCCATTGAATTCTATTCAAACTGTGCTTCTGGTGCCTTTAAAATCTGGCTCTTATTGCCAGCCTGTTCAATGCACTAGACGTGCATAAGGCCGGGATGAATATATTCCATCCTTCACAGCCAACGGCAGCTGTCATGGGGGAATCCCAGCTGTAGCTACACTCTCATTTCTTTCTATTGTTCTTTCCATGGGTCTTCCTCTCTTTCTGCTCCCTGTTAATCCCCCGCTTAGACTGATATTTGGTCAAGTATCAGTCTTCATTCTGTGTACCCGGTCCAGCTAGCTCCATCTTGGTTCCGCCTGGATGAGGAAAAAAATAAAGCACCTTTCTCAGCCCTAATACTAAAATAGGAACCAGTCCCTGAGATGCCGGTTTAGCTGCTTGGGCCAGCAAGGTGGAAAAAAGGAGCTAAGGCTTCACCTCTACCAAGGACAGAGAACAAGTCGCCCAGAGCAAGAGTGTAAAGGCCACTTGAGGACTAGCTTGTAATTTGGAGTCTGAACATCCCTAGAAATGAATTAGCATCCCTGGCACCAGCAATTCATCTGGGAGGGTTTCCCTTCACACAGTCCTGTATAGCTTTGATTTAGTAGCCTTGTAGCAAACCAATGGGTATATAATAATACCAGATCAGCCAAGCTACCCATCATGGGCCACTATCATGAAGGTCATTTCTGTGCTGCTCTATTTTTTCTCTGCTTGGACAGATTTAAGCTCCCCGGTGTCACCCGGTTGCTCCAAAGGATCATTAAAAGATAAACAAGCAGGCAGGATCTGCTCGGAGCTTTATTACAGAGAAAATGCTTCTTAGTCTGCCAACTCAGCACCGCCAAGTCAGAAGGGGAAAGATGTTTCCCTTCCTGCTCGCAATGAGCTTGACACAAAGTCCACTAAAGAGTCTTTGGATGGACTTCAAAGACCTGTTCATCACTTGGCATCAGTGAGTTTCAACTGACCTATTGTTAAGCAAATGCTATATATATAAATGGACCAGGCAAAAGCTCTTACAGCCAGCATTACAGTGCTGTTGTACGTTCCTATGGAGCAGTCCTTCCTCCAGGACTCCCGTGATGCTGTTGGGAGCAGCAAGGCAACTGTGTCAAATGGCAAGTGCTTTAAAATCAGTCTTATTTGCATCTATTTGGGGACTATCTTTTTTTAAATACTTCCACACTTCTACTCACTGCCTGTAACAGTAGTAGGTCACTTTATTGCAAACTGATATTTCCCTGCTCTGAACTTCTGCCAAAGGGTTCCTAATCAACATAGATATAAATGGGCACCTGGTTATTCAGGCAGGGGCATCTCCAAGCGGTCTGGGCATGAGGTCAACGCCCATCGCTCTTGTGTGCTGTTGGCCAAAGAGATCGGCATGTCTGAACCACTCCACTCCTATGGGCTGCATGGCTTGGAGCACCTTATCTATACTGTGACAGGAGGCGAGACTGCAGCCTATGTAGATATATTCAAGCCAGCCTGGGTATTAGTAGCAGCATGGGCATGGCACCATATGCTTTTTGTTGGTCTGTATTACATTCTCACAACTGTAGGTCTACTCTTGGACTTCAACCCAGCATTGAAACCCCTGCCACTGTACCCCCTACCCCCACCTGCATTCAGTACATGCACTAGCTGGATTAAACTAGGCCTCATAGGTTCATTCATGCTGGAGTCACATCCCCTGGTCACAGTCACCTTGGGGTATAGGCTCTTGGGGACCTGACGCATCTCTGGTGATGAACAGCACCTAGCACAGTGAGTCTTAACCATGGTGCCCTGGGGTGCCCAGAGATCCTGTCAGGGGTGCTGCAGGAGCCACTGAGTGTTAGCACTATTGGACGTGCAAACACGATTCTCAAGGTAAACCCAGAGATTTCAAATAGAAATGCACGGGGGTAAAAACAGTCTGACCTGTTGTGGTTTTTGCAATGAAGAACTGTCCTATTATTTTTCCACAGTCGAAAAAAAAAAAAGACTAGCATTTTCCGAGGGGGGTCCTTGAGTCTTTCGAGGGGTGCCTCGAGTCTAAACAGGGGGAGCACCAGTGACCTAGCACAACAATGGCCTCATTTAAGATGAAGCCTACAGAGGCTACCCTAAAACGTATGGGCTTGGGAGTATGCTATAATGCTGGCCTGTGAGGGTGAACGATGGCTATATGGGCTAGTAATAGGTCAGTGAGTTCATATGGGACGTGCTTTTTCTATTCATTAGTGAAGAAAGACTTACTTCAACCCCCACACCACATAGTAGTGGGGTAGTTGTGATGCTAGCCTGAAATCCTGGGGATATGGTGATAAGCCCTAGTTTTGTGATAAGCTTCTGGTAACTCGACTAGCTCCTTTCTGCCTTAAAAAAAAGGCAAATATGAGCCTCGAATATATCAGGGGAAGCATTTCCAGTAGAGCTAGAGAAGTATGAAGACCACCATGCAAGGCCCTAGTGAAACCACATCAGGAGTGCAGGGCTGGTCACCCAAATTCAAGGAAGCTGAATCCAAATTGGAGTGGGTGCAGAGACTGGATGATCCGGGGAACTGGGAACCTCTGAACAAGAGGAGACAAGAAAAGCTTGTCTTTCTTAGCCTAACACCACCAAAGCTGACAAGGGATGCGACTGTTGCCTCTAAATAGACGAAGGGTGCAAGGGTAGATACCAAAGAGACAAGGACCACCATATTTACTTAAGTATCACATGCCCCCCACCAAACAATTGTGGCAAAATGAAGGAAAAAAAATAGGTTTTTCCTTTTAGCCAAACTATTCAGAATCAGTTTTCCCCTTTAAGACACATGCCCCAATTTACAACCCTTAACTTTCGGAGGGGGAGGTGAATTGAGTACGTGAATAATCAAGGTATTTAATCTTAAGGATAACGACAGCACAAGAAAAAATGCATATAAGCTGGCTATGGCTCAATATAGGCTGGAGAGAAGAAGAAAAGATGTAACTTGTCAAAGCAATGAGATTTTGGCAAATCCAAACTGGCATTAAGATGGAGTTTTTGCTGGGTTTATGCAAGGGATTATATGACACAGTCGCCTCGATGGCCCAGGAGATCTCCTTCCATCTTCTGTTTTCCATCTGTAAAATGAAGATAGCAACACTTCCTCACTGAACAGATACATCATGAGGATTAAGGCACTGAAAGCTGCAGGGGGCTTT
Source organism: Caiman crocodilus (assembly GCA_030014935.1). NCBI lineage: Eukaryota > Metazoa > Chordata > Crocodylia > Alligatoridae > Caiman > Caiman crocodilus. The sequence continues at coordinate 255,740,699 of JAGPOW010000261.1, read as the reverse complement.
GTTAATATGGTAATTGGATGCTGTTGCTAAGATAATAGTAGTCGTTACAGCAAGAAGAATCAGAAAGTTAATGAAAGAATCCAGGAGCAGGGACGCACAGGACACCTTTCATTTTCTCCGGCTCCCTGCGTCCTGCCAAATTATAGCCCTGGAAGCTGCTTCAATTAATTTCCAGAGCCCCGGCTCTGAGATTAGTTGTGCTTTACTATGGACTCAAAGCAGGATCCGAGCTGCAATGTTGCTGAAGTGTCCCTCGCTGGGATGGAGCCGGGCTCATGGCCAGCAGCTAAGGAAGTGATCCTGCAGCTTTACATCAGATAGGAGATGACTAGCTGGTTTTCAGCTAGGTAAGAAGATAAGATACCCACAGAGCAGGGTTTCACAGGCAGCTGAAACGGTTCTTCGCCCCTTTCTCAGCTGTAGGCAGCCCGATAAAACACAGTCCTCTTTCTCTAATGATTGCAAGCAATTAAAAAAAAATAAAACCCCAAAACCAAGATACCCTTATTCTGGCTCAATTGACTATCATGCAGACACACAAATAACAGTGCCTGGGTCTTCCTCCATTGATAATAAGGGGCTGCTCTGTGTCTGATCGGTAATGCTACTCCCATCCTGCTGGGGAAAAGCAGGGAGAGGCGTCAATCACCAGCACTATTTGACTCATCGGAGCTGTGAGGGTCTTGGGTCAGGGGTAATCAATGTAGAAATGCTTACTGTTCCTAGGGCAACCCCAAAAGCAGCCTGGCGTATCAGGGTATGGACAGAAGTAGGTAGCAATGTTAGCCTGAAGTCAGGCAGGCGGCGGGGGAGGGCAGCACCTTATACAGGGAGGCATAAGCTTCTTGTGTCTGTTATCATGGACAGTGTCACATATGTCATCACCCGCTTGCAGCGCCGTCTGCACTGGACAGACAAAGTGAAAGAAGGAGTGGACACGGATCTGACATCCATGCCAGAAAGACACGCCGGACGGTGGCAGAGCACTTTAACCTCCCGTCCAGTCCATCGCTGACCTCGGAGTAGCTGTTTGGAAACAGCAAACCTTTACAAACCGACATGAACGCGAAATTGCAGAACAAGAAATCGTCCACAGATTGGATTGTGTTAAGTGTGGTCTCAACAGAGACCATGGACTCTTATCCCATGACCTAAACTAGCTTTTATCCCCAATGCATTCAGTTATAACCCCGGTGTCTCTAAATGGTTTAAATGCTTTGTGCATCTCGTCAACCTTTGTCTCCCAGCAGTACCCCCTTCTTACCTCCAACTTCCTCTATCCTGCATACTGAAATGACTTGATTCCTTTCTATTTAGTACCCCCACTGCCTGCAGGTCTACGCACAGCGTCTGATGAAGTAGGCTGCATAGCCTGGGAAAACTCATGCCCTTCTCAACCAGCTGGTCTACAGGGTACAACCCTGCTTGGCCTCCCGGTTATAGGCAGCCACGCTTCTGGAGGGAAGTCCATCCAGATAGGGCTGGGGAGATGAGTGCTTGCTCGTGTTCCCCGTGCCCTCTGGTTTAGCAAACGGCTCTTTGCAATGATGAGGTGAGCAAGCAACTCCTTTCGCCGAGGCGCTGAGTGTTTTTCCCATCTGCCGTCTGACTTACCAGCAAAAGCTGTCAAAATCTGACCCCCTGTGCTTGGTATTGGTAACGACGCTGATCTGGGCTGCGGGGAAGGCGAGCGAATGGAAGTGACTGAGCATTACTAAAGGCAAAGGACTGGAGGAGGTCAAAGTGCCCGCTCTCCTATGGTGGCGGAGCTTTTGCTTGGTCAGGGCTGTGCGGGCCTGCATGTTACTGTCATCCCTCCCGTGAATATAAAGCAGCTAGCAAAGCCCAGTTCCCACACTTGTTTCCCGCTGCACTCCCCTGAGCTTACGGCTTGCCTCCAGGAGACCCTCCCTGCCGGCCCTTGCATGCAGCCCAGCCCCAGGTGCCAGGCCCTGCACCGCGGCGTGTGCTCTGTGCTTGGCAGGTGAGCTCTCTTGTCATCAACTACCTGGCAGGTACATAGGCTTCAGGTAAACTCTGTGCCTGCACACTGCAATGCGGTACGCTGCCATGCCATGGGTAAATACTTAGCACCCTCCGTGAGGGGCTCATCTGCTGCTAATCTGCAGTGGTCCTGGCTCTTTAAAACACACTGAAGCTCATTACTGGAGGCATTTGCCTCTTCCCACTGCAGGCCTGTCTGAATGCATCAATTAGGCTAGCGAGATAAAACAGGCGTTTTAAAAACATGGTGTTGCCTTGCATTGCTCCTGAGACACAAATGCAAAGCACAGGGCAAGGCTGCACCCGTCTAAGGCTATTCTGAGTAATGATCAGCTATAAACTGCTCCAGCCTGAATCTGCTTGACCAGGGGCCTGTATTGGGAGGTGGCCCCAAGGGTCACCCAGCCAGCAGAATATCACTGCAACACCACAGCGGCTGAGGAAAGGTTGGAGCTGAGGGAACAAGTCTGAAGGCACAAAAGCCAGGACGGCAACACCCCTGCTCCTATGCTCGTGGTATTCTTGTTTAAAAGGGCTCTTGAATGTTGTCTTTAATTGCAGTTGGAGAAGGATGCTCATGTGGCTCTAGGACCAAAGAAAACATGCCCGTGTTGGCAAAAGAAGCAGTCCTTTCATTGTGATACATTGGCTGCAGGTGTATCAAGAGAGAGAGAAATCAAGTTAGTCCTGATTGATACCAAGGTGAGCAAGAGGAAAAATCAGGCGCCGTACTTTCATTTACTGCTGAAATGAAATATCACTCGCTCAGTAAGAGCTCAGCATGCTGTTGTTAAGAGCTCTTTTGCTGAAGTATTTGTCCTGATGGGTACTATGAGCGCAGGAGTGGGCTATATATGGCAGATCAGAGCCCCTGTGCTTGAATACAGAATAATTTTATTGAGCCTGTTTGCCTCAGGCATTATTCAGCTCTTTAGTTGACCCCTGTTCTGATGCATCCAGGGCCGCGGGACCCAGCCAAGAGGGCAGAGGAACTGCTGATGCTCGGGGAACCTGGGGGCACTTCATGAGCTCAGTCTGATATGGGGACCCCCTTCACTGTTTTTTTTATTCAAGCTTTTAAAGGTTTGTGTCAGCCTACAAACTCCATATTGCACGTGGAGCCTACTAGCTTTCTCTGCTTTCTGTGTCCTCCACATTCGCCCAAAGCCCACAAGAAAAGACGGGGGAAATTCTGGCATAAAGGAAGGGGGTTAAACGCTGAAGAGCAGCCATTCACATGGAGCTCCCCTGGGGCAAAGATGGGCACGCACCGCCCAGCATTAGGTGCCTGAGCTCCAGAGGCAAGGTTGGAGGTGGTAATAATGGTCACTTGATAAACGTATCCAGAGGATATAAAATAAAGGAGCTCTCATGTGTCATTTTTCGGTAAAGAAACCAGAGAGACTCCATCTTCCAGAAGAGAAATTATAGGTGGGAGAGAAGAACAAGGAGACAGGCTTTCGTAGGAGGGAGTTGGCAACACTAGCTGTAAAAGAAGGCTATTCTCCAAGGAGCGCAGGGAGAGAGAGATGATGTGGTCTGGAGTAGAGGCCACGTGCAGGAAAGGTGGGTGCAGGAAGCCACGTGCAGGAAGGATCCACCTCCGGGGACTTTGTCCCAAATTGAAAGAGTGCTGGGAAAACCGAGGCAGGGAAATTTGTCTCTCTGTCTGTGTCTGTCTGGTATATAATTCTGGCTGTGTAGTTACACTAAAGAGTGATTCATTTCTGGATCCTTTATGGAGCATGTGTGTCTGTTCCCACGGTATTGCCTGTCCATGAAGAGGTGAACTGAAATGCCCACGCGCACCTTGGCACTGGCTCACAGGAGCCCTTGCTCTGACTCTGCTAACGTGCGTGGGAATCCAAGGGGAGGGAACGACCAGAGGGGGAGTTACAAGAAGGGTAATTAATTGCTACCATGTCTTTGCCATTAAACAGAGCTGGAAGGCAGCGAGGAGTGACGTAGAGGAGTGCATTGATCCCGTCAAGGACCAAGGAACAGAAAATTACTCCGAGCCACCTGCTGGGAGCTGGAGACTTCCCCTGTCCAGGACAAAACTAGGAATGAGCTTTCACTCCTTCTGCTTTGGAAAACTGTGGACTTTAGTAGATATAGTTTCGCAGTTGGTAGGGACCTTAGAAATCATCGGGTCCAACCCTCCCTGCACTTGAGCAGGAAAGACCGCTGGGAGCATATACGTGTTGAATGTTAATTATTCCAAGAACCCGGGAATATTCATTACCCAACTCTTCTCTAACATGAGGGAAAAATAGGAAGTCATGTAAGAGGGCAGATCCTGTCCCATGCTAGATACCTTCCACCTTACTGAAAGAGCTGCTGTCTTCTAACACTGAACAAGGAGCTTTATTAGAAGGTAAACTGGATTTGCCCTAAGCCCCATAGAGTTTTTGCCTCCAAACTGTCCTGTCTTCTAGTTACACTTTGAATGGTGCTCTGCTTTTCACCGGGACACTGAAATATTCCTCTTTAATAGCAGCATGAGCTGCTGCCCTCGACAGCCTGGAGTTTTTCTTTTGCGCTGTGGATGTGCTAAGCGTTTGCAGGGAATTTGTTGCAAAGCATATTGCTAACATGCTGGATATGTGCTACTCTTCTGTTTAGCTCTTAGCAGCATTAAACATATAGTTCGATACAGCACCTTGGTTTCGGGACGTGGGAAGTGTTGAAGCGGTGGGTTAATTGAAACTCCTACCCATTCTGGGTTCAGCGGGTCTAATTGAACTGATTAGTGGTTGTTCCTCTGCTTGCTTAAAGCATTTTTACAGCATGTAAAAGATCCAGCTCTGCTAAGTGTGTTGACAGAGCACAACAACGCGCTGCTGAATCCCGGGGGGGAGGAATTAACCAGCAGAAGCAGTGCGCTGCTGTTACGAAAGGCAGATATTTAGGATCAGAGTTTAAGTGAATATTTCACTGGGGACATGATACCCTGTTGAGGTGAAGCTCGGCCTCCTGGATGCACTGAGATAGCGTTCCACCTTCTTTTTTCTTCCAGTGCAAGCTGCTGGGGAGGTAGGGTGCATGTGTTGCTCCTTTGGGGTGATGTGAGGAGCAGGTGGCGGAGCGAGGGAGTTGTGTGCCCGCAGGACGGGGTGTCTCTCTGCCTCGGGCCCTGACGAGAGTTTGTTCAACCCCAAGCGCTGTGCCTGGGCTGAGATCCCTGGAAGGGGATTGCCTGGCAGGCTGTAGGCTTCTCATTTTAGGTTGCATGCATGTGTGTAAAGAAAGCTAGCTTCTCTGAGCATGGGACTAGGGTATATTGCACTGATTTCACCTCCACTGGGACACCAACCCCTGAAGCCGGTCATCTGCAGCAAAACTGCTCCAGTCCCAAAGATACAGGTGCTGCTGGATAACACATGAGGTGGCAGGAGTTGGTCTGCTCTAAGCGAAAGGCGATTGTGACACGACACCGGGTTCATAGCTAGCTCTTTTCATCTCTGGATGTCGATGCATTGTACAGAGTTGAGTGCTACTAACCCTTTCTTGCCAATGGAGAAGCGGAGGCACAGGAAGATGAAGTGACTTGCCAAATTTGCAACTGAGTTAAGGTTTCCTGAATTGCTGGTCATTGATTCCTACCATTTCTTTGCCATTAAACAGAGCTGGAAGGCAGCAAGGAGTGATGTAGAGGAGTGCATTGGTCCCACCAAGTACCAAGGAACGTACCCTAACCACAGGGCCACCCTAACCACAAGGCCACCCTGCCTTCCCAGTAGACAAACTCAAGTCTCTGAGTTCAATGGCTCCAGGCATCTTATCGAGCGCTACATGGTCTAGAGGGAGAGGCAGCTGCAAAGGGTGTCTCTGGATTGCACCCATGCTACACAAGATGGCTCCCGATAGTCCTTAATGCAATGCTCATGGATACACTTCCTACTCCATAGCACTGTTACTGTACCCTGCCTGCTATTTTTGAAGCCTTATCCTCTCATGCTCTCATGTGAACATATCCGTCCTCTCAAAAAAACAGCCAAATATTTAGCAGCTAAATAAATACAACCTTCTGTCAAGCAAAAGGGATCCAGGGCAGCTGCTAGCTTCACGCATTTAGGATGTTTCTACTTTTCCACTATCTTGCAGAAAAGCAGGGTTCTGGGAGAAATAGCGTAGCAAGGGTGAGCAAGCACGCCTTCATCCAGCAAGAGCGGGTCATGGCAAGCAACCTGGGAATGCTGGCCTGGGTTCTCCGGGAGAATTCGTGTTGATTTATACTCAATATCTCTTGAAGGCTTCTCCAGTACCTTGCAATTTTGGGGTCTGGTTGTGCAGACGGCCCTCTTGGACACTGATCATCCGTGAGCCCTGGAGCTTTGCTGAGTTTTGATCAGCTGGGGGATCGGTGTCACCCTCGCTGCCCTGTTTGCTGCATTTCTTCCCTCATTTCTAGAAAGAAAGAAAAGCAACATGCAAGGTATGTCTGCATCCTTCCCCCCGCCCCCCCGATGTTTCTAAGATCACTGCTGAGAAGCCGGCCCCCCACGCTCAACCCCACTTTGCATGCGCCAGTCCCAGGATGAGGTGGTGAAGCTGCCCTGAATGCCCCTGCTCAGCACTGCTCCCTGCCCTCAGTTTCCGACCTGGTGGAAAGCGATGCTGCCAGGTACCGTCAAGGGACACTTCGCTGCCCCATTTCCTGGATTGGTGCCTATGGATCCAATAGCAGGATGAGGCCTCCTGTGTTATAGGATGCTCCTATTTTTGGTCTACTTGAATTGTGCTGGTAGTCTCAGACCTTACAGATGCCAGATCCACCTCTGTTGGTGTTCTCCCCAGAACGCCTGGGTATTACATAGCTACGGCAAACTAAGGGCCCTCCATACCTTTAGCAGAGTCCGATCCAGGTCAGAGTACCAGCTCGTGGGGCAGTTTGCAGCAGGGCTGTCTGGGCTGGGTTGGTTCTGGGGATCCATAGAAAAACAGAGGTTTGGGGGTCCAGTGATGCACTGTCACACACCCGGTGTGACCTCACTCTTCCCCTCTGCATGAGGGCACCAAATTATGAGCAAGTGTTTTTTCCTTCTGGCTTTGTAAAGCAGGCACCATACGTGGCACGACGAGGAGCTAAGACTCGGCGTGTTCCTTGGGTTTGGCTTTGAGACTCTCAGCCTGCATTCCCCATTCTTACAAGAAAACTAATCCCATCTCTCTCCCTGAGAGGAGTGCTGTGAAGACCGGTATGTTCGGGGTTGCGCGGCACTTGATATTAGTGAGAAAAAACAGCGAAATACTTCAGTGAAATAGTGGAAGCTCTTTCTTTTTGCCAAGCTGGCTCATCTGATTCTACCCTGTCCGTGCTTAACACCGCAGAATTGGGATTTAACAAGTCTCTTAAGAGCAGCTTTAAAATAAAAAGGAATGAAACATGCCTAGAAATTATGCACAGATTACTAAAAAATACAGGTGGGGAGTGAATGCACCATCTGGTTAATGTTTCTAGATCCTGCAGCCTTTCTACCACCTGCTGATTAGCATAGCATGAAGAAAATGTCTCCGATTAAAATCATTACCTGGGAGCTGCACTGGTGCGACCTTACACTCAGAGAAGCAAAGTCCTCCCCCCGCCGCTTTTCTTTCTTCTTTAACAGTCTTAAAACTTCAGTGAATGTCCCAGCTCTGAAGGAAGAAGGTGGCGTGTACAAAGTGCACCTGTGCGCTGCCGGCCCCATATGATGAGCTAGGACCTCAAGTTGCACCACTACAATCATCCTGCATTTTCCATCTGTATACAAGTTCATATACCAAGCTTGTAACCACAGTATCTCAGCGCCTTCCAGGAGTTCATTAATTAGCCTGGCTAACAACTGTCATTGTGTTTGCTCTCAAGCTTTTCCCCAGGGTGGGAAGCATGTTCAGAGGAGTGTTTTGCAGGCATGCATGGGCAGAGCATGGGTGAGGCCTGTGGTCTTTGTCCTTGCCAGGACCCGTCGGCACCGAGGTGGTGTAAGAATAGGCAGAGTGATACTGAAAATGGAGTTTGTTCTGTGACTTTGATGCTTTCTGTTTACTAGGAATGAGGGTGCATGTATACGTGCGCTTTAATGCGCATTAGCCTATTAATGCATTAGAGTGCTTCTGGAGGGGCTGGACGTGTTCAGATCAGCAGGTCCAGATGCTCTCCACCCCAGGGTGTTGAGGGAGCTAGCAGGGGTTATTGCTGGGCCCTTGGCATGGCTTTATGATTGCTTGTGGTGCTCGGGCCGGGTGCCAGATGATTGCAAGGTAGCCAATGTGGTCCCCATCTTTAAGAAAGGGAGGAGGGAGGACCTGGGCAACTATAGGCCTGTCAGTCTTACCTCAATCCCGGGGAAACTCTTTGAGAAGATCATCAAGGAGCACATCTGTGATGGGCCAGCATCAGGGATGATACCCAAGGGCAACCAGCACGGTTTCATTAGGGGCAGGTCATGTCAGACCAACCTGATTGCCTTTTACGATCAAGTCACAAAAGCACTGGATGCAGGTGTCTCCATGGATGTAGTCTTTCTGGACTTCAGCAAAGCCTTTGACACTGTCGACCACCTCATCCTCGTTAAAAAACTAGGTGACTGTGGTATCGATCCCTACACGGTCAGATGGATTGCAAATTGGCTGAAGGGTCGTACTCAGAGGGTGGTGGTGGATGGGTCATATTCAACCTGGGGGGAAGTGGGCAGCCGAGTCCCTCAGGGCTCGGTCCTTGGGCCCGTGCTGTGCAATTTCTTTATCAGAGATTTGGACAATGGGGTGAAAAGTAACCTGTTCAAATTTGCTGATGATACCAAAATTTGGGGAGAGGTGGGCACGTTGGTAGGGAGGGAAAGACTGCAGCAAGACCTGGATAGGTTGCAGGGGTGGGCTAACAAAAACAGGATGCGTTTCAATATGGACAAGTGCAGGGTGCTGC
>JAGPOW010000261.1:255709611-255719698 GCA_030014935.1 Caiman crocodilus | reverse complement strand
GGGAGCTTGAGCCTGCAGCAAGCAGCCTGCAGCTGCCCTCACCTCATGCACACATCTGGGGGCATGTGCCCCCCACCATGCCCTACCTGGGAGTGTGCACAGCACTGGGGAGCCAGCCCACTCCCCCCATTACCCCCTGGACGAGCTGCCCATGGCTGCATCCCACTCCTCGCCCAGCCCTACAGCAGTGCATATTGCCCCAGACCCCAAGCCCTGCCCAACTCCCTCCCTCACTATGGGGGCCTCAATTCCTGCCCTCTCCCCCCCATGACTTATCTGGAGGAGCTGCTCTCCAGGCTGGCTGGCTGCCATGTGCATGTGTACATGCAAACGTGCACGTGATACCCCGTGCCTGATCACCCTCCTCCCCTGAGCCCCTTGCAGGCTGGAGCTCTGCCAGCCTGCAAGGGGAAACCCACCATTTCCTATATTTTTCTCCTTCATAGGTTTTGCTGCATTTTACAGTTCCAAATAGAGAACCTGGATCCCTGCTCATCAGGGCTCATCTGTGATCTGGCAGCAAAATGCTCATTGACCTAATTACAGTGTTGCCTGAGGCATCAGCTAGGGACAGGGAGGAATGCATCTGCATCTGAATCACTCATGTAAGGGGCAGGAAAGATGAGGTTGTCTGACCCATCCCCACCTGGGCGAGTGCAGGATTCAGCCTTGCAAGTGGCCATGCTGGCCCTGTAGGCGTGAGGACCTGGGGCTCACTTCAGAGGAGCAGAGGCAATATTATTCTGAGAAGGCCAGCTCTGTGAAGAAATCCCCCTCTTTCTGCCTCTCACTTGAGCCAAACCAGGTGACCCCTGTATCTTCGGGGAGAGAGGGGGGTTCTGGATACAGGCTGATCAATGAGGTGACCTTGCTGGATAAATTCCTGCAGAGAGGAGGAATGCTCTCTCTTCTTCTGGTGGGCATTTTGAAACCACCAAGGTGGAGACCTCTGGCTGCTGCTTGAAGACTTTGTTTTTCTGTAAGTAAAATACCTGGAAACTAGTCTGGAGTTAGGAATTATGTGGAGGCCAGTCATGTCTTAAAAGGATCATTGCATCCAATTTCGAAAAAGACTCACATGCTTATGTTTGTTCAAAGTGTATTTTGACTTCCTTGTTCTTCTCCCCCTGTCCCCTGATCAATAAAGGTATCAGGGTATAGTGTGCCTTGCTGTGTTGGGGGAAAAGGCAGGCCTTGTTGCTCCCAGCTTGGCCAGTGGAGCTTGTTTGTCCTACCTGAGGTTATCTTGGGATGCTTTGGGCTGAAAGAAGCATCCCAAAATACTACCGTGGTCATAGCACCCCCAAGGCTTGCAAGGTATGTGTGCCCAGGGCTGCACAGAGCCCTACCAGAGACCAGTGCCCAGGTGGTGACAGTGTTACCCCAGGCTTGCAGGTGTCCTCCAGGAAACGGGATGGCAGCTGTAGGCTCCCTGGGGGAGACTCCTAAAGCATGGTTTGGGGCCTGGCACAGTGAGGCAGGTGGCTCTGCATAGTAGCACCCCCCACTGAGCATGCCACAAGCTGTACATAGCTAACGATGGACAGGCCTGATGAGATGTCCCATGCAACAACATGCTCTCTTCTCTAGCATGTTGCAGACTGGGAAATTAACTCTAGGCTGTTCTGCTGTCTCAAGCCAACTGGGCAATGTCCCCTTACCCCTCTTTAGCTCTCCCAGGCACAGAGGGCATTTTGCTACCTTTACAACTTGCTGCCATTGCTGATGGCTTGGCTTGTCTCTACAGAAGGATTCTTAAATTATTTCACAGCCCTAGGTAAGTTATTCTAGAGGTCAGCTTGGGGATGGGGGGTGGTATATTATGCCTTTGTAAGATGAAAGTGTCAGGTTATCTCTAAATCTCTCCTGAGAGATATACAAAAAGCATGATCAAGGTACTGCTTAACCTTTTCTCCATTAGAATAACTAGATATTGCTGCATTAGCCTCTCTCTGCATTATGTGGCCTCAGTGCCATCAGCTCTTGTGACTTCCCCATGCTTTTGTGACTACCTGTTCATGCTTCAAATTTGTATTAAGCCACAGTCAGGAAGGACCTGATGGCTACTGAGTTACAGTAGTAAGTCTTCAGTGATATCTCTCTTGGACGTAAGAAAAAAAGGTGTTTGTCATGGAGTCACCATCAGGGTTTCTAGACTGTGTTGATGGCAATAAATGGACTACCTCTCCCTCTCCTTCTTTCTGCCAAGACACTAGTAGCTTATCATTTTGACTTCTTGAAGTGCTTTTGTGCATGGGGAAGTAAAGAAAATAGGATCCCACACAGTGACCATTCCAAAGTTGGTCTGCAGTTTCTCCCGCTGCTGAATCAACTGTATAACACAATCCTGGTCTTCCTCAGAGGAGTCATTAGATGGTGGGTCTTATCTGTTCCCCTCTGTCTACACAAGACACTTTACTGTGCATTAGACTAATATAATGCACAGTAAAGCATCACCGTCTACATGTGCACTGGACTTACTGCACATTAAATTAGTCCAATGTGCCATTTGCTGGTACCATCATGCTAGAAAAATGCTGCATTAGGTATTGTGCAGGAGCACATATGTAGATGTTTGCTGGGAACAATCTTGCTCCCAGTAAGCCCAGGCAACAGGGAGCCACTATTGCCTGGCTAAGCCCCGATGTAGGGAGACCTGTGCCAGCTGCAGGGGAGGCTGTCTCCTGGTCCATACACATCGGGATCTGTCTTAACGTGGACATGGCAGGGAGAGCTGGCCCAGCTGCAGGGGCAGCTGTTGCCCAGCCCCATGCACCTCAGCACCAAACCCTGTGCTCCCTGCCAGCCCTGGGCTGTCCCCCTGGATGCTGCAGGGGGGCAGAGCAGGGCAGGAGTAGCCCTGCACTGGGCTGCTCCCATTGGGCACAAACCTGCACCCAACAGAGGGCACATATAATGAACGCATTCCCAGCCACACCTTACTACACCTTATTTTAGTGTGCGGTAACTGTACTGCACATTAATTGCACTTGTAGATGCACCCAATGAGAATCAGGATGAAATTCCTTGCCTTGAACAGGAGGGATTCTGGGATCAGGACATGGTTCCCGATGCATTCACACAACTATCCAAATTTCCACAGCTCAAAGGGGATGTAGAAGTCCGCAACACAGAGGTTAGAGATGAACTTGACCAAGACCCTTGGTTGTAGCGCTCTCAGACCTGGGGAAATGTCAGATCCTGCTGTCAAGACTGAATCGCTCATTTTCCTCCACCTGGTCTCAGGGGTGGATGGTCTCCTGTCATCTATTCTCTGATGACCTGTTTGGAAACATCCCTGTAGAAGTGAGAGTCCATGACTTTAGTCAGAGTTGTTCCTCAGAGATACCAGGGACTACTAGGAAGGAGATCAAGGAAGAGCACAGGAGTGAAAAAGAGGCGGAAACAAAGGACTTTAATGTCATAAGCAGAAGGGGAACAACCAGTTCATCCAGATACAAACAGTGCCTTCTATTAATCAACAGGTACCAGTGACACACAGGTTGTTCAGAAAGGGGAGACTTCCAATTTTAGCGCCACACTTCAATACACCCCTACGAAGCTGTCAATGTGTTAGACATCTATTGCCTAGCAGGACACAGACAGCTCCTTCTACTGCCACACCCACAGGAAGTGACTCAATGAGCAGTTCTTCCTTTGCTATCAATAAGAGTTATTTTTATGCATATTTGTGTCAAGGCCTGTCAGATCTGGTTGTTCATGCCTGCTTGGCAGCTCACATATAACCATGCACTCTCACTGCAGCACTGACTGTAAGTGTTTCCTTCCCTCTTTCTTTTTCATCACTCTTAGTTGCACCTTTAAGGTTTCATGTGCTAAATCAGATGTGATTCTGCAAAGATTTTTGCATATAGGTCAAGGGAACTATTCTTGGTGTGTGAGGTGAAGCAAATGCATCTGTCTGCAGGACGGGAGCAGTTTTTGGGTGGAGAATGGATGCAGTTGCTGTAGGGTGAGAAGGGGCCAGACAGAAGGTGGGGTGCTGAGATCTTGAAATGGGCACTGTTAGCAACCACTGAGCAAACCGCACAGGTGAGAAGGTGCCATTGGTCAACGATGCGTTGAATAACCAGCTTGCCAAACAAGACCTCCTTTGGCAGCCCCAAAGCAGAAGGATGTGACGTCAACCTAGAGGGACCCAAGGAGCAAACCTGCAGGTTTGCAGCCTAAAGAGATGAGAAGAACTAGCTCAGGATAGGACTAGTCGATAAAAAGTAACCACTGCCTTTTGCACCTGATGACATGAGAAGTAAATTGGATTGGGAGAGGTGTCTGCCATACTTTGGTCCAACAGATGATAATCAAAGGCATGTGGTGGTTTTTTCGTATATCCCCGTTCATCAGCAAATGGGTTTGAGGACTCCATTTCAATCACGAATATAAATCAAACTTTTGCTCAGTGGCAATTAGCTTGAGTCTGTTGATGGGATGGATCTGTGCACACTCTTTTTCCAGCTCAGAATCTACCCCACAGTTTTGGTGTAATATTCTGCATGTCTACATTAAAGCCCTTTCCGTGGGCTTTAATGAAAGCTGTTTTCAGCTTCCCATCTGAGAACAAAGACTGAGCCATTCAGACCAACAACCTTCAAAAACAATTAATAATGCTGATGGTTTCAGGTTTAGGGGCTAGAGCTTGAAACAGCTACAGCCTGCTTGTGAGGGAACGACTGTTTACACTTCCAGCATGTAATTTTCCAATTATTATCCACCGTTATTCCAGTACAAATTCTCAGTGAAGGCAGAATAATTGCTCTGCCAAAATAGTGCATAGCAGACGATCGAAAGATAATTTTATTTTGGGCTTGACTAGAATTAGCAAAAACACAGATATTAGTTTCTGTAATTAGAAACAGCAGGTGTGAGAGGCCCCTGCCCCTTCCAACACAGACGTGCCGTCGCACACTGAGCATTGCTCGCAAGGACTTTTCACCATGCGAGAGCACCAGCAGGATGACACCCCACATTTTTCATCTATTATTATTGCTGCCATCAGCGTCGGCCTGTTTTGTCATTGTTGCAGGCTCTCTGGCATTGCTTTGATTCTCCTTATTTTGCCTCCCTGATACAATTCATAGGAGACTTTCCCCACTGCGTTGGTGCTGTCATCTGCAACTCAGACCTGCCCAGCACCATTTCAAGGGCTTCTTGACTTTTTTCCTTCTGTCCAGCCTAAAATGGCCTTGCAGGAGTTTGTGACTGCTGGACTTTGTCATCCCTTGGGGTGCTTTAGTGAACAAGCATTTCCCCAGATCCTGATACACACTCCTTATGTACTTGTGGGCTGCCACCAAGTCATCCCTGAGCCTGCGTGTGATTGGGGGCCTTCCCAAGGCCAATTAGAAGTTTCCCCACCCACCTGTTCCTGGGCTAACTGCCCGCCTCTCTCGCCTGCCATGCCTTGATGGAAAATGATTAAGATATTATCCAGGTGGGAAGCTGCCCATTTCCTGCCCTGATAACAGGGGGTGCTATCTGCACCTTCCCCACACCACATCCCATGCCTCACAAATGGCATGTAAGTTCTTGATGTCTCCAGCCACACACTGGGCCCCATAACCCTACAGTCTGGACCCCTCCTATCAGATGGCCTACTCCAGTCTCATTATGGGCTCTCTGCACTCATCCCCCTCTCAGGTGTGGCCCCCCTTTGGCCACAATGGCCCTGGCCCCATCTCCAAGGCCAATCAGAACCCCAGGCCCTCGGTTTTGGACATCCCTCGCAGTGGGCCCCCAGCCCTTTTGACCCTTCTGGTGCTGGCCTCAGCATTGACCAGTTGACGGTGCCTAAAGTCAGGCTTCTGAGCAACTAGCCCACACTATCTAGCATGCATCCACCTTCTCAGGCCCTACTATGGGATTACCCACCCGGTTGTGGGAGCTGGGGTTATTTAGGTGCCCCAACCCACCTTTCACCGGGGTAGTAACTGGCTTGACATTTCCTGGGGGCTCCCATGCCACTAGGAGCCCCACCCAGCCACCTATCCCTGGCAGGTTGCAGTTTTAGGTCATGCCCAGGACCAGGAGCCTCCTCCATCCCCATAGCCCCAGCCCATACCTCCAAGCTGTTCCTGAGCCTCAACTCCTCCAGCTGATGCATCTCTCGTGGCTGCCAGCAGCAAATGGCTGCTTCACCCTATATATATCCTGCGTCTCCAAAATGGCCCTTGTACTCAAGCACCTGGCTGCTGCCTGCTTCAGCCCTTAAAGTGGCAGGCATCAACAGTGCCCTGCCACACTGTGCTTCTCCAGGCTGAAGAGTCCCATAGCTCACAGCTTCGTTTCATAAGGCCTGTTCTCTTGCCCTCTGTTAATGTGTGTGGCTCTCCTCTGGACTCTTTCAAGCTTCTCCACGTCCTTCCTAAATTGTAGAGCCCAGAATTGTATGCAGTACTCCAGCTGGGGCCTCACCAAGGCCGAGTACAGTGGGAGGATGACATCCTGGGTCTTGCTTAAGATGCATCGGTAGATGCAAGCCAGAGTTTTGTTCATCTTGCCGGCCGTGGTATCGCACTGGTGGCTCATATTCATCTTGTGATCAATCATGACCCCAAGTCTCTTTCAGTCATGGTGCTAGTGAGTGTAGCATTGTTGAGTCTGTAAGTGTGATGTGGGTTTTTATTCCCAAGGTGGAGCACCTTGCATTTCTCTGTATTGAATCCCATCAGGTTTTCACCTACCCACCTTGCAAGCATATCGAGGTCAGGCTGGATCACCAGCCTATCCTCAAGTGTGGACATTCTTCCCCAAAGTTGGGTGTCATCAGCAAACTTTCCCAGTCCACCTTTGACACCAGTGTCCAAATCGTTTATGAAGACGTTAAAGAGTACACATCCAAGAACAGCCTTGGGGGATGCCGCTAGTCACCGAGTGCCATGTTGATTCAGTTCTGTCAACTACCAGTCTTTGGGTCTGACCTCAGAGCCAGTTCCCCAGTCATCGGACTGTGGAGTAGTTGAGGCTGCAGTTGCCCAATTTTTCTGTGATGACATCATGGGACACCAGGTCAATGGTTAAAGTCCAAATATATGACATCAACCTCTTCCCTTTTGTCCAGGTGATACATCACCTGGTCATAGAAGGAAATGACATTGGTCAAGCAAGAGCTACCCGCAACAAACCTGTGCTGGCTATCCCTCACAGTGTTGACTTCTGTTAGCCTGTCAAGAATGGTTTCTTTGATCATTTTTTCCAAAATCTTCCCAGGGATTGAGGTCAAACTGTTTGGCCTGTAGTTTCCTGGGTCTTTTTTCCTCCCTTTTCTTTCTCTCTCTTCCTAACATTTTATGTCTCCCTGGATATGTCAACATTGCACGCTGTAGTGTAGTGCAACTCTAACACAAGCTAGTATGGAATGAGCTAGCTCCAGCACTCGAAACAGTCACCCTGCAGTGGCTTGGATCTCCAGGCTGAGAGAGATAGACCCAAGCTCACTCCCTTAATACCAACTTGGGTACCTCACCTGAATGCTGCTGGATGTAGGCAGATACTGCAGTCTACTAGAGCCTGCTTCTTATTATCTGCTTCTTATCTTGATAGTGGGTCCGACGTGAGCCTTCTGCACCTCGATGCATGAGTAAGGACAAAGTATTCCATGTAGTGACCGCTCCAGAGTTTATCTGCAGTGTTTTCACTGCTGCTGAGTTATGAGCCAGCACATGCTCATTCTTGGTAAGAGAGGTCATTAAATGGCAAATGGGCCCTATACCTCTGCCATGGTCAAAATGAAACTGCCTGCCTTGGAAAGCCAGACTCCTGTGATAAGCTGATCACAAGTGACAGCCTCACAGCACTGTTCAAAGTTTCAGGTATCAAAGGAGCTGGTGCTGGGTCTAAATCCTAGAGGTGAGGGATGGGCTGACCCAAAGCCCTTGTCCAGGAACTCTCAGATGTGGGGAAAATCCATAGAAATCCCTAGAACCTGGGTCTAAATTTGTATCTCTCCTATGCCCCCTACTTGGGCTTACAGGTGACCTTTTTCCTGCAGTGTGGTCCCCCAGGCTTTATGGAAATGGCTCATCAGCCTATGCTGGGAAGACATATAAGGTCTCTACGTGGGCTAATAGTTTGTGGAGAGGAGGATGAGGAAGGGAACAGGCAGGGTTGAGAAAGGGAAGAAGTAGAGTACATGGAGCAAAGGACTCTCTCTGGAGACAAACGTGGAAAGAATTCAGGCAGCTCAATTTAGCAACTGAGCCATTTTTCTCTCCTTCTTGGCTGCTTTCCTTGCTCTCCTTTTCCTCCCGGTATCGACAACTGAGCTGTTAGGAGTGGGCGCTGAATACCAAACAGCAGGTCTGGGTGAGTCACACCATGAGCAATGTGAAACAACCTGGGGCTTTGCATTCCTAAATCTTGGGCTTGCTCACGGCTGTCTTGCCTCTGGAGTTTCACTAGGAGAAAGAGGGGGAGCGGTTCATGATTTCCTCTGCCTCTCTGATAATCCTTTGAGGTCCCGTCTGACCCTAGCATCTATGAATCTATGCATCTTTTCGCTGGCGGCTCACAGGGCCGTGCCCCCTGTATGAGCTCACTCTGGTAGACAGTATGAGTCAGGTGTGATTTCCCCTTCTGCTGTGCAGCTGCTTCACTGGGAATCAAAACCAAGTCCAGGAAACTTGAACGAGAGTGAGTCCTTAAACAAGCCAAGTCAACCACTCGGCACAATGTGCTGGCTACTTCCAGCCAGGCAGTTTGCAGCTAAGTCACGCAGCATGGGCAATAACTGGTACTTCTGGCAGGGCCAGTCCTGGTTATGCTTTAACTGCACCTGACTAGGAGCCTGGGAGAAAAGACTTCTGAGGCAAGGATGGAAGAACTAAGATTATATAGCCTGGACAAGAGACGACTGCAGGAAAGTTTGAGAACAGCCTCCAAATACCTGAAGGATGATTATAAGGAGGATGGAGACGGAGGTTTTTTTGTGGCTGTAGGGGATGGGACTAGGAGCAACAACCTCCAGCTGCAGCAGAGGACGTTGAGGTTGGAAATGAGGAGGAACTTTCTGACTATGAGGGTGGTAAGGCATTGCAACAGGCTACCTAGAGAAGTTGTAGAGTCTCCATCTTTGGAAGTTGGAAAGAGCAATTTAGACAGACACTTGTCTGGGATGATTTAGTCAGGGATGATCCTGCCTTGAGCAGGGTTGGACTAGAAGACCTTGTGAGGTCCCTTCCAGTCCTACTTCCTTATAATCCCATGAAGCCTTGGAGGTGAGGTTCCTGGGCTGCAAGAGGACTGCTGACTTGTGTCTGCAATGGCCGGGCCTCTGCAGGGATCTGTAAGACAGGGAACAGGCATTTTGTTCTCTTTTGTGCTGCAAACCCCAGAGCCCCCCACTTCCTTTTGGTCTCTCGGTGTGGGGGATCTTCGCTGGCCTCTATAACCCTTATGCAGTTTCTGTAGCTGCTGCTGTGTTGCCACGCTTCTGGGGGCCACCTGACTGAGGACCCAGCGGGGAGCTCTATGGGAAGCTGATGGAGGGAGCGTGGAGTCTGTGGCCAGTGTCTGTAACCCCTGGACCGCATCCCCTTGTGGCAAGCCTTGCGAGCTGTGATGCATAAGGCCTATGCTCTGTGCCTGCACACACATACCCTGCTGGAGGTCTGTGCTAAACACGTGCACTACCCATTTGGATGCTGGAGGCATATCTCCAATGCACGGACCCCAGCGACACAGCTGGCTGTGTTGAGGGTGACTGTGGAGGCAGCCAGTCAGGGGCAGGCAGGGCACCATGCACCTGATAGATGCCCTCCTGGTCAGTGCCCCATGCCCTGCAAGAGGTGTCTTAAGGGCCCACCAATGCAAGTCCCTCAACTTCTTCTGCATGGGCTCAGTCATCCCATGGCCCCTCACAGCATTGACTCGCTCCTGCTGCTCTACCTCCAGGCAGCACCCCTCCCCTATGAGCACCCACAGCTGCTGGGCCCTGAAATCCAGGGGCAGCTCACAGGGATATCTGGTGCAGGCTGTGAAAGCTGCTCTAATTAAAGTGTCCGGAGCATCCTGTGTATCAGTGTCCCCATGCTGAAAGATGGAGGTTTTAAAGTGCCCCAACTGCCATTTT
>JAGPOW010000261.1:255686252-255699054 GCA_030014935.1 Caiman crocodilus | reverse complement strand
GGGGGTCAGACTAGATGGCTTGCTCTAGGCCCCTTCTGACCCTAGATACTATGATACTATGATACTATGCCTGAGCAGCCAGTATTGGATGCTTCAAAGGAAAATATTTCAATCCTACAATAGCACTGAGGCTTTGTCATGGATGTTAGCTTCACCTTAAGCACTCAGAACAACACCGTAGCAAATATGGCCAATGCAAGCATTGGGTAAATACAGAGATGAATACGAGGCATAAGTCATGATTTTCCAACTGGCAGATTGGGAATAGCTAGAGATAAGCCACTGGGCCGGATGGGCCAGGGAATCCTATCTTGAAACACCTGGCCAGCATGCCTTCTTCACATCCTCAAGGGCAGGCCCATCTCCAGAGTTGGGGTAAGGAAAGAGTTGCCACTTAGGGCAAGTCAACAGGGACCTTCTTCCTTCTTCTGAAGTATGGAGGGTGCAGGGTGGATCACCTGCAAGGGCCACCTGGCACATCTCCCTGACCCCAATTTGCTGCCATTGCATGGGCCTTCGTCACTGGGGCATCTCTGCCTCTCTCAGTACAGGTTACTCTTCTGAGGACTGAAATACTTCAGCCTAAGCCAGCAACTCCTCAACACATGGCACGTGGGCAACAACACTGAGCAAGTAGTGCCGCATGGGCAGCCACGTCCTTTAAACCTCAGGTTTATCTTGTTTTAATTGCTCATGAGTAGTATCAGGCAGAGCTGCCTGTGAGCCATAGGCTGGGGGCCAGTGAGCTAAACCAAGCACCAGGGCTCAGTGCAGGGCTCGGGGGTGACATGTGCTGACAATAATGACATCAAATAAGGTGACATGATAGAAAGATCCCTTCTGGCCATGCCCTCTGTGGAAAATATCCAGGGCTCTTGATTTTCCTGGATTGTGAGGCTTCCCACGAGCTATTCTTCAGCCATCCCCTTCTCTCTTTCTCTCTCTAACTCAATACAATCCTTGGCTTTTCTCCATCCTCCTCTCCCTTCCACGCTGCCAGCTTCAAGACTGTGACAAAATACGATATTGAAAGATGCTAAAAAAAAGGCAAGGTTATACATAAGGCTGTGAGTAGATTTAATTAACTTTGCCTCTCCCTTCCATCTGTCTTTCTTCCCACCTTACGCTTTCCCCGCTCTTTGGCTCACACAGCCTCCTTTCGACTCATGCAAGAGCATCTCATTGTACCACAGCCTGGCTTTTGTTCATGGTGGCTGAGCTATCTCGGGTCCTCCCTCCCTCCAGCCCTCAGCAAGAGTTGCCTTGTAGCTGCAGCACAAGAAAGGGCGAAAAACGTAGTGTGTACAAACGCCCTTGAATGCTACCAGGCTCTCCTCCCCCACAACATGCTAACCCATACCTGGGAAGCCTGCAGAGGTCTCAACGATTTAAAGGTAGCCACAGTGCCCTTAAACAAAATGACTCAGCTGCCCTTCCATTATGCTGACAGATAATAGCAACAAAGAGAAAACGTAAAAGAGGTTGAAACGAAAAAGGTCCTGGGGGACAGCATTCATTGCATCTCATTGTTACCCACTGCTTGCACTTGAGTCCATATAACCTCATGACAGCACTTCCTTTTATCTTGCATTGATTGGCCTGTAAGCACTCAAAAGCCATCCCAGAATTTCGTTCAGGATAGTCTTTTTCTTCAACATAAAATGGCCCCCCGTCACATCCTGGTCAAGCGCCTACTGCAGACCGCCAGCTTGGAATCGCTTGGGGCGCGTTTCCTCCTTAAAGGGAATTAAATTTATTCCAGAGTAGACTCTGGGGTAAATTAAATTACTCTTTAGTAACTGTCCACACCCTAAATTACCAGGTGTTTTGAGTTGTTTGCTTTTTGTTCAGTTATCAACAGTAGTATAAAGCAAGCTCTGGCCTGGCATTGCTTCTGGTTTGGTGGGGGGGGGGGGTTACTGTTGTCTTTGCTTTGTTTCATACATTAGTTGATTATTTTTCCTAAACGGTTGACTTTCAGAGTTGCATTTCAGGAAGGTTAATTCTTAGGACATGCTCATTCACCTCCCTTGCAACCTCATTTCTGGAAAAGAGACTTGAAGAAGTATCCCAAGCAGATGGCAGGTCAGTCACCTGCAGAGAAGCTCTGGCTCTGGTTATTAGCGGATACGGTGTGCCCAGAAAGGGGAAGAAGGGAAGGGGGTTGTTTTGTAGCTCTCTCTGTCTGTCTGTCTAATGCAAAGCAGCTAATACCCACCAGGTAAAAGATTGTTGATTTTTACCCCTCTCCACGAAGTACACTCATGAAGGTTTCAAACCGGTGCCTGATTCAGACATGCGTCTTTGAGCGCCAACTCGAGCGCTCTGTAATTACCAAGCATGTGCGTGTGTTAGCATTTGTCCACCCACCACGATGTCAGCTAATTTCATGATCGTCCCAGAACTGCCCACCTCGAACCACGGGAGACAGGCAGCGTCACGCGGCTGGCACGCTTCGCTGCCTTTGTAGTCCAAGTGGCACGGGAGGGAGGTGGAGATGGGAGCTCCTGGGTGATGAGAAACGAGGGCTGCTGGCAAAACGCCCCCCTTCTCTCACTGTGACACTGATGGAAGTGAACAAGGAGGCTGCCCTTTCTGCGCATGATTTATTGATTCTCATTTCTAATCTGGCCTCTCCAATACCTGGTTTAATGGGGATAATAGAGTCGTTCAGTTGAAATCCTGCCTGTCATGTTAATGGATCCAAATCTGAAAGCACTCCTTTGTAATACGGATGTTAGGGCCAAGCTCATTCTCTCCCCCCACCTCCAGTTGCCCTCACTGCTTGGTAATAAAATATCATGAAAATGAATGAACAAGTGAGCAGGCTCCAGAATGAAGCAGATGCCTTTTACTGCTCTGTACGCTGGGGACTGGGTTAAAACTGACCGCGGTGAAAGGGCTTGGGTTTGATTTTCAGATGCTCTTATTGTGACAAATTATGGACTATCTAACGGCATTTTCATGGAGCTGAGGACCCCCACCCACCACCACCCTTCCGATAAGCCTACTGGATCCATTCCTAAATACATAGCAAAGAAGGTGGCAAATACATTGACAGCTTTATCTTATTGTCCTACTGTATCTCCTGTGCCCAGGACCCCAGGCTGCTCGTTCTTCTTAGTATGTGTGTATCTTATATAGGGTTAAGACACTGGTGGTCAGTAGTAGCTAGGAAGATCCATGATGAAGGCCCTGTCTTACTGGCCCGGTTAAATGTCACTCTGGCATTTGTGTCCTGGCCCCTAAAGGTCCCCAGCAGATTCAGCTGGATAACATTGTTTTTTTAGTTTCAGAGGAAACTTTAAAGAGTTTCAGAAGACTGGCCTGAACACATGGAAGGGAGTAGGGAAAGGCCCACTGCAGGCTCCATCGAGACCCGAGAGCTGTGGCCATGCTAGGGCTAGCGCTGTCTATCTTACAGCCCCTGTGCAGAGGACCACCGTGAGAACTGGGATCTCCTCCCAATTCCCTTATCCAAGCAGGGATAGACGCACTGGAGCAACTAATCCCATTGGCTCTGGCAGATTGCTGTAGGTGTCTGGAGCTGCACAGGCCACGTGGAAGAAGATACACAGAACCCGATGTGAGGTCAATGCCCCTTGCCCATCTTACTGAATTGAAGCCAGTCGTAGTAGCCCTTCTGAATCTCATCACTGAAATCTAATTCTGAGCCCACCTTTACAAGCCCACTGGCCGTAGTTCAGCACCATGTGCCTCCAGGTACATGTCTAGTGCCTGCCACAGACTTGTACCCAGTATACAGAGGCAAGCAATGTGCGTCTGGGTTGGGGTAGCAGCAGGATTCAAGCCCATTATCTACTGGTTTCCCACTTCCCTCTACAGCAGTAGCTTTCAACCTTTCTACATTTGCAGGCCCCTAAAAAATGTCAAATGGAGGTGTGGGACCCCTTTGAATTGTAAGGGTGGGTAGTCACACACTTTTGACTGAGGGTAGTCCTCTTTCACAGACCCCTTAGACATAGCCTGCGAACCTGCAGGGCTCTGCCGACCACAGGGTGAAAGCCATTGCTCTAGAGGAAGCTTTCCCAAAGGCAGGATGTCATCTCTTTTGCTGGCATGAAATCTGATTTACATTTCATATGCCGAGCTTACTTATTTGGATTTTTCTATTCAGTTGCCCAAGCAGCGAAATAAATCCATCTCAAATGATAGCACTGGAAGAAGAAAAATCTTTAATGAAAAACTATACCCCGGACTGTAGATAACCACGCTTTCTGGCTCTTCTGGACGGTTCCTCCTTCTCATTGTACAGCACAAGTGATGCTTTCTATCTCTGAGCGCACAGCTCTGTCTGCAGATTCAGACTCTAGCAGCAACGAAGGAAGCACGTCAGTCTGCTGCAGAAACCTTTGGACTTTCTCTCCGACTGCAGTTGTGAACTTGCTGGTACATTTGTGATTCATCAAGCTGTTCTCAACTACGGGAAGGATTTTCACATCAATACATTCCTAAATATTTATATTACAATAGCACCCAGAAACCTTAATCATGACTGCAGTTCTTGTGCCAGATGCCACCCAAATACATACAACAAGACCCTGGGCTGGCTTCTTTTCTCTCTGGCACCAGTTGTATCGTTAATGCACTGCACCTGCTCTCATTTCCACCGAGATATATTCAGTATGCTCCGATGACACTTGACACCAATGCAGTTACTACAGAGGCCGACGGAGTCTAGGATGATTTAGTCTGGAAAAGAAAAGGCGGAGGCAGGATTTGATATCTGTCTTCAATACCTGAAGAATGATTGATGACAAAGAGGATGGAGATGGATTGTTTTCTGGGGCTGCAGCAGACTCAACTAGGAGAAATGGCCGCCGGCCACAGCAGGGGAAATTTGGGTTGAAAACTGGGAAGAACTTTCTTACGATGAGGGTGGTCAAGCATGGGACCGGGCTGCCTAGAAGTTGTGTAAACTCCAGCCATGGACATTTTTGAGGGCAGGTTAGACAGACTTTAGGCAAGGATGATGCTGCCTTGAGCAGGGGGCTGGGCTAGCAGGACATCCCTTGTAGCCCTACACCTTTGTGTGGGTGTGAATGCAAGTAAAAATTTAACTTTGATCTCAGTGGACTTAGTCCTGATTTAGAGTATATTCAAGAGCATGGTAGTCTGCTCTTGAATATACTCTAACCCAGGACTAAGCCGTGATGATTAACCCCGACACAACCGAAGAAAAGAGTGCCAGTAGCTGGAGTGACGTTGAATTAAAGCAGAAAGGTCAATCAGAAGTCAGGAGGTGAGCTTGAAAACTTTCAGTGATGAATACAGCCTATTTATTTTTAAATAAGGTAGTTAAAGTCTGCTGTGAATGGTATTTGCCGAATTACTTTGCCTATAATCAGACATTGTCACTGGGTGCTTCAGATTCTCACTCATCAAGAAGGAAAGAAATGAAATAATCTGAACTCCGCATTTTTTCGTGAGTTTGTGTCTGAGACTGTTTTGCCGGAGCCGCTGCTGCCAGCGTGTGGGTGCCTGGAGAGGGCATTTGTGGGATTAGTGTTGCTTGGTGTAACGAGCTGCTTGGTCCAACGTACTGCAAGTCACCTGGAGTCACTGCCCCGGGCCATGTCAGCATCCTCTCTAATAAGTGACTGACCTGAGATCTCATGGCCTGTTTCACCATTTGTTTCACAACAGCGGGTCAGATCCAGTCATGTCATCCATCCATCCCAGAGAGCCCCACGGGTGCCAAAATGTGTTAATTGGTGGCAATTAACACTGTCACCACTCCCCCGCCGCCACCGAATTTCCAAGCCCTGCAGGGCCAGAGCCACGAGGCAGAGCTGGGACCCAATCTGGTGCCCAGTTAGAGCACTGCCTGGCCCGGTGCACCAGATCAGGCCTCAGCCCCACGCACAGGATCAGGCCCACAGACGAGGATCTGAACCTAAGCAGCTTGCCCAAAGGTCACACAAAAAGCAGATGGCCTCTCGGGTCCCAGATGAACGTCCTTCCTTCTGTACAGGGAACTGAGCTGGAGGACATCACTGCTCATCCTTCACCTAGAGAAGGAGAGGCCAGCTCCTGGCATGCATGCCACAAGTGGTATGGGCAGCTGCTGTGTGTGGCACATGAGCCCTAGGTACACAGCTGAAGGAGGTGCAGGGGACTTGAGCCTTCAGCAGTGTGGAGCGGAAAGGCAGATGTTGGCTGTCACCCCCAAGAGCTAGGGTAACCGCTGCCTGGCCCTGCTGTTGCTGCTGGAAGGGTTTGGGGGCCGGGCTTGCTGTACAGAACTGGGGCAATGGCAGGGCCAGGGAAGGGTTAACCCAGCTCTCAGCGGGGATACCTCCTCTTACAGCAACATCCTGCCCCCTGTCAGCACAACCAGGGGTTCAAGACCCCCTGCCTCCATCCCAGCACCCTCAGGACCTAACTGCATGAGGCACGCCTCTGCGGAGCAGGGATCAGAGCTACGCTCAGCGAGGTGGCCGAGCGTAACTGGAGGCACGCCTGCCAAAACGGGCATCCCCCGCTGATCTAGAGTACCACCACGATTCCACATGACGGGTCCATTATGAACAACGGTGTGCAAGCCACCGAGAACATCGCTTCTTCCCATCCCACGTGAATTTGCTTGGCTGGCAGATGGAGGAGAAGCACCCTGATTGAGGATGGAGGGAGCTCGTTTCTCGCATGATAGCAAGAAAATGGCATCAGAAATCAAGAGAACGTCTTGGTTTTTCCAAGTTTCCCTCCCGTAGGTCAGAGGCTCGACACAGACTAGACTCATTCGCTCACGTTACTCACAGCGTGTGCTCGGCCGGCATAGGAGAGGTCGTTATACTGCAGCTACTTCCCGCTAGAGAAATCTGCTCCACCAACGGGATATACTTTGCTCCTCGTTGTCTGAGAAGCATGCGGGAAGGATGCTGAGCAGATGGCGAAAGGCAGGATGGCCGTTGAGAAAGGACTAGGTATGGTGGGGAGGGAGAGAAATTTAAAAGGACACTAATATGCAATCTACAATACTGATGAACAGGTTCAGACATCGCAGTAGGCATGGAGAGCCAGTAACCACTGGTGTCTTGACCTTGCCCAGTTGAAGTCAAGAGGAAACTCTGAGAAGGTAGAAGAAGTGAAAAACAATGATTAAAAACCATGCAAGGACAGCACTGACTCCCAAATGGACTGACACACCTTAAGCAGGAGAAAGGATGGCTGTCAAACGATGGGCATGCCCACCGTGCCCTTTAACCTCTAGTCATTGGCTAAGTCAGGGACCTACAACAAACCAGCTGACAATTCACAAGCAATAATAGAAAGAAGGAGCCAGTGGGAACTAAAACTCTCCACTCAACTAAGCCCAAGCTGTGAGAGAACTGAAAATCTGAATCAGTAATTCAATTACTCCTATTTGAATGCTACCTTCTTGGGGTAAAATACAATGAGTCAAAATCCCAGCACCAAGTACCTTGGGTCTTTGGGAACCGGTGACATTTAGATCCAGATTTCTGCCCCAGCTCCTTGTTCCCGATAGAATTTGTTTTTTAAGACTGATGGCAGGCTATTTCTGCATGACACCTGGCCGCCTTTGGACCGTGAAGCACTGATGGCGTTCGAGGACGGGTACAACATCCTTGATGCTGTGAGCAAGGCTCCCTGTCAGCTGAGATAAACAGATGTGCAATGCTCTGAGATTACCAAATTAGACACCGAGCGAGCAGAGAAGCTTGGGAGAAGACAAAAGGATGAAGGGAAGCCACACCGTACATGGCAACATAACGCCCAGTGGACATTGGGGCATTGAAAGGACCCCAGCATGACAAAGGAGGCCTAGAAAATTGGTGGATGCCAAAGAAACAATGAGAGGTGGTGCATTTTTCTGTGCTTTATAGAACAAACACAACAGCAGCATGGAGAAATGGTAACAGCACACTTGGGTCCCATGTAGCTGTGTTCACTAAACATACACAAAAGTGCAGGGTCTTGCTGCCTTCTTTCACTGCTCCTGACTGGTGCCTATACACGGACCACAGTGGGCACCCCTCGCAGTGTAAAGGGATGCTAATCTGTTCCTTTGCAGGAGAGCAGTGAGCACCCAAAGCATGAGGAAGAAGACTACTGGCTTAGAGCTCAGTCCAAAAGGGGAGAGCCATGATTATCTCATCTGCTTCCCAGGATTTCCTGAGACTGTTAAGAGGAAAAGAATAGCCAGGGAATTCCATTACTAAAGCAGCACCCAAAAACACCCCAGGACATAGGCAATTCATAGGGGAGGCACAGGGGGGCATGTGCCCCCCCTGACAGGGCCACCACCAACAGCATTGGCAGCACCTGCGGGAGCTCGCCAGCTGCCAGCTCAGCCCCTGCCAACACTGGTGGTACCTGCGGGTGCCCCCCCAGACTCGGGATGTACCAGTCACCCATGCCCCAGGATCTTATTGATTGGTCACTTAACTTGTTCATGTGACTAAGGCACCAGCAAGAATAAAGTCCTGGGCAACATGATGCTGTTCTCCAGGCGATGGTTGTAATCTAGAGAGAAAAGGCCCAATATTAAGACAGGTCTCACATGGCGTGTCTACATGTTCACTAATGCGCAGTGCCTGCTGAGTATGAAATTTAGTACTTGTTTGATGAAGTACTAAATAAATGCACAATAGGCTGCCGGATTGCGCATTAGTGCGATCACACACTTTTTGTGTAACAGTGCGCAGTGGACTAATCCTACTGTGCGTTATCATATCAGCACCATTTTTGCCATGCATGCTAATGCATGGTAGAATCAGTCTACTGCGTATTAAACATCTCATGCAGATGCACCCGTTGCGAACTGGTTTTAAATTATGGCGCAAACTTCTTCCTCTCGCCATACTCTAAGAACACCAGTTTGCCCTGCTGCTTCTGTTCCCTGCAATGATTTAAGCCCCAATCATCATGACAGGATAGGCATACTTGCCTTACAGGCCTAAGGCTGCCACTCCACGCCGGGCTACAAGAAGAAGGGTTCCTTAAATCCTTAACAATGACACGGCTTCTTAGCTCACGTGTACCTGGGAGTGGAACGGTAACTGTGACACAAGGATGTCTTCAAGGAAAGACCGTGGCTTTTGTGCCACAAAGCAAAGTGCAAGTGGCAGTCAGTGCCAGTGCCTCAATCTATGCTCAAGGACACAACTAGCTCACTGTGCGGGGCCAGGGTTTAGGCAGTCTTGCCTAATGGTTAGGCCACTGAGAGACAGCATGGACCAGAGGCTGAGTCAGGGTTTGGGGGCCCAATTACCAGCTCCAGAGGGAAATCTGGGGACAGAGTGCAAAACACAGGCCAGGGGCCAGGAATCAGATGCCAACTTACCAGGTCCAAGGGACAAGCTACAATCCCAAGTCCAAGAACAGAGCCAAACTGGGGTCAGGAACCAGGAGGCTTGCCAAAGCAGACCGGGTCAGACCTATTGGCTGGTCTGGAGTCTGCACCACAGTCAGGACTAAATGGGTAGTCGGAGGTCTAGCTAATCAGGAAGCCAGGGAATTAATTAGCCAGGGACCCAAGGCCAGCATGGCTACCCAGGAACCAGGGGTCCAGGTCCGCTCTGCACGTCAGCCAGCCCAATGCAGCGGTGCTAAAGTGTCTTGATGAATCGGAGCCCTCCTGAGAGGAAGAAAAGCGCAGCCTCCCACTACCAGCCCAGGTACATCGGCTGAGACGTTCATTAAGCATCTTCAGGTCAACAAAGAATCAATGCTGATGAGAAATTGGCCCTGGAAATCCATTTCCCCCGACTACCAGCATGCTGTGGGCTACAGCAGTAAAGTAATAGCTTTCAGCTGAAACGCAGCCCTTTTAGAGGTGCAATTTAAAACTCATTATCTACCAATATTTAGCTGCCTCCTCCCCCTCCCCCTTTTTCATAGCAAAAGTTCATGTGAAAGGCTGTCAGCTGTCAGAGCGCTCTGCGCCGCACGCAACCTGCCTTTCCCAAATTGCATTTAAATTGTAGGCTGAACCAAGGCACGAGAAATTTCCCCAACTCAAAGGAGTCAACAAGGCATCAGTTTGCTATCGACTGACAAAGCTGGGGAATGTACGACTTGCCTTCCTGAAGCCAAGGGTTGGTCTGTGTTGACTGCTGCCCTGTCATTGCTCAAAGCAATAGGTTTCAGAGCACCAGTTTTGGTCCCTCTTCTGATAATGACTACAAGCTAGCTACTTTGAAGCATGAGACAGAATGGCTTTTATGCTGCTGTTGTACCTACTGTAACTGCAGGGCACATGATTCCAGCACTTAAAGCCACTTCAACAGATAGCTGATTTAGACCTTTCCGCTCAAATATCCTACAGCAGGGCGTTCGGTAGGTTAACTGTGATGCGGTCCTTGCTGAAAACCACGCCGGTCCCTGCCATGCAGCAGCAGGTGTCTGGGGCTTTGCAGGTCAGTTTCTGATTGGAGGAGACGTCAGAGGTAGAGGTGGCATGTAGTCTCATGGAGGACAGATGCATTCTGGGTAGGCTGACCATAAGGCAATCAGGGATATCGAGGGAATTGCCTCTCCCCCACAGCTGTGGCGCTGGTCGCTGGTGCACCGGGCCACTCCGCACCGCCCCACTGGACTGTGCACTGCACCCCTGCATTTCCAGGATGCTCATTTTAATTCACACCACCCAGCTGGTACTGGCCTCTGAAATCTGGGATTATTCTGGCTAACCCGGGACATGCAGACCCCCTAATTCTGAGTGTAACTTGCTTCATTGACCTATATGCACCCACCCCGAAATGAGCTGGCCAGGCACTCCCTTCTCTCAGGAGCCTCAGCCCAACCCCATCACCCAGTTCTCTGGGAGCAGAGTCAAGAATGGACTCTCGTCACAGGCCGAGGTCTGTTGCTGCTCTCCCAGCTGACTGCCTCGCTTTCCAGCCTGGATCCAAATGAAAACCGGCACCACTGCTACCTGCTTTCCGAAGAGTTAAGACTTGCTTCGGAAGTTGCAACAGTGCCACCTGCCTGAATAGGGACTATAATAACCAACGCCCTGTTCACTGGGATGGGAATAGGCTGTCACATGAAATGCAAGAGGATGCGGTCTGAACTGTGTTGCTTGTTAACCTGCTGCCCACCAGTGATTAACCCTTGGGACACTAAACTGATCAAAAGGTATTAAAGACCATAAGGACCATACGCTTTGCTGCAGTTGGGAAGGATTTATAATTGTTGCCTTGAGCAACCCTCTCCTGGCTTGAATATCTCCCCATGCACCCCTTTCCTCTGAGAGAAGAGCCCTATAAAGAACATGAGTTTCAATATAGGCAAATAAGAAAAATAAGCAAGCCAAATCCTAGGGCCAAACTTTGGTGGATGGTCAGTTATGCGGCAGCAATGTAGATAGTCAAGACAAAAAAAGTGGCTGTTTATTTTGTTTGTAGCGGCAAAAGATTGCGGCATGTCCACGGGCTTAACAACCTGGAGCCAGCCATTAAAAC
Organism: Caiman crocodilus; assembly: GCA_030014935.1. Taxonomy (NCBI): domain Eukaryota; kingdom Metazoa; phylum Chordata; order Crocodylia; family Alligatoridae; genus Caiman; species Caiman crocodilus. Next base: position 255,687,604 of record JAGPOW010000261.1, on the reverse strand, counting down.
ACCAGGATGAACTTGACTCTGTGACTTCAAAAGGAATCAGACCTCAAGGCAAAAATGAGCTGGCTAAACTGCTTGGAAAACACAGTTCCCGCTGTCAGCGAATGCAGGTGCAAATGTACTGAACACAGGATGGCGATAGACTCCCAAATCAACAGGTTCGAGTATATGAATATGTTCTCCTTGGAGACTCAATTTAGAGAGCGGCCCAGCTATTAGCCTGGAAGTTGGCTGGTTTATGAATAGCCTTGTAAGGTAGTTACCTGCAAAAGCAGGATATGGGATTCAGTGACCCAGGACGTTCTGTCTAGTCCTATGTCCTATGATCCTATCCTGATAGCAAAGGTATCCAGGGACAACTAAAGAGTTGTGTGGAGAGCCTTAGATCAAAGGGGCACATACCCTTGCAAAGGAAAGATTTGGGGTTATTCATCTGAGTTGAGAGTACTTGCCCGGAGAAATGGGTGGGATCCGGATGGATACCCTCCACCTCACAAAAGAAAAACCACAAAAGAAAAGATTTCATTAACATTGAGTGAATTTGTCTCTCCTATATTTTCCCACCAGCTCTATTTAGGGTGTGAATACATGGCACAATGGCTGTGGGAGGACTTACCCCATATTTTACTCCATAGTGAATCTAGTCCATATAAAAAAGAAGACGTACCTCTGAATCCCCTGTTAGATGCTACCGAACTAGTTGACCACTACGTGGCATGAGAGCTGTGCATTTTAAGTCTATTTAACTTCTACCACGTAGCAATGTCGATTCACGGTATAACAATCATGTTGTATGTCCGCACCCTTAACATCTATGTAACTTGCTTCTACTGCAGCACTCAAAGCACTTGACCAGCCTGGGTAAATGCCATTATCCCCATTTTACAGATGGTTCCAGAGAGGATAGGACAAACTTACCTTCATGCTTCACTCCTTTATATGCAGAATCTCTTACAAAGCAATCGTAAAAGCATCATAAAGCAGCAGTGGCAGGTGCAGGTAGCCGACTACCCCAAAACATGAGGCCCCCTGAGACAACTTAACGGCCGAGCCTTTTTGAAGTCTTGTTGCAGTTACCTGGACATGGGTAGGCAGATCCAAATCCATCATCCCAGTCATTCCTGTCTTGGATTGATTTGCAAGCCAAAAAGGACACCTGAGCCAGAGAGTGGCTCTGGGGTGGGAAGCGTGTGAGGAAGTGCCCATGGAGGTGGTCTACATGGACCCAAAGAAGCACAGGAGGAAAAGATCCTCCAGTCTCCTCTTATCCCAACCAGCTTCTAACCATTATGTGCTTTCCTCCTAGCTCATCTTTGACCTACAATTTACCACAAAAACTGGCACTATACCTCCCT
>JAGPOW010000261.1:255634592-255648892 GCA_030014935.1 Caiman crocodilus | reverse complement strand
GTAGTCTTACGTAGAGTTGAGATGATGGATTGTGTAAAATGGTTTGGATAGGAATGATCTGGCCTCATTGAAGGGATTGAGCTAGATGACCTCTGGAGCTCCCTTCCAACCTCTGCTTCTCCATGGAAAACACCTGCTCTGCCACAAACTACCTTGGGGGAGTCATTTAACCTCTGTCTCCCTCATTGCCCCCATCTGTATGGTGGGGATAACAGCTCTGCCCCACCTCAAAGATGCATTAGGACACCGAATACATTGAAGAGCTCTGGGCTGGTTTAAAAAGTTGCCTTTTCCATTTATGATTCTAGGAGAGCAAGGATGTGGATGGGGAGCCCTGAAGGATGGCTTTGGGAGGATAGAGATGAGAAAGCTGACTCTTGTTCTCGAGCTGCCCATGTAAGGTGGTGTACTGGAGGCATGGCACCAGGATCAAGTAACTAGAATCGCTCCCGTTGGACAGGCTCATTGAATCACCTGCGAGTGTCTCTGCAATGCCTGACAGCACTCCTCTGCTCCCCATGTAGGGTGGCCATCATAGGGGACAGTCTGGTTTCCTGCTACTCTGTCCTCCATTGATACAAAACCGGACACTTTTATGTCCTCTGTTTTTTCTCATCACAGAGGACAGTCCATTTTCGTATCAATAGAGGACAACCAGACTGTCCTCTATAAAGGCCACTCTACCCTCAGGGCAAAGGCTCTTAACACTGCACCCGTGCCACAAGCCCAGCTGCAGGACTCCCCCCACCCCTCACCCCAGAGCCCAGGCAGCCACCCTGCTTGGCCAGGAAATCATTTCTTTTGGGCCTCCCTCTCCATGGAGAGAGCTAGCCTGGAAAATCACTCGCTTCTAAATCACTCCTTCCACAGGCGACCTGTAAGGAGCCACGCAACAAAAGAGGTTTATTACACAGGCTAAAAGGATGGCACAAGCAAAACTGGGAATACATTGGGAAACAGAAAACAAGAGCCCCTGCTTTAGCCACGCTTTAGCCTGCTCGAGTCTTGCCCCCGTCACCAGGTTGCAGCCTTCCCGCTGACTTCCACCCGCCCCGACTGCTGGGGTGTCCCTGACCCTTCCTAGCTCACGGCTACCTGTCGAACTCCTCCCAGCCAGCTCCCCCACCGCCCACCAGCATGCTCAGCACCACTCTCCAGCAAGCTCTGGTCTGTCTGTCCCTTGGGCCATTGCGAGCCATCTCCAAACCCATACAGAGAGCACGACATGATCCACAAATGGACGCAAGACGATGCTGCTTCCCCAGATGTGTCCCAACAGAACAAGAAAGCATCTGCAAAATAGAACAGGGTTCATGGCATATCGTGGGATGCAGGTCTTCTGGGTAACCTGGTCCCCAGCACCATATTCCAGCCTGGTCGATCATGTCAGAAGAAGAGGACCTGTGTCAGGTCACCGGGGGCTGGTTTATTGCCCTGGACAAGTGCAGTGAATGATACCCCGGAGCAGGGTGGGGGGAGAAGGGGCTGATCAGTCATTCACCTTTAGATGCAGAAGTTGCTTGCAGATACATGGCTCCATCTGCTTGCGCACAACACCCGAGCTGGAGAGATGCTTGTGTAAGGAGAGGAAAAAAGCCCTGTCGAAGGGGATAAGTCAGGTCTTAAGCTAAGGTAAATCTCCAGTGAAGTTGACTGGGCTCTCTTGATTTACTCCCCACCGCTAGTTGGCCCTCTGTTCCCTGCTCCGCCACTGGCTGGCTCTGTGACCTCGTGCCAGTCACTCACATACTTGATGCCTCAGTTTCCCCTTCCATAACCTGGAGACAACTATATTACCCCTCCCTTTTGTGATCTGGTTTCTCCCTGCATTAGGGCCGAGGGTCACTCCCATTTCATGTCTTTCTGCAGCATGTGCAGCTGCTCTTTAAACCTGACTACAGGTGCTCTCTATCCAAGTTCCTGCCCTTTAAAACCATTTCCATTCCCCTCAGCTACTGGTTGCAAAGTGCGAGGTAGACTGGAGTCCTTCACTGAGGCATTTTGGGCCTGATCCTGCCATTCGTAGCCTACAGAGCACCAGTGTCACTCCTCCATGTGCCTTCAGCCCTGGTCACAGGCCAAGGAGGAGAAGGGGTCCAACCACGCCAATAGTAACACTATTGCATGGCAGCTCTCCATACACCTCCCAGCTCTTTTCAGTGGAGCCGGGTGTTAAGACCCTGGTTATATACATGGGGGAAAGTGATGTGGCCAAGGTCACCCAGGAAACCAGTGGCAGAGCTGGGATTTGCCCCATCTCCTCCGGCCCAAGCCAGTGCCCTGTCTGCTAAGCCAAAGTGTCTTCCTCTAGGACCCCCAGCCTTCAGCAACTGGACAGAGACACCCACCCCGCTCCTTGCTCACACGCGCACACTCAGATTGCGGCAGCCCTTGATGGTTACTGGCCCTGTTTGCGAATCAGTTCTACTTGAGCCATGCTGTAGAAATCTGGGCTCCGAGAGCCCTCGTGAATTGACTCTGAATTTAGCCACGTCTAGCTGAGATCAGTCATGCTGAAACTCTTTCGTGGGTTATACTACCTGAACGGCTCTTCCGAAGCGGCAGAAATTGCAGTCACATCCAATGGCATCCAAGGCAAGAGGATGCCATGATGTAGCAGTAGGAGGTGCCAGGTGGGGGAGAAACAGCTTTTCTTCCTAATTAGATCTTCAGTAGCAACTGGGAAAAGGGCGGGCGGGCGGGGGGGGGGAAATGGCAGAATAAATTGCCTTTCATCTAAATACTTTCTCCTCCTTTATTAAGTTTGCTTCTCTCTCAACAGACTTTCCTAAATTAATAAAAGCAACCGAGCACTTGGTGAAGCAGCTGAAATCCCTCTGGGATCCATCTGACATTTGTTCTGTGGGCAGGCCGCAAAGCCAGCCCCAAATACAGCTGCACAAAGGGTACGCTACAGACTCCGCAGCCTGGAAGCTCTCCTGGCCGCTCATTACCAGCTGTTCCCCACCGAGCCCTGATCTCCCGGGCACTCTGCAGAGCAAGGTGCAGCGCGGCAGGGCACGGTTCACTGAACTGCTGTGAACGTTTCCCCTGTGAAACGTGGCAAGGATGTCTTGCTTCGTGTCTGAACGCGGGTTGCCCATGAACCGCTGCCACCCAACAGGGCATGGGTCACATTTAGCTCGCGCGTATACTGTGTAAGCCTCTTGGTCCAATCGAACAAGGCTATTTTTATATACCGTGTATATAGTATCCTGCCTCCAACACCAAGAAAAGGGAAAGTTTGAGATACTCTGCAGTCCCCAGTGACGGGCGAATGCTATTATTTGTAAACTCGTGGTACTTTTAGAATAATTCTAGAATATCCTTATCGCTATACAAAAGACTTATAATATCCGAACTAGGTTAGTTCCTGACCCCTTTTAGACTGAGGTTGGCTTATGCCCTGAAGCATGGGGGTTATTACAGAAATGCTCACACTGACCTATAGCAGGATGAGTTGCACAACCTCCTGCCAGCAAAACCCATAGTAGAGGACCCCCCCAAACCTGCATCAAAGGGAGGTGTTGCACCGTAAGGCAGGTGACAACCTACAACCTGCAGTCTGGAGCCGGCCGACAAAGAGATCCCTGCACCGCGGGCAGCAGACGGCTGTCCCAGCCCCCCTGCTCTGCACCAAAGGTTGTTCTCTTGCCCCACTACTGCTGCCTCTGCTTACCCTTGCCAGCAGATCTGGGGCTACTCACTGCCATTGGCAATGAAAATCAGAGGCAACTGGTGAGGACAGTAAGCAGAGGCTGCATTAGTGGGGTGCAAGAGGAGTCTCAGCCCAAGCCAGGAGAGCTGGGGTACAACAGGGGGCTCAGCCCACAGCTTTGCTGGATCACGATGGATGGTAGCCCACGGTTCTTAAAGGTGGCTAACATCTGCTGGAAGTCACAGAGATGGATCAGCAGCTGGCGGCTCCAGATTTAGGCTATAGCTGACGTTGCTTTTTAAACAGCTCCAGCAAATAGCCAGTTGCATTTGAAAACCACGTGCCTAGCTAGGAGGCAGCAAAGAGTTGGTGGAAACCCTGGAAAACCATTTGACTGAGGAGCTTCCATGAAAAAGACCTGACAAAAATGTTGCAAACGCCCTTATATCGGGGGGGGGGGGGTTGGGTTGTATTACCAAGGGACAGTCGAGCTGTTTCGTGCCTGGACAGGCACGTGTCACCTCCTTCCAGCCTCCTCCAGGGCAGTGTCAAAGGCAGCTGACCATTTTGGAGAGAGTTTGAATTCTTACTAGGGACCTACCCAAATCAGGGGGGTATTTACCAAGTTTTACATGTCGATTGCAAGCTAGAAGTCTAATTCTGCAGTCCTTTCACAGTGACCCCGCCCCTCAGTGCTGATTGGTGAAGAGGCCCTGGCCCTTGGCACTGATTGGTGGAGAGGACCCAGAGGAGGGAGGAGGGACGAAGCAGTCAGCAACCATCTTATCTACTGTCCTTCATGCCACCCCACCAGCCAGCACCTTCCCCTCCCAGCAGCGAGAACCACTAGCTTCCACTTTATGGATTTTGTTGTTGTCGATTTTGCAGATTAAGTAGATCCCCAATTATTCCCTCGTCCCTGCATGCTTTACTGAAGCCCACAGCCCCTCAAGGCCTCCTCCGCCCGGCAAGATAGCAGGACACTAACCTGAACACTCCTGCTAAAAGGTGCAGCAATGACACAGTTGAGAGCAGTGTCATTGTAACTCTCATCGTTACACTTCAGAGTGAACGTGCCCATTTGCGGAAGCGGTGCACGCTTCTCTGAGCTGTTGCTTCAGGCTGCCTGCAAACGCTGCATACGCCCACCTTTGGAAGATTATTTCCAGACTCTAGAAGGACGAGAAGTAATGGCAAGAAGGCTTGAACCCTGCTGTGCGACTACATGGCAGCTTGCCAGCCGGATCCAGGCCCCAGCACCGTCATCCAGCCCACAAGATGCCCCACAAGACCACGGCCCTGTCTGCTAGACCAGGTGTGCAGGGCATCGCAGGGCCTGATCCTGGCACACAGGGCTGGGCAGAGGCAACGAGGAGTCTCAGGGCCCAATCCCAGCACATGGGGCTGAGCAGACGTGGTGCTGGACCTAATCGCAGAGCTGGGTGGAGGCAGCATAGGACCCAGGCTGTGAGCCTGTTTCGCAGAGACCAGCTGAAGCGTCACAGGGCCCAGTCCAGGTGTTTAGGATCTGATCCAGCCTGCAGACGAGCCCCATGCAACTCATCTGGCCCTCGGGGCCAAAAGCTTGAGCACTGAACCTGCTATTCAAACAGCGCGTTTATGGATTGAATGATCTGTACTGTGCTAATGATGTAACGCTAAATTCAACCTTGATATTCCTGGTTATATTTGTTCCCTGTTGATAATTGCTAGTTAGCGATAGTAGCCAAAACTGCAGCTGAGTTCTTTCAGGCTGGACAGGCATCTGCCTGGGGTCGTCGGACCCCAGCACTCGTTCCTGCCCAGGGCAGGGGGTCGGACTCGATGATCTGTTGAGGTCCCTTTCAACCCTAGCCTCTATGAATTTATGAATCTAAGACGGCACGGTGCAATGGGCCATGGCTAGAGCTCTATTTTACTCTACGGATAATGTATCTTCTTCATACCAACTGCCCTCCCAGTGCCCCACTGAATGCAAGCTTCACTCTTCTTACCCTCTGCCCAAATACCAAATAGTTGCTCTCCCTGGCTATCAAACCCAGGGCTATCAGCACTGTGATGAATTAAGTTCATTGCAGTTTTTGCCTCAAAGCAATGTTCAGAGCCTGGTACAGTCACAGCAGTGTGCCCCAGTTCCTTCCCTTGCAATTATTTAGCACCTAGAAACCTCAGCTGAGATCCAAACCCCATCGTAGCCTTCAGAGTAGCAGAGGCTTCCTGCTCCAGGAAGGTTATGGTCTACATCGCCAAAGCTTGCATAGTTGGCCTCATTTTAGATGAGGCACAAGGAGACAAAAGGATAGATCCCTAGCAAGGGTAAGGCGCCATAGATCCAGTGATACCACTGTAGCTATGGCATCGAGCACCCCCAAAGGATCTGCCCGCAAGTGTCTTGATCCAGATCACATAAGAAGCAAGTGGCAGAGTCAGAAATGGACCTCAGATCCCTTCAGCCCCAGTCTTGCAAACTAATTCTTCCTCCAGGTGTGTTTAGAGAGACCCCCATGCACTATCCCAACCAACAGATGCCACAGAAAGACCTGGTGCTCACTGTATCACTCGGAAAAGGATGTGGCTAAAGATACCCCCCTGCATGAAGGAACAAGGTTTCCTCTGAATGTGAATATAGGGTTTCCCCTGCCCTCCTGCTCAGAAGGGGCCCTTTACTACAGCCAAGGTGGAAGCTGCAGACATCCCCAATTTGCAAAATGAAACTGCTGGAGCAACGCAGCTTTGCAGCATGCTCAAGAGTGCAAAGAGTCTTCACTGGCATCTCGTGGCCTGTTCGGGTGCCAAAGTCCCAGTTACTGTGTTTAATATAACAGCCTCTACCGATCACCTTCCCTTTGGAAACGAGCCGTTCTGGGCTGCTGTTGAATAGAGTCTGCTGCGTTCAGTAGCACACGCCGGGCCAAAAACGCCAGCACCGCCCAAATAATAAACATAACAGCAACCACCCTCCCTGGCTCCCTTTTTAATCCAGCCGAAGCAATCAGATGCCAATCCCTGAGGTTAGGTATGGGGTGCCGTCATTCTTTGCATTGGAGTAGCATCTAAAGACCGCAGTCCAGAGATCTGGGCTCAACGCTGCACTAACAGATCCCCCAAAAGCCACCAACATGGAGCTGCAGTTGAGGTCCAGGGGAGGGAGAAATAAAACCCACCTCATTTCACATGCGAACACCAAAGCCGTGATAATCTCATCAAGGTTGTTCTCATCAATGCTTAATAAAGTGCAAAGACAACAAAGCCATTTCATCAGGACCAGGCAAGATTGCAGGAGAGGGGGACTGCTGGAAAGGGACCAGGCAGAAGCAGGGAGAGCTGAGCAGCCTTGTCCCCAGAAAGCTGAAGAGATTCAATTAGCATCACTAATAATTTGCAAACCCACTTGCAGATCCAGGCCAGATCCGGGGCTGGTAGAAATCAGCTGCAGCTCCAGTAAAATGAAGCTGCTTTGAGCCAAGCAGAGGTGGTGGAGACGGCTGAGGATCCGGTTTTCATTTTTCAGGTGATTCGTTATGCAAATGAGCTGCCAAGCCACCGTGGGGGAACCACTGGAGACCCCGGGGTAGTCAATGAGTAATGACAGCAGGGCACCGTGGCCCAAGGCTACTTGGTAATTACTTCAGAAAGGCCGACTTCATTTGAAAGCCAAGTTGATGAATATGCTTGGGCTAGCAAGGCCAGGAGGGAAATGACCTGAAATGCATCTTTCTCCATCACCCCACAGAAAGTTTGCCCGCTGTCTTGCCCCGCACGTGAAGTTAGGTACTAAGATCCACAGCTGTAGAGACTCCGCGCAGCAGCACAAGGCATACAGCTCCATCCCAGCTGAGATACTCTGCCACACGAGTGCCCTCAAGCAAGCGGGCACGGCTAGCAAAAATCAGGGCTTGGCTATACTATCAAGTCACTAACCGGTGGATCAAGATCCACCAGGACATCTCAGAGCCTCTTGGAGTCGATCCGAGGCTGGGGCGGGGGGTTGCGTGCCTGTGTGCATGCATGCACATGCCCCAGCCCAGCGGGTCAGTCCATGGGGGGAAGGGAAGGGGCAAGGGCTATATCAAGGTCCCCACAACGAGGGGCAGTTATGCAGAGGCAGGAGCAGGGGTGAGTTGAGTGGGGCCCTTTTATTAGACTAACTCAAATAGTTGGAAAACTTCTTCTCCGCAAGTTTTCGGGTACAAACACCCTTCCGACCTTGGTCAAATCACTCAACTTGTTTGTGCCTCAGTTTCCCTGCTTGTAAAATGGGGATAATTGTGCTTAGCCCACATGCAAAGCACTTGGAGATCGGAGCTGGTAATGCTGGAGGTGTTGCTGAAGTGACAAGGCATTCACCCCCAAATGTCATGCGTGTCGCTTCCATCTTCGTATGCACGTCCCACAATTTACATACATGATATTAGTAACAGCATGTCTGTGTTTCCTACGTGATCTCCCATCCCAAAAGATGATTTTCCAAGCGTCGTCGCCGGGGTTCATAGAGTCATCGGCGACAGGCCAGTGAGATATTAGCAAACTCCAATTACCCCTGCCTATTTTCTTCCAATTATGAAACTGATGATTGAAAAACATCCGAGACCTGGCTTGGAGTGGAGGGCAGCCGTGCTCCCGGCTCATTAATTACAACGACAAGCACGGTGCCCCAGCACGGGCTCTTCGAGACGTGACTTCGAGGAGACTGCAAGGCCCCGGCAGCAAAGGAGACGCTGCCGGTGGAAATAATCAGCCTTTCTCATAGCCCCCACCGCGCCCACGGCTTTTAGCGAGGTCCTGCCTCCATGCCGCGATCCAGCGGCGCGGATCGGCCTCATCGCCCGCAGTCAGCAGGCGGTGCTCAATAGGCTGCAGGATCTGACCCTCACCAAGCCAGTGCCTCAGTTTCCTCCTCTGCAAAATCGGCAGAATACTTCTTCATCTGCCTCAGCAAGGCAGTCAAAGGCTCCCATCGCGTCGGTGATGCAGCAACAAGTGACTTGATGCTGATTTCCCCTCTGGGGTCTGGGCAGCTGCTGGCGAGGTGCAAAATACTCCGGTTTGTCCCGCCGTTCAGCCGGTCCCCGACCCCGGGGGCCGCCGCCTCGCTCTGGACAAAAGGAGCCTTTCCCCAGCAGGCCGCTGGGCCTTGTGCGGGTTGCTTTGGTCCAGCAAGTCAAATGTCATCCAGCACAGAGGAGGGAGAGCTGGTCCCGGGTGGTGAGCACTACAATTCCCAGAAGGCAATGCGAGCTTGAGACCATTCCAAGAGAAAGAAGCAATCCCGGAGCTAACGGTGCCCAGGAAAGGCAGAGCGGTGGCATTTTGGGTGCCGCTCTTCCCCACCGCGCCCCAGCGCCTGCTGCCCTTCTCCCAGCAGCATCCCTAGCCCTTGCGGCTCTGCCTGCTTCCCGCATCCCCTCCTCTGCTCCCCCTGTGCACGCAGCCTTCGCTCCTGTCTTTGTTTCGTTCACCCTTCCTCCGGTAGCTCTCACTGCACTGGCCACAGACTTCCTTTAGGTCAGCACAGATGCGACTGCAAAGCAAGTTGTAGGCAAGTCGCAAACATTTTTGGACTGCCAGGGAGGACGGGAATCCTGCCTGGAGGCATGGATTGCTCAGGTAAGGCCTTTTTCAACCCTCTCGTGCCTGTACTTTGCATAACAACCCCAGCGATAGCAGTCCCCGGGATCTGATTCTTCCCTGCCTGGTTCAGCGGGGTCCCGCAGGATCCCTGCATGCTAGCGAACGTAGCATGGCTTTGAGCCGATCTGGATTCAATAAATCGCACCTGGCATAAGGAGGAAGCGGCTGAAACACTGCCGGCCACATGCTGAGCAACAGAGATTTGCATAGATCACAATGTCAGAAGAGAGTCTGACTTCCCGTATAACACAGCGGCGGTGGCATCCTCCCCCGTGGTTCGTGCCAAATCACATGTGTTTGATCCACAGCAATGTGTCTGAGAAAGAGAGCCCGGCTCGCCTGCGCGATTCCCACGGATGGAGACCTGCCCGGCATCCCTGGTCGTTCTGCTGTTAAAAATACGCTTTGAAACTTCACCGACTTCCTTTCCAGCCCCTGGGTCCTGTTATGCCTTTGGCTAGTAATTAAAGCACCCATTTCTAATCGATATCACGATAATCACAGCCAGGCTCCCGCCGTTGCGGTTCTGCTTAGAAATAATACAGGCCTTCTACACACGCTGGCATCAGGCCGTGACTTTGCTCATTGTTGTTTCTTCCTCTGATTCGAGGGAAACCTCTTCTCCGTGAGCTTGTTACTCCATCACATATTTGAAGCAATTAACAGAGAAAAATGCTGCTATACCATGTGCAAGTGGTGGATCTCACTGGCTTAAGCGGGTGCTGAGCCTATGCACCCACAGGCAAAATGACATTCAATGCAGCAGTGTCAAAAATAGTTTTCTTCTACTGTACCCATCTGTCTCGTTACCTATAGATCCTCCGGATCTGAGCGCTGTGTGCTAGCACCTCGCCCCCCCACGGGTGTGCTCCAGCTGCGCTAGGGTTGCTGTATCTAGATCTTATTTATATACCCTGCTTGCCCCAGACTTCCCAAGCAGTCATGTACCAAGAAGATTGTTGCCTTAAAGCCCTCCACAATCCTAACCCATAACCTCAGGCACAGCCTCTCCCAGTCACCTGAACCCTGTTTAAGAGCATTTCCCAGGATCCTCTACCCGCAGCAACAGCATCTTCCAGTAACCCCCACCTTCCTCACTTCTACCTCCACATTTCCTTCCCAGGTGGGACTCAGAGACATCGTAGGAAACGATTTTCTCCATGTTCCTGTAGCGCCACGTCCCAGCCATGTCGCATGGGCTGCACCCCTGACTCATTATAGGGCCCTGACTGAGTCATTCAACCTCACCGTGCCTCAGTTTCCCCATCTGCACAATGGAAATACAGGCCCTGCCTTCCAAAGCACTCTCCGATCTGCCCATGAGCAGAGCTTGGGTTGAGTTCTGCGTGTGTTGTCAGCTCGGATTTTATCCTAGTTTTGTTCCTGTTTTGGCTGCCCTGCGCCTTTTTCTTCATGTCTGAATAATGGCCTTGGTCAGAATCGATTCTGTTGGGCTTGCTTAATTCACTAGTGTTTGTAAATCATTTTGACAAAAGCTACCAGCAAAGAGGAAATGAGTAAGCGTGCGAGAGAAGGAGAGAGCGGGAGTGCTTGGCAGATCCCCCTATACATCTGGTCCACAAAGGACACGAGTGTGTCCACCCCACCCCTGGAAACTTGAACAGGAGCGATGCTAGCTCATGCTTGCAGCGCAGAAGGGCCCCGATTTGGTTCCCCGTGCTTCAAGCCTGCAGCCATTCTTTTCACATGCAAAAACAACATCAGTAACAGAAGGAATAATATCTTGACTTCTTGTCTATTTTAATGCAGGACGCTAAGGCCCAGGACTGACTGAGAAGCCTCAGCAGGGATATGATGTACAGGAGCCCCCCCAGAAACAGTCTGGGCACGGAGTTATGAATGTGAAGCGAGAGGCCCCATGTTGCGGTAGAAGAAGACGCGGTGGTAAAATGCCAGCTAGGGAGGAAACAGCACGGCTTTGCCCCACACACGACCCCGGTATCTGAGTCTCTGAATATCGGCAATTTCTCCTCTCTATCAGCAAAGCTATGGGACATCAGCTGTCCTTCTGCTGCCGCGTCCTGATGGCTCCTACAGCTTCTCTTTGCCTGCCTTCCCAATCACCCACCCCTGTAACCCCACGGCTCCTTTCCTCCTGCCGGCTCCTTTAGCAGCCGCCACGCGAACGAGGGCTACCCCTGACAAAGGGATCGTGTCCGCGCACCAACCACGGGCACCATGAAGGATCTGGCCAGGCCGGCCAAGTGCACGGTGCAGAAGACGCACGTGTGCCCAGAATGTGGCAAGAGCTTCAGCAAGAAGGGGAACCTCAAAAGGCACCAGCGGATCCACACGGCCGAAGAGCTGCACACGTGTGGGGACTGCGGCAGGCGCTTCACGACGAGGGGACACCTGGCGACCCACCAGAGCATCCACACGGGAGTGAGGCCATTCCAGTGCCACGAATGTGGCCGGTGCTTCAGGCTGGAGATATGCCTGGCCGCTCACCGCAAGACGCATGCCAAGGGCGGGCCGTACCTCTGCCCCCATTGCGGGAAGAACCTCAGCACCAAGATCTACTTCAACATCCACATGAGGACCCACAAAGAGAAGAGGCCGTACGCATGCACGGACTGTGGGAAGAGCTTCGTGAAGAAGGGGACCCTGACAGCCCACAAGGAAATCCACAAGCGGGAGAAGCCATTTAAATGCACCGACTGCGGCCGGTGCTTTGGACAAAGTGCCACCTTGGTGGCCCACCAAAAGGTTCACCTTCGAGGAGGCCCGTTCATCTGCACGGAGTGTGGGAAGAGCCTAAGCACCAAGAGGTACTTTAATGTCCACCAAAAAAACCACGCCAAGCAGAGGCCATCCAGTGCTAGCGGGCACACAAATGGCATGCCTGTCCGGGTCATCCAGATTAAAGAGGAACCAGATGTGGCCTTCAGAGCTGGGGACAGTTTTAACCCAGTGGAGACTACTTCAGTGCAAGGACCTCCTTCAGGAGATGGGATCCCAGGAACGAGTGAATACAGAAACCGGTGCAGTCCAAAGATCCCTTGGGACATCCGGGCAAAGGAGGAACCAGACACGTCCACTGAAGAGGAGGCCAACGTCCCTCTGCTAGCGCATCAGATCTCTTTCATTAAGCAGGAACCGCAGGAAAGCACTGACGGGGAACACCAGTTCGACCCAACGATACCTCTCATTAGTCCCCCGGGAATCCAGGTTAAGAAGGAAACGGATGCAGATCATGAGCGTGCGGGGAGCGATGCCCAGGCCAGCAACCTCGCAACGTACAAGGAGCCCCACATTAAGGACGAACCTCAGGAGAGCGCAGACCGCACCAGCCCCTTCGGGCAGAAGAGCACCATCCAGAGAATCCAGATCAAGGAAGAACCGGGGATGGATGCTGGAAGTGGGGAAAGCTGCAGCCCAAAGAAAAAGCAAAAGAAATGCCAGCAACCCAGCAAAGGAGGGTCTCCCAGTGCAGTTAAGCAGAGTCAAGAGGCCAAAGCCAAAAGCAAGAAAAGCCCCTTGATCAAGACGGACACTCCCAAAGAGGAAAGGACCTTTCCATGCCCCGACTGCGGGAAAAGCTTCAACCAGAAGTCAAACCTCACCAGACACCGGAAGATCCACACCAGCGAGGGGCCGTACAAGTGCAGCGAGTGCGGGGAGAGCTTCCGCATGAACCGGAAGCTCGTCAGGCACCAGAGGATCCACATGAGCGAGCCGTTCAAATGCACGGACTGCGGGAAGAGCTTCACCCAGAGGTCCAACCTCGTCCGGCACCACAGGATCCACACCAAGGAGGAACCGTACAAGTGTCCCGAGTGCGAGAAGACCTTCAATCAGAAAGCCAACCTCTTCCGCCACCAGTCCATCCACGTCCGGATGGGCCCGTGCAAGTGCACCAAGTGCGGGAAGTGCTTCCCTCAAAAGCGCCACCTCATTAAACACCAAGCGCTTCACTCCAGAGGAGGGGCCTACAAGTGCCAGGTGTGCGGGAAGCGCTACAGGCTGAAGAAATATCTTCGGAGGCACCAGAAAATCCACCTGAGGGAGGAGCCCAGTGCGCGAGCCAGACGCGGAGAAGGTCCTGGCGCAGCCAAAAGCACGAGCAACCACCATCCCACCCACCTGGAGCGGAGACCGCTCACTGCCGTGAAAAGCGAGGACAGCTCGAATGTCTCCGGGTGAGGCTCCATACAGGAGGAAAGCCGGCACGGGACGGTGAAGAGTCAGGACTGACTCCTGCTGCCCTCACCTGTGCAGACTTTCTGCCGATGTTAGCAAAGGGAGGCGCTCGGCTTGCTGAGCAAAGCATCAAGCTGGGACTTGATGGGCCGAGTCCCAGTGCAGCGGCATGGTTTCTGGATGACCTTAGGCCAGTTTCCCCAGATGTAAAGTGATGCCAACCTCCTTTGGCAAGCGCTTTGAGATGTAGGGATAAGCAGCACCCCTAATGGGAGATTTGCACCTTTTGAGAAGGTCGAAGTATGCCCAAATGACTCCAAAAGCTACTCCAGCTTGTATAGGCTGGATCCATCCAACAGCAAATGAAAGTCTTTATTTCTAGTTGGCAATTTCTCAGTCAAGCTGTGATCGTAGAAATGAGACTCACTCCTGTAATTTTATTGACACGGGCTTTAGTCCCGTTGAAACAAGAGCTGTATCAAAAGCTAGCTTGGAGATTCAGGTGCAGGGCAGAGCACAGCACACACACGTAGGCCAACATTTTCAGCACTGGGTACCCCAAGTCATGCTCAGGGCAAAAAAGAGGTTTTGAGCTGAGTAGCTAAAACTGAGATATGCAAAATCAGTGTCCATTTTCAAAAGCTTGGCTGACGGTGAACAAATTCTGCTCTGTTATACGGGGCCTATGTCGCATTGCTTGGGCATATACGAGGGAAGCTTTTGGTATTTATGACTAGCAGAAGCTGCCTTTAAGAACATGAGATGCTGCGGAGACATCCCCGGCTCCAGCAGACAAGGGTCAGGAGCTGATGAGCAATGCGATTCTTGATCCTCACTACCTATTTTTTTT
>JAGPOW010000261.1:255604977-255634492 GCA_030014935.1 Caiman crocodilus | reverse complement strand
CGGGGTTTGGGATTTACTGGGCATTATTTAGGGGACTTGATACAAGCAATCAAAAGCATTGCAACTTGGCAGCAGACTGCATGGACTGGAAACTCTACGGAGTAGACGACCCAAAACCCTTCATCTCGTGGGTAGATGTGGTTTGGTTTTGCTTGCGTGATGGCAGCTGCTAGGTTCTTCGGGGCGTGTTCAGAGCTCGCCACTCTTTACTGCTCTTAGCTGACTTTTTTTTTTTTAACAATGGGGTGTACTCCCTAAAACAAGGGATTTTTTTATGTGGTGGACCCAAAGGAGGCTTCATAAAAACCCAGCTTGACCAGAACCAGGGCCCACTGGGGCCATACTCTGAGACCAACCACCCAAAGAGTTTTTAGCAACGTTGTTACGTGACTATACATAGGCTGCAGATCAAGGGTGCGCGTGCAGCTTCCCCGGGTAGCTGTCATAGTTGTAGGAGTCTGAGAGTCAAGTCAAGAAGTGTCTGGGGTCATTAGCTGTTAGTTCTACCTCTGCTTTTGTGTCTCAAATGAAATCACCCTTCCCCAAGGAGCATTGCACACGTTCTGGCTTTTATATTCTTTTTCAGGGGCGACCGAGTCCACGTGGGTATTCATGTTGGCCATTGTACAGGGGGAAACAACTTTAATTGCTGCCTGGGGTGTCCATAGGGACCACGCATGTGGAAACTGCTTAGGAGATATGGCGTGTCTGGGTGTTTCCTGCGTGGTAGCACCCACTTTGTGCGTCGTGGAAAAGGACCACAGGAAGAGGGAGGGAAGGCAACTTGGGTAGACCATCAAGCTCCATGAGCGTGGAGACTGCGTTGCATTAAAACAACATGGTGGAGCCAGGCAGGGCGTCCGAAACAATACACTAGGCCTGTCCGGGATGGGCCATATAGCAGGGAGGCGCGTTATCCCCTGAATGTCTGAATGTGATTGTTTCCTTACCATAAGACTGGATTTGTGGGCAAATGCTTTTACCCAGGAGGAGGCAGCTGTGCTTGACATTTGCAGTCTGGGCATCACTAAAAGAGCCAGGACAATACGCTGCCCTTGAGCAGCAGCCAGCTTTCTCAGACGTAACTGAGCCGAGTATCACAGAGCCAGGAGAGCGTACAGCGTTCAGTGCGAGGGGCAAAAATCAGTGCTGATTGATTGTTACATCTCATTAAAGTATTTGGGAACAAGAAAGTCTCCCCTGTTTGGCAGCACTGACCAATACTCATTGTATGCAATGCGCAGGGAGCCATACCTCCCAGTTCCCACAATGCAACACCCGATGAATACAGCATGGACATGTCCTTCGCGCTTTGCCCCAGGCATCGCCCCCATGCACTTGTTTCTACTCCGCACGGAGCAAATCCCTGTAATGAGGCAACACAGCTAATATGATGCGATGCCCGAGGTACTGGACTAGCACCAGACTGGGAGCCCTCTGCTCATCCCCATTGCTCAGCGATGCTGACCTCCATTGTAGAATATTTGGAGATTTACTGACGGAAAAGGCCACATAAAAGTCACTGTTTGCTGTTCCCCAAGACCTCATGGAAGCTTCTTCTATAGAAATGCCATGAACCTGGTCTCCAGGGGGGATGGTGAGGGGATGACTAGCGTTCTCTGTAGACTTAGGCTCACCTGGGCCAAGACAATATCCAACCACAGCTGTCCCCCACACGGGATACCCACCCCGCCAGGGTAGGAGTCAAAGTGCTGGACTTTTCCCACTTCCATCTATGTTGATGCCCCATCCCCTTGGTACCTTGAGGATCTGCCAGGCTGGGAGAACCTTTCCAAGGACCTAGCTGAAGGGATCAATTCCCTGGTACCTACAGCGAGTTGGCCTTATATCCCCTCTCACGGCAGTCCCAGCCGACTGCACTGTGGCTGACAGCGTCAGATGCCCGTGGCCTCGCGTTTTAACTTCCTCCTTTATTTGCTGTAGGTCACCCTTGAGGTCTAGCTGGCTCGTCACAGGGGAAGTCACGTCATGACAGTATAGAGCAAACACGCAAAAGTCACGGTACTTTTTTAGCAATGCAACTTGCAGTTCACAACAAAAGTTATTTGACACTGCCCATCTAGCTGGGTGTTTAGAGTCCGAGTCAGTGTCCTGTCTCCCCGCACAGGCTACATCCGTTATAGGCAAAGCCAAATTAATCTCATTTCACCAATATGCTTAGTTCAGAGAATTAACAAAGATGAGATGCTCACTTCCATAAGGACAGTCCCGCTCAATCAGCCCAAAAGCTCATCTAGCCTGGTCTTTCTCCAACGGTGACAAGTGGCAGATGCTTTAGGGCAGTGGTTGTCAACCTTTTTTTCATTTGCAGACCTCTAAAAATGTTTGAATGAGGGTGCATACCCCTTCGAGTTGCAAGTGTGGGTATTCCCATACTTTTGATTGATCATAATCATCTTTTGCAGACCCCTTCGATGTAGTCTGTGGACCCCCAGGGGTTTACAGACCACAGGTTGAAAACCACTGCTTTAGAGGACTCAGAAATAGGACCTGTGCAGAGTCATCCATCCCTGGACATATCCCCCTCATCCCTCACTGCTGTATTTAATAGCCCTTCCTGGACCTGCCCCTCATCAAGGTGCCTAATCCCTTTCTGAACCCTTCCCCGTACATCCTATGGCAGTGAGTCCCTCAGGTTAATTACGTGCTGCATAAAAAGCACTTCCATACACTTGCTCTGTGCCTGCTCATTTCAATGGGCAGTGGCAATGCGTAGGGAGTGCACACGGGTGCACGTGCACCCCCTGAGATTGGCTGTGCACCCCCTGGGAGCACCAGCCGCCGTTTTGCCAGACCCCGCTCCCCGCACCCCGATCGGCAACCAGCCTCTGGGGGACCCTCACCCCCCATCGGTGATCTGGTGCCCCCCAGACTTGGAAGGCACCCGTTGCCCGTGTCATCAGTGCCCCCAGGGTCTGTACACAGCTTCATGAATATACATTGGGAGTAACTACTGAAGCTAGTGGAGCTACTGCAGAGCACAACTGATGTAAGCAGTGGAAAATCAAGGTTGTATAGAGAAACCTCCAGAAGTTGCAGGTTTGGGCAGGTGCATTATGGCCATGAGGAGCATACAGCCTTCTTTCCAGAGGTGTCGTGTATTCCCAGATGGGGTTTGGCTGCTTGGCATTTTACCTGGCTAGACTTGGTGAATCAATGGTACATATGGGGACAATAAGAGCAGCAAGCTTGGCAGCAGCATGTTGCGCGAACTGGATAGAGCAAAGAGGAGAGAAACAGCACTAGCCAAAGTCCCTTCCAACCACTGAAGGAGGAGTAAAAGTGCACCCAGGCATTTGTCGTGGAGCATATGACATGCTGCAAGTTTACACCTTATTTCACTGTACCACAACTCACCTCATAGTCCTCTGCTCAGGTGCTTATATGCATACACTGGGTATTAAATGCTGAGAACTATCCCAAGCATATTTCCTTGTGCCGATCTCTCCAGGTTGGGAGGACTTCTTTTCTAGTAGATCTGCATCCAGCCATATCCAGAAAGCCTGAGGGAAACACGTAGCATTCAGAAGTCTGGTATTTGTGTATGTACAACTACATATACGCAGTGCACAATGTCTCACTTGAAAGTAGAACAATGCTCCGATAACACGCTTTACAGTGCCTTTTAAATGCACCCAGGAGGTCCTATAACCCAGTCCTCGGTGAACAAATAATCAGCAAGTTCCTTTGAAAGTCACTGACCTGAACAAGTGCCACGGCAAGCTCTGTTTTCCCTCTTTCTAACCTGAAAGCGGCTCAGATCACATTACTTGTAATGTGGCCCCTGGCTCCATCCACCTGTCTCTGCCTCTTTCCCTGCTCCCTCTGTCATCTCATGCCTGTTGTGCTGGCTCTAAGGGCTGTAAAAGCTACTGGGGAAAACAAGGTGAAACACAGGTTAGTGTGGAGAAGGAGGAGGAAGAGCAGGTTGGAATCAGGGGGAGAGCATAAGGGTATTTAATGAGATTACATGAAAGCGGTCGGATCAGCGTTGGCAATGGGGGTGTCCCCAGTTGCATGGATGGGGAGCAGCTTGCCAATCTGCAGTTCTCTCCTGGGAGGTGCAGTCTTTCCCAAGGATTCATGTGACAGCAACTCCCAGCAATAGGTACATGGGTCCACAAGGCCAAGTCCTGGAATGGAAGCACTGCATGATCGGTGACTGGTTACAGCGGGGGTGTCAAACATACAGCCCGCAAGTTGGATCTGGCTCTGCGCTCCTCTCTATCAGGCCTCCCGGGTGACCAGAGGGCACTGGAAGTTGTGCCCCTGTTGGGAATGGTCATTGGTGACGCCCCCATCGGACGCCACCCTCCTGCTACTGCTGGGCCCCGCACCACCCTGCCTCTGCCACTGCCAGGGCAAGCATCCACCCCCTACCCCCACCACCAGCCCTTATGGCCGTCACCATCACAGTGGCCCCTGCAGCAGCCCTCATACATCGTACTGGATCCAGCCTGCAAGGAGCCCTTGGCATAAAGAAAGGATCAGAGGGTATTAGGATAAGGCATCCATCTAGCAGCTCTTAATGAGCACGTCTGGGGAGAACAACAGCTAAGTTAGGAGAAAAAAATGCGAGGGAGACTACAGAGTAAGACTGCAAGTGAGATCAGCATTAAGACTGGTCAGACTTCCTCAGTTTGCACACTTTCAAGGCACGTCTACATGTGCATTTACACCAGCTTAAATTTACTGTGCAGTAATTTACTGCGCCGTAAGTGGGAATAGGCCGGTGTCTGTACATGCAGGCATTAAAGTGCATTAACACTGTATGTGGACTGACTTAGGACTAAAGTTAGACCAAGTTAGTCCACACATACAGAGTTACTTTGCAGTAAGACATCTATACAGTAACTAGTCAGGTATAAATTTGATGCCTGCATGATACAGATATCAAATTTACGCTCGAGTTGGCATAAGTCACCATATTTACTGAGCAGTGCGGTGTGCACGTGCAGACACATGCCTGCACTGTGCCGTAATTTCAGTTACTGCGCATAAATGTGCACGTGTAGACGTACCTTCAGTGTCCCAATTAAAATTGCAAGGAATTCTTAGGGGGTGATCTCTTTTACTGGACCGGCTGTACAGCTGAGGTAGAGTTAGACAAGTTTTTGAATGCAAGACATTTTCCTTCAGGTCTGAGCAGTGAGAGTCAACCCAGTTGTCACGTGCGGATGAAAAGGATTACTTTCTAATATATATCATATAGACTACACGTACACGTTATTTGCATTCTACCCTTCCCGACAGAACATAATACACAGCATAAAAACCATTTACAATTTATATTAACTATAGACGGTGTGTGTTGAGTTACCCTGCTGTAATAGGAATAACTGCTATGTGGAAGCTGATAGGGCACCTTGCAACGTTTAGTGTTAGTTATTTATAAGGAAATGGTCTCCCTTGTCCCTGTCGGAGCTGGAGCTGGAGCTGGGGGGAGAAGGGGTGATATTCAGATGTCTTGCTGTAGCTCTAAAGCAGTGATTCTCAACCGGGGTGTCATGGACCCTGGGGTTTCAAACTGTCTTTTTAAGGGGGGGGGTGTAATAGTAGCACCATTAAGTGTTCCAACACCTACGCGTATCCTCAAGATAAACCCAGATATTTCCCATAGGAATCCATAGTGTCAAAAACATCTTGCCCTGATATGGGCTTTCTGAGTTCTTTGCAACAAGAATTGCTGTAGCATTTTTCTGTAGTTAAAAACCAAGCAACATGGAGCAGAGCTCCAGGTCTTGCATCAAGAGCTTTGAAAATCCAGCATTAACATATTTTCAAATGGACTGGTACTTTTTTTTATCTGTACAAATTATTTATCTATACAAATGCTATCTGTACGACAACACAAAACAAGGATAGAGTGTGAGCATACGAGCAAGTTGTTGAGAGAAAACCTATAGTGGGTGCATGTGTATGCACAGTTTAACTAGCTCCTCAGTAAAGTGTCACAGTCTATACGTGCACCAGTCTCAGGGCTCAGTAAATTAACTCCGCCATAAGATAGTACCGTCTCTGACAGTACTATCTCACAGCAGAGTCCGTAAGTGCGCTGAAATACACATGCACACTGACTGGAACTGGGGGCACAAGGGTGCTACAGTGTGGGTACTGTCTGCCACCTGGCCCCAAAACTGTAGTACCCTCATGTCCCAGCCAGCCCCTCCGCTGCCCAGTGCCACCACCTGGGGCCCAGGGCTGAACCCTCATGCCCACTGCCAGCCCGGGACTGCTCCAGCCCAGCCCAAAGCGCTGCAATCTCAGGTGCACATGTAGACACTGTGCCCGGGAGCAGCCAAGTCCGGTGCAAACTATACCAGAGTTTATTGCATTGCATTAATAACACGTGCAGGTGCACCCAGTGTGGACTTACGGTGCATCTGCTATTCTGAATTAACCATCTGTGTATACACTACAGTAAATGCAAGGTGGTCGACCTGCCATTCACTGATGAGCTTCCCCTTCTTGGAAAGGCAAACCCCATCTGGTGACCATCGTCCCTCCCACGTTATGTTGCTTCTAATTTAAGGTAACCAAAAAGCAGTCATCCTCCGTTCCTTGCAACGCAGCCCCAGAATGCCTGGCTCTCCCTGACAAAGTCTCCGGCCGGTTGCTCACACAGCCCCTTCAGCTTCCCTTGCACATGCCAATGCCTCTGCCCAACACACCAGTCCCTAATCCAGCCGCCCTCATGCTAGACCCAGAGCCTGCCACAATACAGGCTCCCAGGCAGTCACCTGCCTTTGCCCTCACTGCAGCCAGCTGTGCCTCTCCCAATGCCGAAAGGGTTAACTCTATACTGCCAGGCTAGGGATGCGGTCCCTGACTCCCCTCCCTCAAAGCCCCCTCCTCTGCTTCACATTTGCACAGGGGAAGTGCTGCAGGGCAAATCACTCCCGCTGCTGTGCGGTCATCTCTTTGCCTGGTGCTCCAGGGAGATCGCTTCCTTCCCTAGCATCCTATTGAAAGGGGAGCAGGGAGGGATCCAGAAGCAGCGTCCCGGGCAGTTTAAAGTGCCGTGCCTGGCTGCTGCTTCCTAAGGACTGCAATTCCCAACCAGGCACCAGCAAGCCAAGCTCGATCCCCTCCTGCCGTTGGGTTCCCTCCTGCCCTGGCAACCTCCCTGTGGGCCCAGCCACTGTACAGACCCCACGGACTCCAGCACCCACTCCCTCTCCCCCTGGCGTGCTGGCTTTGGTCCTCTGCCTTGTGTTTTACCTTTTTCCCCGTAGTTTTTATAGTGCTGGCACTGACTTCCCATTACTCAGCACCACAGACGCTGGGGGATGCAGAACTGGCAGGACAGACAACATGTGCTGGCGCCTGTCTTTATGTGTGAGGAGAAACCAGGTCTGCATTGCTTTTGCTGCCAAGGTACCTGAAAAGCCCTCCACTTGCTAATTCTGAAAGAAGAAAAGGTAAATGCCTGGAGCCAGCATTTTCCCTTAGCTGAGCTGAGGGCAGTGAGCATCTTGTCTGTTTACACGGCCGTTGCAATGCACAAAGACAGAAAAAGTGAAAGATTTTTTGCTATCTGGATATATCCAGGCTTGAAAGCGCCGTCCAAGAGAATCGCGCGTGCCTAGAAACTGTGGCTAAATCTCTCTTGGGTATTTGCCATCAGAATCGACTACTGAATTTAGCGCCACTTCGCATATGTCTGGAAGCTTGCTGTGGACAGTTTTTCCACGACCACAAGACTGCCAAGAGAAATGATGATATTTGCGCACTTGCAAGGGATTGACTCTTTTTTAATGTTTTCCAGCTTTTTTCTGTTTAACATCTGCCATGTTAGCATTCCCCTGTGGTGAAGGGAATCAGCTTTCTATGTCTAATTTTCAAACTGCATGAACTGGATGGGCCCTGCAGCTTATTGTAGTAAGGATGCACGGGTGCATGTATTTTTCTTCGCGGTCTCAGTTTCTCTCTGCTGACAGCACAGAGCCATTAATGCACTGTTTTACTCCATGCAGCTACTGTGTTTTCTCACGTTTAGTGTCACTGGTTTGTATGTCCTCAGCTCGTTGGATGAGTAAAGTATTATTACTAAGGTTGGATATTTGTGTCATAATTTTCATACATGTCCTGATTCAGGAAAACAGCTAACAGCCTGCCAAACATTAACAAAAGGAGAAATCCCCTTGGTTTATAGGATTTTGCCAACTTTGCATGCTTGGTTGCTTGGGGAAAGTGGAATATACATTGTGAAGTGACACAGTTACGCTGCTATAAGTATGCCAGACATCACTTTATAATGAAGTTGCTTTTATTCCAGAATAAGGGTGTCCACAAGGGGACTTATATTGGCATAGTTATACTGACACGTCCAGACTGCTGTATACTGGCATGCGTGTGCGTGCGTGCGTGTTTGTGTACAAGCCCTTGAAGGTTCACCTGCAGGGCTATATAGTATTTACAGAGGTTGTATCTGCACAAATGTCAGTAAGACAAAGTATCTGGATTTTAAAGCAAGGAATATTTTTTAAAGGTAACAGCATATTGGCATGCTTGGATACAGCTTCAGTGCTCATTGATTGCTATTAATTATCAGGAGCGGCAGCTTTTCTCTGCAGCTGTCAGATTTGGCCCTTAAGGCCCTGCTCCTGAAATCAGTGTAGCTGCTCCTAGGCTAGGTAGAAAGACAAAAATGCCCCTTACCTGGGGGCGCACACTTCTCACAAGACAACCACTCTCTCGCCGGTCTCTCAGTTCGGATTCTCAAAGGGAATTTACAAAGCACCTTTCATAGACGAGCCTCCGAACTCCACTTCATAAATCTACTGGATATAAAAAACCATGGACTAAATATTGCCATTGGATTTATGGCACATTATATAACCTGCCCGCCATCCGATAATCCCGGGTGACATCTTTACACTGTCCCAGATACATTTTATCACCTGTCGACATTTCCTTGGTCCCCTTGCCCCCTCAACCGGTCTCACACCTATTAACTCCTATCCCCTCTGATCTTCCCTGTCATGCATTTGCATTTTCTCAGGCCTGTTCTTTGCATATTGGCTTAAACCTGCATTCGGACACTAGAGAGAAGGCCCAGACCAGCAGACTCCTATGCCAGAGGAAGGGCACCTATCCCCAAAAGCTGGCAAAGAACAAGTTTTCCAACTATTCATTTGGTCCAATAAAAGATAGCACATTTACCCAAATAACCTTGTCTGCCTAGGCTAGGTACAGGCATTCAAAAAGCCCAAAGCTGAATCAAGCGGACTCGCATGGTTTTCTATAAGCAGCGTAGTTTAGATCAGTACCAACCACAACATACATTCGCCCTTGGAGGGGGCAGATTGCAAATCTTGGACCAGGCTCCACCATTTTTAAACCAGTCTACGCATGCTGAACTTCTGTTCTGTTATGGATGCAGGCTGGTTTCCGATCACCTATACTGGTAAAAATATGATGTCTGTACCTGCTAGTGGTAACGGTAAGTATGTGCATACTCACTTGCAAGGCAAGAGCCTTGTTTTCCACTTAGAGACGTAACCTCTGGCCACGGCGCCGTACTGGCAGCCCAGAGGGGTAAAGCTTAGAGGTAGAGAGGCTTTCCTCTTCTTGCCAGCCACATTAGTTTGAGAAACAGGATTCACAAGAGGGGTCGTGCAGAGCAGTCTAACCCATAGAGTCAGGCCATGCAATGCCCCACTACCTGGCAGGGGGGACACCATGATGATGGTTTCGGTCCAGGTGTTTTTTCATACCTGGCAGGGGAGATCCCCTTCTTCCCAGCCTGGTGCAGGTGAGGGTGGAGACCTGCCCATTGCACAGCAGGCAGGCACCCACCCCTGTGACAGTCTACTAGAGCCCCCCAGGGAGAGGATCTGGGCCACACAATTTATGGTGACGGGAGATTGCTCCTGCGCTCTCCCTTTAGCTTGCTCCGATTGCCTTTTGGCAAGGGACAAGCAAGACTAGGGGGCATCTGAACCTCAAGGCCTCTGGGCTTGCACGTGGGATACCTGCCATGGATATTTCCGCTCCCCGGACATCGGTCATGACGGTATAGCAGGGTATTGCCATGGTACTTTCACCCACAGGCTGAGACTAAAGTATTTCCCCTTCAAATAGCAATTTAATCCTGTTTCCACTCCTTTAAAACCACATCGGGGCTAGTCACAATCGCTTTTCAAATGCAAAAAGTCCCTGAAAGTCTGAGGACTGAATGCTTCACTGGTGTTAGCTGGGCGTTAAATCAGAAGCAGATAAAAATAGCGTTAGCCAATATTCAATTCAGTAAAAATGCCATCTCAGATCTGAAATACCAAAATCACTGTGAATTCACCTAACAACTTTAGCTAAAAGCGGGGGCAGAGGGGAGGAATACTTTCAAAAAATTAAATTCAAGAGATACGCAGACAAAATAGTTTCATTTTATGACCTGCATGATAAAGGTATGGCACATGTACAAATGAAATTTGGAAACACTTTCCCCTCTATCTCTTTCGTGGGGAATTAGGGGTTGTTTTTCGTTGTTTTGTCTCAACCTGAGAGTGATTTCTTTTTTGATTCGCTGATTCACACAACACACCAGAAACATGAACTATTCAAATAGGTTTGCTTTAAATATTGGGCTTTAAACCCGTCCAAAGCATTTGATATGGAAAACGGGTGAGCAGACAGGAGGAACAAGTGCTGTCTGGCGTGAATACCGGTGCCCATTTCCGTGTGCAGAGGGGGGCGACGGAAAGAAGAAAGAAGCTGGCTGTTAGCCAAGTGTGTTATCCAGGTCAGCAAATTACAAAAAGAAAATCAGCCCTAGAAAGAACCAGGCAAACTTGGTAATGTTCATTATGTAGCAAAGAACCAGGTTTGTCTGGGACCAAGGTAAGCTCGTGAAATACAAGCTGCCTCTTGTGCTCCACTGTTACAGCTTGCAAACTCCAGGCACTTTGGGGCTGAGTGTGAAAGGTTGAAGGACTCAATAAAACATGAACAAATGTCTTTTGAGACCACTCATATTATAGTGGGATATGGTTTCGCTGGGCTTTAGGGTTCCTAGTTCAGTTCTCGGTTCCTAGGCTTTGCTTGCGACTGGGCAAGCCGTATAGAGGGGAAATGGCGACTCCCCTGACAACAGCTGCAAAGCTCCCATTAACTTCAAAGATTTCACCCTTAATCTTCCTTTGCTTCAATTCCTAATCTGCAAATTATGATAAATACTGCCTTTCCCCCCTCCTCTCTCTCTGCCTTATTTCTGCTCTGGAGAGGGAAGCAAAGGCAGCAAGAAGAGAAGTGACCTGCACAACACAAAGCAAGCGAGCAGCGAAGTTGCAACGAGAAGTCGGGAGTCCTGACGCCTAGTCCTCATCTACACGGGGATGGCTCCAGCTACTGCTCTTCATTTATGACCACTCTGAGATTTTCCCCCAAACCCCAGGTTTCTAAATATGGACTATTCTTGGACCAATTGTATCTTGTTATTCATCAAACGGATTAAAGCCTGAAGATTTAAAAAAAAAAATAAGGAGAAGCATTGAGAGGAGCACGCCAAAAATAGGCACCTAACTGGGAAATGAAATGCGGAAAGAGAAGTGAGAGTATACCAAGGCCAGCTGAAAACCTCCACGAGTGAGAAAAAGGCCAACGAAGAAGACAACCTAGCAGAAAACACATGTGACCAAGCTTTGCTTGGCGTTTGCTCCAACGATAGGGAAAGATGTGAGCAGAAGAGAGGTTTGACAACCCCACCAGGTGGGTGCGATGGAGAGGAGAAGAGCTCTGGCACCGTGGACAGGGAACAAAGAGTGCACGCGTGCGCCAAATGTGCGAGATGCTTTATTCGAGGGGGGAATCTCACGGCCCATCCGAGCACCCACAGGAGACAGCCCGTCCCAGAAGCTGGGGGCCAGGGAGATGTGACAAGAGGCCACCCCTAAAATGGGTCAGGAGGTGTCACGGTCCAGCCAAGGCCCCTGATGAGACGAGGGTCTGAGGCACCTGGCCAGCCTAGGAGACACACAAGTACAACACGAAGTCGGGGAGGAAAGCTGGCCAGGAGCTCCCTCCAGCACCAGGGGAGGCTTGAGGAAAGGATGGCGCACGTCCGCCCCGACTGCGGGAAGGCAACCTCAGCAAGCGCCAGCGCAGCGAGCGGTCACTCCCAAGTGCTTCTTCTTGAGGTCCCAGCTGGCCCAGCGTGAGCGGACGCACACGGGCGAGAGGCCGTACCCACGCGCCACATGCGGCGAGCGCTTTGCATGGAGAGCCAACGTCCTTGCCCACCAGCGCACCCGCACCGGTGCGCCCAATGCCCCAAGCGCTTTGCTGACAAGTCCCAGCTCCTAGCACAGGTGGGCACACGCCGTTTGCCTGCCTGGACCGCAGAAGGGGTTTCACCCTCCTCATGCACCAGTGGGTCCGCACCCAAGAAAAGCCCTGCCCCTGCTTGCAGTGCAGCGAGGTCTTCTGCCAGAAGGCCAACCTCGCCTGCCCGCGCCCCTTCATCTGCACCGAATGGGGGGAGAGCTACGGTGCCCTCGGGCACCTGAGGAGGCACCAGCTGGGCCATGCTGGAGGGAGACCCTAGGTCTGCCTCCGGTGCCGGGGTGTCCAACACACCTATCCCACGGGCTGGATGAGTGATGCCGGACCGATTCACACACCCGAGGAATGATGCAGGGGCAGCCCTGCTGGCCAGATCAGACCTATAGCTCTCTCCCCTCATCACAGATCCAGCACCCGCACTGGCCGTCCAGGACCCAAGCTGCATGCAGTTTGCATCCTGGCCTGGGCAGAGCTGGGGATGAGGGCGGTGGATCTGGTGAACGGAGGGGACGGGGGGTCCAGAGTGGGACAATGCACTTGGTGAGACTAGGAGCTGGCAGCTGGAAACAAGCCTGGTAACGTTTCCCCCGGACGCTGCCCTTTCTGCCCCAACTCTGTGAGATTTATGAAAAATAGCTGTGGCACAATCGTAGCCTTGGTCCTGGTGTATAAAATAACCAAAGGTTGCACGGAGGATAAAGAGCTCTGGCTGGGTCTTTCCATTTGTGCGTGTGATGGGTTTTTTCCTCCCCTTGCACTGTTATAAAATCCAATAAGGGGTCGATTGCTTTGGCTGGGAGGTGTGCAAGAGGACCCGGGAGAGGAAGAAGTCTGGTGGACTCCTAGGCTGCCTGGATTGCAAAGCTGGGGATCAAGGCTGGAGAAGGGGCTGGCTGGGTAGGCAGGACCCCACAGCCCCTGCCCCACACTGGGGCCTTGCCTCCTTTGAGGACAGGAAGGGGTCACCACCAGCACAAGGGGCAGCCTCCAAGGTCGTGGGGCTGGCACGCCTCCTTCTTAATGCCGTGCCACCTGCTCCAACCCGGCAGCTGCTTTCCAGCGGGGTCTGAAAACAGCTTGCCTTCCCATTGCTCCCCCCTCACCATCCCAGTTTCCTTAGTAGGCATGTCATTTGTTCATTGGCATGTGCAAATATGCATCTCACCAGTACAGGGAGAGAAAAGCCAGTGCTACACCATATCAGCCCTTGGCTGCAGGGCATCTTTTATTCTGCAAGCCCGCTCACAAAGCAAAGCCAATCCTGTCCCTGAAGCAGGCAGCAGAGACCGGTCTCCCTTGCAGCAGTTCCTCCTGCAACCTCCCCATCTTTCCCACCTCCGTATTTAATACCTTTGGACTCCCTTTCCTAGCAGTTCCACCCTCAGCAGGGGGGTTTTCTGCACCCAGGACAATTTCCGTGGGCCCCTGCAGGGCCAGGCCAGTGAGGACCAATCGTCCTGGCAGGCATGTTACAATTTAGCTCAGCGCTCTTTGCAAGCGCCACGTTGATCCCTTTTCCCTGCTGCTCTGCTTTTTGCTTTGTGCTTCCTACTCAGTCTGGTGCTTTGCTTTCTGCTCCCTGCCCCGTCTGCTGCTGCGCCACCTCCCCAGTCTGCCCGTGCCACACAGAAGCTGCCCGTGCCACTTGTGGGACCCATGCTGCAGATTGCCCGTCCCTGCTCCAGGCAATGTGGTTGTGTCAAAAACCACCTTCAAAAATGCCCTGCTCATTCCCAAATCCAGATGGCTAGTGGGGGGTGCCCAGGACAGAGCTGGGACTGAACCACTTTTTAATTGCCCTCGTACCCATTCCTCTGGGCATCATCCTCTGCAAAGCTGGCAGTGGGACTAAAATGATGCCTCTGCCAATTATAACCCCCCTGGCCTGCCTGGGCATTCAAATACCTTGCCAAACTCGCAGGACAAGCAATGTGGCGCTGTGTGTCCGATTTAGGAGGCTCACTGCCTTATCACTCTGGATGTTGGGACAGGAAGACACAACCAACAATGCAGTTTTTCCAAACAGATCTAGAAAACGGGTTACACTATATTGATTCGTACCAGCCTTGCCACAACCCTTGTCCCGGTCTGACTGCCCTGTGTTTGTAAACCTCTGCTCAAAACACTCTATTTCCGGAATAAAAAATGGAAAGATACAAAATGATTATTCCCAATTTCCTTTACTCACGTTGCAGCATTTTAACAAAACTGGTAAAGTCAAGGCCCTTCGAGAATGAAGTCGTTTGAGTATAAAGATGGCTTATGCTTCTTATGCTGGTACATATCTTTCCATATGGGAAGGGAAATAAATGTACTAGACTCACAGAATCAGAGAAGTGGGGCTGGACGGGACCGCCAGAGTCATCTAATCCAACCCTGTGCCGGAGGTAGGATCCTCCCTATCCAAACCCTCCCACACAGATCCATAATCTACCCTCTAACGAATCCAACCATGGGGTAAAATTCCTCCCTGACCCCAACGATGGTGATCGGTCTGACTCTGAGCAGAGGGGCAAGACCCCCCTAACCGGGAACCTTCAACTTTAAGCCCCTTCATCTTTAAGTGCTGGCACAGCCCGGTCAAAATGCCCAACCTTGGCTGCAGTGCCTCTGAGGAAGGCATAAAAACACCAATTAAAGACCTTTTTTTTGCAAAAATCTTGTTGGTCTAATAAGAAGTATCATCTCTACTATGAGTCCTGATTGCCTTTTCCTCTAGACCAACACAGCTACAACCTGGATACCTAAAAACACCATGACACATGTAGCAGAAAGGTTGGAGGGGGAGGGTGCACCTTGATGCCAGGGAGGTTTAGGCTGGATGTTAGGAAAAATTTTCTCACTAGGAAGGTGGTGAAGCAGTGGAACGGGCTACCCAGAGAGGTGATGGGATCTCCAACCTTGGAGGTTTTTAAAGCCCAGCTAGACAAAGCCTTTGCTGGGATGATCTAGTTGGGGCTGGTCCTGCTTGGAGCAGGGCATTGCACTAGATGTGACTTCCTGAGGTCCCTTCAACCCTCATTGTCCGTGATTGTATAAGGCATCTTAATGCCGGCAGAATTGTGCGGCTGCACTGGGGGAACAGGCACCTACCTGGGAAACTGCGTGACTGTCTGTATAGCCCAGGCTGGACACGGGTCTGTTTGGACAGCCTGTTCTGCAAGTTGCTAGGAGTCAAGGCACCAAAAATATCCCTGTCCTCCCACACCCCCCCAAAATGTTCAAGCTTGCAGGAAAAGAAAAGAAAACCGTGCAGAACTGCAGCTCCCTTCACACGTACTGTTGTAACTTCATTTGAGAAATTGGTGGGGGGAGAAGGGACAAATCGAAGCCCATTACCTTAGTCCCATGCTAGGCTTCTGCAGAGCTTTGGAAGGAAAGGGTTACTGAGCACATGGAAAACTGAGTAAAATGCAACTTTGGGTTTACCGAGGGTAGATCGTGGCAAACTGATGCCTTCCTTGGTAAAACCCCTGATTTTCGAGATAGAGGTAGAGCGCATCTGTCTGACTTAAGTAGAGTGGACAGCAAGTAGAGCTCATCTGTCTGACTTCAGCAAAGTAGTTGATTATGTCGGTCCCAATGGGTAATTTTTAATGAAAATGAGGACTAATAAAGTCATACTACGGGCAAGGAGAGAGGGGAAGGAGTAGGCTAAAGAGGAGACACTGGCAGAGTTGAGTACAAAATACAGGCAGGCCGAGAAAGCTGGCTTGGTAGTCAAAAGGAAAAGACAGGCTTTAGGCTGATTAGAGCAATTCTTCAAAAATCAGCTAATGGCAGAGTGTCCTTCTAAGCTGGTTTTGTAGACCTGCAATGAAAAGACTTGGGAATGTTAGCCCAATTTTAGGGACGGGGAACCTGCGGTGCAGAACTGCCTCCACGCAAGATCACATGAGACGCTCGTGTCCGCGCCCAACTCAGCGATTCCCCGTCTGTTCCTCCACAAGCAAAAACTTCGTTCCCCAAAGATCCTGGAATCATCTGCTAGGCATGACTTCATCCTAATAAAGAAGATTCAGGGATCTGTTTGTCTTTTAACTAATTCTAGAAAGCGTGATCGAATCGTTGGGGACTTAAGCGGGGGAAAGAAAACTTTGGTAAAGGCTTTTTATATAGAGGCACAAATGAGGAGCGCAATTGATAGTGCGAGGAGCTGGCCCCTGGAGCGAGAGGCGATGCTTATTGCAATGCCCCGGCTCGGAAAAGCGATCTCCTTCTTTCTCTCCAGCCTCCTGACATCACCGGCGTTGAAAAAATGAGCAGCAAGCAGACAACAGCTGTCTGGGCTGCACGAACAATCCCATCACCAGGGACTACAACAGGCTTGGCAAAACTCTTGCTGGCATCTGGAATCAATAGAAACAAGCAACAAAAATCTTCCCGCGCATTTTTCATCTGTAGATCCCAAAGTGCTTTACCCAGAAAGTTGGGAACATTGTTCCCATTATACAGAAGGCAGGGTAGATAATGCACCACATATGGGCAGGGAAACAAATGAAAGCCCAGTGGCAGACCCCAAAAGTCCAGGATTCCTGATGCAGTGCCAGAGGTGGCAGGCTACAAATTAAAGTTGTCCTTATGCACTCGGGCACATAGATTAACTGCAGCACCGTGAATCATTGCCTCCCAGTCACCCTGCAACAATTGGATCTGCAGGGCCTGACAGTACATCCCCGACTCACAGTGAGTACCGCTTACACAAACGGCCTCTCGGCGCCGGCAGGAATCAGTATATAATCTGTTTCCATCATCCAAAAAACCTCTCTAGGCACCGCAGGAATAATTAGGGGTTCTTTCCCTGTGCCGCTGGTGGCTGCACTTGTTTTATGTGCCCCAGCAACCGTGAGACCTAGAAACGGACTGATTAGTTAACGAAAGCCGAGAGTCTCAGGGAGGATTTCACTGCCGTTCCTGCACGCGGGGCTGTAGGACTCCTGCAATGGGAGGGTGGAAGGGGCTTCCAGGTGGCTCATCCCCTGCAGGGAGACGGTGCCAAGCCCCGGTCCTGCATGCAGACGCAGGGCTTCAACTTTACACGTCTGAGTAACCCAGTTGCTTTCAGTGGGATTACTCCTGGGTGTAAAGTTCAGCAGCTGCACAAGTCTTGCAGGAGTGCGGCCTTGCACTCACCTGGATGAGGCAGGGGTGCCTGAACCCGTCCACCTGGGGCTCATCCAAAGCCCTTGGCAACCAGTCCTTCCACTCAGTCGATCAAGCTGTTAGGGAGCAATGTTGCCTGCTAAGAAAGTAGGGGGACTAGATAGAGAAACCCTCCAAAATGACCCTGCAGGACCTGGGTTCAATTCCCAGCTCTGCCCTTGCCCTGCTGTGTCTCCTTAGTCACTGCCAGGAAATTGTACAATCACAGAAATCCAACCCTCTGCTCAAAGCAGGACTGTCCCCAACTAAATCATCCTAGCCAAGCATGGAGAGCCCACCACCTCTCTGGGTAAACCATTTCAGTGCCTCACCACTCTCCTAGGGAGAAAGGTTTTCCTAATATCCAACCTAAACGCCCCAAGTGTTGCTCCTTGCTCTGTCAAATGATCTCCTAGACACCCATGATCCGTGCTGCAATGCCCCGTGACACACGCCTTGCCCACAGATGAGGCTGAGGATCTGTGCTCCGCCACTGCCTCGCTGGCTGCCCTTGCTCACGTCCCTCCACCGACTTTTCCCCGCCCGCCTTTCCAAAGTGCTTCAAGCCCTGCAGAAGCGCCAAACGTTATTATTTCTTCGCCCCTTCCCCAGGCAGCTTTCAAAGGCTTGCTCTCAGGAGGACACAGCCCTCAGGCCGCAAGAACTGCCCTTTTGCAGGGGCCGTGTCTCCTTCCAGCCCGCACCCTGCACCTGACCCCGCAACAACAAGCCGATACAGGATACAATTTTTTTGCATGCAGCTCCAGGCGCCGAAACAGGCCTGGGCGCTCCTAATGCAGCTGGTTAAGCCCGCTTCCTGCCTGGCTGACACTTCCCACACAGGCTGCCAAGCCTCTAATGCAAAACTGCAAGCGGTGGGCTCCCTGCCTCATCAGGACTACATCTCCCAGCAGGGCCTTGCCAGCGAGCATGCCCCCCGCGAGCAGCATCTGAGCGGAGGCGGTGGTACCAGGGGCATCCCAGGCTGGCTGGCCAAGCGACGTGCCCCTGTTGCAGCCCATTCAGATTCTGCCAGCTCGTCCCGCTTCCTAACCCCACTTCTCCCGGCATCAGCTCCTCTTTCTCCGATTTCCCTCCCCCCGGTAGTTTTTACATCACTGACACAGACTTCCTGTGAGTCAGCACAGCAGACATTAGAGAAGTAAGTGGGAGAAGAAGATGATGAGACAAAAGTGTGTGGAAAGGGGGAAATCTGGGCAATGACAATCGCTGAATTCAAACCTTCCCGCTGAAGGAAAGGAGACGCAGGTAAGGACGTGGCTACTCAGCTCTTTGGGGAGACCCTCGCAGAAAACTTCTGTGCATGTTTGCGGCAGCCCAGGACAGGCACCGGGCTGAACCAGGAAATGGCTGGAAGTTTTGGTGGCTGCCGTGAAACCAGTGTTGAAACAGGTTGGTTTTAAGGCAGAAACATTTTGCAGCTTGGAACCCATCCCCTTCCCCGGCCGCTGGGATTTTGCAAGCGAAATCACAGCCAGGGTTCCCAGCTTCCCTGTGAAAATGCAGAACCTGCTTGTGGTCTGGGGAGGGTAAAAAAAAAGAAAAAAAAGGGAGAGAGAAAAAAAGACAAGCACAGCAAGGGACAGTGAGCTCGGAAGGGCAGCCTGAAACGATGCTCTGGGGAAATTGCACCCTGCCCTGCGAGCGCTGGCTGCGGGGAGGGAGTCGCAGGCGTCGGACAAAGGTGACGTGCTTTGCCGAAGCCGCTGTGTGCGTGCGTGTGAGTGTGAGAGAGAGGGAAGGGAGATCAGGGCAGTCACACCACGGTGAGCAAGGAAGCAGAGTGAGTGATGCAGCCACTGGGGTTGGAGCGCCAAACACCTAGCGCCCCTGCAAATGCTTCCCAGACTAAACTCCCCCCGCGCAGGTGAAATGCAGCTGCTTCTGGGGTGGAGGGGAGCAGACCACAAACAACACAAGTTTGCAGGGCAGAGGTGGCCCCCGTGCTTTGGAGAAGTGCCTTGGGATCCCAGATGCTTGTGCAAAGGTCCCCAAATGCCCCACCACGGAGTGACCTATGGGGCATGAGGCTTATCGCCAGGTGATCACACAAGACGGGGAGGGGGAAGCTGAGACGGTTGGTGCTGTGCAGCGGAGCCGGCCGAGGGAGCCTGGCTGCTGGGAGCGCGGACTGGGAAGGGCTCTCGATATGAACCGTCCAGAGAAGGGACTTGTGGCACTTTAAGGGCCACGTGGCACTTGAGGAGTGAGGTGCCCAGCGAGGCTTCCAGAGCGCGTCCACACGTGCACATGCTAATGCACATTCACATGGGTATGCGGACCGACTCGGGACTCCCGTTACTCCCAAGTTAATGGAAACATACGGCATTAACGTGCATTAGTGCATCTACCTGTTCACTAATGCAATTTAGGTATTCGCACATAAATTTGATACCTGCTTTATGCACGTATCAAATACAGGCTTGAATAGCCTGCAATCACCAATTTTAAGGTGCATTAAGGGCATGCACACGTAGACCCACACCCTTACTGTGCCTTAAATCAAGCTAATGCACATTAAATGTGTTAAATGCACCTGTAGACATCCCCCGACACCTCCTTGAACCCACTGCCTGCAAGAGCGGCTCTTTCCAGGGTATCGTTCCCACCTGGTTCAGCAGGGGCTGGTTTCCCTTCACTAATGTATCTGATGCATCTAGCCCAGTGATCCTCAAGGAGGGTGCTGAAGCACCGTGAGGTGGCGTGAGATCCTTTTAAGGGTGCCGCTGAGTGCTGCACAATATTAGCACCTTTAGGTGTGCAAGCCCCTGCGCGTGATTCACAAGATGAACTCCGAGATTTCAAGTAGGAATCCATGGCGTCCGCGACATTGTGCCCTGTCAGGGTCTTTCGGAGTCGAATCGCTCCCTACAGTCAAGAACTGATCTTGCGAGGTCCCTTCCAGCCCTAGATAGCTGCGAATGAACAGATGAAAGCTATGAGCTGGCATTTTCTGAAGGAAGACTTCAGCCTTAGGAAAGATTGAGACCCACCGATCTAAGAGGATAAGAGCCTACTGCTGCTGGTGAATGGGATGACTCCTCCAGCCCCTGCTCTCCGCAGAGGGAGGGGATGGGGAAAGGGGCCATTCCCCCATCCCCTGGCCGGGCTCTGTCTTTCTTATCAGCTGTAAGTCTGAGCCGCACTTAGTTTCCCACTTAGCTCGCAGGAGGGAGGAGGAATTAGCCATCCTCTGTGTCCGAGAAGCCAGTGGCCCTCAGATACCCCCGACTCCTCCACCTTTGCTTTGAATCACGTGGGTGCCTGCTGTGAGGCTGCTTGTAGCCAGACTGGGCACAGCGGGGGCGTAAGTGCTAGTTTCATTTCTGCTTACTGTGGGTTGTGCTTGCAGCTGAGAGACAGACCCGGGCTTCTGGCCATTGCTCTCGCTTGCTGCCTGCTGGTGCTAGTCTTCGGGGGGGTTTTGGTGTGCGTGAAAAACGAACTCGCAGGCAGAGGGGTGTGACGAAAAGCACGGGAGCTCTGAGATGGAGCTCATCACGCCACGCAGGTCTGCTAGGGTCGGGGGTCTGCAGTGTTCCCGCGACTTACTGCAAGAAGTGGCGTGGTGCCGTTTGGACTAGTATGTCTTGCGTGCTTGCCACTGAGATACGCTGCTGCTGGGTGCCTTGCCGTGGCATGTGATGAGAAAGAAGGCTAGCGGAGAGGAAGCCGTGCTGTGCAATCCTCCCCGGGCCTCCGTGCTGCTCCACCGGCCGGATGAATAGTCACACCGAGGTGAATAGAGAATGGGTCGCTCAGCAGGGAGGGGGGCATACACAGCTGGCGTTGTTCCGTGGTTACAGCATATGCCCTCCTATGGCCCGGGGGAAGTGAATCCTTTGGCCCATCCAGCTGCACACTACCTGTTTCCCCTTTGCATACCACCACGCATGCAGCAGGACTGCTCATGCCAGGGGCACGGGCAGCCCGGTGCGTCCTGGCCCTCCTCTCTCAAACAGCCTCGTGACACCTCTCCCGTCCGCAGCGCGGGGAGCAGGTGCAGGTGCAACGCTCTCACCTCCCGTCTGTGCGGCGGGACTTGAGCTAGCAGTGCTTGGTCCTGCACAATCACCGGCCCAAAGGGCCCGCGTGGGGTCAGTGCAACAAGTGCTTGGCTACAACGCTGCCATAGCAGTGCACAGCAAGAGAAATCGCAGCCTGGTGCATTTCCCTCCTATAAAACCTGGGGCAGTAGGCGCCCATTCGAGCGCTCCCGTAGGATCCCGACTGTTCGCAATAGTTCGGCTATAGTCAAAGTGACAACCAACAGGTTCCTTCATTAAATATACCAAACTAAACGTGCAACCACAGCCCTGACTCTTCTCTGCCCATCTGCCTTCGAAACAGCATTTGACTGATTTTCTCTTTTTTTCCACCCAGCGATTTAAGGATCCATGAAAAGAAGCAAGAACGATTCTCCAAACGCGGGCAATGAAAACCGGCGTCGGCACTTCCGTTGGGTCTCAAACCCCTTCGAGCCATGGCAGGCCAAGAGAGTTGGAGGCCACGGTAAGAAAGACCCTTGAATGAGCTCCCTGCCAGCTGAGGCCCAGTTTCCAGGACACCCAAGAAAGGATGGAGAACCCGACGGTGATTAAGCTGGAGCTCAGCGAGGTGGAAGATCTGATCAGACACCCCCGGGAGAGGTCGTACACCTGCACTATTTGTGGGGACAGTTTTAACCATAAGGGTGTTCTGGCCGCACATCACAAGACCCACAAGGAGGAGGTGCTGGTAGACGGGCATAAGCAGGACAGAAGCATTGACCCAGCAGCTCAGCTGACGACCCAGCAGGTCGTGAAAATGGAAGAGGAGAGCAGCAAGGACGTCCAAAATCCAGCTGGAGACCTCTCGGTGTCTCAGGAAGCCCCGAGGAAGGAGAAGCCCCACTCCTGCCCTGAATGCGAGAAGAGCTTTAAGATGAAGGTGGATCTCACCAAGCATCTCAGGACTCACACGGGGGAGAGACCCTTCCCATGCACCGACTGCGGCAAGAGGTTCATCACCAAGTCGCAGCTGAAGGAGCACCAGAGAATCCACACCGGGGAGAGGCCGTATCCTTGCCCCGACTGCGGGAAGAGCTTCACCCAGAAGTCGCAGCTCATTGTCCACCGCCGAATCCACACCGGCGAGAAGCCCTATCCGTGCGGCAGCTGCCAGAAGAGCTTCGCCGACAAGTCTCAGCTGGTCGCCCACTGCCGCATCCACACCGACGACCGCCCCTTCCAATGCGGGCTCTGCAGCAGGGCTTTCCGCCAGAAGATCACCCTGATCAAACACCAGAGGGTGCACAGCGGGGACGGGGCACGCCGGCGTAGCGGTCCCGGGTCCCTTGCCAGCGACGCGTCGCGGCTCATCGTGCCCGAGTCCACGCCGGACGGGGGGAGGATATTCCGGTGCAGCACGTGTCGGAAGGCGTTCAAGAAGAAGTCCATCCTGGTGACCCACCAGCGGATCCACACCGGGGAGGAGCCGTATTGCTGCAGCGAGTGCCGGAAGGGCTTCCGCCAAAAGATCCACCTCATCCGCCATCAAAGGACCCACGCCCGCGTGCGTGCCCATGTCTGCGCCCAGTGCGGGGGCAGCTTCAGCAGCAAAGGGGAGATGCTGCGGCACCAGAAATGCCACCACTCGAGCGAGGGGCCCCACACGTGCAGCGAGTGTGGGAAGAGCTTTAGCCAGAAGGTGGGCCTCACAGCCCACCAAAGGGTCCATGACAGGGAGAAGGGGGCTTTTAAGGGGAGCCCCAGTGAAGCAGGCGCTCACCGGGGCACAGAAGGGAAGCCCCCTGCCGAAAACGGGGCAGGCGGTGGCCACCAGGTGGACTCCTCCGCAGCGGTGCCACGGAAAGGCGAGGCTTACACGTGTGCCCAGTGCGGCAAGACGTTCACGAAGAAAGGCAACTTGGCCAACCACCAGCGGGCCCACGCGGAGGAGCGGGTGCACCGGTGCAGCGTCTGCAGCAAGGCGTTCAGCAAGCGGGGGGAGCTGACGAAGCACGAGCGCATCCACACCGGGGAGAAGCCCTACGCCTGCGGGCCGTGCGGCAAGCGCTTCACCCAGCGCACCCAGCTGGTCACCCACCAGCGCATCCACACGGGCGAGAAGCCCTACCCGTGTGCCGACTGCGGCAAGCGCTTCATCGACAAGTCCCGGCTCACCGTGCACCGGCGCATCCACACCGGGGACCGCCCCTTCCCCTGCGCCGTCTGCGGCAGAGGCTTTCGCCAGAAGATCGCGCTGGTCAAGCACCACCGGGTGCATGAGAGGGCCAAGCTGGACGGGCCCCCTGCGGGCGAGCGGGCTGCGAGCGCCCCTGAGGACAGTGGCGGCAAGGAGCACGGGTGCAGCCAGTGCGGCAAAGGCTTCAGCACGAAGGAGAACCTAGCCAGCCACCAGCGGCTCCACGCGGCCGAGAGGCCCTTCAGGTGCGAGGAGTGCGGGAAGAGCTTCACGCAGAAGGCGCAGCTGGTGGTGCACCGGCGCATCCACACGGGCGAGCGCCCTTTCCCCTGCGCCGACTGCCCCAAGAGCTTCATCGACAAGTCCCGTCTCATCGTGCACCGCCGGACGCACACGGGTGAACGCCCCTTCCAGTGCGCCGCCTGCGGGAGGGCCTTCACCCAGAAGATCGCCCTCACCACCCACCAGAGGGTCCACACCCGGGAGCACAAGCCAGCCCAGGAGCTCTACAAGTACTCCAAGCGCGGGGAGACCTACAAGGCTGAGACCGGGGCGGAGTGGCCGTTCCCCTGCCCGGTGTGCGGCCGCGGCTTCCGCAAGGAAATCGCCCTCATCACCCACCAGAGGGTCCACACCAAGTACGAGCCCAACCGGTGCAACAGGTGCGGGCACGTCTTCCCCGACCGGGCCCAGCTGCTCCTGCACCAGCCCTCCCACGCCGAGGACCGGCCTTTTAAATGCGACACCTGCGGGAAGGACTTCAAGAGGAAAGAGATCCTCATCACCCACCAGCGCGTCCACACGGGCGAGGCACCGTTTAAGTGTGTCCAGTGCAGCAAAAGTTTCTCCCAGAAAGCCAACCTCATGAAGCACCAGCTGACCCATGCACGCCGGGGTCCCTTCATCTGCTCGGACTGTGGGCAGAGCTACACCACGGTGGGGCACTTCAGGAGGCACCAGAGGAACCACCTGAAGAAGAAGGACCCTCCCGCGGGTGGGAAGGATGCGGCCGAGAGGCCCAACGCGGGCGGGGAGCGGCAGACGGGCGAGCACAACGGGCCCGTCATCGTGGTGAAGGCGGAGGTCAATGCAGACAGCTACGAGATCCTGCCGGCCCCATGATGCCCGGTCCCTAGCAGAGCAAGATGTGCTTACAAAAACCTCATCCAGCGGCTCATGCAGGAAAGGGAGCCCAGAGCCCACTCCCGGCGCTGCCAACCCAGAGCGACCTAAAGTCAAGGCAACCTGGAAACCAGGGCACGGTCGGCTTCAACCCACCAGGTTTCAAGACGAAAGCACAATGCGCTGGGGGTTGTCTTTATTTGCCTTCCGGCTTAGGAGCCTTCAGGGGATCGCGCTTACAATTTTTCTCTGCCCCCGCATGGGAGAGAAGCTGACTTATTTTTTTTAATGAAATCTGTGATTTCTGAGACACGCACTTGACTCCAGAAGCTGGAGATTTAAGGGAGGGAAAAACACCAAATATTATGGGAGTCAGCAACACTGACGGTCCGCAGGGGCTTCAGTGGAAGCTGGATAAGAGCCCGTGCCCCAGCACTCAGCTGCAGACACCAGAAGCACTAATTCATATTCAGCCTGCCCTCCCGAGTCCCAGGTAGGCTTTGGGAGAACATCTTCTGCATCCTTCGATCCACAGAGCAAGAAAGAGAGGAAGACAATACCCAGGGACCCCATAAGGGTCATGCCGAGCCCTATCGAAAGTAGTGAGGCTCTCTAGGGGATGCAGATGTTCTCAAGCGTGGACCACGCTGCGGGAGTGGGGCCCCGGAAAAGGAGTACCTGCTAGAAGCTGACAGTGGTTTTTTTCAAAGTCTGATGCTCTAGATGATCACACTTTAAAAAAAAAACTCCTGCGTGGTTTTTATTTCACGCTGGGATCACTGACATTATTTTAATTTTTTTAATAAAGGCAGGTCACTGCAGACACAGCTTCCACGCGATGCTATGGTTGGGAATTGAAACAGCTGTTCCTCAGCCTGTCTGACCACTGCCGCCTTCCTGGTTATTTCTAGGGTGTGCCAAGGTGTAAACCTGGAGTAACGCAGGGGGAAAGCAGGCCTGAGATGCTTCGGACCCTCAGCAGTCGATGAGCGAGTGGAATGATGTTGGAAACAGGCCACCTGATACCATGCAGCATCCACTCCATGATTCCCACAGCTCTGGCACTCCTGCACCCAGAGTATGGGGTGTACTCAAGGGAGCATTGCTAGGGCTGATGGAAGGCCCTGCAACTTGTCTTCTCTGCCTTGCATTTGAATTCCTAACCCTAGCATTGCACTGACATGCATAAAGCCCCTCAGAGAAGGAAATACGTGGCACAGTCCTGAGACCCAACAGCGCAGTCCTCGAGGCGTGACGCTGCCCAGCCTGCCGACCCCGGAGCACATGCAAGGAGGGGTTGCTTATCCCCACCCCGTGCTCTTCCCCTTCATGGTTTCAGGTCTTGCTGAGCACTTATCCTTCCATTGCTGTCTAGTCCTATGGATTAATGCTGCTGAGATTGCTAGGTGAAGCCAGTGTTTCCTAGCTCCATGCGTCTCAGCTGAACACGAGCCCACAAAAACCCACTGAGTCCCCGCAACGTGGAGGAGCTTCTTTCCACTCCGGGCTGAAGGGAGCAGTGGTATATCAGACACATTCCTCATCTTTTTTTCCACTTTGGGCCATCCCAATGGATATTCTGCTCTCACCATCGTCCCCCGTGCAGTGGAGATGGTAGCAGAGCTCACGGTAGTTTGGGAAATAGGCCAGTCTTCTGCTGTCTCCTGTTAAAAGTGTTAGGACTTGCATGAGAGGCAGGAGCTTTATTCCTTAAGAGTTCACATATTCCCCTCCTGAAGTCATCACGCATCAATGGGGTGAGAGGGAATGTCCCAAGGGACATTGGCTTCCAGGGACTCTTCCACAGCTGCACACATGCCAAGAGAGTTCCCCGGTATCCCTAAAATGTTCC
The DNA here is from genome assembly GCA_030014935.1 of Caiman crocodilus. Classification (NCBI taxonomy): domain Eukaryota; kingdom Metazoa; phylum Chordata; order Crocodylia; family Alligatoridae; genus Caiman; species Caiman crocodilus. Next base: position 255,607,866 of record JAGPOW010000261.1, on the reverse strand, counting down.
TCTAAATCCCTTCCAAATCACACCAGCATCACGAAGCACAGGATCCCATGGTTGGAAGAGACCTCTAAAGTCTTCTTGTCCAACCCCCAGCGGTCCAGCTGTGCAGTGAACATCATTTTAAGCACATGAACCATCCTAGAGGGGCTTAAGAGTTAGACAAGCGTGAAAGCATTTGCAGGGTCAAGGCCTCTATGATACGTCTCCTTCCTTAGTATTAGCAGCCTTGATTTCTTCGGTGACTTACGGTACCTGCCATTCTTCTGCCTGTAGCTAATGCTGCTCTTTCAGCCTCTGCAAAAAGTCAGTTTTATTCTTATATTCTTTTATTCAGTTTTTTTTTGCTAACCGCAGCAAAGAGCTCTGCCGTCACAGGGGACTCAAGATGGTGAAATTATTCATTGCTGTAGTCAACAGTCCATTGTAAAAGGACATGCCCCAGGCCGGGTTTTAAATGATTTTACCTGGTAGCCTGTGCAACGTCTGCCTAATTCCAGAGCTTGCTAACAAATTTAAAAATCATTCCCTTCCCTTTTATTCAGTCCCAACGCAGAGAAATTGGCAACAGAACGTCTCGAGAGCAAGCCAAGGGTGCCAATGGAAACCAAAACACCTGACACAGCCATGCAAAGATAAACCATATGGAAACAACAAGATGTTTTCCAGAATTTGGGGGGTGTAAAAGCAACTTTCTGTGCCAAATATTCTTCAACCAAAAACTCCTGGTTGGCTCTATTGTGCTTCTCAGTTTGTAATGTAGAGATGCAGAGTTATCTCATATCTCCTGGAGCCTCGGTAAGCAATCCCCCTGATCTCTGGGTACCACAGCAGTGTGAATAAGTTATCCAAAAACTGCAACCTGTTTTCTTCCCTTCTATAATGAAGTCTGACTTCTCTAATTGGGTTAGCATCTTGCAAAGACTCCCCAGTTGCCACGAATATATTCGAGTTACCGAGTGTTTGGGAACTGTTCATTTGGCGCGTGTGACTGATCACAAACCACACGGGATAACGTGCGCTCTGTGATCAGAATAACGAGTTTGTTTCCGAACAGGAGAGAAACCAAATGATGCAGAGCAAATGGTTGCAAACACGAGGCACGCAGATAAGGAACAGACACTTCCCGAACATCGGTGATCACAAAAACCCAATCAGACAAAGCTCCTCGTGAACTCTGTCGAGGGATTTTTTTGGTCTGCTCCAGAAACGTGTGACTCCAGGAGGGATGAATTAACAGAAGTAGACGAGTTCTTAAGAAAGCAAAGAGGCTGTTTTCCTGCAAATGTTGCTAGGGATGGCAACACCACCAAAAGCAGAAGGGCTAGTTTTCAAAGACACCTGCAGGAGTATGCTCAGCTTTCTGTGAGGTTTGTGGGATCATTTAAGCCACATTGGCAACTACATTTGAGAAACGGGCCTCGTTCTAAAGAAATAAGGTTTATTTGGGGGAGGAGGGAGGAATGCATGGGTGCAACACCGTAAGGTGAAAGTATCCAGAGACACGACTTCTAGTAAATAGGACAACAGGAACAATAAGGTCTCACTCCTGCCAAATAGCATCCGTACAGATCAGACCTGTCATAGTCTGCTAAACGCCCCAGCTGCTGGGAACAGATTCACTGGAGAGGTCAGCAACCACCACGACTTGCATCGATTGCTCGTCTCGAGCTCCTGAAAAGGACAGTGGGATCTCACCATGCCTTGACTTACAAAAGTGGCCCACCTGTGTTGCACAGGCTCACCCTTTCGCGAAGGGTTTGTAGGATCGGTAGTTCGCACAAGAACGTCGCCTGCTTTTTACGGGGCACCAGCCTGCCCGCAAACGAAGAAGAGGGATGAGCGCTGCAACGTTGCTAACGATGCCGAAAAGGCTCTTTTGGTTTGCAGTGCTAATGAACTACTCCGCATTATCGCTAGCCCGGTTGGTATCGGAAAGGAGACGTCTACACCAGGGCAGGAGCGTATGCCAGGAGAGGCCGAAGCATGTCCCACGCCATGCAAGCCCCATCCATCAGCATCTACAGGCATGCTCTCAGCCCGGGTGCTTGTTGGCAAAGCTGTTCCAGGCTGAGACCCCGTGACTGCTTTCAGGTCCCCAGGAGATTGGGAGCTTGAGAGCAGCCTCAGAGGTGTGTGGGGCATGCGGAGGCCTGGTTTGCCTGGAGAAGCCCCTTGAAGAAAAGGTGACGTTGGCTGAGACTGGGAGATAGTTTCAGCTTTGTGAAGAGGACAGTATAGTTCACACAATGTGTGAGAGTGTGTGTGTGTGTGTATGTGTGTGTGTCAGGAGGATGTTCGATTTCCCTGATACATTTTTAAGTCTTTATTTATTATAATCCAGATTGTATCACTGAAAAAGATTAATGAACTAGCAAGAACTGTGGACCTGACCTGGGAACGCACTTCTTCTCTCCAAAATCTAACGTACGAGTCGGTGGTCTTACTTGCCGTTCTTTCCTAGGTTTCTTTTTATAAAAAAAAATAAATTAATTACGTTTTTTTCCCGTAATTCTTTTTAATCAAGTCATTTCCTTCCATGCATACTCTGGGCGGCACGCAAGGCGATCCTAATACTTATCTACCTCTAGCCTAGATTTTTATTGGATTCTTCTGATTTGCTTCTCGTTTTTGGAATAAAAGGCTTTACTAAACTAATATGTGCCATCTCATTGCCGTACTTTAGTTGGCTTAAGCTGGACTGAGATGGGGGGGGGGGAGTGAGGTTTGAAGACAGGCATGTGGGTCTTTGCCTGGAGTCCCAGCTGTATAACAGCACTGAACAGAGCTTCTTGCCAGGTGGAGGCTCATTATAGCAACCCTGAGCAGATCATGCATCCTCTCTGAGCCTCTGTTTACATGTCTGGAAAATGGGTTTAATACTTGCTCATGGTG
>JAGPOW010000261.1:255590582-255603840 GCA_030014935.1 Caiman crocodilus | reverse complement strand
GAGAGGAAGCTGGAAGCAACTGGAGTAAGTTGTCGAACCTGGTTTGCTGGAGGTTTTTAAGCAACGGCTGAGCGGGCATGTGCTTGGGCTGCTTTATGAATAACACACCCTGCATCTGTACGGGGGGGTTGGACTCGATGACCCCAAAGTCCTTCTGACCCCGTGTTTCTGTGAAATGGTGCACTATGGATAACCTGTTCATAGGAGAAGATGTCATCTAATCTCAGATGCTTAGGCCAAAATTTAGCACAGGACTTCAGGCCATAGAGAGGACTGGAACATCCTCTATGCAATGCCTGGGGAGCATGAGGCACCAAGGACGGGGATCCTGAACTTCCAGTGCAATGAGCAGGGACACGCCTGGATGCAACCGGTGCCGACAGCAGAGGTACGTCTAAAAGACGGCCTTTCTTCCGGCTGAGCTGCCAGACAGAGGGCTGCAGGGAGCCACCCTTGTCCACACGGGACCCCCAGATGGGGGAACTCACACTTTAAACACTGGATCTCATAGTTTAAAGAGTTTAAAGGGCTTCTTGCTCGCAGATGAAGCCTGATATGCTGGAGGAGTGTGGGGAGTCCTGGGTTGGAAAGCCTCCTTGGTGGACCACGCCTGCATTTTGCATGGAGTAGCAATTGGATGCCATACAATTGGAAACTAACAGTGGGACAGATGAATTGTTAGAAAGGAACACCTTTCCTCAGTTTTTCTTTAATGCCACACAGTGCATCTGCATGTACATTAATGTGCCTTTTCTCATGTGCATTTAATTTAGTACCTTTATGTACTAAATCAATGCACATTGTGCTGCACGGATGCACAGTAGCACATTTACATGCTTTTTTAGTGACACAAAGCACAGTAGACTATTTTGCTGCTCATTCGTCTAATATCACTGGGGTTTTTTTGCTTTAATGAGCAATTTAATAATCTGCGTATTAAAGCGCACATGTAGATGCACCCACTGATAAGCATGTGACAGCAGTGGGAGTCTTTCACAGCACATCCGGAACAGGATCAGACTAGTCATCATCTAATGCCAAAATGACAGATTTCAATTTGGAAAAACTTGAAGGAAGAAAGATTCAGGTTTGCTAATGCTTTGTCAGTTTGCCTTTGGGTGAACCAAAGTATTTTGCCTCGAGTCAGTTCAGCATCAATTTGTCTTTGCTACAGGAGCTGAGCGTCAGGTGCCTCACCTGCCCGTTCTCCTCTGGGAACTAAGGTTCCTGGCTGGACTAATTGCCCAGGACGCCTTGCAGTCTTTCCTCAGGTTTGCTTGCCCTGCAGAGCAACCTGTTCACCAGGCCATGCATGCTCCATGTGCTGAAGCTCGGCTCTGGTCCCAAGGGGCACCGTATTCAGAGTTGTGTGCGGATATGAAGCATGCAAACTGCTATGCACTTACCTACAGCAAAGTGCAAGTCCTCCTTCACCCTCCACCTGGCAGCGGTGTCTAGATCTGAGCCAGAAAGATGGCATGGCTATGCAGGCACAGTGCCCCAGACAGCACCATCGGGAAGCTTGCTTACCTGCTCCCATTTCACATGCGGCAAATGCAAAACTGAGGCCGTGAAGCTGCTCCATGAGCACCAAACACAGGTCTCAAGTGGGGCATGTCACTGCCCCACTTCTTGATGTGGTGTGTGGAGAGGTGGGAAAAGGTATCTTTCCAAATGCTACCTTGAGGAACACCCTGGAAACCCTACAGATCTAGCCGACATGGGCAAGGAGGTTATTTTCGCGTCCTCCTTTCTTGCCATTCAAAGCAAAGCCATTACATTCCCGGGTCTGTGTGGAAGATCAAGTGTTCCTGGACAGGTTAGTTCCTTTCCTATCTGCATGATCAAAGTTATGTAAAAACTTTTCCTTCATGCATCAAGATGGGGTTTCATAAGCAACAAACCACATTAAGTCGAATGCAATAGCTCACCAGCTTCCCTTGATTCCAGGGAATTAGTACAATTAATCCGTGGGCATTAGAGTCCAGCAGGGCTTTGCTCCGTAGACATCATATGTATTTATTATTTCATATCTGGTTCCCCATAACAGAAGATTAAATTGCTTTTCTTTTTTTTCTTTTTTTTTTGCAAACAGTTGGGAGATTACCTTTCTGTTTAAATTCTCTTTAGAAGGATGTTCTTTGCTAACAAAGGAGGGGAAAAAAGCCTTTGGCAATGTCTGCTTTATTAAAAGATGCAATCGAGAGCTGATTATTATCTGAACATAAATAAAGAGCCTCATCCAACTTCTCGGGAGTCATTGGAAGCACTTTTATGGACTTCCCTGGACAAGGGGTGAAGCTTATATGCTTCTTTCCACCCGTAGCACTCAAAGCATTTCACAAAAGGTACCGTTATTCCCACTTCACAGATGAGGAAACTGAGGCACAGTGAGCAGTGACTCATTCATAACCACAAAGCACAAAACAGGAAGAGAACCCAGGCTGCCTGACTCTCGGGTCAATGCCTCTGCTATTGGACCTTACCACCAGCCTCCCCCACATTTATTTCCTATCGCTTCTACTTTCCTATATCAGACGCCTGCCAGTAAAAGGAAAGGGTGCCATACAGAGAGGGTACAGTGAGATTTGCTTGCACACAATGGCTTTCACTCCAGGGTCTGTTGGCCTCTGCAGTGCTCCCCAAGGCAGAAAACACACATCGGTGCAATCTCCTCACTTCCTGCAGAGCATACTGGGCATCCTCTGTCACTTGCTTGTAGACCTCTACATCCTTATCCAGCTCTGCCCCCTCTCTTGTCTCTAAAATGCAGTGTGCAGAACGGTATACAACGTGCCAGTGGAGGCCTAACCAGACCTAAGAGTGGTCCTATCAACTGACCTGCCTTACAGACTTCTGTTAATGCAGCCCAAAAATGGTTTGAGGGGGGTTTTTTTGCACAATGGCAACACATTGCCACTTCCTGGAGGCATCTACACATGCAATTAGCACATAGCAATAAGCTCTGGCACATTTGCACTGGAGTTTATTTCTGCCAGGCACAGCATTTACATGTGTGCCTCGGATTGCAGCACGTTTGGCTGGGATGGAGCAACTCCAGGCTGGCAGGGGACTGGGGTTGGGGAGGGGGGTCAGCCTACCCTCAGTGTGCCTGGAGGGGCTTGATGGCTGGGGCACGCGGGTGCTAGTGTGGGGGTAGGCAGGCAGGCAGCCCCGCACTGCAGCACCCTCCTGCCCCAGCTAGCCCCATTCACCATCTAGCTATACATTCAAGTGCACATAACTCCTCTGCTATAGGATAGTACTTGTCCCAAGCAGTGCTATCCTACTGTAGAGTTAATTAATTTACTGTGCCCTAATACAAGTGCACGTGTAGACAGGGATGCTATACTGTGGAGCTAATTAGTCAACTCCAAGTAATGTGCACATATAGATGCCCCCTCATCCAAAAGATCCTTCCCTTTAGTGCTACCACCCAGCCCTACTCCACGCTCGTGCATTTCCTTTTTCTTCCCGAGTTTTAACTTGGTTGAAATTCATGTTGCTTCGAGGCCAGTTCTCTACTTTATCCAGATCCCTTTGAATACTGCTTTTATCCTGCAAAAGCTTTGCAAGCCCTTGCATTTCTGTGTCACCTGCAAACTGGATCAGGCAGCTCTCTGCCATATCCAGGTCATTCACGAATGTGCTAAGCAGCACGGAGCCTGAAAGAAACCCCATTTGAGACCACCTGCTATTTGAACATCGATCCATTTATAGTTACTCTTTGGCTGTGGTTATTCAATCAATGATGCCTCCAACCAGCAGTAATTCTACCTAACCTCAATTTCTCCAGTCCACTGGAGGTCCTGATCCTTACTAGGAGGCTTTAGATGCTACCAGAGTGAAGGTAAATAATGGCATATTCTTGTCTGAGAGCCAGGACATTGATCTTTAGTATCCAGGGTGGGGACCTCCAAAGCTGAAGGTAGTAGACTCTACAGCCTGTGCTAAAGAACAAGCCCTTCCTAAGCAGGAGCTATAACAAACTCGCATCTTTTATTCATCAGACACAAAGTCTGAATGTCTCTGGGTTGCACCCAGAACCAGCCTCTCACTCAACACATCATTTCCATCTCAGCGAAACTGGGCGTCCCTTCTGATGAAATCCGTTTCCCCAGTCACTAATAATGAACAGCTACCCCTCCTGTCTGCTGAGAGCCTCTAATCGCTTGGAAATAAAGCAGGTCAAAAAGTAGGACAGAAAAAGGGGACAAAATCATGCTTTTTGACAGGTTTGCCGTGGTTTTCCATCAGACTGAAAAAATATTGACCAGTCTGATTAGCAGTTGAAAGCCAGGAGGAAATGTGGTGGAAGTGTTCCTTATTTCTAGATCAACGTCCAACACTTGCAAGTGTTTCAAGAACTCTCCTTGTGCCTTCAAATCTCACCTGATCCCAAAAAGCATTATTCTCATTTTACAGGCAACGAGACTGCAGCCTTACCTAGAGAGAGACATTGCACCAGTTTGGCCAAAAGCAGATAAAGCCTGCTCCCTGCCCTGGTGATGGCTATTTAAAATGGTCTTATCTAGCTTTATTTTGCATGGGTCTATTTACATACTGATTGCTGGGATCTTTGGGAAAAAAAAGACACCTGTCATACTGATGGGGACAGAGTGCTAAGTATTTATTAAAACTTGGCCCTTCTCTGAGTCCCTAAAGGAAAATTGAGCTCTTTCAAAGACATTGCCTTGACGGTAGAAGTAGGACGTTAAACTCCATATGTTAGAAGCATACCGATAAAAACCTAGGTCAAGCAGCCCCAGGCAGCCTCTAGCCCGGAAATGGGAACAAACTAATCATCACCCACCCGATGCAGTTTTCCATCTCCAGCAATAGTTAATGCCCAGGACGTCAAGAGAAGGTGCACATTTCCCACCGTGCTTCGTGGGTTTGCAGGGCTGCACTGGCGGCAGAAATTCCTTATTAGCTGCAGTTCACGAATATTTCACCATTGCAAAACCTTGGATCCGTACCGCTGATCGTGACTTTTGCTCTTCCTAAATCTCTCAGATGCCTTCTGGATACTTTTCGGTGCTGGGGACCGTATCCCATTTCAATTCAATCCCTCCTTGACTGCAAGATGCCTTGGGGGTTAGCCTGGCATAGATGACACCTACTTCGAAGCAGCTGTACGTTTGCTGGCAGACTTGAGTTCATTTTTCATAGCTGTATCCGAATGAAAAGGAAATGAATGAGCAACGTTTCCCCATCTGCTGATCAGGGAGATAGCAGCAGATTAAAACCAACAGCAGCATGTTACATGATCAGCCAGGACATGAACATGGAAATGAGTGCGGCAGAACAAGGCGCTGGATGTATCTTTGGTGGTCTGCCTATAAATATGGAGCCATCTCCATCTCCCTCGGAAAGGTGAGATGCAGGTCCAAGCGAGGATGCAAATCACAAGGGTTTAAAGCACATCTGTCTGGCTTGCCCTGGTTCCCTGTGATCTTTTTTCAGCCTCCAGCGTGGGACACCTGGACCACATCAAATACCTGCTGAATTCCTTCCCTTGGCTTTGCTCCGGTGTGTGGTTTGATGGCTAAGACTTGCACGGCCTTTCCTCATTCATTTCACTAGGCCCAGGTCCATCCCCCACTGGTTTCCACAGCAGATGAACTGGTTTGCCAGCATGCCGGGCCAAATTCCAGGTTTCCAATCTTTCCAGATTTATGCCAGAGTCACTGAATCTGCCCCAAACTGTCCCCTTCCATCACAAGTTATTTTCATCCCCATCCTTTGCCTGGTTCCCAGCGACAGCATTATTCATGATCCCCAGCTCCAGCTCCGTTGCGTGATATTCAGAGCAGGTCAGGTAACACTGCCGGGCTGGGCTGGATGCAAGGCAGCATCCCTCAAGTAGGAGCCTGGGTGGTCTGACAAGCATCCCAGGGAAAAGGTGACACTTCTGAAATGATAATATATTAACATTTCTGTCCCAAGCCCAGAAGCTGAACTACAATTTGGTAACAAGGGTCCGGATGCCTTCCCATGCTGGAAGCCAAGCCCAGCGCGGGGAAGGACCAAGCCCCAGGACGACCGCATGAGCTGGAAGGTGGCAGCCCAGCCTGCTTGAGTGGTTTTTGGGGATGGATATGTCCTCCCTATGAGGGAGGGAGGTGCAGGCTGGGAGCAATATTAAGGGAGTGGGGGGGGGCATGGGAAACATTTTTGCTTTAATTTAAAGAGGTAGTGACCAAGGGTTGGGAAGCGTGCTTGAGATGCGTAGGGTGAGAGGCCGAAGAGCAGGAAAGGGTGGGTGGAGGGATGGCAGACAGTCCTTGAATTCGGGAGGCGGGGAGTTTGCTTGGTGATGCTCTCTCATTTTCCTCTTTTACCCTGCTTTTAGAAGAGCGATCTTGGCTTTTACCGCAAGCCACCCGGCACCTTTTTTAATCTAGCTAATAAATAAATCAGCACCCACAATAAAAACTGGACAGCAGCTTTGTTTCACGTAAAACAATGGAGCTCGTTAATTAATGCCATGCCGTGCTTGGTCTAACAGCTACGGGGGTGCTAGGAGCAGCTCAGGTCAGACGGAGGAGGTCGGACAGAGATGCGCTGGATGCCTGGAAGTTTGTCCAGCGTCTCTCCCGACTTTACAGTCAGTCCAATGAAGGGCATCACCTAGAAACATCTTGCCTGGGCCCAAGACACAGGAGATAAAACCATCGTTCTCTGCAACGCGCTTGCGGACCCATACCCCACTCTTCTGGTGTAGCTGGGCACACTTGGGCAGCTCCCCTTCGTCCCAAATCTAGGCCTCAGGGCCAAGTTAATGGGTCCCTAATGGGAGCTTTGTTCCACTCTGGTGATGCAGCACAGCTGGGATCACAGCTCAGCTCAGCCAGCCGTTTTGTGTCTCATCCTTCCAGCTTTATGTGGGTGGCTGCTTGGGGCTGCCCGAGCTGCACCAAGAATATGGAGCTTCCTAGTGAATTTGGGCACTAAAGTCTGCAGTTGTAGTGCAGATTTACACATCGAAATCAATCAATTAATGCAAGACACCTGAACCGGAGCTTTTCTTTGTGTGAGACTCTGCAGGTGCATCTATATGCAGGATAGAAGAGATACAGCTAGCTGGTTTTGCCTCTTAATGACAGACGCATATACATTTAAAAAGGGTATGGAGAAAGCAACTCTTCACAGAAGTCCTCAGCTCTTGGGATGGCATGCCGGACCCTGGAAAAGTCTATGCAGCCTTTATATTTGTCCCTGGCAGCCATCCCCTTCTCTTCAATACTCTCCATTTCATCTGGTATTGGGCAGCAGCCTAGAGTCTCGCCTCTGGCACTACCGCCTTCAACCGCTCGCCTGGACCAAGCGTCAGAAACGCATGAAACAGACACCGCGTGGCCTGGGTTCAGCTGGCGGTAAGGAAACCAGGTTTTGAAGTAACATCCAAGACACCACCCAGATAAAATAGAGGACTTCGTTAGGACCTAGTGTTGTTTCCCCTTGAAAACAAAAATGGAGAAAGCAAGAAACAATCTGTAACCCAGTCGGTTCTGGGATAACAGGCTCCTGTTGGCGACGCCAACTCGGCGTGACGTCTACGCCCAGGGGATTTGCACTGGTGGGTTTTCTTACAGTGAATAATTCATACCGCTTGATGTGCTTTCCAATGGTTGGCCATGGGGATACCAGGAAGACAGAGCTGGAACTCAAGCTGCGTGGAAGGATGTTTCCGTCTGCCTGTAGGGATAGCTGTTTTCTCTCATCGGTGCCGCCTGTTTAGGAAAGACGGCGATTTCCACGATATGACGGGCTATGAGATAAAGTTGGGTATAGTAGGATTTGACCCACCACGTTTCTCTGCCTGGGACATCTAATGCAGTGGGTCTCACCACCAGGTTGACACCAGATCGTGCCACCGGGTGCGAGGAGACAAGCAGGTAAGTACAAGCTCCCCGGCACCCCTGCCCAGCCCCTCTGCAAAGAGGTAAGCATTGCGATATATAAATTGGTTTTTGAAACGGTGCCACTCCGTGCACAAGTTGGAGAGGGGTGCCTGGAGTCCCGGACATGGAGACCCACGCTTCTAGCGAGTCCAAACATGCATTTTGGTCCTTACTCTGCTGCTCTCCTTCCTTCTGGATCCGGGACTCAGTCATCTCCTGGTTGCTGCTGCCCAAGTTGCCATCCGCTGCTGCATTTACCACGGGAACCGGTTACCCAGAGAAGATGTGGAATTTGCATCCTCGGAGGTTTTTAAGACCCGGCTAGACAAAATCTTGGCTGGGATGATGTAGCTGGGGCTTTGAGCAGGGGTTGGACTAGATGTGACCTCCTGAGGTCCCTTCCACCCTCATAATGATTCTGTGGTTTTCTTCCCTTTGCTTCTTCATGCTGAGCTCTGCCAAGCTTGAAAAAGGACAATGATCAGGTTTAGGATCCCCAGTTCACACTATTTCTGCCCAATAAGAGACAAGACAAAATGACTATAAATGCTAAAGGGAACCGCACCCCCCCCCCCATTGTTGGGCCAGAAGTGGGTACATAACTTGGGTGTAGGAGGAAGAACATAAGCATCTTTAAACCTCATTTAAATGAAAGAAAAAAAAAACCCCCACACTTGAAAAGTCCCTTTTCTTCTAAATGTCAAACTCCGCTGCATTAGCAAGGCTGTTATTATTGTTATTGTATTGAAATGAGTGCTGAAAACTGACAGTGACTAAATCCAGCCTCTCCTCTTTCTGGCTTTAAAGTGATTAAAAAAGAAAGAAAAAAAAAAGAAAAGCTGAAGTGGCAGATGAGGAAGGAACAATGGGGGAAAAAAATCCCTGCAAGTGCATCTCCCCCCAGCCGAGTAATAGGGATGAAAAGCGGCAAACTCCTGAAGGAAGCTGCAAGCATGGAAGGAAGCAAGACTGGTCGTGGAAAGCCCGGCTGCCCATGGCAGAGGGCTTGAGCCCACCGTTTCTACCAGCTGCCCAACAGGACAAGTTCTGGGCCCCAAATGTGGGTGGGTGCCCAGATGAGCCCTCAAACTCTCTGGTCATATTTGGAGATCCTTCCCTTTTAGCAATCGGCTCCAGCCCCGTCAAAGGCATCCAGTGAAGAAGTGCCTCATCTAAAGTCACACAGCACAGCAAAATGCTGCCCGTGTCGGATTAGGGACGGTGCACAAAGCAGCTGAACAGGGTTGGAAAGGCAACGGGACAGACAGAGCAGCTTGAGGATGTCTGCATGACAAGCCGCTCTCACGTCTGCCTGGGAACGCCGCACCGGTTTAATGGTGCAAAGCAGCGAACGGCCGTCGCTTCCTCCATACCAGAGCACTGCACCATCCGAGTTGTGTTTATCCTCATGGCGCCCAGCAAAATCACTGGTTTTGCCATTTTGCAGATGGCACGTGGGTTCCCACGGGGGGCTAAGGAGGCAATGATCAGAGGAGAGAAGCAGTGTAAACGTTTATCTATAGGAAATACATGTATAGCTATATGTATATCTTTATATATAGATACATGTATAGCTATATCAAATATCTGTAAATCTTTATATAGAGATATATGCATATCTTTATATCAAATATATGTATAGCTATATCAAATATATATAGAGATATATAGAGAGATATGAATACATATATTTTTACAAAAGAAAAAGTTTCCTCATCACAGAAACATCTTTCCTGTGTAATTTAAAAAGGATTTCGCTATATCCATGTAAAAGGACACTCACTTCAGATACCAGCTCGCTCTGGGCATGTCTACGTGGTTTCCACAGCAGTCCTGGGAAAAACAACGTCGCCCACCCACTTCCACTCTTCGTGTGCCAAATCCCGTGGTCGTTCTCACGAACGCTGGAGACCGAGAGGTCAGGAGTGGGGATGGGAGGTTGCGACCCTGCTTCACAGCCGGGTTTGACATGCAGGGCGGGCGGAGGCGGCCAGCGATGGCGTCCCTGGGGCACCGTGGCAGTGGTATGGATGCACACCAGGAGCTGGCAGAGATTCAGAGCAAGCTGTTCAGAAGTGCCTGCGTTTTGTTTCGTTTGCTACGGTGCCAGTCCACGGACGCATCATGGATGGGCCGCGTCAATGGGCAGAACGACGTGCCATCCAGGCACCTCTACGGCAGTCATCGCTACCGTCCCCCAGTGCCGAAGACACCTCCGAGTGCCCTACCCAGCTACGACAGCGCAGCCCTGCCATTGACGCCGAGCCCCCTCCAGTACCCGAGCGGGACTGGCCTGACGGCCTTGCTCAGACCAAATCCCCGGGGAACGACTGTGACTCAGGCCAAGGGAGACATCATTCGTACTGAACTAAACTAGCAGGTGGCCTTCCCCACGACCTTGCTAGTCCAGGCCAAGTCGCACGCACGTCATCAGCGCTTCGATGCATCCAGGCAAACAACATAAAACAACCAACGTGTCGCATTCGAGTGGCGCACGAGGCAAAAGGCTGTTCATCCACGGCCACGCTCCACCACCCACAGGAACCTTTGACCAGCGGCTGCTGCCCCGCTGCCCCTTTGCCGCTGCATACCTTTCATTAGCAATAAAACACATTATTCAGATGCGTTAGATGCTCAGTGTTCGCCTGCCAAGCCAGGCAACCCGCCAGCAGCTAGTGCAGCGAAACCAACCCCAACTGCACAACACGCCAGCATCTCCAAGCACCCCTTTTCTCTCCCTTTTAAACCCTTAGCCATTGAAATACTGCAGCTTGTTCGGGCCGGGAACGGATCGAGCGAATGCAGCTCAGAGCAGACGTAGGCAACAGCGTTGAACGTGTCAGCCAGGTTGCGGTTGCTCCAGGGACGAGCCCCAGCCTCGGCCATCAGGGCATAGCGACCAGTGCATTTTGGGTGATTGCAGCGGTACCCAGGCGGCACAGCCCCCTTTCGCACTCTGGCGAGCTTCAGCAGAGCAAAGAGCAGCTTTGCTGTTCTCCAGGATAGCACCGGGGCAGAGACCTCAGGACCCGACAGCAGGCAGCTGTAACCCAGAGTGATCCCCCCGGGGATCTCCCACCTTGCTAACACAGACTGCAGTGGAGAGCAGCGGGTATCATGCATGTCATGGGCAGATTTCGCTGCTTTCTTCCGGGCTCGTATTTAAAAGGAGATCCCAGTAGCAAAGACTTCAACTGTGCCCAGGAGGTGGGTTCTAGGCAGCTCTCCCCATCCCTTGGCCCTCCGTGCCCACAGGGATGGGTCCACAGCAGTGACCCCGTTTAACCCCAGGTGCCAGAGGGGAGGAACATGCACAATTTGCGGTCATGGGAGGGGGAAAGTCAAGGACCGCAGCTTCGTTGGCTGCGTTCCCCAAACCTCCTCACTGCTTCATCGCAGAAAGCTAGCAGGGCATGAAAGCCTAGGGGGGCACTATACTAAGCCAAGTCCTTGATGCGGTGTGTGAGGTTGAAGCATTAGACTAGAAGCTGTTTGGGACAGGAACTGCCTCTGATGACATGCATGTACTGTGTTAACTGGGGGTCCCAATCCTGGCAGTACCTTAGCACATATAGCCAACAAAATCAGCACGGGCTGCCCTCTACCTTTAGGAATGATGAGCCAGACGTCTCTGCAATGATGAGGATCGCTTAAAGACCATGAAATAGAAAATAATGAATTAAATGTCAGTTCAGAACACTTTTTCTCTTTTGAGCACCGAAGGGTCACGTAGCCCAGCTTTTCCAGGGCTAGAAACTTACCTTTTAAATGAAAGGCAAGCGGCTCCTCTAATCACTTGCCACCCGGAGCGGGAGCTGTATGACGACCATTGGCGACTACAAGACTTAAGACTTCTCCAGCCCTTTTTGCCAGGAGCAGCAAAACTTGATCGGGTTCCCCGAGTTCCTGAAGGACTGCAGCTCGATCGGGGAAGTGACAGACTAACAGTGCCACCCCGTGGGAAGAACAAGGCAGGCGTCTCCCCTTCCAGATCAGATCCAAATCACAAGAGAACAGCAAAGACGAGCTTCCCTGCAGACAGCCCCATTGGGGAATGCTTTAAAGCGGTTGCTTGAGGCGAGGGTTTGCCTGTCAGATGCAACCTGAATGGGCATCGCTTGTATTTTAGCTTCCCACAATAGGAAAACCACGCAGGAAACGCATCTTCCGCAGCCCAGCTACACCACACTGCATCTGGTTAAAAATAAGACTCAGACTATCCAAATTCTAGCACAGGTGCACTGAATGCCTACATTGAGGTATGCCAGGCCAGTCTGAAATCATGCGACTGCACACCCTGATGCTTATTTTGAGCTCCTGGGGTCTGGCACCTGGTGCAAATCCACATCACTCCACTTACCTTTATTGCCTTCGGCATCCTTAATCAACTACCTCAGCCAGGATCCCACTGGCTTGAACGGAGCGACTGTGACATACATCACCCAGGTCATAATTTGCAGGCTGGCATACGGGTCCTGTGCAGCTGCGGTGGGAGCTTGGAGAATATTCATAGCCTCCATTTGGTCTCAGATGAGCACCAGAAGCTGCATTTCATGAGATGAAGCGGGGCGGGGGGGTCAGACGGCTTCTTGCCGGTGCACGGCTTCCCCGCGTCGTCGGCTTCCCTCTAGCTCGTCTGTCTCTCTCCGGATTCGTTTCAGATTTGTTGTGGGGCCTTTGAACGGGTACAGAGGGAATGGGAATGGCGTTTTCCTCCCAAGGCTACATGAAGTCTCTCTCCCTGCTACGATGTGCTGAACCGCACAATGAAGACCGAGCGGTGGGAGCCAGAATGGACACCGTTCCCTGGCTCCTGGGCTTTCTGCCTGCTCCCAGGCTGCCGGGGGCTGGTGGAGAGGCTGCGGCTTCACGAAATTAGACCAACCGCCGCCTTGCAAAGCAAGAGAGTTCGGCAGCTCAGCAGACAGGGGTGCTCTTCGTCTAGGGGCCCCCTGAGATGGTCCTGAATAACAGGTTACCCAAGGACCTGTTACTCCTGCTGCAACAGGGTTTGAGTAAGCATGCAGCAATTCAACAAGTCTAAATTGAGCGTAGCTTTTACTCACGCTATTGGCCAGGCGAACAGACCGGCGGACACAAAATCCCAGTGCATTCCCGTTTTGCTGGCCTGAAGCCACCAGCCAAAATCAGCTACTGAACTTGGGGGCTGATGTTGAGACATCTTGAAGGAGCTCCTGGAAAAGGCTGAGTACTCCTGCTGCACAAGCCAGGTCCCCTGGGAAAACCTCAGGCCAAGCGCTGAAATTTCTGGTCACTCAGGAAAAGCGCAGGCCCGACTGCAGCCTAGGGGTGTCAAAAATCAAGCAGCTCCGAGGGCCTAATGAAGGGTC
>JAGPOW010000261.1:255535413-255582544 GCA_030014935.1 Caiman crocodilus | reverse complement strand
GAAGCCAAGCTATACCCCCTGGGCAGCACCCATACCCCTGGGCCACAGAGTAAGAACGTGAGTGTTGTACTGGGTCAGACCCAGGCCCTCTACCTTGTCTCTCACAGTGGCACAAAGTGAATGCTATGGGGAAGAGCATACATGCAGGGCTTATCCAGGCTGAGCTGCTCTCTCCCCTCTTCCCTTGCAGCCTCCGTACTCTCCCTTGCTTGTTTGCAAGAGTCATGAGACAAGAGAGCTCTTGGCTGTCCAGTAGCCCATCTTCAATGGGACAGAGGTAGAGATGCCCTCATTATCGCCTTTTCTATAGCCTGGTGACCAGGGCATTCTCCTGGGGGACAGAAGCTATGGGTCTAGGTCCCTTCAGACAGAGAAGAGCTTAAAACCCAGCACACTGACTGCCTGGGCACGTGCTCTGTTGGCACGCAGCTATCACGTGAAAAGCAGCACTCCCATCCGGTTTCCCAGACAGCTTTAAGCGACTTACTCAGGGTGAAAGGGAGATGTGGCAGAGTCAGAGACCGAACCTGCATTTCCTCAAGTCTGATGCTTCCACTATATCAGATTATCCTGCTTTAAAATTAGGTATTAAGTGACTAAATAGGTTTTCACCAGAAAAGTTAGGTACCCAAGGGATCTCCAGTATTTAAGCAGATCAGGTATGCGTTTTGCAAACTGCTCTCCTTGACTTGAGAACATTAAGTAGTGCCTAAGACGCAAGTTAGACACAAGTGATTTTGCTGGAAATAAAGGGAAAACACAGGCCACTTCTCTAGATGTCTACAAATTGACTTAAGCACATAAAACTTCAGGCACATAACTTTAGGCACTCTGGCCACAGGCTCTGCATTTGTCTAAAACTTCTACATTCAATGTATATTATAGTTTCCTGATTCAACAGTTGCAATTATAAAGGAGAGAGAAAAAAAAAAAGTTACCATGTATTGTTTTCTGGAATCTCTTCACACTGACCATGTCATTTGTTAATTTAAACGTTTTCCCTTCAGTTTCAACAGTAAATTCCCTGTAAAAGAGATCGGTAACTTAGGGGTGATGGCAATGCATGCAAGTATTAGTCAGTGCAAGTTATTACTCAAGTAAGAGTCACTTCATTTGCTTCTGCTGGTCCTTAAATTCTGGTCTTAAATTCAGGGCAAGTCAGAGCATACTCCAGTGATGAAAGGAAGAAATACAGGGAAGTTTCATTTTTAAATATATTCATCTGTACCAGTATTTTTATTATGGCTGTAAAGTAACAATTTTCTTAATCATTACTCACAGTAAAACGTGTGACTAATAAATTAAGTTAAAATATGGAAGACGTGCAGGGTGAAAGAAATGAACTGCAGGAAAACCAGGGATGCACTCACCACTGAGTCTCTCTCGTGCGCAGACACACAGACCCCTTGTCACGACTACTTGGTTTTGATGGAAGGCACTTCATGTTATCACTGGATTCAAAAATTCACTACCAATTCACACCCCAAAACTTGATTTGTTCAAGCTTCCTAAATTAAGTGGGCAGGCCAAACGCCTATTTGTTCACTTACATATAGAGCTTGGGATGTAGCCGTCTCACAAAAATGAACCCCCAAAAATCTCCAACCATTTAAAAGCTAATGATGTCAGTATTTACTTAGGCAGAAATTAACATGGCTTTAAATATCCAGTTCATTATTTGGGGAGGTTCACTAGATTTACTGCCGGCAAACTGCTTCTGTTATGCTAGCTTGGCTGCATTTTTGACACAAGCACCTACATAAAAGGATTACATAAATACAATTATCCAGAAAACAGGACTAATCACAGAGGCATCAGCATGCTGATGTTGTCAATGCACCCCACCTGATGATTCAGCCAAGGAGCTTCCCACATGAAGGCAAACAGCTTGGCAAAGCACAAGAATTTATTAAAGGGCAAATGTCGTCATTTAGACAGTGTCCAGATGAGTTTATGGAGGCACAGTCTGATGAGGGGCATACGTAAATCAGGAGTATGAACTGCAACTATTATACACAATCACTGTACCCAATTTCAAACACAAGCCTGCTAGATCCCATTGCACCTCTCTGGTGCCACAGTAAATGCAGGTACTTAAATTGTGATCTTGTTTCACCCTGCTGGAGTTCCTATAAAGCCTATTACTGCATCTTTTTTCTTTTTTACCATGCTGCCAGCCCAGCTTTAAAACTAAGTCAAAAAAGCACAGTGAAGAGAAAGACCCACCCAGCTATTTCGTCAGCAGGTTCTCAGGGACTCGAGCAGGGTGGCACTTCATCCTCTAATACGGGAAGTAGGATCTGGCCCTTATTGCCTTCTCCAAACTGAATGGTTAAAGTTATTAGGCTAATGTTCGTCTGCTTGGATTTCTGTCGGATGAGTGCATCAGCTTTCACAAAGCCTGGTTCGAATGCTGTATAATGGTGCTTTTTTCTCCACTTTGTGCAGTGTGTGCTTAGCTTTACACTTTATCAGTACTGGTGACACTTTCTTTTAAAAGTCAGTGCAAAAGTAACAATACGCCCATTATTCCCTACTGCTCTTTGCCTACAGTTTCAAATAATTTAGGAGCAACAGATCGTTCAAGATGCTAAAACTACTTGGAAACATAACAACGTTTCTTTGGATGGACTGGGAGGAAATCCCAATTCATCCCTTTGCACTAAACATAGCTCTACCCATTATCTCCATGTTCCAGCGTAGCAGTCACCCAAAGGAAACCCGAATTCAGACTGATCGCTGCTGCCCTCACCTGCACAGAAAATGACTTCCTACCAGACAATAGTAGCAGCCCATCAGAGAAATGGGGGGCCACGTTTTAAAAGTAACATTTCACTGCCTGTCAACACCAGCCAATTCTGGCACGCAAATCAAGACCCCGTGCCCAGGGAAGTCACTAGCACTGACTAGTAAAAAGTGCAAAACAAGGATTTTCTTGGGAGAATGCATCTACTTTAAAACAGAAGCATAAAAGTATTATGTTTATGTGTCTTTATATAATTGTATCTTGAGGGATACTCAGAAACTGCTCGTTGGTCCATAGCCTGAACCCTACCAGTGACCGAATTGTCACCAGCAGTTACTGAAAGTAGCTGCTGCTTAGTCAAGCTGCATTTGGGGTATTCCTGGCAAAAAATGATTGATGAGGGAAACTATTTAACCTCCATGCACATACTCACTCATTCTCAACCAAAGGAGGTCAGCAGCACTGGTGAAAATTTTCTTACCCTTTCTCGTTCAGCAGCTTCTCCATCTCGGAGATGTAACACTCATCGCAGGTGCAAAGATATTCTATCACCATCTTCGCATCCTTCTTGTAAGCCTTGCCAATGGCTCCCTTATTTGCCTCGAACTGAACAACATTAACTGTTTTGTACAGAGTAGTTAAGGTATTTGAGACCAGAGAACACCGCATTCAGACAGTCACTCTATGCAACAAATCAATAATTTCAGGACCCCCAAAACTTGGGATCGCATTGTCTCATTAAATTTAGTTATCGGCTCCTACTGGCTTAATGCATTTGCTTCTAAAGGAGTAAGGTATCCCTATAAATACTGTGCATCGGCATATAGCTGTGGCTAAGAGTCACAACTATAAAACTGGAACAAGTCCCGTCATCTGTGCTCTTTAGATCAGCGCAAATGAAACAGCAACTGTGGTATCTCCAGATCCTGAGTTACCACATCTGAGCCACGCTCTTCAAGAAAAATGAATCATTTATGCAAATAAATGGCTAAGAGATTAAGTGGATCCCGAAACAAACAAGAGGCAAGAAGCCACGGAACGGAAGTTACTCCATTTTCACACTGCATTTCCTGAGGTGAGCTACTCACACGCTCAAGTCTTTGCTGGACCTGCCCTACAGGCAATACTGACACTGCTGTGAGCATCCTGACTGAACCTATGGAGCCATATGAAGGTCTAACTTCGGAGCCGTCCTGCTCGGGGCGGGGGGGCAGCTTGATGCCAGGTCTGCACAGCTGTAAGGCAGGCGTGTAGCACTCGAGAAGGATATGGGTTCTTTCAGAGGCTTCTCGGCTGCAAGAGAAACTTTGGTGGCCCTGGCGTGGCAGGAGAGGTCATAGCAAGAGCGATCAGCACAACCAACAATCTCAATCCACCCCTAGAAAAACAAGAGCAGCAGCTTTCATCATCTCTCTCTGTTTGTTCATTTAACCAGCAAGTGTGTTTATTCACTCTTAAACCCTCTATGTTCCCCAGGCTGATTTTCTACCCAATTAGCTCAGTTATGATAAGCAGAGCTTGTTCCACCAGCACGCCTCCATCTGAAGGATCAACTCGCTTCCAGAGGAAACAACCCACCCTGTGCATGTTCACACAGGGCCAAGCTTTCCACCAGAGCAGGTGACACTAGAGATAGCCTTGCTTCAGCTAAGAATCTGGCCTGCATCTCACTTTCTTTGCCTTCACAGTCAAGTGCATGTACCACAGGTAAGCACCTGGGCATCTTTGGGGCTTTTCTCACTTGCTGAGCTTGGGGGAGACAATTTGCCACTTCAGAAAGGTCAGAGACCTGCTTCTGAGCAAATGGATGCAACACAGTTAACAGAACACTGAAGTATTTCTTTCCACGGACAGCCAAACCCAGAAGTTCATACCCAGCCTGGAAATAAGACAAATGCCTGCTGATTGAATTATCTAAGCCCTAAGCCTGCAAAGAGTTCTCCTTGCATTTAACCCATTTCAGCTTCGTGGGTCAATCCTAATGCTCTGCTAGGTGGGGCTTCCCAGCCCTACCTAACTCACTCATAAGCGAGACCCCTGAGATGCCACCACTCAGTTCTCACCCCCGACCAATAGAAACTCTCCAGATTCTTAGGTGTAGAAATAACCTCTCTAAAAATAAGTAATTGGAGAGTGGGAAAGGGTGGGTGGTGAGGGGAGGGCGTTAAGGCCCTGCCCTGCCCCTAGCAAGCTTCCAGATAGCTCACTGAAAAGGAAGGTGCTTAAGATTGCTTTCCTCCTTTTGTCTGTCAGATGTCTGCAGAGTGTACACAGTCCCAAAGTCAGAAAGCTGGTTTTACTTCCAGCAGCGAAGGAGGAGCACAGCAGGAAGGGACTGAGCCTGGGAAAACAGCCTCAGCGATAGCTGTCCCAGCAGGAGGGAGCAGGAAGAAAACTGCCTTAAGAACATTTCTCCAGCCGCACGTATCCTTCTGTACCAATGTCACAGAAATACACAAGCTGAAAGACAGCGGCCCCCCTCTCCTCTTGCTTAAGGTAAAATTTATCCGTATATTTTACAACTTACACAAGGCCTATCCATGACACAAGTCTGACTACCAGGCACAGGTATAAATTCAGCGTAACAACATTGTAATTGAGAGTTACAATGTAAAGCCAGAGGACAGCCAGCGTATTTAGCTTCCCCTTTGAATACAGGCTTGCCATGATTAAGGTGTCCTGCCTTCTTTATGCCAGACTAGGAAGCATTTGGAGAAAGTGCAACCTATCACCCAAACTCCCGCTGTTGGGTTTAGCCTTGTTACTTACATATGAGGTTTTGGATTCTGCATCCCAGCAGTCACAGGCGTAATGAGCCATCTCATTCTCCATATGCTGTCGGAAGCGCAGTTTGTCTGGGGATATGCCAACCTTTACAAGGAAGAGGTAGATTCTGCCGATGAAGTACCCTAAAACCGAGTTATTGATTACACCCTAGAGGATGAGAAAAAGAACAGTAGGTTAACTCCCACTGCATCGGAGCTGATATTTTTTGTATCAAAAGAGAAAGGCATTTCATTTTGAAAGAATAATTTCTTGCTGCCTTGTAAGGTAAGGGACCTGAGCACAACGAAGTAAAATTACATCTGTGTGGGTACTTGGAGTGAGATGGTGCCGCCCTTGTTTACCAGCAAGGGCACGATTTTGACTTCTGTTATACTGGGACACGTGGTGCGTGTCCCTACAGGCAGGAACGTGCATTTCCCTGGGAACAAATAGCAATGGTACATATCCATCCTGGGCATGCCCCTGGGATCTCCCGGTGTCAAAAAAATCCAAGCAAACAGTGAATGTGTGCAAGTGCAGCACATGAAGATTGCAGCACCACAAACCATACGTGCACTCTTGTGTGGGCGTGCACACGGGGACTAAGATTTACACCCATACAACAGATGGGACTCTAACCGGAGGCGCAGACTGTAAAATTCAAGTCTAAATGGCCACGTGACATTACCTGCTCAACAGCATCTCCCAGACGCATCATGTGGGCAGACTGCCCACTGACCTGGGCTTTGGAAGAGTAGAGGAGGATGCGGAGATCTGCCACGTTTTGGAACTTGGGGTGCTGCTTCTGGTTGGGATCCACAAAGTGCTCGATTTCTGCCATAGTAAACTCCCTAAGCAGGACACAGACAAACACACTGTGTTTTCACCCTCTTCCCAGGAAAAAAAAAAAAACCAAAACCAAAAAAACTTACCCCGCTCTCATATTGAGCATGCTTAGTCTGTTAAATGCAGACTGCTGATTTATAACAGGGATCCTGATTTCCACCCACCCTTGATTTAAAAAAAAACAAATTACAAGTTCTCGGATATAAACCCCAATATCCATGATTAGAGTGAAAGATGCCCCACAGTCCCCTGTTACCCCCAGCCCTCCCAAAGGGGGTCCCCCAGCTGCCAGAGCTACAAGGCCAGGACCAGAGTCCCAGCCCCTGGCAGGAGGCTGCAGTGGGGTGAAGCCCAGCTCCCCACACTGCCTGCTGCAGCCTTGGGCAGGGGGGGTGGGGGTGGCTCCCCACCACTGCACAAACTCCTGGGGGCAAGGGGGGGACCTATACCCCCCAGATGTGTGCACAGGGTGGGGGTGGGCTGCCCGCTCTCCGCCTGACTGCCCTCCCCTGGGGCCTCCATAGCCCAGCTGGTGCAACCCGGAGCACAGCAGGGCCACATAGGAAAGCGCTTTGCTGCTGCAAGCTCTGCGCTGCCCTGGTGCCACGGAGAGAAGAACACGATCTATTGAAATACCCAAACCCCTTTCCTAAGTCACCTAACATGTCCCTTGAGACGTCTCCCACCCAAGCAATGGCCTTGGGCTCGATACCAATAACCTACTCAGATCTGGTTAGATTTCTTTACAGAAAGCTGGGAACAGCTCCATTAATACATTTTTGATTGTGAAAGAGTGGAAGCTCCAGCATTTTTCCACCTTAAGAGAGCAAGAGACACTTAAGAGCGTGGGATTTTCCAGGACTCAGACCTACTATCTCCTAAATGAGTTTACTTATTTCATTTTCTTACTTGGCTACATTTATGGGCCTAACTAGCCTGCTTACTAACAGTAGTTAGCACCTATGTCTCCCATTGACTTCAATGGAATTTCCAGATGCTGCACAGCTGTAAAAGCCAAACCTGCTATTCAGGTGCTAGACCTTAGGCATCTGTGCTGGAAAAAAACACTGGCTTTATTTTCCTAGAGATGGATCTTACCATCTTTTCAGAGGTTGTGTTTAACTCTAATAAAGACTCAGACAACTGACACATTAATCTAGCACCATGTAGCAGACTTATTATTTCAACCACGACATGCCATTTCACAATCTTGCTTTAACACACACATTTATATATTGGACCTTTCTTAGTCTCACTGCTTGAATTGCTTTACACTAAATTAGCTTGATAAGAACTTGTGGGGGGCGGGGAGAGAGCGCTTTGTATAATCATTAAGTTTGTCACAACATCAAGATATAATTTTCTGTGATAGAATAATAGCACAATTTCCTATAAATGTGCCAGAAGCCTATAATTTACGTTCTGTTGGAAAAAGGGTTTCGGTGACAAATTGCCAGTTAACTCATGTGAGAGAGCATGAGAAAGCTGAGGAAACCCCAATGAGATACCCGAGCGCCAAAATGTCACCACACTCTGCTGATGGTACTTATGGCTGATCAGTCACCAGTTTTATAACAGATAACGACGTGTATGGGCAGAGTAACAACACCAGCAATCTAGTACAAGAGGAGTTCATGAGATCAGAATATGCTCCATATGAAGGTGAGCTGGGATCTCAAATCTACAAAAGAAGTAGGCACGCTACATAGAAAGAGATGGAGTCAGGTGAAATGGGTTGGTTACTTTTTCACTGCCAAGTGAACAAGTCATCTCCATCCTAAAGTGATCAGCTGAAGGGTAAACTCCTTACAGTGGTCTTTAACCATGTAGTCTCTCCACCCACTGAAGTTTAAGGAAACCTAGGTACCACGGGGAAGGAGAAGGCCCTGTGGCACCTGTAAGAGAGCGCCTGGGGCTCCCTGTTACTTTAAGATCAGCCAGGGAGCCCTGCAGGCTAAGCAGCAGCTGCAGGCTGCCAGGGCAACAGGCTATTGGGGTAATTAGCAGGCACCTGCAGACGGAGAGCTGACCGGATTCAGGCAGGGCCCTGGGAACATATAAGCCCAAGGCTGGGGCTGGCAGGGGAGTCGTTCCCTAGTAGCTGCAGGAGGAGCTCCTACCCGAAAGTCACCCAGGGGTGCTAGACCGACTGCTTTGCTGCCTGCAGGGACAGTGGGGCTCAAGGAGCTCACAAGGAGCCCAGGATGCTGTGTTAGTGGGTGACGGTTTACGTTCCAAAAGGGACAGAGAGCTGTTATCCCTTTACGTTACGCTGCAGCCCAGGAGCTCCTGTTTACATTGCATTTAAATCGGCGGTTTGGGTTGGAACTATAAGGGGTAGTTTACGGAGGTCCCATTAGTGCTCGTGGGGCATGCGGTAGCCGTGAGTCCTGCCAGAGGTAGGTTTAAGGCCCAGGCTATTGCTGAGCCCAAAGAGGGGCAGAGTGCCAGCGCACGGTCAAAGAGGGTCCAGGGGCTCAGTGGCTGGAGAGGACAGATTGAACCTAGTGCCTCAAGGCCAGATCCAGTGCAATGGGCCTAGAGAGATTAAAGGGGTGGAGGCTGTGGAGGCTAAAGTCTCAGCGGCAACATTACAGTAACACCTACGAGGCATGGGGCAGGGTGTAGGGGAGGATTCGGAGCCACACAATTAGCCCTTAAGGATTTGGGTACCCTGCCAAGCACACCTGACTCATAAGAACCAGTGAGGGGCCTGAAGACTAGCAAAGACCAGTAGGGTGTCAGGGACCCTAATGGGGCTTCGGTGGAACCGGGCACACAAAGGTCCATGGGCACCCCCTATTTATCATCATTTCCATCGAGCCGTGGCAGGCGAGACGGGAAGGTGCCTTAGCAGCAGAGCGGGCACAGTTGCAGAGCCACCAGGCGGCATCACCACCACCCCAGGACCTCAACGTGTTACACATCTTATCCGAGATATACAGCCCCTACCTGTTCCTTGTCATAAGATCTACCAAGTTGAGAGAGAAACTCTGTTCCAAGGTCTAACTGTGTTTTGGTGCCAAGAATGAAAACTTGTCAGTGTTTTGAAGTTAGGGTCTTGCTAGACAGGCAGCGTCTATGGTAAGAGTGCTATAGCAGCATATTGCCACGTTCCTTCAAACAAGACACCTGAAAATGAAATATTTCTTCTAAAAACAGTCTGAGACTAAAGTTAAAAAGAAAACCTCTTATATTCACTCTATATAGAGACTGACCTCTTGTAAGAGTATGTTTGATGGGGTTTTTTTCATCCTTAAGAGTTGAAAATTTGGGCACAAATTCAAGAGTATAGTTTATTTACAGAAATGGAGCACATCAGCAAAAGGCTGTTTGCATAGACCCAGCTGTACTCCACATGGGTGCAATAAAGCTACGGCAACCCCACCACAACAACCAAAGCATTTTATATTAGGATAAGTGCTGCTTTGCCAACAGAAGTGCATCCAAACTAGGTACTTCTGCTGGCACAGCTCTGGCAGTCAAAGGCCACCTCTCACCAACACAGCCATGCTGACAGAAATCTGCAGCAACTGAAGATGACCCCTAGATAGCTGGAGTTCCCTGATGAGAACTATTTTCTACATAACGGTTTAGAGCCCTTCAGAAGCCACAAGATGAGGTGCCACCCAACAGGAGCAGCAGGTACGACAAACGCCATGTATTACACTGAAGCAAGAGGGAGCTTGGATTTCCACCGATGCAGCTGACCATTTGCTGGATATTCTGGAGGGGAAGAAAAGTCACTGTACCTGACTCTAATGAGGCCTGAACGGGGCGAGATCTCATTTCTGAAAGAGTTTCCAATCTGGGCAGCAGCAAAGGGCAGTTTGCCTTGATTGAATTCCAAGAGACGCCTGAAGTTGAGGAAAATTCCCTGTGCAGTTTCGGGCCTCAGATAACTGAAGGGAAAGACAATGACAAAAATGAGTGGGGGAAGGTATACAGACAAAACAAATGGTCACAGCACAAACTCAAGTTCCCCTTTTCATCACAACTCTTATTCCAGGCACAAAACCTTATGGCAACAAGCTCAACAGAAACCAAAAATGCAGCACCCTATAAAATAAACCAGAGCTTTAAAGACTCATTTTCCCTTGAGCAGCATGCAATAATGGAACTTTTTCACCTGATCAAAGACCCTGGCCTCGATGCATTCTACTTGGGTGAAATATAGCGGTCCAGGACACACAAGAGGTTGGACTACCTGGTCTAGTGAGACTTTCCCCATTTCAGAAAGAGTCTGTGTTTAGTCTCTAGCAAGGCAGGAAACACTCCAGTAACTATTCATTGCGGCTTTCCTCCTAGAGAGACCATGTGCCCCTCTGGTGTGTTTGCAGATGTAGAGGTCGGTGCTGGAGTTGCTTTGCTACCTTGCAAACTTCACAGCAAGTTAAGACTTGCCTAAAGAACGATGCGCGCACAGACTGGGCTGGGCACCATCTTTCTCTAAGCTTTCTTAAGGCTTCTGATGCCAGGGCTCATGTAACCTACCAGCAAGCAGGCCCTCCAGATCTGCTTCTGTGCCCAATTCAACAGCCTTGCATTCAAACTGCACCAGACCATGTGTTTAGCTCCAAGTCCCTAACACACAGGCTGCATTGGCAGCTGTCACACTTACATGATGGCAACGTGCAGTGTAATTAATCTTACAATAGACTGCTGTTCTGTGCAATGTTACCACATGGCAAGTCCTCTCCTCCATACCCGCAGAGATCACAACCACCAATGGAACAATGACATTTTCATACGTGGGAGCAAGACACCGTGCCGCATAAACCTGGAAGAACCCTGAGCTGTGATCCTTAACGCAGCACAGGAAGTCAACATCCACCAACTCTTACCAACCTCAAACAAGCATGAAAGCAAAAGCTACAGGGGCTCCTGCAGTCTTGAACTTCCAACAGCAGCCCAGGGACAATACCAAGTAGGAAAGAATTGCAGGGTACATAAGATGAAATCCAGTATGTTTTGAATCCTGAGTATGGAAAACTCATGACCAAGAACAGAAGTTGCTACCTACCCTGGCATGTTTCCCCCAGGCCCAATAGAGGTCTTGAACATCAGGTTGAAAGACACAGGTGGGGACAGGTCATTCCCTGTTATAGGAGACTTCACGTTGTAATTCACAAACAGATCTGCAAGCTCTTGCTGACCATAGTTGTCCAGCTAGCAGGAAGATACAAGGACAGTTATTTCCATTATCAGAGTAACACAGCAGTGATTTGCACCACTGGCCTTCCTAAATGCAAACTGCAGGAGCCTGCTGTTGGATTTTATCCTAGCATTTAAATTGGGAGGTGGCTAAAGTGTGAAGCACAAATGGCAAAACATATACTGGAAGATGACGGTCCAGCTTTAACACTGTGGGTTTGTGATTAAGGCGCGGCACAGAGCCTTTCAAGGCCTGCCATCTGTGCAGAAGGGCTGTCTCCCAGGAGGAGAGCGGGTGTGAAGCAGTAGAAGAGGATGCCACAGTCGCTCTTTTCCACATGTTCCAGTCAGACCTTGGGAATAGCTGGAATCCAGAAAAGTAAGGGCCAGCCATGGGAAGAGAGTAGAAGGAAGCCAGGGATCAATGCTATGTGCTGCCTTTTGCTCCCTTTGCCTTCCCTACTCCAGTAATGACCTGGTGCACAAGGCCTAAAGCAATGTTAGACACCTCCATGTGTAGCATATCTTGAAACCTCACTATGCTGCAGAGGAAGCCTTCAGTAGAGAAGCAGGCTGCAACTGTAGAGAAGATATAGCTAAAGGCTTGCTCAATTCTCTTAAAACAGCAATTTGTTGACCAGAGGCTTGCACGGATACAACAGTGCCAACCTCTCAAGACACTACTTCTTCCCCTCTCATAAGTCAGAGAGAGAGAGAGAGACTAGATTAAAATGAACTGCACAGCTCTTTAACCTTAGGATTCCACATTGGGCACATCGTCTACCAGTGATCTTACTCTCCAGTGAAAACCTAGAAGACCTTATGATTGAACAGAGCTTTTCCACCTTTAATATATCTCTCAACTCCAAACTGGGACGCAAAGAGATGCAAAGAACCCAGGAACGCTCCTAAAGCTGCAAGAGCAGCACCAGCGTGATTAGTTACTTCACACGACAGCAAGGGGCAGCACTACTGTAAGAGAGTACACTGCCATGCTGCGGAAAAGCTACTGATGGCAGCTCTACAATGCAATACAGTACTCTAGCTGCTGGGTTTTTGTTTGTAGTTGTGTGCCAGCACTCCATCCGAGCACGCGATCTGCTCTGCATGTGGCTTTGGAAGTACTTACCCTAAAGGTTATGGGAAAGTGCTCTAAGAACAACAAAATGAAGGCAAATCTCTCTGTGCAGATGCCCAGGAATGTCAGCCTTTAGCATAAGCCATTCTAGTGGTAAACAAAGAAATCCAGACTGGGAATTTTATACAGCGGCACAAGTCCCAAGGGTGTAACAGCAAAAGCCTATTTACATGTTTTGATCCTGTATAGCTATTTCTTAAAACATCTCCTTTTTTGAGTATCTTTTGCCCTTTGCATCACGGTGAGATGGCTGAGCTCTGCACACGGTAAAGGCTCAATCTGGGACGGAGCGCTCCTCATTCAAAGAGCAGAGCAAAGGAACTCCAGGGACAGAAGTGCAATCAAGCATCCACCTGACCCAAGTCCCTCTGCAGTGCAACTTTCCTTCCATGTAAGGACAACTTTTTACTCCTTCTCTTTTGAGTCAGTCTAGGACATTTCCATCACATCACCCTTTGCTATCTAGTTTTCAGCCAACCTTGTTCACACTGACCTGTGTTAAGACATTTTCCATTTCTGCCTTCCTCTCAGCTGTACACTTCTTGTCAGACATCAGCTTCTGCAAGTGAGCTGCAAGCACAGGAAGAAACGAATCAGAGGACATGGTTGAGCAAAGACACTGAACCATCCTAACCCTAAAATAATCCAAAGAGCTATACAGCATACGTAAAGCAAGGGTTTGTTATGGGTAGGTCTTGCTTGACCCATCTCATTACCTTCTACGACCAGGTGATCTATCACCTGGACAAAGGTAGAAGAGATTGACATCATACATCTTGAAATCAAAAAAGCCTGGTATCCCATGATAACCTCTTGGCAAAACTGGCCAATTGTGGCCTTGGGTCCACCACGATCTGCTGGCTGCTGGGGAACTGGCTTTGTGGTAGGACCCAGAGGGTGGTGGTTGATGGAAGTCAATCATCATGGTGCCCTGTGACCAGCGGGTCCCCCAAGGCTCTGTCCTTGGACCCACATTTTTCAACATCTTCATTAATGATGTGGACATTGGAGTCAGAAGCGGACTGGCCAAGTTCGCTGATGACACCAAACTTTGGGGCAAAGCATCCACAGCAGAAGACAGGAGGGCGATCCAGGCCAACCTGGACAGGCTCAGCAAATGGGCGGACAAGAACCTGATGGTGTTTAACAGTGAAAAATGCAAGGTTCTCCACCTTGGGAGGAAAAACCTGCCGTACCCTCATAGGCTCGGCAGTGCTACGCTGGCTAGCACTATGGAAGAAAGGGACGTGGGGGTCATGATTGACCACAAGATGAACATAAGCCTGAGATGTGATACTGCAGCTAGTAAAGTGACCAAAGCGCTGGCTTGCATCCACAGATACTGCTCAAGGAAATCCCGGGATGTCATTCTCTACGTGTATTAGGCCTTGGTGAGGCTGCAGCTGGAGTACTGAGTCCAGTTTTGGGCTCCACAATTCAGAAAGGATGTGGAGAAGCTTGAGAGAGTCCAGAGAAGAGCCACACGCATGATCAGAGGTCAGGAAAACAGACCTTACGATGACAGGCTGAGAGCTATGGGACTCTTTAGCCTGGAAAAGCGCAGGCTCAGGGGTGATATGGTGGCCACCTAAAATTTATCAGGGGTGACCACCAGTACCTGGGGAAAGGTTTGTTCACCAGAGTACCCCAAGGGATGACGAGGTTGAACAGTTACAAACTACTGCAAAACTATTTCAGGCTAGACGTAAGGAAGAATTTCTTTACTGTCCGAGCCCCCACGGTCTGGAATAGCCTGCCGTAAGCACCTACACTGACACCTTCAAGAGTAAATTGGATGCTTATCTTGCTGGGATCCTATGACCCCAGCTGACTTCCTGCCCTTTGGGCAGGGGGCTGGACTCGATCTTCTGAGGTCCTTTCCAGCCCAAATGTCTATGAAATCTATGAAAAATGTACCTATGTATTCCCAGAGGACATTCAGCAGGCCAGCTAGAGTCAATCAGTGTAAAGCCACAGAAGTCAATGGACTGATGCAGATATACAATAGCTGAAAATCCAGATCAACATTTCTAGTTTGTCATATAACATAACATAGGGGGAAACAATCTTTATCTAGTTTCCTGACGAGCAACCCAGTTTCAATATACCAAGTACTGCCTTTGCAATCCTTTCCTTCCATGTATTCTAAACCCAGTATTTGTAATAGATAAGAAGCCTGAAAGTGAATTCTGTTTCCCTCCTGGAAAAGGCTGTCCTTCAATTTTGTGCTTGCACCTACAGATGAACTCATTCGCTATTGTAGGGCTCTCTTTTTCAAGTCTACCACGCTTTCGCAAGGCAGTTATAAATATTATAATATTGTATATATATTTATACTATATTATAATATAGTATAAATATTATAATTAAGTTAAATATTGTATACATCTTAGAAGTAGTCTTTAATTATAATATTTATACTGCTTAACTTAATTTTTCTCTTCTTTTATGGACCACACCAGCCCAGAGTTGCTCTGGCAGTTCCACAAAGGGAATCGCTTACTGTTGCAACGAGCTAACAGACTGAATATTTTGCCCAAGCGATGGGGACCTGTGCTTTGGCACTGGAGATCCTGGACATATTGCCCACTGATGACCTGCCTCAAGAAAGCGTGTTAGACTTCAAAAAGAGAGCCCTACAATAGCGAATGAGTTCATCCGTAGGTGCAAGCACAATACATATTAAACTGCAGAATATTTTCCAAGAAAAACACTGGAAGCCCACAGGGCATGAGCCAGACTACGGACATTTGTTTGGCAAGGTGCTGGGTAAGAAGCAGGCCTGTTCCCACTGTCATTTCTAGGATTCCTGAACAAATCACTGGAATAATCAATGGAAAAAGCATTGCACAGACCTTCCGGCCCTGAGAAAATGCTTAGGGCCCACATTCAATATACCCCAAGCAAACAAAATTCTGGGCCTATTAAGCTCAAATAACTTTATAATAGACTTCTCTGTGAGAGGGGCGATAGTGTTCTATAACTGAATCAGTATTCAATGTAACGAGAGACCTGAGGGAAAAAAATGCAGGTTTTATCTAACGCCAACTTAAAAAGTCTGAAGCATGGTCTTGAGGGACTACATTTGTCAGGAAAGAAAACTGGCTAGACCACTGCGTCACATGATCTCAGCACATAAGAGACCTGAAAAGATAAGTTTTGATATAAAAACAGAATTCTGATTTTATGGTATCATTATTGAATACAGGTTATTCTACTGAATAAAGGTTAGTCCCATGCATCGCTTAAGATTTCAATATAATGTTTAAACGGAGTAGCTGTCTTAGTCACTGGGATGACTGTCACCTCTGCTGAACAACAGCTAGTAAATCTCTTGCAAGTTAACATCGAATCTCTTCTAACCCTTCGTACAGCAGGACATATTCCCTGACAGCGCATAAACCGCTGACAAGGATCTCTCAGCCAGCACTGGTTTCCGAACAGGAAACGCACCTTTCAAGAGATGATCAGCACGAAAGCACTCCCCACTCTTCACGTCTTTCACCATGAAGTCAGCAAACTTGTCTACATGGCCAGAGGTCCTAGAATAGGAGACACCACATTTAGATTCACAAAACTTCACCACTGAACAGCAAAAGCACAGTATTGTCAGCCCACAGCAGACTGACATTAAGGAGCTATCCTCCAAATCAAGCATCTAAAAAATGCAGATTTGTTCTTCCCTCAGTTTACAGTTTATATTAAGTAGCAATCATTTGTGACCACCCTGATCCTTCAGAAAAGATAGGTACTTCCTCACTCGAAGGCTCATGCTCCGAGTCAACAAAATAGTGGCATGTTATCTCCTTTGCTCACCAACT
Organism: Caiman crocodilus; assembly: GCA_030014935.1. Taxonomy (NCBI): domain Eukaryota; kingdom Metazoa; phylum Chordata; order Crocodylia; family Alligatoridae; genus Caiman; species Caiman crocodilus. Next base: position 255,566,073 of record JAGPOW010000261.1, on the reverse strand, counting down.
CATTACTGGAGCACACTAAGGACCCAACTGTGAGGGGAAGTCAGTGGTACAGGGAGTTAAAACCCCCCCACACCCACTATCACCAATTCAAGTTTGACCCAAGCTGGAGTTGGAAGAAAGCCTTTACCATCTGATGACTTGCACAGCAACCCAAAGCAACTTCCTGGTCGTGGTTGAGTTTCTAGTGGGTCAGCATGCAATTCATGCAACCCACCAACACTCAGCGCCCTTGCTGGAACTCTTTGCAAAGAATCCCAAGATGGGCAGGGTATGCAAGTTGCTTTGCACCCTCACCATCTGAGGTGCTCCCTTTAAGTCAGGGCTGAGACAACTGATCGAGCTACATGGACACTCTCTTCTACATGGAAGGTGAGGATGATCCAGAGGGTCCATTACCTCCTACATATCCCTTGAAAGATCATGGGCAGGCTACTTTTAGCCTTCCTCTGCCCGTTTCTCATCTGTAAAATGGGGATAACGGCACTGCCCTACCTGACAGCATTGCTGAGGATAGAGAAAAGATTGTGAGGCGCTCAGTAGCATTGCAAACAGTTAATCATTTAACTGATAACCCAGGGATAACCGACTATAATTTACCAGTTATCATTTAGCACAGACCAGGACGCAGTCTGGCAGGGAAGAAGGGGCAAGTGAAGCTGTGCAATGCTCCAGCAAGAACCGGAAGGTGGCAAGGCAGGTGGGAGGGAGGAGTGAAGAAGAGTGGGGGCTAATACCTATAGCTAAGCTCTGTAGACCTGTCTGCAAGTGCTTGCAGCCTCCACCTGCCATGAGCAGCCCAGGCTCCAGGCAGGCTCCTGCCACCCACCACCGAGCTTGGGCTGCTTGCAGCAGGGGAGCTGCAAGCAGCTACACTGGGATCAGCAGAGCCTAGCTATTAAGTACTAGGTCCTTTTCCCCTCTCTCTCTTCCCCTTCCTCTGCTGTCCACAAGGAAAGCAGCTCAGCTCCTTCACCAGGAAGCATGCAACTCAGAGGCCACTTGTTGCAGACTGGAGCCCAGCACTGCACTGCCCGTCCCCAAATGGATGTGGCACCTTCTGTTGCTGCAGCTGCCAGAGGTGCCCAGCCCTGAGCTGGACCCGTGGTGGCTGCAAGACTGGGAGGGGCAAAGTGGAGGTAAGGGGATGTGGGGCAGCTCCCTCAGCCCTGCAGCTCAGCCCCACAGCATGCCCCACTCCACAGCCTGGAGAGGACCCACCTGCCTGGCTCGTGCAGAGGCTTGGATGGGCTGCGAGTGTGAGTGCTGCCAGGCTTGGATAATGCTGTTCTTCAAAGCGCACCCACCAGCCCCGAGTCCCCGCTGCACACTGGGGGGGGCGTAGAAGTGCCCTGCCAGGCTGCAGGGTGGGCTGGAGCAGCCCCCCATGGGCTAAGCCTGTGGTTGTCATACCAATTAACTGTTTAACCTCCGTAATTACAACAGGTTAAAGGATTTTTTTTTTTTAAATCAGTATTTACATCCCTGGTGCCCAGGTATTACATTAACAAGGCTCACGTGTGTATCTAAAATAAGTATCTACTCACCTTTACAGGCTTGTTGTTTGATGTTTCCAGTTACCTGCCTGACTACAGACACCTAATTATTCTGTACTGCAACAGACTAACGTGCCAGCAAATGCAGGGGACCTAGTCTCATGTCCCTGTGATTATTTTTAAAGTAGCCTGTGAAAATTAGTCTAGCACTTCCAGAAATAAACACCCCCTACAGAAAGAAGCGTCCATGCTTACTTCAGGACTGGCTCTGGGGTGAGCATGGTGCAGTCTATCTCTAGGATCTGCTCCTCCTGGATAAAGTGCTGCCTCCAGGCTTGGATAATGTTGTTCTTCAAAGAGCATCCAACAGGCCCAAAGTCATAAAGGCCACTAACACCTGCAAGAGGGAGATAAAACTAGGGGTCACGTAATCACTTGCATGTGAGTTTTGCCCGCCCATTCCAAAGTTCCACTCCACAGGGGTCATGCTGGAGTTATTAATTGAGCATGAAAGACCAGCTATGACAATTAACAAGAATGAAATATGTTCCATTGCCTTAGCACACTTGCAGTGCAGCAGATGAACGTGCAGATTGCTAGAAGCAGACAGAACTGAGCACTTAAAAAGATTGAGTAATACAGGGAATGGTTTCCATACTTCACTCACGCAGGGCAAAGTGATCAAGTTATAGCGAAAGCCTCCAATAAAGAGACTTATATTTTCCTATAATTTTATACGCCATATTTCCTCCAAAAACAAACGATTACTGGCAGGTTTGGCGGAAAAAAAAAATATCAAAGGAGGGAGCTGAATACAAAGAAAAATGGGATAATTTGTTCCGAGAGCAAATGATTGTTGTAACAGCTGTGCATCCTACAACCATCAGTTTAAAGTGAAAAATGAAAGGGAAGAGAAAACATTGTCACAGTAGAAGAGAACAGAAAGAGAAAGGCCTGACCCACAGGCCAGTAAATACTACACCGAAGATGCAATTCAGATTGTGAAGTCAAATAGGAAACACACACCAACAGTCTGCTCTATTACAAGCAAACGAGTTCTGAACAAAACTCTTTGTAAAAGCTTAAAAAGCAATTTATCCACTGTTTTAATTCAACTCTTTGACCATGGCCATCAGAGTAATAAGATCTGAAGTTTACAGCAGGGTGTGATACCTTAGCAACCTGTTAACATTAAGCTCAATGAAATCTCAGTGTAACCCACACAAAATGTACAAACCATTTTGTCCCGCAAAGATGTTCTAGTTTCATGTTGCTGAGTATTTTGTTTGTATTGTAAAGTGTGTTCTTGTGTATACTGCTGTAGTTTAAATACGACTGTCTTTGTATATGATGATGCATTTTGGTCTTGAGGAAAGTGCTGTCTGAGTACATAGGCAAAAAGGCCCCGGTGCAGTGTTGTGAAACTGTGGCTTTTACTTTGGACTCCAGCCTGCTATTGGTTTCACTCCAATAGCAGAGCAGATCATGAGCTTGGTCGACTAGACTGGGCAATTTTCATTTAAATTAATTGGACAGGACAGACACTGGAAGCATGGCAATCCCCAACTGGAAAACTTGGGGTGATGTTATGCCAACGTACATAGGAGTCTTCCAGCTGCAGCTGAGGAAGCTGCAGAGCTAGAAAGCCAGACTGGGAGCTGGAGAACCTGGCACGGGAATACCACGATCACCAGGCCTCTTGTGCGGTAAGAAGTGGTTTTCCCGGGGTGAGGCTTGTCCCTTGCACTCTGGGCTTGCTGACCCCTGCGAGTTTTTCCAGATGCAGGAGACCCAACTGCACAATTTTGCAGTAATGAGGGATTTGCTTTCTTGCCTTCCCCCTGGCTTGCTCCCTGGCCTTTTGGCTAAGAGCAAATGAGACTAGAGGGCATCTGAAACCCAGGGTCCCTGGACTTGCGCGTGAGAAGTTAGCCATAGACTTGGGAAGCATCTGAAGACCCAGAGGAGGCATGTTTACACAAGATGCTTTACTGCACAGCAGACTAATTTGCTGAACAGTAAAGCACCACCATCTACACGTGCATGGCAATTAGGGTGCAATAGATTAATTTATTGCTCTGCCGGATAGTCCCATCAGATACAAGTAGTATCTGGCACTCCAGTAAATTACTGTGCTGAAACGCATGTGTAAACAGTGATGTTAGGAGCAGTTTACTAGAGCTCAAATTGAGCCGGAATATATTCAGTCACATTAACTGCACATGTAGATGCGTTCACTAATAAGTGTGGGAAGGAGGATACTAGTGGTAGAAACACACAGACTTGAACGATTGAGCTCTGCTCATTTGAAACTTGGAGCTTGACTATTGGGTTTTGCCCAACAGAAGTCGGACCTGATTTGGCCCCTGAAACAAACAAAAAAAATGGAGAAAACTGTTCCCCATGGGGAGGGACGGGGGAGTGAGCCGGAGCTATGCGAAGCAGAAATCTATGGTAAAGGGAGAAAGAGTCTCTCTCAAAGTTTGGGCTCCTCTCCTCTCCCTCTTCCCTTTTGAGTGGGATAACACCATGCGAGTATTTATCCCTGGGGCAAATTTGGGCCAGGACTGAACCCGGGCTCCTTGATGCCATTGCAGTTTCTTGCATCTCAGTCTAGCTGTACGGCTGAGCCTCGCTCTATTCTGGCCTGGTACAAACAGGCCTGGCTCTTCTGGTTGCATTTGCAGCTCCTTTGTCTCAGCCTAGCTGTGTAGCATGCTCCATGGCAGGACAGGCTGGCTTCTCTTTGAGTTATTTTGCAGCTATTCTGCCCAGGTGAAACAGCTGGGCAGATTGGGATTAAGATTTTTGGGAGTGCAGTATGCTGACTGAAACCGCAGTCACTTCCTCAAAGCCACCACTTGGGAGTAGAGATCAATGCCCTTTAGATTCCCAGGGAGCAACAAGGGACCCCTTGCCTTGCAGAGGGACCAGCACTCACTAGCAGGTCCCCGAGGTGCAGCGAACCCCAAGGAACAGCTCATAAGACCCTCCAGTGTGGACCCCCCCGTCCAACCTGATGCTATGCGGCAGGTATAGAGGTGCAGGCACCCAGAACTAACCCTCTGGCCGAGTCCCCGCAAAAGAGGGAGAAACTGTAAACTATTGTACCTTATAGTTAAGAGTGTTTGACCTACATTTGGTGTCTTCTTTGCCTTTGTTTTCTCAAATAAATCTGTTCTTTTGTGTTTATACTGCTTGCAAGAAGGGGATTTTGTTTATGTGGGGCACTCTACCCAAATTCATAATGCCAGGTTTCTAGGTGGGAGCTCGAGTCACAGTAAAAAAAACCCCACTTTTGGGTATCCTGAAATTTGAACCCAGCCCTTGTTGCCACTGACCAGTGCCCTGCAGAAGAGTTAAATTGGATTTTTTTTGAAGTGGCACAGATGAGGAGGTAACACGAACACCCAGTTTTCAAAAGGTTTCCAGGCAGCCCATTTCCATTAGATTCCCCATACAGCTGACATTCGCCCTCTGGCCTACATCTCTGCATTCAGAAAGCACAAGACAAAGCTCAAGCCCAAGATTTGAAAGAGAAAGGAGGAGATTATTTAAAGCCAACTTTCTAGAAACCCACCTATGTTTCACAACACTATTAAGACAGCATTAGGACCGAGCAAAGCACTTCAGAAAACGTTTGAGAAGACACCGACTTTACTCTAATGGGATTTAGATGCAACTGGTGTAAGCCATTACCTCCATAAATAGAAAAAGCCTGATCATAGAAAAATCTCCGTTTCAAGGTATCTTCCATCTTAGATCTGTCCACAATATCATCTTTGGGCTGCATAGCCAGTTCCTGTAACACAAGCAGAGAGAAAATAAACAATGGATCCAGGCATTAACAGTAAAATGAATCCTTGCTTCTGGTCAAAGTGAGCTGCAAGAGGCATTTTCAAAACCAGGCACTCAGCTGAGCTGCTCACCTCCCAGGCTGAAGGGTTTGAATTGGGACTGACATGCCTTACTGCTGTAATGACTGGTCAAATGCTGGATTCTGGCATCGCGTGCGAGATCACCGAGTACGCCAAGTTCTGAAAAGCACTTACTGGAAGGTTTCTGATAATAAAAGCATCCTTGCTGTGATCCATCAAGTAAACCTACTTAGCCAGATGTACAAAAATAACTATTTCTAAAGCACTCTCCCTCTGAGACCTGTGGGATGCTGTATAACACAATAAAGGCTAAAGGTACTGGAAAAAAAAAATCGTCGAATTGTAGCACCAACTGAAATCTAGGAAAGTGTTCCACATGGTGTCCTCGAAGTCAAACAGACAGACCAAATACAGCTGCGAGTATTTTATCCAAGTACCGCAGTGTGATATTAGTAATAAACATCAACAGCTGACTTTAGGACACACGCATGAGATGTTATTTCACCCATTTCCCTTCTAGGTAATTATTGTCAACACACTTGCTGAACAAGCTGCACCCAACAAATACCTACATTTGTTTAAAACAACTGCAAGGGCACTTCAGGCTCCCCACTTATAAATGGATTCCTATCCCAAGTCCCACCTGCTGTGCCTCCATTGACTGTTACCACCTTTCGACTATAAAAGCAGCCTGATTTCCAGAGATACTGAGTACTTGCAGCTCCCATTGGCACGAGTGAATCTGCATAAGATACAGGGCCACTGCTCTGAACGAAAAGAAAAAAAAGTAGGCAGCAACAGAACAAAAGCTTTTAAATGTAGATGAAGAAAGTCACCCTCCAAGGGTATCAATCAATCAACAATGAAAACTGCCAGGATTTTTTTCAGGGGGAGAAGGGCAAGAAGGAAATGACAGTGAGATGGTCTAATAGAAAGTGGCTATGAATAAAGGGGGACAGACGGTATCCTCAGGAACCCATGTGTGGTCACAGTCAGAGAAGGACTGCCAAGCTAGCTGCGTTACAGGGATTAAGAGGAAGAAATGGAGTCTCTGCTAACCCCTGGGTTTCAGAAAGTGTTTGTGCAACTTGGGGCTGGAAGCTTTGGGCAGCTGTCTGGGGAAGTTCTTCACACCGGAGCTGGTGGCTTGTTCACCTACTGATCTGCTTAAGCTCATCCACTGATCAAAAGAAAATCTGAAACACAGACATGTCCTGAACATTAACAGCTGAGAAAAGGGGTTGGTAACATACGGCCCGTAGATGACCTTCTGGCTGTGGCAGGTTTTTCCTGTGTCTGCACCTGCACTAGGACCATGCAATGGGCAAGCTGCATTGGACACAGCTGGGGGTGGCGTGGGAGGAAAGCTGTGGTAGCACGGGTGCAGCTCCACGCTGCCTGGCCCCAGTACAGCGGAGAGAGCAAAGCCCATGACCACTGACACGCGGTCAAAGTCCTTCCCCCCCCACACCCTGACCCCTCCGAGGGAAACTAGGGGTGGGTTGTTCCAGCATATGGCTTGGGAAGGGTGCTGGCTACTGGCTTAGAAGATAGCAGTGCTCACTTAGCACCACAGTTCCCCTTTATAGGTAACCAACATAGATGTCAAAGGACCAAAGTAATATGATCACGGAGGCTCATGGCAGCCAGCATGCATCCTGCTGCAATCTGCACGAGTTGCAAGCAATGACAATGCACTGCAGGAAGCTTTGCCAGAAGGGAATTACAATAATAGAGACTTGTGCTCATGAGGACACAAACTGCTGTTGCAAGGTCATCCCAGCATAAGACAGATGCAATCCACACAAATTGTGAAACTACCACCTAGCCTCTGCCCTGCCTTCTTCCCATGATTAAGGTGTGGTTGACGGGGATGCCAAGACTCTAACCTGACTCACTGCTTCTCTGCATGAAGTCTGCAAGAACTGAGATATCACCAGCAATCAGATTTCACGAGTCAGTCACTGCAAATGAGACTCGTCATAACCAAATCCTGAGTTATAATACATGGACCTGCACTGAACAGTGACTAAGTAAAAATGGCATCTTCTTACTTAGTCAAGAGCTACCGACATGAGAAACACCCCGGCTGACTTTGCAGCTCTAGCAGGAGTTGGATTTGATTCAGGTGCTCCAATGGATACTCAAGTTCCAAACATAAGGGTGAGTTTTGCCTTTATTTTACAAACAACATCCCTGAAGGCAATGAGACTGCAAAAATATAACCGAAAATTTTTCTATGGATTCCCCCTCACCTCCTTTCTTCTCTTTTGGCAGCTCTAGGGTAACAGGGAACTCTGTCCTCTGTGTTTGCCCACAAATCTCAAGGTAAGTTTAGGTAACTAGCTACTGTAAAAATAGAGGGGTTTTTATCCCTTCGTACACTGAGCAACATTTGATCCAAAAACTGCGTACTAAACCCACAGTTTCAGTTCAGCCGCCTTTCAGAGAAGAGTTGCGTCTGGTAAAAAAAGAGGGAAGCAACATATATTTAGTCCTCAATTTTAAAATGATAAAACAGTGAAACGTTTTGAAAATCTTTGTTAAGTTACATAAAATGAAAACATCCCCACTGCCCAGTTTGAAGCCTAAACACTGTACAAGGACCTTGAAGGTGAGACCAAGTATAAGCAAAAAAAAAATGACCCACTCAATTCACACTGCCTGCACTGAAAAAACTGCCAGAGTCAACAAAGCTGAGGAAGCCTGAGGAATGGCACTGTGATATCCAGAAGTTTGTCTAAGTCTATCCCAAGTCTGCACTTGGTCCAGTAAAAGATAATACCCACAAAAATCCTTGCCTCTTGCAAAGTAAACAGAGAGAGACATATGCACTGGATTTAAAAAAAAAAAAAAAAAGATCGCTAAAAGGATCAGTTTTGTTATCTCAGTTCTTATCCATAAGACAGAAAGAAATGCATTTCTTTAAAATACCTGACTTTTTTTTAGTTGTCTACAACTTATCAAACTGTCACTAGCTTTGCTCTGTAATTAACCATTTTACTGAAAAGAGGCAAGGGACGAAACAGCCCATTGATGACATCAGTAATTATCAAGGATATGAAGAAAGGAGGTTTCGGTAGATTGGATTATCAGCAGAAACGTCTTCACGGTCAGAGCAGCGAGGCAGTGGAACAGATGGTCGCGGGAAGCCGTGAAGCCTCTATCACTGTCGGTGTACAGGACCAAGTCGGGGATGATCTAGGTATAGCTATGCCTATATTCTGCTGTGGGTATTCGCTATGCTTTTGGGCTTTGCTGGTTGCCACGTGTGGCTGGCAGGGCATTCCCCTGCTGCCCACCCAGTCTTTGCTACTACATGTGTCAGTGGGTCTTTTTTAAACCTTCTGCAGAGGCCCTGGGTGTTGGCTGCAACCAAGGCTGAGGATTTTGACTGAGGTGTGCCAATGCTCCTGCCAGGATTTAAAGCTGAAGGCTTGCCCCTTCTCTCCGCATCAGACCAATGCCATATTTAGGGCCAGGAAGGAATTTAATCCCAAAGCCAGATTGGTATGCACTGTGGGAGGGTTTGCCTTCATCTGTAGTGGGGCAGGGGCATAGCCTCTACCTGGGATCTCTTGAGCATATATTAACCTTTTACATTGACTGCTGTGGTTCTGCTTCCTGCTTTACCTGTGGTGGTTTGGACATGATGTCTGGTGTTGTGTCAGAGCTGATGGCAGTTTTACTAAGCAGTTATAGATTTGTGTGGGAGAGTCGGATGGAGGTGGTCCTGCCTTGGGCGGGAGGTTGGACCAGAGCAGCCGGTGGCAGTCCCCTTCAGCCCTGCTTCTCTGTGGTTCTATGAATACTACAGCTACTAGTTATAACCGTCTAAGCCTGCAGGTCCATATTTAACAATGTGGTGAACTGGTAAAATTTCAAGGAGGCTCCCAGGCAGACAAGGTTCCTTGGGTGAACCTGATACTTTTTACTAGACCAACCCAAACAGTTGGAGAATAGTTATTACGTTATAAAGGAGGCTCCCAGGAAACTCTCTGGAACCTGGAATTAATTCTGACGCTTACCTTGGCTTCTAGGGTCTTCTTCCGAGCTTTGAGCTCTGCAACAGCTCTGTCTACGTCCACCTGGGGAGCTTTCTCCTCTTTCAACTTTCTTACTAGTTCCCCCTGGAGGAAGAAGAGACAAGAGTTGGACACAAGGATTCTGCTGTGGACGTCCAGCCCAGACACCATCTCCCCGGACTTTGTTCACCCCACAGATACAAGCCGAGGCTGCGGATGAGGCAGGGGCACTTAGAAACTTGTGCACACAGCAACAGAATTTGAGATCATTTGAGTTTCCGAAGTGAAGTTTCCCCCACCTCCCTGCCACTATTGCGCATCTCAGTATGTGTGCATACTCGTTTTTTTTTGGTTTTTTTTTAAGGCTACCTGAATAGGCACCACCACAATTCACAATTATTCGTCTATCCAATGGTCTTGGAGAGGGATAACAAACACAGAATGGTTATTATTTCAAGATAGCAAGCTATCAAAGCACAGGAGGAACCAAACACAACCAATGATAAATCCAGGTACAAGGCCACAGAGCCAAAATTAACCATCATCATCTTGAGAAGGTTGCAGGAAGGTTTTCCTCTCCTGCATAGGTAGGATTTCCGCCCCCAGCCCCTCTATCACGTACTGCGATGGGCGACCCACAAAACCATCGACAATCCTATGGTCTGGTTTATAGCGCACGTCGCTGACTACGTGATAGCTTGATTTTGTTTTTAGCGTGGGCTGCTTGCAAATAGTCTTCTCTCAATGTGGAAAGAGTCTTCTTTCCAAAAGCAAAGCTCAGTCCTGAATTTTTAAACAAGTGCTAAGGAACCAGGTATAAAATAAGCATGACCTTCAATCACTTCTGCAGTTCAACACGCGCAGCTTAGTGTGCTTCTTAGTATGTCATTTCTTTCATTTAAAAGCATAATAATAATCCAGAGCTTTTCCGCTGTCAGGTACCTACCTGCTTTTTTTACTGCATGATTTTGCATTATGCTTACACCTACCGAGTGCACGGCAGACAGGGGCTTGCAGTTGGGAGTTTATCTTCAAGGATGGGGAGAAGGGTAAAAATAGCTCGTATGAATGACGGAAGTCATAAGACTTCACAAAGAAGGGGGTCAAACAGCAAGTGAATTCAAATACGAGAAGAGGACAATAAGACTTGGCAGGCTGAGCTCAGAGTGCACTTTGCACGAGCAGCTTCCACAAACCAGCCAATAATAATTAAAAAAAAAGCTGGAGTGGAGACTGTGCTGACCTGCTTCCTTCCTGCTAACTACTTCCATCAAAATGTGAAAGTTTCATTTGGGGGCTGCTGGCCTGAACTGTACTTCCAGGCTAACGTGGCAGAGGGAGGGATCTGAATTTTTTTTTTTTTTAAAAGGAAACCAAAATTGTCTTGGTTGGGCTGGGGGAGGCTGCAAGGAGGAAAGTCAGCAAGGAGTGGCAATTCAAAATAGGCTATCGCGCTGCTCGGCACGGAGCACAACCACTACGCACACCACGGCGTGCAGCGACCCTTTGTCCCGAATGACTAGGGGAAAAAAAGGGTTCAGACGGGAGAAACAAAGCAAACAATTATGTTTGCTGACTGGATACAATTTAATTAAAGCCATGAGCCTGGCCCAGAGGAGGAGCGCCCGGCAGCACTCGATGCGGCCGATGCTGCTGCAGCTTTGTCCCGTGGAAGCGCGAGGCCAAGAGGGATCCACCCCAGGATTGCAGCGGCTTATTGCATCAGGCACTGCTGCAGGAGGAAACACCCGCTCGCTTGCGCCGAAACACAAATACACACTGGCTCCGGCAAGGTTTCCTTAGGGTCTAATTAAACCGCTTCCACCCTTGCTTAGGATTGGATGACAGGGTACAGAAACCACCCAAAACCAAAAAAAAAAAAACCCAAGACAAAAAAAGAAAATCTCTCTCATTTTTATGGCAACGATGCCTTCAAAGCGATTGCTGCAGGAGGCGATTGCCCCACAGCACTCGCGCCCCAGCCTCCCCTGGATGCCCCACGTTCCTGCCCCATCCCCAGAGCCGCTAGCTGGGAGGGAGAGGAGAGGACCGGCACGTTCCCATTTAAAGGGCGGATGATTTCTTCCGAGCAGTGGGGATTTTAAAAAGACAAGAGCCTGGCACAGCCTAGCGACCAGCATTTTCTTTCCCCCTGCCTAGGCACCACGCTGCAGGCTTATTCCTAACGGACCCAAATTGAGGTGTGTTAGCAGATGTGCAATTAAAAAGCCATACGTGCATGCGTCTAGGGATGAACACGGGGATCACGCACACGCACCGAGCGAGCTTGTCCGGGGGTGCGCACGGATGTACAGGGGCTTGCTCACGTAGAGGAGATGCGGCGCAACCCCACGCGCGCGCACGACCTGCCACACGCCGCGGAGGGGCCAGGCCGGCTGCGGGGATGCAGACCCCCACACCGGGGCTGCCGGAGCACGGGGGCCCCGAGGGGCCCAGCAGATAGGGGGACAGCCCAGCCCGAGGGGCACGAGACCAGCGCGGTGGGACAGCGACAGAGGCGAGCTGTAGGGGACGCGCCGCGCCGCGCGCACCCGGCTCTACAGGGCAGAGAGCCGGCACGGCCCGGGGCCACGGCGCCCCACGTGGGGCGGGGAAGAGCCGGCACGACCCGCCGCTCCGGGCACCCACGTGGAGCGCCTGTGCCGCCCACCGCTACAGGGGCGCAGGGCTACACAGCCCACCGCTACGGGGGAGCCTCCCCGCCTTACCTGCAGCCGCACGGCGTGGCGCAGCGGGGCCAGCAGCGTCTCGGCGGCGCCGGGCCCGTCCATGGCGGCGCGGGGCCGGGGCAGGAGCGGGGGCAGGAGCGCGCAGCGGGGACGGGGCAGGCGCGGCGCGAGGCGGCGGAGCAGGGCGGGCAGCGGCATGGAGCCCCCCCCCCCCGCGGGTGATGCAACCGGCCCGCTGCGTCACTGCTGGGGGCGGGGCCACAGCATGGGCCCCGCCTCGGAGCTCGCGGGCCTGCGGGTACTGCGCAAGCGCGGCCACGCCCCCCGCGGGGTAAAGCCCCGGATGTGGTGGACGTTTCCGACCCCTTTCTCTCTCTCTCACCCATACACCGACTCGCCCACCCGCCCACGTGCCGGGTTTTGGGGGTTTGCCCCCACGCATTTGAAGGTGAAAACGGCGGAGTGGGGGGTTTCTGCCCTCTCCGCGCCCACGCGAGGGTTAAAGCAGGGCTGCCCCCACGCCCACGTTTTGGGGATCTCCACCCTCCCCCCACAGTAGGGTTAAGACCCCAGTTCGGGCATTCCTGCTCCACCCCCCCCCCCCGCCCGTGCACGCTCAAGGGTTAAAACCCGAAATGTGGGGGTTTGTGCCCCTCCCAAACACCAGCCCTCCAAGGTGGACACTCGCATCTTGCGGGCGTGTTGCCCGCCGAAGCCTGGCTATTTTGGGGCTGGAGAGGGGCTTTCACTGGGTGGGTTCGTGCCTCGGTCTGACGTGGAGGAGGAGGAGACGTCCAGCGTCTGCCCGCTCTCTTGCGGGGGCAGGTTTGGGGTCCGGGCTGCCTCTCGTCCCATATTCAAGAGCAACTTTTTCCCTTCTTGGGGGCCCGAAGTGGCCGCCTTGACGCGTAGCCTCGTAGCTACGAACCTGTCTGCAACGCGCCCCTCGATCCGGAGACGGCCAGGCTCCAGGGATCTTCGGTGCGTCGCCTGTTTTCGTGATACGAGTCGAGCGAGACCGGGGAACGGGTTAAAAAAATAATAAGGTAATTGATTCCCAACTTGAACGCTGCATGGGCTGGTAAGGAACGGCTCTAGGACCCTGTGGTTCCCAAATTACCTTCCTGGTGCTGACATCACCCCTCACATGCCTGATAGTCATTGGGGAAGATAAGGGACCCGTTCAAGACTCAAGCGAACCTGTTGTTTTTTCCATCTGCTGCAGCATTTGAGCTCAGCTAGCTCGGTGGCTTTGTGAATGTACCACATTTTGCTTTTTGATGCGTTGGACCTTCCTCTGTTTCATTCGGCTGCTTTGAGCGTCGGGTGGCGAGCGTTCGTGTTCGCAGAATGCATCGCTGCAGCACGGCTCGTGCAAAATCTTTCCCCGTCCTCTTTCTCTCTTGTGGGCGCCGGCGTTAAGGCACGAGGTCGTCAGCCCAGAGGTTGCAAGTCCAAGGCCGGATCAGAAGTGCTCGTGCGGCAGTCCCGGCAGATCCCAAAAAGGACGTGGGAAAGGGAAGCTTTACCATTAAAGTCATATTATGTCCTGCTCCTGCCTTGCAAATGCAACTGGCCCTTACACAGGCGTGCACACTCGCTGACATCAGGAGACCTGGTCTGAGCAGAACGGCTCAGACTTGTGATGGAGTCGGCATTGATCTCCCGGTGACTACCGAAAGCAATCCAGGAAATGTTAATAGCATATGAATGGGTTAATGACGTGACGTCATGTTGGGGGAAAATACTCCCAGAATAGCTTCCCAGAAAATACTCCCAGAATAGCGGGCAACCCTAATTTGTAATGGGTGAGGGACTGTACCCGTAACGTGGACAGTGCCCAAAATGGGACTGCAGTATCCCCTTGCAAGCTGCTTTGAGTAATTCGGAGGTGGTGTTAGGGACATTTAAAAACATTGCAGTGCATTTAGTGGGTGGGAGGCGCTAGGTTGAGAAAAATGCCAAATATCAGTTTAAAAAATACAAGCGGTGATGCTGAGGCTGGACCAGGGCCCAGGGACATGAGGTCAGGTTCGTTTTGGAGCAGTCGGCTTAATATTTTGCCCCCATCCAGTATTTTAAGGGACAATGTGAATGTGCGTGTTCGACGTGTACTTCCCCTGAGCTGTATTTGTCTTTACTTAGCTACTGTTTTTATTGCTGTTTACAGTAGTTGTTTTTATTCACCTGTAATACCAGGGGCAGGAAATTATTCTGGCTGGAGGGCCGCTTAACAAGCTTTGGCAAGCTGTTGAGGGCCGCAAAGATAGCCCCTCCCCTTGACAGGTGCCCCGCCCCCTGGTTGCCATCTTGGGACTGGACGTCCCATTCCCTGCATATTTTAATTCTATTTTTTTTTAAATTTTGTCCTGATTTCTGTGTTTGTGTGGTGTATGTGGAAGTGATTGCATACTAGTTCAAAATGAGGTCTTACTCTTGTATATGGTGGGAGAGTGAAGGGGGGTAGAGGAAGTATGGGGTTTGTGGGGGGGGGTGGAAGGTGCGGGGGAGGGTGTGGATGTGGGGGTGTGGGTATAGGAGGGTTGTGGGGGGAGTGTTTGTGAGGATGTGCAGGTGTGTATGTATATGGGGTTTGTGGGGTGTGTGGAGGGGGAGAAAGGGTGGCTGGGGGGGGTGGGAGGCTGGGTGTGCACAGGGGCTGTGGGTGCAGGTGTGGTAAGGTGTTAGGGTGGCCATCATAGAGGACAGTCCGGTTTTCGTATCAATAGAGGACAGAGGATAACCGGACTGTCTTCTACGATGGCTACCCTATAAGGTGTGTGTGCGGAGCAGTGAGAGAGACACCTCCCAAAGGTGCATGGGTGTGTGTGTGGGGGAAGGGTGTGGTGTTTGTGGGGTGTGTAATTGTGTATGGGGAGGGTATGGTTCTGGGGTTTGTGGGGGGCAGTTTGGGGGTATGGTGGGTGTGCATAGGAGCCCACGCAAACGCACCTCTGACCCGGTCAGCACTCACCTCCACCCTGCAACAGCCTAGAGCCTGCTCACCCTGCAGCATCTCCCTGGCACCACCAGCAATGCACAGCCCCAGCAGGCTCCACACCCACTCCAGACTCACCCCCACTGGAGCGGATCAGCAGGAACCTGGGCACTGCCCTGACCTGACCCGCGCCGTGCCACCCACCTGTGATGCATCCTGCAGCCCCCTGGGCACGCAGCATGGCTGGGGCAGCTCCACAACTGACCTACCTTTCTAGGCAGCGCAGGTGACAGTGGCTCCTGGCTGCCACCACCACCAGTCCCAGCCCCGCGGTACCAGCAGGGATCTGTACTACACAGCCCTGACCCTGCACACTTGCTCCAGAAAAAAAGTCGTGCCATGCTGGGCTGTCCTGCATTTGCTCAGTGCTGTCACTGCTGCCCGGCAGGGCAGTTTGGAGGTGGTGGTGATGGCAGTGGAGATGCAGGGCAGCCCTGCGCGGGCTCTGGGCGGCTGTAGCAGGGAACTGCTGGCAGTGGGAGCGGAAGAGGCTGCTTTTACCCCACGCTGAGCAACAGCTTCTGTCTGGCATTGCTGCTGCTGAGACTGGGCGGGCAAGCCCGGAGCAGGCACGCAGTGCACAGGGTCAGAGCTGTGCAGTGCAGTACCGTGGGGCTGGGGTTGGGGCCCGCAGCGGCAGCTGGACAGAGCTGTCCGCCACCTGAGCTGCCTAGAAAGGCAGTCCAGCTGCAGAGCCGGCCCAGGCGCACTGCGTGCCCAGGGGGCAGCAGGACGCCCCATGGCTGGACTGTGCCTTGTCCAGGGAACCAAGGGACCCACCATGGGCCAGACAAAGACCCGCCATAGGCTGGATTCAGTCCACAGGCCATAATTTGCCCACCCCTGTGTAACGCTCTTTGACATGCATACCTAGAAGCAATCCTAATGTCAAATTAACAAAATTGTTCCCAGTTAATTAACTTACTTGCTTTTATTATAGAAAGTGCTGATGAAGCGCATATGGTTTCCATAATTCCACATTTACCCCTCCACAGGCATTGTTGTCCTGCCCAGACCTTCATTACACTGCAGGAGTCCAGTGGTGTGCAAGCTTCCCAGATCCACCAGACTCTTATCTCTGACCTCTTTACCCCCCAGCAGCTACTTTGCAAAGCTTGAAAGTGCACTAAATCCCTTACAGGACATAGTTGAGCAGAAAGGTTCCCCTTTCTCTTCTGCTTCTTTTTACCCTGCAGGGACTATTTTAACTAACATCCCAGACTCAAGAAATATTCCCCGCCCCAAGAGGCTCGCTGTGTCTGCCAGACCTGTGAGATATATCTCATTCTCAGCCGATACAGCTTCACCCATTATCGAAGTGTCAGATTGCCTACAAGAATTGAGCTCCTGGCTGAAGAGCAGCTGGTTCAGGCTGAACACAGTTAAAATCAGGTGGACAGCAAAATGTAGAAGACGAGGTTAGATTTGCACCTTACAGACTAAACAAAGTAGAAAGAAAGAACGAACGAACAAGCTTTCTTGGGCTGAAGCTCACTTGTCTCCACCTTCCACTAAGACCAAAACTCCCCTTGTAAAGATGTGAGATGTTCACTTCTGTTTTGCTCCCTCAGTAAACTTGAAGAACTTAAGGTGGAATCTGCGCCTAAAAATGCCTTCTTTTATCTCCAGTTTTCTAGGAAACTTCATCCTCTCATTCTTTAGCAAAATTTGGCAAAATTATCCAGGAATGTGTTACTTCCAGGTTAGATTGCTGTGCCTGAAATGCAGCCAGGCTCCAGCTGGTAGATGGGCCAGCCCTGTGTTAGGTAGTAAGTCGGGGTCCCGTTGGTGAGCCATGGTGCTGCCATGAATAGGCCTTAAAAGTAGCAACAAGGAGCAGGGGGGGGTATTTCAACCACCTGAATACTCCCTGGTGCTAAGCTACACGTCTCTGCACATGCTACCACCTGAATAGGAACCAGCATACATGCTTCAGGCAGGCTGATTAGGTGTGCCATGTGAACGTGGCAAATGGTCCTGTTTCTTCCAAAGCTAGTACACACAGAGAGAGCTTGGGCGTCACTGTAAGGTCCATGAGCCTGTTATCTGTTTATTTGTGTGCTCCATAAGTAGCTGTGGCTCCTTGGAAATAATGAACAGTACAGCATCCTTATAGGCTCAGCAGTGCTACACTGGCTAGCACTACGGATGAAAGGGACTTGGGGGGGTCATCATTGAGCACAAGATGAACATGAGCCTTCAGTGTGATATTGCTGCTAGTAAAGAAACCAAAATGCTGGCTTGCATACATAGATGCTTTTCAAGAAGATCCCAGGATGTCATTCTCCCATTGAACTCAGCCTTAGTGTACTGTTGTTTCCCTGCGCAGCTGCTCCCCAGCAACCCACTTCTGGGAAAGCGGGACAGCTCCCGGGCTGCTCAGGGATTTCCTCGCCCAGCCAGGGGGACTGGGAGCTGCCCCAGAAGCAGGACGGCTCCTGGCTGGGCAGGGAAGCAGAGAGCTCCCCAGTCCCGGTGCTGCTTTGCTCCCAACAGATTAGTCTACTGAACAGTACAGCGCTCGTGTAGACATGCCCTCTGTGTCCTTTATCAGGAGCCCAAGCGCCTTACATAGGTTTCCTGTAAAAGCAGAGGATTTCTAGTTTAATAGCGTCTCCACTACAGAGTTTTGCTGGCACTCCAATGCCAGTCAAGGATTATACTTCTTCCTACCCCCAACCAACATAGCTAGGCTGCCAGAAATTTGTGCTGCAGTCCTGGCCAGATAGAGAGGGGTTATGGAAAGGGGAATAAAACATGGAAAGTTTTGATTGCAAAGTTCATTATGTGGCAGAATAGCAGAAGCAGGACTTCAGGGGGAACTTAAGCATCTGTCCTTCTTGAAGCCTTTTTGTAGCACACATTGCTAGATCAAGGCATAATTCCCAGTTTTGTAAACAAGTCCTTGACAGCCTTTCTGGTCGCTCACAGCCTGCATTTTCATGTTTAATTGTATTAATTAAGGCTGAAAGTTTGAAGGGCTACATCTTTTACATGCCTGTACAAAGTAGTCCCTATTGTATACCGCTCAGACAAGATGATCAAGTGACTCTGTCGCACTGTGAACTCCGTGAAATTATAACTCCCCTCTCACTGTTACAGGGGACACCAGGTTGTACACTGTACATTCAAATCCTATTGCAATCAAATAAAAAATACATGTATTAATACACAAGTCCACCTCAGTTAGCAGCATATTGATTTCGGTTATTAAAAAAAATCTTAAGTCAGACCTATGGTTTTGTTCATGTGTTGAGCTAAAAGAAAAAAAAAGAAGCTGGACATCATCTTGATGTGAAGTTAGGAGGTCACTGAATATAGGCTTTATCATCTGCTCCTGGTGGTAATTTTTTTCTGTGACTTGTTTCTGTGACTGATCCCCAGCTGAGTTGGGGGGGGTTGCAGGTTTTTTGTTTTTGGTCTAAAAGCCCAAAACCAAATTGATCGCTTTTTTCGGGGGGGCAAAAATACGGCAACACAGTTGCTGTAAGCAAGGCACGTTTATTAGTAGTCTGAGCACATGTTTGCAAAGTTGATACCAGAAAACAAGCCTTTAGTTTGAGCTAGACCAGGCTTCTAATACCTGAGCCAAAGAAAATCTTTGCACCACTCCTTAATGAAATGGAAGTTACTTATGATTTTCCCATGTGAATCCACCTTCTGAGGGGAAACCAGTCCGAAGGCATAGCTCATATCCCAGCCATATTTCTGGGAGGTTGCTGGACTCCCCACACCTTCTGGGTGCAGGGAAACTAGTCTCATCCATACCTCTGCCATGGTCAGTGGATGCCCATTATTCCAACACCATGCAGTGCTCTGCAACTTGTGCAAGCGGATGAAAAGGTGCAGTGTTATTAAAACTGCTTTCATTTCCAGCGCCTCCTTCTGACCCGAAACACAAGGCTGAAATGTCAGGGAGAAGTTCAGAAGGGGAGTGACATCAAACAAACTTGCAAACCCGACACAAATGACAGGGGCGCTTTCTGCTAGAAGTCTCTCATGATGAACTCCATCGCAGTGCGATCTCAGCTTTCCTATCCATCACTCCCAGGCCTGATGTGATCTTGCTGTTAATCGCTGTAAATCATTCCCAGCAAAAGCACAAACTTGAAGTGACTTGGAAAAAAATATGGAGCAGAAGGGGAAGCAGTTTTTAATGAGGGTGGTTCAGCACTGAAGCAGAGTCCTTATTAAAATATGTTATAGTTGGGGTTTGATTTTTAGTATATAATTTGGGTTTTTTCCCCCTGTTTCAACATGGCAAACCCCTTCCCAAAAGGAGTACTACTCAGGGCAAGGGTGGGACTTCTGGTGGCAAAAGTAAGGGGGTCCCAAGATGGTGACCAGGGGGCAGGGCCCCTGTCAAGGGGCAGGGCTATCCTTGCAGCCCTCGACAGCTCGCCAAAACTCATTAAGCGGCCCTCCAGCCGAAATAATTGCCCGCTCCTGGTAAATAAAAGCAACAGCTAAAGTAAAGAAAAATACAGCTCAGGGGAAGTACACTTCAAACAGGCACATTCACATCATCCCTTAAATTAACAGACTGGGCTTGAATATTAAGCTGAATGCTCCAAAATGAACCTGGCTTCTGTTCCTGGGCCCTGGTCCAGCTTCAGCCTTAGGGCTTGTGGTTTTTTAAAACTGACATTTTTTTCAATAGGTTGTCAACCTAGAGACGTGGTGGAATCGCCATCCTTGGAAGTTTTTTCAGAGCAGATTAGACAAATATTTCTGTAAAATATTTAGACAGGGATGAGCCTGCCTTGAGCAAGAAGGTCGGACTAGATGACCTGAGATCCCTGCCAACAGTGCTTTTCTATGGTACTTCCTGAACCCCGGTAAGGATGTTTTAGGAGTTGTATCAGGGTACAGGCTGTTCAAACAGTGGCTCCTTTTAGAGCCTAATCTTCTCATAACCTACACTTGTCTCTCTTTCTGGCCCACTCTGCTTCTGTGCTAGGCACTGGTTAGCTGGGAAAGATTGTGCATCACTGCCTACCTCTCCTTTAGGAAGATCCAGCTGTGATCACTGCCACTCGGTGACTGCTGCTGGAGCTCCTTCCTGCCACCTGCTTTGGAGACCAGAGCGGTGGCACCCACATTGCTGCTTGGTGCTCTCTGGATGGTAACTCGAAGTACATCGCTGGGACTTGCCAGCCCCGGGGAAGCACCAGTCTCAGGCTACTCAGGGACAGGGCTGTCACCCCATCAGGATTCAGCCCTGCGAGATGACTTCAATTGTCCTACACTATTGATGGTTTACCAGTCTCAAAGGGAATGCCATCAAAGGGCAACTCCAGTCTGAAGTCTTCCTGGGCTCTCTGGGCTCCTCGGTCACAACCCAGAAGATGTTCTTTTCCCACCCCTTCTCTGCCTCTCATCCCTTCTGGTCCCCCACATAACTCTTTTGCAATACAAATTAAAGCAGAGGCGCAAAACAAGCCCATAACCTTTTTAACCTGCATGCCAAAAGGCAGCATGCAAATCCACAGTGAATCAGAGCTCTAGTACTAAAGTACATGATCAAAAAACACATTCATATACACACACACATATGAGCAGGGTTATTTACGTATATGATTTATATGCCACCCTTCCCAGCAAAGGCTCAGGATGAAGCCACTGTGTGTTGTAAGTGTAGGAATCCCTGATCCAGATCCCTAAAGTGTACAACCTGGGTTGGTGGGATCCAGATACATTTATAGCACAGCTGGGCTGTAGATGATGGATCTAATGGTGGGTTTAGGATGAAAGCTACTGACATGGAGATAACTGTAGCAGTCAGTTGGTTTCCAATACAGTGTGCTGATGATGTGACCACTGAGAAGTTTCCCAGCAGTGTCCAAAAAATGAATATGCTGGGTGGAGATGAGAGAGCAGCTGCAGAGCAAGCAGCCTCCAAAGTCCATCATAAGTATATTGGCATATGGGGAGGCCATGCATGCGCCCATGAGAGTGCTGTTCATTTATAGGTATAGGGAGACACAGGTAATAAAATAGTTGCATATGAGGATAAAGCCACAGTAGTAGGCAACTGTCAATTCTTCTGGATCATGGTGTATGCATAAGAGGTCACCAAGACCTTTGCCACGTGCACCTAGGAAGGAGCATGGAGGAATGGATACCTTCCATCCCCACTTTAGACACCATCCAAAGGTAAGACCAAGTCCAGACATTTGGTGCCTTGATAGCTGTAGTTATATGCAACGTGGGAATAAAACCCAGATCTCCCATGTGCAAATAAGGAGTCTATCACTGAACCATAATAACAGGTATAAAGCAGATGAGTGTGATGGAAACAGAGGTAGTGTCATCATCAGGGATGATGTGACCCGTCCTCATGGAGCATGCTGGTGTACAAGGATGTGACATACAGGATAGTTAATGTGGTGGTTGCTGGAAGTTTGTCAGCGGAGCATAGTTTCTTTAGGAAATGTGGTGTCCTCCAAACAACTGGCAGCTCCACTGGCATATGGGAACGTATGTCAACATAGCCAGAAACTCTTTCCATGATGATGCCAAGGGCAGAGACAAGGGGGTGTCCTGGGTTGCCAGGTTTGTGGACCTTGGGTAATAAGTAAAATGTGTCCGACATGGGTGTCCAGAAGATGGAAGCATAAATCCTTGCCTGTGTTTTTGAAGGTGTTCATCTTTAAGAGCTTTCCTATGGTAGTGTTACATGGGGTCTTTGGTCAGAGGTATGTTAAACTCTAGAAAGTTGTTTCTTAGCTTCCTGTACATATGCTGTCTTGTTCACAACAACAGCGGCACTCCCCTTATCAGCCTGTTGTGTGAGGTCATCAGGGTGGTTTTTAAGTCTGAGTATAGTGCTCTTCCATAAGGCTGAGGCTATAGAATGAATACTACAGGGAAGGGAAACCGGGCGTTTATCATCACCATCTTGATGCAAAAGCAAGAGATAAACCGAAAGGCAGCACATATAAGAGTGATAAAGGAATAATACTGTCTCATGCAAAACCATTAGCCCAGGGGTGGCAATTATCCTGGCTGCAGGGCCACAACCAGTTTTGGTGAGCTGTTGAGGGCTGCAATGATAGCCCTACCCCTTGACAGGTGCCCGACTCCCTGGTCACCACCTTGGAGCTGGAAGTTCTGCCCCCTGACCTTTGCCACCAGAAGTCCCTCCCCTTGCCCCCAGAAGTACTGATTTTGCCTAGGGGGTTTGTCATCTTGGAACTGGAAAAAAGGCAAATTCTATTCTAAAAACCAAACAGCATAAATTAAATTGATTTCAGAAAAATACTTTTGTCCTGATTTCTACGTGTTTGTGTAGTGTACATAGAGGTGATTACATAACAGCTTAAAATCAAGTCTTTTGCATATTGTGGGGAGGACATGGGTGGGTACAGGGATTGTGGGTTGCTGTGGGTAGGTGTGGGTATTGTGTTTGTGGGGGGTGGATGGGTGTGGGTGGGTATGGGGCTTGTGGGGAGGAGGGTGGCTGCAGGGGTTTTGTGTGGAGGGTGGCTAGGGTGAGTGCATGTGTATGGCAGTGCGGGGGGTACATGTGTATAGTGAGGTGTGTGTGTGGGACCCCTCGGGGGCTAAGGGGCACTCAGTGGTGTGCAGCCTCAGTGAGCCCCAGGACTTCACATGACTGAGTCACCAGCAGGGAGAAGGGCAGAGCCAGCCCGGCTCCATAGAGCCCCTGCCAGCCTGGGCTTCGTGCTCCTGCTGCCCTGCCCTGGGCCCCACCAGCCTTGGCCCCGGGGCACCAGCATGGTCCCTGTGCTCCCACTTGCCCACTCACTGCCACTTCCTCCCCCTCTCTGCTGCCACTGCCCTTCACCTGCAGGTTCCCTTCCTTCCTGTCCACTGCCAGCACTTCCTCCCCGCCCACCTGCCGCTCTGGTAGCACATGGTTCCCAGCTGCATGGCTGGGACTGCAGGATGCAGCAGGAGCCAGCCCAGCCCCCACAGTTCCTATCTGGCTCCTGCTGTGCGCTGCAGTCCCAGCCAGGGAACTGCTTGGTGGCAGCTTGGCCAGGCTGGCTCTTGCTGTGCCAGCGATCCTCCCCACTCCCTCTGCCCATTTTTATCTGAGTTTCCCTCTCAGGCGGAGAGAGGGAAGGAGGGGGAACAGCCACAGGGTTCCAAGCCAGAAGCCTCTGTTAGACAGAAACTTCTGGTTGGGGGCTGTGGGAGTGGGGGACTGGGCGGGCCTTGCTGCTGCCCCTGCTGGGTCTTGCTGCTGGCTCCCCCTGGGTCCTTCTGCCACTGGTGCCTTGTAATCTTTGACTGGCAGCCAGGGGCAGATAATAATTTGTTTTCTAAATTTTTGGGCGGACCTGTGGGCTGGATAGAATGGCCTGGCAGGCTGAATCCAGCCTGTGGGCCATATTTTGTCCACCTCTGCATCCAGCATGAGCTATGTGTTCACTTCCTCTTCCTGCTGCCCCCAGGGTGTCTGGATTTTGCAGTCCAAAATCATAGGAGCAGGACTCCGCAGGATTGCTCATCACTTCCTTTTCCTGTTTCCAGGTGCCTCTGGGATTTGTAGTCCACAGTTATAGCCAGCAGTAAGTTTGAGCAGGGGAAAGGGTGTTTAACTCCTTCTGGCCCCAGACCCTAGCTGGGATTTGTCTGGGGAGACAGTCCCTGCCGCTTGCAGGCTTGGCTGCATCCCAAACTGGGCCTGCCCCCCCTTGTCAACCAGCCCTCGCTGCTTAAGATAGGGAGCAGAGGGGCGGGGCCAGCCCCACTCTCTGGAACAGACAGCCCAGCCCAGCTCAGGGCTGCAAAGCATGCTGGGATGCTGGGAGACTGTGGTTTAACTTGAACCAGGAAGGGGTCTGGGGCAGAAGTTTCATAAACCAGTTTGACCCAAATCAGTTAAGTCTGATACTACATTCAATCAGGTTTATCTTAAATCAGTTCCAGCCATTTTGAAACTGGTTTACGTGCACTGAGGTCCTATTCTGTTACAGGTTTAAACCAGTTTTCGATCCCTTAAACCAGTTTATGTGCAACTTCTGTCCCTAGCCCAAGAGAGCTATGTTCCTCTTTCTGCTCCCTGCCTGAGCTGCTGCTCTGCTTTCTGCTCCCTGCCCCATCCCCAATCTGCCATGTGCCACACAGAGGATAGCCATGCCACTTGGCACATGTGCTTCAGGTTGGTCACCCCTGTGTTAGACCACCTTCAGGGTCATCTTCTGCTGGCCAGGGTCAGATACAAGATACTGGACTGCTGTGCATACAGAAGGACTCCTCCCTTGTGACCCTCTAAGGACAGAGGCGTACACCAGAGATTTTCTTTATATTTCCTGCCATTTCCTCTCCTCCTCCTTGGAGGTGCTGTCCTCCTCACCGCAGCCTTTTTCTCCTTCCCAGGATATCATGTTGTCCTCTGCGTGTTCAATAGGACACGCGGAAACTCCCAGGTAAACGACTTCCCTATAATGCCATAAGGTGGTAGTATGTAGCGTAGGGACAGATGAAGAGGATCTAGGCTCCTACCACTCCCCACCTATAACTTCAGATCTGGAGTTCGCATGGGTTGCCCAGAAATTTGAATGTGTATTTAAAGTCCTAGAGGTCTCCCTGTGATGCTGGCAGCTTTCTCTCTACTAACTGCATCTCTTACCTATCTCCTGTCTCCCAAGAGCTATTTCTCTGCAAAATCCCAAGTGTGTCTTCTCCCAATCCCCCAACATAACGGTGAGTGGAAGGTCCATCCATGTAGACCTATTCCCACACTTATCTGCAACTGCAGAGAGCGTCTTTCCTGCTTCATTTGCTAGCCGCAGGACTACCATTTTCCTCCAGCAATGGCGAGCTTGCCCCACTTTTCCTCCGGCACCTGATTCTGGGAGGAGAACCAGCCCCATGGAAATGAACTGAAGTTTTGGCACTGATTTCCCTGGGGCTATGATTTCACCCTCTATCTTCCCAGGTGATTCTGTGCCCCCAGATGAATTTACCTGACCTCACTATCCCCATTCAGCCCATCTGCCCATATCCTCCATTCAGCCCTGTCTGAATGATGAGCTGTTACAAAGAAGCAAGGAGGTGGAAGAGGGCCCACCCCACTGCAGCAGGGTGGCACACAACCCCACCTAGGTGCCCAAATGCACCGAATATGTGGAACAGAGTCTGGCTCGTTGTGGACAGAAGAAAAGGAGGCAGGAGGCCAACCACCATGGGAGGTAAAACAATGGGCTGACCACTCAAAGTGGGGCAAAGGAAAGAGGACGCAACGAGGGGAAGGAGAAGGTGCTTTGCAAAGGAAGGAAGGGGAACTACGTATGAAACAGCAGCAGAAAGACACAAGTCCCTTGGACAAATCAGAGGCAGGAGGAGAGGCAAAGACAAGATGGAAGGAGAGAAAAAAAGCAAGCGCAAAACACGCAGCCTGTGGTTTGACTTAACTTCTTGCTACTGGTGTTTTTGCAATACATTTGCGCTGGAGCGGCTTGGCCCATTTCTTAGCGCACAGGCTTTCGCCCAACCGCTCGGGGAGCGCAGCTGGTATCCCTGGATCCTGCTGCTCGACAGCGGGGAAAACAAGGGGAGGAAATCACTCGAAATTCTCCAGAATGCAAGCAGATGCCTTTGTGTTTCAAGGTTCAGGCTCGATTTGCATTCAAAACAGGCTTTGGCTGTTTTTATTTCTCCCCCCCTGCCCAGGTTATATAACCGCTGCCATGCAGTGGGCTGCGGACCCCGGTAGATGGCAGGCTGTCTCCTTCTCTTCCCACCTATTTGTCCTTTTTTGCAGGCATGACGTCCTCTCCTCCCCTCCCCTGAAATGGGGCCTCTTCACTTTTCCACATTCCTGCTGTTTTTCTGCAAGGCCCGGCGTGGGCCAGTGTTTCCGTGCTGGGGTGCCTCACAGGAGGGGCGCTCGCAAAAGCAAACAGTCCTTTTACAGCCGAAGCGGACTAGATGTTCCAGGGAGGTTTCTCTGCCTCTCGCGCTACCTTTCCCGAAGACACGGGTCTCTTTTTTCCTTTTTTTCTCTGGTTTTCTTTTCATCGCAGGGGGGGCCTTTGCTCATCTTTTACTGGTGTTGCCTTTCAAGGATGAGCTGTGTTTAAAACAAGACACAAACAAGCGTGCTGCTTGGGA
The DNA here is from genome assembly GCA_030014935.1 of Caiman crocodilus. Taxonomy (NCBI): domain Eukaryota; kingdom Metazoa; phylum Chordata; order Crocodylia; family Alligatoridae; genus Caiman; species Caiman crocodilus. Next base: position 255,539,901 of record JAGPOW010000261.1, on the reverse strand, counting down.
CGCAGCTGCGCCATGCTAAGGTCGAGATGCTTGTCTTGTGGGCTACGGTGCAGTGGGCAGAAGAAAAGGAGGCAGGGGGCCAGGGGATGCCTGCTACCCAGAGGTTGATTCGGAGAGTGGGATCGAATACAGGGCATGTGATGACAGGATTCAGTGCTCATGGCATGGGAGAAAGGTCCTGAGGGTTAGATCTATCCACCCACGCACCCAGCCCTCTTCATCACTGGGGATTAACTGGCATCCCTGAAGATCTGCAAAAAAGGCACATGGGAGCCTCCGGGAGATTTCTGCAAACTGTTACGGAGGAGGCTTGGGCAGGAAGGAGAGGGTGTGATGGGGAGAACGAGCAGGGCATCGTGGGGACCAGTCTGGGTGGTACCAGCAGGGACATGGATATAGGAAAAGGGACATGAAGCGTTGGAGAAGCGTTGGGTCTTGATCTCTGTGAGCCAGGACATGGGGGAGGTGGGTCGCAGAGGGATCCCAGACCCCGTACAGGCACGAGCTTGGTACAGGGTCAGGAACAGCCAGTCTGGATAAAATAGGAATTGACTCCTGGAATTAGAAAAGATGTTGAATTCCCTCGTTTTACAGGCTGGCCTCAGAAGCAGAAAACAGCCTGAAAAGGGGAGTTGCTGGAAACTCTAGGAGACACCCTTCTCCCTTGTGCTGTCTAGCACCCCAGTTGACATGGGACGATAGTTCAGGTGAGCAACTGGTAAAGGTCTGCACTTTTTTGGATGCTTTCTCAAATGGACCCCTCAGTCGCGCTCCCCATCACTATAAGCCATCAATGTATGCAGCAAGCCAGCTCTGGGTTTTTTTTTAAATAGCTTTTCTAGCCTTAAAGATTGCAAAGATTAGTTTCTGAACATGCAACAAGGCAAGTGAGAACTCAGCACCGTGTTGCTATCTGCATCCGCAGACAGGCACCGCTCCTGCCCCTATTGCTATCTGGGGCCTTGTCAAGCAGCACCATCGTGAGTGAAGTGAACACGACTCTGGTCTGGTTTTCAGCAATGCGACTGGAAAGACATGCCCCAGTGTCCCTTTGCGGTGCTTAGGAAAGCTCTGAGCAGCAGGAGAGGCATTGATGCTGTCTGTTTGCAGACTCCGGAAGAAGACACTTTGCTATGCTTATACTTGCATAATATATAGTGGTTTTGCATCGTTTCTTTTTACTCACCCACCTGTCTGCTTGTACTAACTGCTGTCCCTTAATAATATAAGAACTGCTCTGTTGCATCAAATCATCTGGGTCCATCCAGCCCAGTCTCCTGTCTCTCACAGCGGCAGACTGGAGGCCACGAGAAAAAGTATTGAAGCAAGACCTATGCAGACTGATCTGTCCCTTGCCCTACTTCTGCTACAGCTTTCAGCACACAGTGGCATAGGAATTGCTGTAAGGCCTTGAGGCAGAGATTGCTATGAACAGCACCTAGAACTGAGACAGGCTCCTAGATGCTCCAGTAATACAAATATATATGTAGTAATAATACGGGAAGGAGAATCATTATTACTACATATCTAGTAATAATATACCTATACTATATATGTAGTAATAATGAAGATTGGTACGGGAGCTATGCAGGGAGAGGAAGGCCCTAAAAGGATCGGGGTGGGGGTAAAAACGAACTGCTCTCATTGTGGAAAGGCTACAGAGAAACAGCCTTATTCAATCCTGCAGCCAGCGGGGCAGTTTCAGATTCATCATCAGCATTTACTTGTATTCCTATTGAGGTAACATCTAAGGGCACCCGTCAGGGATCACGGTCACTTTGTGCTAGGCGTGGCGCCAAGGCAGAACAAATTGACGGTCACCAAAGAGCTCACAAGCTGAGCAAGATACCTGCTATCCAGAGGTTGATTTGAAGCACGGAAGCCCCGACAGGGTTCAGGGACCATCTCCCTGTTAAGAAACCCACGGTTACAAAGTCTCTTATCAAAACTGTTAGGCTGCATGTGTTTTCTTATGCCTGCACTGCCTTATACGGGACAGCATTCCCATCCTGCTGCTAATGCAGCACACGCTGGAGAGTATCCAAGCTTACCCCCTTTCTGGCACCAGCCTTTATTTGTACTTAACTAGGAAGCAGACACCTCACCCTAAGCTTCCTCTTCAGCTTGGCATTTCCTCGGGTTTCTCCTTGCAGGAAATGTCTTTTCTGTGCCCCTTGGTGCTGATCCAGAAGAACACTTAAGCACGTGTTTAACTTCAACAGCACGACTCACGTACTTCCATGCTTTTTTGGACAGGGACCGCCTCTCCCTCTTGGCTCGGGCAGACTCCACCTCGCATGGAGAGACTTTGGGAGCCAGTGGGACTCACCTGATCTGGTTGTCAGCAGGGCGAGTCAATAAATTGCCCTGCTTTTTTGGCAGCAATAAAGTGAGGCACTGATTGCCCTGCCATTTATTGCTCCTGGGAAACTCCCAAGTGTGCATTTGCATGTGTGCCCGAAGCACAGCACATTGAGCTGGGTTGCAGCAGCCCCGGTCTGCGGGGAACCTGGGGGGTCAGCCCACCACCTGGGCTCAACGTGCTGCAGAGGGGCTGGCTGGGGCACGAGGGTGCTTTAGCATGGGGCTATCCGGCAGGATGGAAGCACCCTCGTGCCCGAGCCAGCCGGTCAGCATGATGTGCTGCTTGCATGAAAAAACTGCACAGCAGGTTGGGATTTATAAATTCAAGTCCTACCCTGCTGCAGATTTAGTAGTCTTATGTGCTCGAATAGGGGCACACGTATAGACGCTGAGACATTTACTGCACAGTTAATTAGGCAACTGCACAGTAAACATCTCATGTAGATGCATCCGCTGTCACCTGCACCTATGCGGAAATGCAGGTTACCTAATGAATATGCAGTATGCGCAGCATGGGTAAGTTAATGGGGCATGGGATGACCTTGAATCTCTGCCTCTCCCTTCCTAGGCAGATGAGGTTCTTTGGGTGAATTTGATATCTTTTGTTAGACCAACTTAAATCAGTTTCCCTTCCTATTGTGTTCAAAGTGACGTGAGCTGAAAGGGTGGTTCTCTCTCCGGGGCTCATTCCACCCTGGCCCTCTGTTTTCCCTGCCAAAAAGTGGGTCAGTTAGTACTTCCACAGCCAAGGAGGCCAATAAATATCTGCCAAGGAGGCGGCTACTAAAGGTGCCGGCTGTTTTTACAAAACAAGGATCTTAAAGAATTTTACAAATAGGAGGATATATCAGCTACCGTGATCCTGAGACCTGTTCTTTAGGGTCACCAAGAATTCGTTCCAGCCTAGGTCATGAAAAACCCCAAATGCCATTAGCCACTGCTGGCCTGAAACCAGTGACCTACAGAGGACAGGCCCTGTGTCCTGTGCCTGCTCCCTGGGGCTATCCAGGTTCCTGCTGCCATTTTCATTTTTTGACCACACAAGAACTTTGTCTAATACTGTCGAGAAGCTGGCTGGTTTCCAAACCCTTCCACTGTAATGAATTTAAATTCTGCAAACCCTAATACAAGGAATTCAAATGCATATTGATTAAGGGTCTTTTATGGGTGCCTTGCAGAGCATATTAAAAATAATTTAAAACTTACATTCCAGTATTAATGCCGCTAGGCTCGGGCGCCCTGCAGTGACTCTGAGTTGACTTTTAATTGCATGACTTTCATTGAGACACATTTTTTAAATAGGGCACAATAAAGCACCTCCTCGGTGGGGACCAGCGGCAGATGGCCACCCCAGGGTAACTGAGAGGCAGGATTTATGCATATAGTAGCTTAGCTTACCCAGTTTCCCTTGCTGATACAGAGGTGCAAGCTAACTCCTGGCCACTAAAACCCACTTTTGTAAAGTGCTGCGGTAGGCTCAGGCCATAGGGGTCACAGTCACTAGAAGAGCTGCACCCTTACCGCTCCTGTTCTCAGCATCTCTCAGCCCTTGGGCATCTCTGCCTGTCACTTGGTCTCTGCTATTCATCAGTGACTGCTCCAGCAGGCTTGGTTTAGGCACACACCTTCCAGTCCTCTTCCCTACAGAGCAATGATGGGGTAAGCAGTGATCAAATAGCCTCCTGTGAGCAAAGCATCATTTACTTAGAACAAACACCTTTCATAGGAAATGGATCTTAAAAACAGTAAAATGGACAACATGTATGTCTGCTTCCTGAGCATCTAACCAGCTTCTGCCTGGGGACCCTGAGAGAAACTCACTACAGAGCCTGTCCGGTGCCCGCTTTCCTCCTGTTGGACCTCCCTGCCAATACCTGAGCTCGGTCTCTCAACTCAACATTACTGCAGCGATCGAAGCCCCTTTTTATTTCTTTTGATCTCTACCTTCCCAGTCTGGCAAATCAGCTGCAGCACCTCCACTAGTAGCCTGAAAGGATGCCACGGCCTTTTGACTGGTCATCTTTTCACGGTCAGATGGGTGGCCAACTGGTTAGAGGGCCGCACCCAGAGGGTGGTAGTGGATGGGTCCTTCTCGACCTGGAAGGATGTGGGCAGTGGGGTTCC
>JAGPOW010000261.1:255515371-255535313 GCA_030014935.1 Caiman crocodilus | reverse complement strand
CCCCGGTGCTCTTTCCTGCCAAGGCAGGGGGTCGGACTAGATGATCTGCCCAGGTCCCTTCCGACTCTAACTACTATGATACTATGATACTATGACTGTGTGCTCTGGTGTTCTTCACCGAGAAGCTGTTCGTATGGCCTTCTTGCATGGATCCCACTTAATTCGAGCATTAGGGGCTTAGAGTAATCATTTAATTGCCTCCAGCGTATGTTAGACCATTGCATCATGCAGAGAAGTCCATTAATTTGTCCTGGGTCTATAGCAGCTGTGCCTCTCTGCCCAGGTCCTGCACGATGCTTTTAAAACACGGTATCTCATACTGTTGTGACATCTTGGGTCCATGTCTATCCCATCAAGCACCATATATGTAAAAGCCATTCCTTTAGCATGGGCTGTGTTCCTCATTTCTCTTTGCTATCTCCCAACTTTCAACCTGCGGTCAAGGAGAAGCCAGCCAGTACGTGTCCTCCACTGGGCAAAGGCTGCCTTAGAGGCCCAGAGCGGGTCAACTGCACTTCCAAGCTGCTGGGATGAATCTGGTCCAGGTTAATAGTGATTGAAGGCTGTTAATATTTAACTAGCTCTTCTGTGGCCTGGATGAAATGAGCTAGCACCTCATAGCAAATAGTTTTCTGTGCCGCAAATGCCACCAACTTCTTCTGTGAAGAGGCCCAAGACCAGCTGGACTGAAGACTAAACTACCCTCAACCCTTTGAGAAGGAGCACTTCTAACTCAGTGCATCAGCGCTGGTCCCAAGCCCATGATGGAGCAGAGCTCAGGCTCCCCCGTGGTCTGTGAGTCTGTGGGAGGCCTTGGGTGGCTGCTTGCACTTCTGGGCAAGAGGTCAGGCTGGCCACGCGGATGCACTTTAGGAAAGTGGAGTGGGAAAGGCCTGCGCAAAACCTGTGGTTATTCTAATTACTTTGCAAAGAGTGAGACAACCGCAGTCTCCTCATCTGGCAATCTGGCATCTTCCCAGAGCACTGCGAGAAAATCAATGCTTGAGCCCTTCATACTCATTCCCAGGAGGATGGTATGTGGCACTGCGTATCAAATGGCACCTCTGATACTGCCTGTAGACACAGGGTTAGTAGCAGAGAAATGTCCAGACTTTACATGTCAGTGTCTCTACAGATGCTTTCTCCTAAGGTGAAATTCTCCTCCACGATGAGTGTGATGGACCGAAGCTGATTCAGAACTGGAGGGGCCACAGTACAGTGGGCCACTGGGTGGAGGATGCTGCCCTTCAAGTGCTGTATAGGATTGACTTTCAACTGCAGAGAGATGGAGTGAGGGTGGGACACCCACGGAGAAGCTTAAGTTACATGTTCAGCCTTCAAGAAGATGCCAGGGTGAATGAAAATACCCTAATGTGTCTCACCCCGTTCTTCTCGGACCAAACCCCGTGCCATTGCTCATCCTTTTGGCACTTCTGAAGTTCAGGGGCTTTCCTTTGGTTTTCCTCTGGGGAGTGTGAGATGCTCGTCACGTTCTAGGATCGGACAATGCTCAGCTCTTTTGGAAGGGACATTCCCGGTCACTTTTATACAAAGGGCTTGAAAGGGAAAATGTTGTTAAGCTTTGCACAGGCGGTGTATGTATGTACCTGTCATGCTTCTGTTCTCTTGCAGCGAGCCAGGTCCCTGAGTAGATATGTGCCAGTCACTTCGTTATTACTGAATTCATTGTAAGTCAGCCCTCTCTGGGAGGAAGGACTTGACTATATTCCTTTTCCCGTCCTGCAGTTGGTGCAATTCCGAACTTCCCAAGAAGCAAAGCTGCTGCAGCAATTGCTTCTCTAATACCCTCCCTTTTCTCTTCCCGCAGCAATGAGGAACATGTAGAGAAATGAAGTCCATTTCTGTGGCTGAGTCTTCTTCGGCAATCCCTTGCAGCTGAGGCTTATTGTCTTCCATCACTGTCTTATCTGTGTGTCTGAAGGTGGCTGATGAGACCTATCCAGGATCGACAGACTCTTCTGCAGCTCGGACATGTGTTTCCATGGGGGGTGGGTGGTGCTGGATTCTTGGCTCGGTTCACGATGCTTGTTCTCGCCGCTCTCACTTTTCCATCTCTTCTTGTTATTGTGAGGCTTCAAAGTACTGAGATCCCTGTAGCGGACTCTTCCTCCATTTGGGGTGGTCCTAGGTGATAGTCTCCCACGAGTTGACATCAACGTTGCATTTTTTTACGTTGCCCTTGAGGACATCCCCGAAGTGCTTTCTCTGCCCTCCTCCTGAGCATACACCCTTGGTTCAGGTGGAAGAATAAAACTTGCTTCAGGAGTCTAGAGTCAGACATTCGACTGACATGGCCGGCCCAGTGAAGTCGACGTTGCCTCGATACTCATGGAGTAGAAGGTGGATAGAAATGTCCTGCTCCACGGCCAGCCAGGGGCCACGGTGGGGCCCTCAACTCCCAGTATATGGGCTCTCAGAAAGACCTGAGGTTTGAACCCAAGGAGCTCAATTTGCTGCCACAGATCCCTGCCATTGCAGTGTACCAGCCGGCACGTGGGTGTGAGCAGTACTCCGCGCAGTCTGCCTCGATGGTGGGTGCTCCCTGCTGCTGCACTGGCCCACATCAGCTCTTAGTCTGCAACATAGATATGCAGGGGATTCTCTGAAGGAGCAGTCGGGCATCTCTGTAGCTATACAACAGTGCTATCCTTGCTACCTTGGCCAGTCAACAGCTTCCTTTTCGGTTCAGCTGGTGGGATGGACAGCTCCCACGTCATGACTTAGTCATAGTATGCAGCAGACACACGCACACACATACACACCCTGCGTGCTAGGGGCTGGGTGCGAGCTGGTATGACTCTGGACTCTTTAGCTGTCAAACACAACAGGAATCATTGCCTTTTCCATAGAAGATCCTGCCAGTGCAATTTCTTAGTGCTCCTGAGACTTGCACGGATTAGCACTGCATTAAAGGTAAGTGCTCAGCCTTTGTGTAGTGCTTCCCATCACTCGGTGTTGGGGTGCCATACAAAGTAGGCAAGCATCCTTATTCTTCTTTTGCAGGCCGGGAAGATGAGCAGTAGTGACATGATTTGGTGGGGGTGATACCAGGAGATGTGAAACAGGCAATTTTAAGAATTCTGCCATTCAATCTTGTTCAAGGTTCGTCCAAGTTGATGTCTTGGCTACTCTGCAGCCCCCTCTGTAGTTACTATCAGTAGCAGGAATGATAAAAAAATATTAGCAGTAACATCTGGGTTATAGACCACGCTGTAGATGAGCAATGGGAAGTAATAATAAGATGTGGGGTCTTTTTACCAAGTTGATTCTGTGATTTTATTAGCCATTTGACTTCATACTTGGCTGGACCCGATGATCAGTAAGGTCCCTTCCAGCCCCTAACAACTATGAAACTACTCTATGTGGGCCTTATTGTTTTTACTTTCAATTTATTCAGACTTTGCATCCAGGTTTTGCTAATGGATCCCATCCTTCAAATGGAGTGAACCAAAAATACGTGATCCGGATGCTCCTTGCATTTGGGCTATTTGAAATCCAGTATTGCGTTCTGTAGCCTGAGCTCATCTTTAATTATTGGGAGTTTGTTCACACCAAAATCAAACAATCAGAACAAAATGTTCTACAAGGAGAGTCCATAAATCATGACCACGTTCATTTATCTCCTAGGCTACAGAAGCAGCAATAAATAATACAATGAGGGTTTGGAGCCTGCAGAAGAAATTGAGGTGAAAATATTAAAAGAATTGGGCAAGTACTCTCAAAGGGATGCGATATCTGTAGCAGCCTGTCTATAGCCTGCAGGAAAAGAAAGTAAAGCTGAGTTAAATTTAATTCAAGATGAACATGATTTTAATGCACATTTTGCATTTATGTATATTGTATCACCTGGAGATCTGAATGAATGAGACCGTGTTGTCTTTTAATCCAGCAATTCTTTAGAAATAACCTCCAAAGGGGAAAAAAAAAACAAATTTGGGTTTTCCCCCTATTTTTGCCTTTGTATTATACTCATCTATTATTTTACAGTATGCTTTGTCTCCATGTTCTTGTTTCTTCCCCATTATAAATGGAGATCCAAGCTAGGCTGGAACGACTCTTGTGAGTAGACAGATACTGAACTGGTGCTATCTTTAGAACCAGGATGGTGAAGATTGAGCTATTAATCAAAGGCAGGATTTTTAGCTAAAGCACTCATTAAACTCCAATGCTTAGATCAGATATTTCGGGCAAAGGAAGATATCAGAGTTCACAGGCAACATTCCTGCGACCTCCCAAGCCTTTAATGAAACCGGACTAGGCATGTCTACCCCTGCCAAGGTGAATACTAAGACTATTGGTAAAGAAGCGTTAATAAAATAAGTCTTAGCTCTATGGAAAGATATCTCAGAGTCAAGGAACAAGACAAGTGCTCAAAGGATGTGGGTTCAGTTGCTTACTCTGCTTCCTGTGCGACTTCCAGCGTGTCACGCTGGACTGCATCCTGTACCACCTATTAGGCATCTAAGTGGACTTAGATGTCTAGGTATGATCCTATTCCACCTGCTGGAGTCCCTGAATAAAATATTACTGCATCTGCTTTTATAACACATCATCCTCTTAATCTTAAGACACAGTAAGGACTTGAGCAGGGTGGAAACCGATCGCTTTTAGGAGCCCGACAAGTAGAACAGACTCTGCCTGCTCATGTCTCTGTCTGAAAAACAAGATAAAACCCACAAGAGGGTTGTGAGCATAAATGATTACATCCTCCGGGCATCAGCATGAAGGGGCCATCTGATCATCTAGCTAGAATAAGATAGGCAGGACCTACTCTCCTTGCAGATCTGGGGACTGGTTCTGATATCGGGTCCATTCTTTACCAATGAAACTTAATTGAGGCCAGTGGAGCCTCTGCTGATTTCCATCACTTTAAGCCAGAATCCGGCCCCTACATTTGAAGCCTTTCGACTCATTCTTCTTTCTGCTTCCTTCTGCCCTTTTCAGTGCTTCCCCTGTCAGCTAACACATGGCTTCTTCCATGGGGACTGTATTCGCTCTAAGCAGCCGTAAGAAAAGTGACAATTAGGAAGTGAAGAACCTGCAGCATCCGCTTTGGCAGGTACAGCACATCTATCTGCGGAGCGTCATCTAATGAAACTGGCCTTTCCTTACGCTCGCGTGGGTCGGAGGCAGGGAGATTACCGCACAGGAGTCTTGGATCTGTCGGGCTGGAGCTTGCACTGTCACACTACGGAAGAACAGCCTTAAGATGGATGCGGTTAAGAGCCGTCTACGTGCGTCTCACCGTGTTCATTTGGGATTCAGAAACTGTTGCTGATTGGAAACAAATGGCCCCAGCCAATTAGTTGTACTCAGAGACTGTGATGCCATCTGGGGAAAAGCAACAGATCCCAGGTTCAGCCTTCCTGGAATACGTCTCTCTCCCAAAGTGATTAAGGCGGCTGTATAGTTTTGGCTTCTATCCCCCAAATGTGAAGGAGGAGCGTAAAAAAATTAACGCAGTCCTATTTTTGTCCAATTCGAATCTATTTCTCCATGACTATTCATTATGCATCCTTCCCAAAGCATACCTGGCAATTTAAGAAGCCTTGCCTGAGCTGTTTAATCCCACCCTTGGACCAGTGGTGACACAGGCATCTGCCATGTGGGGTACTTGTAAATGTGCAAGGCCAAAAGGGGCCTGAGAGCAGAATCAGATCCTAAATATGGACATGAAGCAATGAGTCAGAGCAACAAAAAGTAGATGAACTGGGTTTGAGGACAAGGGTCCTTCTGCGATTGGTTTGTTCCTCTGTTACTTTAGCCCGGCTCAGTTCATTCCTCCGATTTCCTTCTGCCAGGAGCGGAGTTTGCAGAGAACGGCGGCTCCATTCGGCAAACCGCCTGGGGATGTCCACCTTTGTGCTCCCTCTGACGCGGAGTGAGACCCGAACAGCTCAGAGTTCTCCATTTTCAAAACCTGGGTTTTCATCTACCTGGGCTGGGCCTGCTTTTACGCTGGATGCGATCTCCTGGGGTCCCGTCCCACCCTCATTTCCATGCGTCTATAATTCTCTGGTCAGTCCCAACATTTGCCCCGTGATGCTGATCTACCTACAGACTGGCTTTATCACATTACACAGTTTAAGAAGCAGCAGCCCATCTGAAAAGTTGGTGCAAAATGAAAACCAGAAACTATTTCTTTCCCACGCTTTTCCCTCTGGAAGAAACAAACCCATATTTACTTGAATGTAAGAGGAGGCTCCCTCAGTCAGCACGGGGGGAAAGAGGAGGGGAGGGGGAAGAGACTGGAGGGAATGGGGGGAAGGGGCAGAGGCAGTGGGCACCGGGGGGCAGAAAGGCTGCAGGAAGGGGGAAGCAGGGATGGGACAGAGGGAAAGGGGATCCCCAACCCACCCCAGCCTCTCTGCTTTCCCTACTGTAGCAGTATAAGGGAGGGAAGGAGGGAATTCAAGACAGCCCTCCAAAACCTAGGTGCTATACCTGGAAAATTAGAACAAATATCTACATTTTCCACATATAGAATCGAATTAGTGGGAGGTCATCCTATATGGAGGAGCAACTTCTATTCGAGGAAATACGGTAGTGAAGCCAGTCTGGTTGTAATGCGGTTTCATTGAAGCAGTTCCCAGTCAGCCTGGGAAAAACCCTGCGGGCCTCCCCGGCCATATCCCGACACAGGGGTGCCCCGCTTCCAGCACGAGTGGCACGAGTGGCACAGGCAGCCTGAGGAGGGCACAGGCAGCACGGCAACGGATCGGGCCAGGGGAAGGGATCACAGGGGCACGTGGGGAGGTTGGCGTGGCTAATTCCCTGCCCCAACATACCACGATGCCCAGCACTTTACAGAATGGACCGCCAATACGTCAAACACGAGGGCACATTTGCATCGTTGCAGCTTGAAAGAGGGCGCCGCGCCATTCTCAGCTTCTCTGGGGCCCGCAACTGTCCCAAGAAGCGGAGCTCAACTGCAAACAACCTTGCTGCTGGTTGTATGGCGAGGGAGTGACTGAATGAGGGAAGATCCCGGCCAGCCCAGCAATAAGGGAAGCAGGGAGATCTCTACAGCCGTGGCGGCTACCTCCCCTCTGCCCAGACCCCAGGCCGGAGAGGGGAGAGCTGAGAGGCAGGCACCAGCCACAGCTGAAGTGAGAAGTGGGGGAAAGGAGCAAGGCTGCCCGCCTGTATCAGCTGGTGGCAGCCAGCCTGAAGCAAAATGACTTGTGCATCGAGCTCTTTGCCAGTCCTTTCATTCAAGTTAAGTGCAAAGTTTGGCTATCTGCATTAATCAAACCCGGAGAGAAGCAATTAGCTGGCTGCGGCATTAGGCACACCCCACCCAGGGCTCTGGGCTGTCCCTCCCCAGCCCAGCTTCACCCAGCGCTCCCCTGGAGATGAAGCAAGGACACCTTCTTAATTCGCCGCCGGGCTCCTGGTCCGTTCGCATGCTTTCCCGACCCTCCTAGCTCCAGGAGGAGTAAGTCGCTGTGCAGGAGCCTGGGTGGATTTGCTAGAAGTGGGTGTCCGGGCATTGATGCCTCCAGCCGATGCACCCCATCACTTCACTGCACACCTTTTCCAGGCTCGTGTGTGACTGCCTGGAGTTGCTTTTCTTTCATTCTTATTTTTTTTCTTTCCTTCTTATTTATTCATCAGCATGTCTTTTCTCCTTGCTTTTAGGAATCATCCTTGTTCCACTCAGCTTATCGGATGCACCGGAGTAGGGGACAGGAACCCCCACGCCAGTGAAAGGTGCGTTGTGCTTTCCAGAAAATACGGTCAAATATTCAGCCTAAAGATGTGAGCCTGATCTCATGGCAGAGGGTGGCCCGCATTCCTCACCTCTGACATAACCCGCGAGAGCGCGCTCGCAGCAAAACACAAACAAGATGTACTCGCTGGCTGACTGCAGAGCTGGGCGCTGGCAGATGTGCGCACAGTAAAATAGCCTTGCGCAGCCCCCAGACATTTGAGCGCGCCGAACGTACGACCCAGCCCTCCTTAGCTGGAAGGAAACCATGGGGCTGACGGCGGGAACCATTGGGTGACAGCAAAATCTGCAGATGATACCCCCGCCCCAGGCAAACAATTTCTCTCTTCTGCCGTGCCACCTCCCCGGGCTACTTCTCACCGGGTGAGGGTCCGAGGGAAGGCAGGAGACTCGTCTTTCTAAAGTCACCTTGGGAGAAACCTGAGCCCTGCAAACCGATGCTCTGCCAAGCTGTTTCTCTCGCTTTGGGACAGGTTCATTTCCAAGTCCCTGCTGAGGCCACGGTGCCGAGACCCAGAAAAGCCGGCTGAAGGGGCCGTTTCGAGTGGGTTTGCAGCTGGCCGGCACTGCCCCAGAAGCAAGCAGTGTGCTGGCCGAGGGGTTGCTGAATCAGTCCATCGGTACTTCTGAAGGCCCCTAAGGCCCCGGGGGACCTGGCAGCTTTTACAACCAGTGGCAAAAATCCTCCTGACTTCAGAGATGCAGAATCTGGCCCTAAAACTCTCTGGCCCTTGGTCTCAGCTGTAGTGGAGACAGGGGTCTAAGACCCGCTTGCCCCACCTTATGGAAAACCTGCCGTGGGATGGAAGCTGCCATCTCACTTGTGTGTACTCCCGCAATGCCTGGAAGCTGCCTCTGAGACGAGGACACGTGTGCACTTGTTGATGTGCAGACACTGGAGAGGGCACAGCCCCTGCCCAAAGGGTTTGTACAGACAGAGCAGGCAGAGCGGGCAGCTCACTGGTTAAATGATTCACCCCAGGCCATGCAGAGGAGCTGTGGCAGAGCCACCAAGTCCGCTAAGTCAAGCAGCTTCAATATAAGATCTTCCTTTCCCCAGGAAAAGCTGCACTGCTCTGTGTCAGAATAAGCAAATGCAGCTCAATTATTAAGGTCAGCTTTGGAAGCCTACTGCTTTTGGCTGGATCCTGTACAGCGCTAAGCACCCACAGCTCCCATTGACTTTGCTGAGCAGGAGTTGCAGTTGCTTGGCACATCCATCCTTGCGTGCTTATACATAAAGACATAACTGAAGCACAGAAAGCCTCTGACACTTTTTCTTCCCCTTTTGCAAATCTCCAACTCCCCTAGACCATAACAATGACATATTTTCCACCCTGTTGCATAAAACCTCTTTCCTAGAAAGAGATGTTAGGACATTCAGTCCAACCAACTGAAAACTTTCTGGTGCTAAGTATAGTCTAAATGCCTGGTCGAACCTCAGATGACTGGCTGGGTTGGTTTAGATTAAAAACAAAAAAAAGAAATACACGCATTTGGATGTTCATTCAGGCTCTGAAGCGCTTGCAGAAGCTGCCAGCCAAGTTTCACAGCTTTGGGGGAACTGGATAAGCAATAATCTACCTTCCAATCCATTCTCAAGACACTCTCCCCTAGGTACTTCAGCAGTCAAGAAACAAACCACGGACAAAGCTATTGATTCAGGCTCCCCAATTTTGCCACCAGCTAATTAGCAGTGAAAATGGCTGGAATTTTGATCCATTTGCAAAATTAAAAAGAAGAAATGTTCAAAGAACTGTTCAGTGTTATCCCTCCTAGGTCAACCCTAATTGGTATTACTTAAGAGAACCTTTATTGTTATTATTTTTTTTTTTTTTGGTTAACCTCTTGTGGGTTATTATTGCCCATCTGCAGTGGTTGGATGGTGGAATCAGCTCTATCGTTAATGCTGTGCCGTTCATTTATAAAGAATGAACCGAAAGTCTCGCTTTCCCAGGCAGAACAGCAATCAAACATCAGGGCTAGGGACAGAAATTACACAATAACTGGTATAAGTGATCTGTAACACAACGAAGATCAGTGCACATAAACCACTTTCAAAATGGCCGAAACTGGTTTAAAATAAACCTGGATGGACATAGTATCAGACTTAACTGATTTAGGTTAAATCGGTTTATTGAACTTCTGTCCCAGATTCAAGTTAACTCGCGGTACCCCTTTATCCCAGGATGCTTTGCAACTTCCCGGTAAACCCCCATCCCAGGGTGGGTGGGCTAGCTTTGGCCCAAGTTGTCTGCTCCAGCCCAGCAGGGAGGCGTGCGCTAGCGCCCCCCAGCTTCTGGCCTAGGCCACTCATTGCAGACATGTGGCTGCATTTCCAAACTCAGAAGTGAATGTCTGCTCACTTGCTATTGGTTCAGTCTACACAGCTTAGATTAGCCTGTGAAGATGGGATCAATTCAGCCTTGGGCTCTTTGCCTGTCTGTACTTGGCCCTGGAGACAGTGTCTTTAGTCGGAGCTCCAGACCTCCTCCTAGCCGGCACTTCACCCAAAAGCACCTTCTCAGGGCTGTGTTCCCAGTGCTTGTTCTGGCTGTCTCTTTAGCTTTCTTCAGCTTTTCTCTCTGCTTCTTTGATGTTTCTCATACCGCTGCCCCACCCCACACCAACTGGCTTTGCCATAGTATTCAGCCCCCAAGTACAATGGATCTATCTGCATAGTTTAAATTCCTGAATGTGCTTGGTCTGTGCTTTTCAGGTGTTGGCTCTTACTGTTTCAGCAATCTGCTCCAGAAAGAGGTTTCATTGCTTATTTTCTTTAACACCCAATGGTTTCAATAAGGTTTACATTCATCCCCCAGAACAAAAGTATGAGTATAGTGTCATGGTAGCCTGGGCTTGGATCTGGATTCTCTTATATTAGACACAGCATGAAGGCAGAGCAAAAAGAAGGGCCTAACCTTGAGTCATTCTTCCACTTCTTGTACCATCTGTGGCATCGAAGAAGGTGGGCCATCAACTGGAACATCAGATGTCCTCAGGCATGTAAACCATGCCCGTTCGAGCTTGCATGTGACCGTTCGATCTTGCATTTCTTCGGGTGCTCTGGTAAACAGATGTTCTCTCAGACCCCTGATAAACTTACAGGTGGCAACCAGATCAGCACTGAGCCTGCGCTTTTCCAGAATAAAGAGTCCTATGGCTCTCAGCCTCTCATCATAAGGTCTATTTTCCTGACCCTTGATCATGCATGTGGCTCTCCTCTGAGCTCTCTCAAGCTTCTCCACATCATTTTGGAATTGTGGAGCCCAAAACTGGATGAAGTACTCCAGCTGCAGCCTCTCCAAGGCCGAGTACAACAGAAGGATGATGTCTTGGGATTTACTTGAGAAGCATCTATGGATGCAAGCCAGCGTTTTGCTCACTTTACTAGCCACAGCATCACATTGAAGGCTCATTTTCATCTTGTGGTCAATCATGATCCCCAAGTACCTTTCATCCGTAGTGCTAGCCAGTGTAGCACTGCTGAGCCTATAAGGATGCTGTAGGTTTTTCCTCCCAAGGTGGAGAACCTTGCATTTTTCGGTGTCAAACACCATCAGGTTCTCATCCACCCACTTCATGAGCCTGTCAAGATCTGCCTAGATCACCCTCCTGTCCTCAGGTGTGGACATCTTACCCCAGCGTTTGGTGACGCTGGCGAACTTGGCCAATCTACATCATTAATGAAGACGTTGAATAGTATAGGGGCAAGGACAGAGCCTTGGGAGACCCCGCTGGTCACAGCACACCAAGACAATTGGCTCCCGTCAACCACCACCCTCTGGGTCCTACCACGGAGCCAATTCCCCAGCCAGCAGATTGTGTCCTTGTGTCTTTGTAGCATTTCCTGTAGCCACCACGAGATCTCAGGCCGCAGCGAGGCTGGGAGTAGAGCACTTGTTTTGGGAGTCAAGAGTCAAGCATCCACACACAATGTCTGGTCCAGCAAAGTTGGTGCTTGAGGATTGCCATCTCAGTACTGGTAACGTTGGCTTCATCAAGGAAGCGGGTGCCTGTGCAGCGATCTTCCTATTTGATATGGATAATTTTCTGCAGACATTGTCGGTGCTATTTCTTCAGGCTCTTGAGATGACAGCAGTAGGTCAACCACGTTTAACATCCATTGAGAAGAGTGGAGATGATGACTGCATTGTAGACCTGGGTCTTGGTGTCTTCCTGGAGAATATAGAGGGACCAGGAGGTGATATAACACATGAGGAAGCATTTCCTTAGTGTGGGAGTGGGATACAACTGAAGATCTAAGGCACACAGGATGGGAATAAACGCAGGACAGGGTGTAGCTAGTGTGTTAGCACTACAGGGGCTTCCAGCTGCTGCACAGCCCACCAATGGCCGTGCGGAGGCTGTCTGCATCCCAGCAGCTCCCCAGGGGCTGCTCTAAATTATGCCATTTCAGCTCCTCACACAGCTCTGAATTGAAAAAATGTCAAGGTGGCACCACTCTCCCCTCCTCTCCTGCCCTACTTTAGCACACATCTCTCAGCATACAAATCCCAGGCTCTTGAAGGAGGAAAATGCCTTGTAACTTAGAAAGAGCACAAGCATAGCTAGAAACACTCGAGGAGATCAATGCTGCAAGTGTTCAGCCTTGCCCCCCCAGCTGTGCTGCGTGCTGTAGCACCACCTCTGAAGACGGGGCTCCCTATCTCAAAGTGCTGACTGTTTATGAATACAAATGACCTGGGGAGAGGGGAAAAGGAGATCGATCAAATGCATCCCCTTTTATATAGTGTATTTCCTTGCCTATGACATGTCCTGGAATAAAATGCACGCCTTCTTTCTAAAAGGCAGAATGAAGAAAAGAAGTTTCCTTGTCATAAATACCCGAGTAGCAGCACCGAGGGGTCCAGTCCTGCTCACTGCTCTGCTGTCCGTGGACTACTGCTTTTGCCTGGTAAGCAATGGAAACTAACTGCTCTTACTGTATTTCTCACCTATAAGACGCACTCCAATTTCCACCAGCTGGTTTTGGGGGGGAAGTGTATGTTGTATGCAGGAAAATATGGTATTTGCAAATCTTTCTGGACCATCCTAAACACATAACGTTATAGCTACTTCCATCCGCCTCTCAAGCCATTGTTAACCTTTTGTTTTTACAGACATCACAGCAGAGAGGTATCTTCAGCAGACACCCAGGTGAGATAGCAGAGGTTTTCCTGCGCCCGAAGGACAGCATGGAAAGAAGTGTGCAGATACTGGTGTGAGCTGTTGGCGCGCAGGCAGACGATGCTCTGATCTGCTTTCATCTCCCCTTCATTCTAGGCTCTTTTAAAATTAAATCCTAACTCTCCCGGGCTGTGCAATATTAACGGATCTTGGCATTTTAGCAGCTATGAAATGTGAAAGACACTAAAACGCCCGTCTGAAATCAGCCAAGTACTAAACAGGCCGTCCGAGTGCAAGTAGCCATGACAATCAGGAACCCACCAGCCGTTCTCTTGGGGCAAGTCGCGGTCATGTCTCCTGTTTTATCACTGTGTCGTCATTTGGTGACGGTTGAAGCAGCACTGGGACCCACTGAGGATTAAAGCATACCCACAGCTAGGAGAATTCAGTTTTACAAGGTTCCCTGTTGGTGGCTCAGTGAAACGTCCAAGCAGCCTGTCGTAAGACTTCTGAAAACCAGGTCACTCATACAGGTTCCTAAATACGGCAGGAGGGCCGGATACTACTTGTAGGAAAGTCAGGGGCAAGACTCCGCTTCATTTCAAAAGAATTTGGATCTGGTCCTTGCTTGCCTAATTGTGGACATAGAAATGTGATTGTTTGGGCCCTGATCTCAGATTGATACTTGAAGGATCCAAAAAAGGTGAAAACTCAGGGGATCTGCTGTCCAAATAATCTGAGACATAGTCAGGGAAACGCTCTTGCAATGGGTAGCTGCATTCCTCATTGCATCTCTTCTCTAAACCATGCCCCTATTCTCAATTCAGTTACGGAAATGCTGGTTAATAAACCCTCGTTGGTAAAAGTGTCTCTGGTTTGAGCTCTCCCTTAAGTGTACGTACTTGAGAGCTGGATTGTGTGGCCCTGCACACATTTTTTCCAAGGACTTGCAGAAGATTTTGGCTCTGACATTCAGCTGAGGCGCCAGGAGGTATGAATGATCGTCAAGACAGGAGCGCGTGGACAAACAAGCACAGCATTTTTTGCATGTTTCTAAAGGGAAGAAAGCAAGCCATCCAGCACCAAGGCTGCTGGAGTGTCTGCTGGCCTTGTAGCCCACATGCTGGACCTGTGCAGCTCCTTGCACACCTAGAGACCTGGACCTGCTCCTCAACAGGTGCTAAGTGCCCCCTAAAAACTCAGCACCAGGCAGGGTCAAGCCTTGGAGGTTTTTGGATGCATTACATCCTCAGATACCTGTAGGACACCTACTTGGCTCCCACTGAAAGCCAAGACAAGGAATTTCCCCATTCCCAATCTCTCTACAGGCCTGTAGGAGATGTAGATACAATGGCCTGTTCTGTAAATCCACCTGCATGTCCTGGCACTGCCCTGTCACCGCACAGGTAAGTGCCACGTGCTCATTCTCTGTCAAAACCCCTCAGTCTTGTTCTCCCAGAAGAAAGGCACAAACAAGGATTCCTCATTAATGAGCTGAGTGGATCACATTGACTCAGTATCACCCTAGCACCAGGTGGTAGCATAGCAATATACAGTAATGGGGTCAGAGGAGATGGGAGACCATACTACCCCAGCTGGACCATATTAACTAGGTCGGGTTTTACATGTGTCTTTGTAAGGCTCAGGCATGGAAAAGACAACCAAGCCCTGGCCCCGGAGCCACGCAGTCAGCACTTACTCAGCCAACAGGTCATTTGTACTGAAGTCTCTCCTAACAGGCCCAGTCCAAGCTGCATGTGCTAGATGCTGTGCAAGCACATACAGCAAAGCAACAATGCCTGCCCCAAAGCGTTGACATGCTCAGTGTAGGATGAGACCCAGCATGGGTATAATAAACAGATGGGATGTAGGGGCACAAGGTTGCAAGGAAAGGATCCTTCCGTCCACTGATAAAGTGTAGCCAACTGTGCAAGTTCATCCCAAGTCTCCCAATATCAGTGGTTTCCTTAAAGCTCCAGTTCCTGGAGCCAAGTGACAAGAGGAAAAGTTTTTAGCCTTTGTTGTGGCAAGAAAAAAACCCAAACCCTGGAGAAATGACCCAAGTGAGCCTTAAGAGCTCCAAAACTGGAAGGCAAATAGAGAGAACCCTGAGGTTATGATTTAAAATTGATCGTAACTTTAAACTAATCCTGTGGTTTTTAGGGGTCCGACTCGTGATATGTGAAAGCCAGAGTTACGGATCAGTCTTAGGGCCACAAGCAGCGCTGTAAGAGGAGTTGTATTTTCAGACCAAAGCGGGGGCTCTTGATCAGCATCTTCCCCTTCAACATACAGGGCAGCTGCAGACTTTCCCTTACCACCAGACAGACAAATCTCCCTGTCCCATATCTCATGCTACCGATGCCCTGCCTATGCTGGCACATTTCATTTCCAGTTCACTTGGAAGCAACCAGAAACCTGGTAAAGAATATGGCATCGGCAGCTATCCCTCTCTTCAAGGACAATCTCTCCCATGGCTCATGGGTGAGTCTTGAGATGACGTCAGAGTCCTATTGATGCTCCCTCCATAGAAACTGCAAGCCTTTCTGCAGGCTGGGATTCCTCTCCATTGCCTTCCTGCTTCGAGGACAAGACACTTTACCTCGAATCAGGCTGCCGCTTGGCTGAGGTTGCAGCACTACTGGAGTCGGTGAGCAGCCAGCTTTTCAACTGGTGTGTTGGCTTGAGGTCTGCCTTCAATGGGTCCTTGTAGCATTTCTTCTGGCCACCGCGAGATCTCAGGCTGCAACGAAGCTGGGAGTAGAGCACCTGTTTTGGCAGGCAAGAGTTGGGCACCCACACGCAATGCACCCTGGGGCTCAAGGACCGGCCTTCTGCATGTCTTGCAGTCTCAGCTGATTTTTTATTTTGTTTACAACATGCGAGATTCGACGCTGCACAGCTGAGCTAGTACAGCCGGGCCACGGCAGTAGGATCCTCTTCCACCTCCCACGGGCTCAGCAGAACTGCCAGCTGACTTCTGATGGCAGAACCCGGGAGTGAAACTAAGGATTTCACTCATTTTGATTTAAAAAAATAATTTAAAAAACCCCCTCTCTTCTCGATTGTAAGAAACTCCAGCTGGTGCAGAAGGCGTCAGCATGGCTCCTCAGCAACACGGTCTCCTGCAAACACGTCACAGCCACCCACCTTCTGCTTCCTGCGCTGGCTTCTCACACAGGGTTGAGTCAAGTCCAAAGGCCCTTATCTTCAAAGCGCTCCAGAGCCTGGGCTCAGGTCACTGGAAAGATCAACGAATGTCTCCAGATGCAGGCTGTAGCCAGCGACTCCACTGCTCTGGCACAGTGTGAGTTTCTGGAAGAACGGGGAACTTTGTGTGTACAAGAGACTGCACTTTTGCAGGGGCCGGGTCAACATTGTGTAGAACAAAGTCCTCTAGGGGCTAAGGACCCTCAGACATCTTACCACCTTCCACTGGAGGCACAAGGCACATTTCTTTGACTTCCTTTTCTCTGACATAAAGACAGATCTCTGTGTCTGTGTGTATATGTGTGTGTGCACGCTGCACTCCACTTAGAAGCACACCAAATACACAGGTAGTTTGCTGAACTGCACGACACACCACTGGTCCCAATTGTTGGCCTGTTCCTCACACTGTCACCAGCACTGGACGTATGCCTAGCACTTAAGTGCCTAGGGTCTCTTAAGCTCCAATATCTGTTTTCTAATATCATCCTGCTCCATGTCACTGCATCGCTGGTGACACTGCCCAGCAGCCATCAATTACAAAGCTTCCTCTTGCAACTTGGAGCTGTGTAGGGCCTTCCAATTTCAGGCCTGCTATAAGAGGTATGAGGTGAGAGGTCTTAATGAGGTGTGAACAGCTTGGGGACGGCTGTTCCTGCAGTTAAATGAGCACTGTTTACATTCAGCTTGCATGTAGGTAAAATATATGCATACCTACATGTAGAGAAACACATGTAAAATCCAAAGCAAAACACTGCCCTGCATACAGCTCTCACCCTGGGGACAGAGGATGTAAGAAGACACACAACAACAGTCGTCAGTCATGGTGCTTACAAGATGCTCAGATGCTACAGCAACAAAGGCAGCAGAAAGTCCTGGATATCACAGAACTGAACAGACTTGGGCACTGAATAACTCTATCCTGCCAGACACCACGGGACAACGAACCCCATAATATCATTTTCATTCACCTTCTGCACTTTTGACCTGATCTGGAGTCAGGCCGAGAGCATTTAGTGGCCCATTGGTTTCACTGGTTGGGAAGGGCGGTGGGCACCAGCCAGGGTTGCTGGTTGCCTTTGACTCCCAGGATACAGAAGAAGCTGGCAACGCTCTGCTTGTGGTTCTGTATCGTGCGTTCGTTTTTTAAAAAGAGCCGTGGCCATAACACCCCTTTAATTTCCCGAGTCTTCTGTCCCACGTCCCCTAAAGCAGTGGATTTCAAACGGAAGTGCGTGGGCCACAATCACATGGTGTGTGGGTTGTTTAAGGTATAGCATCAGCGTGAGGATCCCTCTTTACTATAGAGATGACATCACCTTGGTGATATGCCGAGCACTGCTGCATTTCAGATGTGGTGCACCACTTCAGGGCTGAGCTGCGGTCCCGGGGCATGGGACAGGTTTCCCCCGCGCTGGAGTTCCAGTATGCTGCGTCCTTCTCCAGGTGCAAGAAGTGGCGTGGGATAATGCTTACGGTGCCTCGTTAGAGCTCCTCAAGTACAAGTTCAGTCCTCTTTCTAGACACGTACTGAAAGTTTCCCTGCAGCGGTATGGGATCATTCAGGCTTGGGAACCAAAGGTGGCCAGATGTGATGTCGGCCACATCACTCCCTTGCATACCACTTGCTACAGAGGCTCACCTACCTTAACCATGCTATCCCCAAAAGGGCTACCAGGCTTGGGTGGACCTCGATGTCTGGTGGCAGAGCACTGGGTTTACATTGTTCTTAACACCACATACAAAGACTGGATGCTCACATAATATCTTCCCACCAAAATCTTATCATGCTTGAAAGCTGCCTTCTCATTTCCTGCTAGCTAAGGGACACCGAGAGATTGGAGCAGAGCTGTGCGTGAAGCTGCTGCTTGGACGGGGAATCGCACAGCCCGTCCTCCACCACACAAGCAAAGCCTTTGAACCGAAACAGGAAGGTCACATCCTTTTATTGCTCCCTTGTTTTTGGCGGACATGCAGCGCTTTCCAAGCCCGTGCAACAAGCCCCTCTAGGCTCACTTAAGAGATGTCATGAACTTGCTGCCATCCGCAGATTTGGCTGGTGATGAAAGGGTAGCCTGGGAGCTGCCAATGTTTATCCAGTCAGTGCATTTGGAGATGCACTCGGTTTTATCCGAGAGCAGGAAACCGGAAAAACGTCACAGCAGTGGGATAAAAATAGCCACGCTGCTATGGCTTGTTTTTTTCATATTTCATTCTGATTTTTCTCTCCAGGCTTAGGAGTTCTGGGAGAGTCCGCACACCTGGCACAGTTTCTTCCCCGAGGCTTTCATAGTGGCAGGTTTGCAGCTATCTGTGCAGTAATCAGTGAGGTATGTGTTATCTATTCATCTGGGAGAGAAATACTGGAGATAAGGCAGGGATCTGCAATATCTCCCAAGGCAGCAGTGGCCAACCTGCAGCGACAAGTGGCATAGGCAGCCTCTGTGTGTGGCACATGGCAGGCGGGGGGAGGGACAGGCAGCAGACTGGCAGATAGGGCAGGGCGCAGAAAGCAGAGCAGCAAACCAGGCAGGGATATGGGGAATGGAGCGGCACAGGCAGGGCTCAGTTGTGGTATGCCTGCCAAAAAGTTTGGTGGCCACTGGCCCAAGGGACTTGCATGCCTAGCTTTCATTAGTGTTAGATGGTGTTTTGGCTTTCCCATCTCCCAGCCGGTGCTGAAAACCCCAGGAACCATCAGTGCAGAGCAGGCTGGCAGCCCACCTTTTTCGGATACACGCTGTGTGATGGTGCTAGATGCTTTACAACCCATTGCAACCCCCGCCCAGCTCTCACGATAAGCACCTAAATGTGCAACACTATACCACGGGAAGGCATTTCTTTCTGAGCCCACTAAGCCATCGGTTTGTCCTGATCAGAAGGACCCACCGCTTTTGCAGTGGGTGCAGCTGCGGATGCTGTTACTATCCTTAGCAAGAGCTTTGTCTAAAATCTGCGGTGAAGCCTCCTAAGCAAGGAGGCCTGGACACAAGACACATTAACACGGATGTAGATCACACCAGGATCCAGAGCAGACAGACACCCTTTCTTCCTGGAGTAGCTGCTGCAGCAGGCGTTATTGCAGCATCTAGGTGAGGGGAGCAGGTAGCGGCTTGTTTGCATTCGGCGACTGGCTGCTCTGCTGTTGCTGTGGACACGCGATACCCTCGTTGGTGTAACTCCACCGGTGCATTTTTACAGCTGACTTGTGTTTTCCTGGGGAAACTCGATAGCAGACAGTAGTAAGTTACTTGAGTAGAGGGCTATTTGCCACAGATCAGCTTCTTGGTAGTGTGAATCATGTGCAATACATCCATCTAAGTCCTGAGGAACAAAACCACTTCCAAACTATGCTACAAAGCAAGCTGGGTCTAGGCTGTGTTTGAGTAAGAGGTGAAGCCCCAGACAAACAGATTGGTAGTTGGGAGGGATTGGTGCTTGTCAAAAAGGGGAAAAGACATGGTCTTTTCAGCTGGAAGGGGGATCAGGGCTCTCAAAAGTGAGATTTTGACAGGGAGGGCAAGGATGATACAGGCCTGTTTCTTTCCCAGAGATGCCATCCCGGAGCAGGGACCATACAGCTGTTCTCAGAGCAGGCTCTCCCTGACAGCTTGTCTGTTCACAAGGAACCGGGCTGGATCCAACTTATTGATACAGATGATACAGCGACTTGGACAAGGGGGTGGAAAGCACGCTGTCCACGTTTGCTGATGACACTAAGATGTGAGGCGAGGTGGACACACTTGAGAGGAGAGAGAGACTGCAACTAGGTTTAGACAGACTACAAAAGCGGGCAGATGAGAATAGGATGTGCTTCAACGTAGACAACTGCAGGGTGCTGCACCTGGGGAG
>JAGPOW010000261.1:255458742-255507221 GCA_030014935.1 Caiman crocodilus | reverse complement strand
AGGCACAGCTCAACCCATTGCTTCCTGCCCTAATGCATGGATACTCCTGGTCTTAAGTGCATGTAATGCACAGGAAGGGCGATGTCTAAGAGCACCCTATTAAACCACTGCAGGCCCCTAGGAGCATTCCCATCTCCGGCACAGCCGGTGACTCAAGGACCTGGCACGAGGAGAGTGCTGGATTCCTGCCCCTTCTCGCAATATCCACAGTCCTTCTCGGGCAGGGAAAAAAGGATGAATCTCTGCAGCAGCACAGCTGGATCTCTGCAGCAGCACAGCTGGATCTCTGCAGCAGCACAGCTGGGCGGGGAGAAGAGTAGTAGAGCATTAGCCCTGGGCACCACCACAGCAGTGCTGACTATGCCACCTCCATTGGCACGACCGCAACCAGCACTACCCGGTCTGCCATGGCTACCCTGGGGACAGAGCTGTCCTGCTATGCCTCCGCTGCCTGGAAAAGAAAGGAGAGATTATGCCTGCCATGGGAATGAAGGGATTGTCTTCCTATGCAGAAGATGGCAGGGATTGAGGGGACCTGGGTTCAATTCTTGGCTTTGCCACAGCTTGCCCATATGGCCTTGGGCAAGTCTTTTAATCTCTCTACTGCTCATCTTTCCTAGGATTCAGTCATCCCTCCTGTCTCTGTCTCATCTAATTAGACAGCAAGCAATTTGAAGCAAGCCATGTCTCACTCCACGTATTAAGTGTCTGGCCCTGCAAGGTCCCTGGAGGGTCCCAGACTGCCACAAGCCATGACAACACAGGACTTGCCTCCCCCCACCAAAGAAGGGGGCTGCTGAGAGATTCTTTGTCCATCTCCTCATGCCTTCATCGGAGCTGGCTCTTGCATTCAGAGAGGACAGCTCTTCATCTGGGAGCAATGCCTTGGACATGGGGAGCCGAGGCAGGATGGAGAGGAAGGTACCTGCATACGGTGGTGAAGGGCCTAAGCTACGTGGTGAAACAGGGACTTCCTCTCCATGCCCTGAAAAAATGGCATGGGCCAAATCCTTTTACCCCAGCTTTAGGTTATGCATGTGTTGACCCCACTCCTGACATATGCCAAACTCCCATTGGCCTCCTCCAAGCATCTGGTTTCTTACACATATGCATCGTGTTGTATCATCATCATCATCATCATAGTGTCTAGAGTCGGAAGGGACCTGGGCAGATCATCTAGTCCGACCCCCTGCCTTGGCAAGCCCCTTTCCACCGCCTGCAGCCCGGAGGGTCACAGAGCACTTTTCAAGGGGAATTTTCTGAAAAGCCGATGAAGGACGGGGTTACCCTGCACTACCTGGCTGCACCAGGGCAGACAGCTTGAGAGCCCTTGGACATCCTTTTTACTTTGGGCTCTGCCTGATGCACCACGTTGCTCCCAGCTGCTGCTGCAGTGGAATTTGCAGCAAGCTGTATAAATATGCTGTAACAATAAACTGATCAAAGCAGCTAAATATTATTGTCTGCTGTCTGACGGGTGGTTTTGAATGCTTTCACCAGCAGCCTCCCAGGCCTTCCTGCCTTTCACCACGCAAAACCACAGACAAACAACACAAAAAAAGGCCTCTCAGGGCACATGAAGGTAATGCGGCACACAGGAAATTCCATGCGAAGCTTGCCCAGTCATGGAGGCACCACGCAGGAAGTCTAGTTGCTGGCTTGGGCAGTGGGTTCGGTTCCCTGCTCCGCCACTGATTGTGTGTGTGACCTTGGGCAAGTCACTTAAAGCCCTTGTAGCCACAATGCCCGTCTGTAATGCAGGTGCAGTGGAAAAGCAATTCACGCA
This sequence comes from Caiman crocodilus, assembly GCA_030014935.1. Taxonomy (NCBI): domain Eukaryota; kingdom Metazoa; phylum Chordata; order Crocodylia; family Alligatoridae; genus Caiman; species Caiman crocodilus. Next base: position 255,505,435 of record JAGPOW010000261.1, on the reverse strand, counting down.
TCTTCCAGTGGCTTCAGTGGTATGGTGGGTGTCTGAGCTCTGCTGCCGCATCGTGCCAATAGCCAGACCCCCCTGTAAATCGCTCCTGGGTCGTTCAGGCTGGGCAGGCATAGGCAGCTGGACATGCTGGTGGCCACGTCACTGCCATAGGCCTTGATGGCCTGGATTTTTTTGTAATGGAGGTATTGGGAGGATAAAGTGACAAGTGTTTGAAAACCAATGAGCTATTACATTTATAAGGACATCATGTGATAGCTAATGAACTATGATAATGATAGGGACCATATATACATAACTGACCAGAGCCTCAGTTCTGGCTCTTTACCATATCCGGAGTGCACTGTAGCCACAAACACAATGCTTGCTAGTAGAAATGAATTCCAGGACCTTCATCATCCGGACCAGGAGCCTTCACCCCCCTGTAAGCCAAAGGCAAATTCTGCTAGTCACCAGCAAGCAGCAGACTGGGACAGTTAGCAGGACTACTTAGTAAAGAGGGACAGGATCGTGCTACGTTAGCGTGTCGATTATGTATCTCGAGGTATATGGGGAAATAGCAGCTCAGAGACAATGAAATACATCCAGTGCGCCAGGTGCAAGCAAGAAAGTATTTGCAAAACTTTTTGCAAAAAAATAAGTTAATTATGAGGTTCAGTAAGGAAGAGAGGCAGGATGGTTCACGAGTTAGCATCCCAGCCTAGGGGCTGGGAGAGATTTATTCAAGTCCCTGCTCTGCCCCAAGCTCCCCGTGTGACCCTGAGCAGGTGGCTTAGCTGTGTGTGTGTCTCGGTTCCCTCTGAAGGGACGGAATTGGGTCCTGGCCTCTGAGGGATGCTGGGAAGAAAAATACATTCAAGGACTGTGAGGTTCTTCGATGCCATGGTGATAGGAGACATCTAAGAGAGATGAAGAAGAAAGGCTCATGAGAATCAGCTCATGCAGAAATCCTAAACTGCAAGAACCTCCTAAATTTGCAAAACCAGCTTGGAAACTTTACAAGCACTTGCCTTTGTGAGATGTTTGCTACTTCCCGTCTCCCGCCCAGGCTGGAAGTGTTCAGAGAGTCCTGATTACTAGTCTATTGGAATTGCATGCCCATTTTTCTGGCTTGGGGAAGTCACCCTCCTCGCTGCCCAGAGCTCACCGCCCAGGATTCGGGGCACAGGACTAGAAGTACTCACTTTGCTCTTAGCTTCCCCTAATGACTGTCCAGCCACATATTTCATAATATTCGAGTTTCCAAACTGGAGGAAAAAAATAAGTCCTGGGAAGCGGAGATGCAGATCTCAATGTTGCTTCTCCAGCTTGTCTATAAAGAACATTTCCACTGCTTGTAACCTGAGTTTGCAGCTGGTCGCTTCTCCTCCTATTCGTCAGGACTTTGGAGGAACAGAAAAAGCATTTTTCAAAAGAGAGTTGTTTGACAGTGAGGGATTTTTTCCATTGTTAAAGATCGCAAATACTGGAAACTGACCTTTGGTGGTCACACTTTAAAAAGTTCTTCCATTCTGGGAGCAATTACCAGACCTTTCTTGTAAGAGCAGGGACTGGCACACTGCAATCCATAGATGAGTCCAAGAATTTTTCAAGCGCAGCCATTGCATTGGACGATGCCGTCTGTGTCTGTGCCAGCGCAGGACTGAGGGGTTTGTGGCCCAATCCAGAGCCCTTTAAAGCAGACAGCAGCTCTTATGAGGTTCAACAAGGACAAGTGCAAAGTCCTGCACTCAGGACAGAACAACCCCACGCACCGGTGCAGGCTGGGGGCCGACTGGCTAAGCAGCAGCTCTGCAGAAAAGGCCCTGGGGGTGACTGGGCAATAAGCTGGATGTGAGCCAGCAGCGTGCCCTTGTTGCCAAGAAAACTAATGGCACCCTGGGCTGTATCGATAGGGGTGTTGCTACCAGAGCAAGGGAAGTGATTGTTCCCCTCTATTCAACACTGGCGAGGCCACATCTGGAGTCCTGTGTCCAGTTTTGGGCTCCCCACTACAGAAAGGATGTGGGCAAGTTGGAGAGAGTCCAGGGGAGGGCAACACAAAGGGTTGGGGGTGGGGGACATGACTTGTGAGGAGGGGCTGAAGGAGAAGAGAAGATTGTGGGGAGCTTTTAACAGCAGCCTTCAACTACCTGAAAGAGGGGTTACAAAAATGACGGAGCTGGACTGTTCTCAGTGGGGGCAGAGTAATGGGCTCAAGGAGCAACGGGCTCAAGTTGCAGCAAGGGAAGTTTAGGTTAGCTATTAGGAAAAGCTCTCTCACTAGGAGGGCAGTAAAGCACTGGAACAGGTTACCCAGAGAGGTGGTGGACTCTCCATCCCTGCAGGTTGTTAAGACCCGGTTAGACAAAGCCCTGGCTGGGATGATGGAGTTGGGGCTGGTCCTGCTCTGAGCAGAGGGTTGGACTAGACACGAGCTCCTGGAGTCCCTTCCACCCCTCATTTTCTATGAGTCTATGATTCTTCCATTGACTTCAAGGGGCTTCAAGCCAAGTGTCTCCCACTTTGTCCAGCTGTTCAAGCCAAGCAAGTATCTTTGAGAAAAAAAAAATCAACAAAGTGAAGCCAATAAAGGAGAAAAATGGGGAAGGGGAAATGTAAGATGGGAGTTAGGGCTAAAAAAAATTGAAGAACAAATAACCAGAGATGATCTACACAGCAATAGCCTCTTCTCTTTAATGAACACTAAGAAAAACTTCCTGAGTGCAAGGCCTAGCTGCTAAATCTGCTGCGGCACAAAAAAGGGTGAAGTGATAAATTATAATGGGAACAGACTAGTTCTGCAGATTGATCTGGATCACTTCTTAGAGAGGATACATAATAATAATAATAATGCATCCTAATTCAGCCAAATGCAAGGTCATGCATTATGTACCAACGGAAGCCCCACTTACAAGCAGAGGACTGCATCCTGCAAAACAGTGACCTAAAAAAGCCCTTGGACTCAGGACTCGCAGTAGGTAAGCGATGGACTATGAGCTCCCATTGAGACGCTGTAGCCAAGACGTCTGGTGGATGCATCAGCAAAGAAAACGTAAAATGGGAGTGAGGTGCAGGCATTATCTGTGGGCACAGCACTAATGAAACCATTACTGAAAGACAGTGCTGGGATCTATTTTTCAAAAAGGATATTGAAAAATTGGAAGAGGCTCAGAAGAGATCTAAGACATGGGGGAAAAAAGCAGCCTCCCCACCCCCCCGACAGCGAGATGCATAAAAAATCTGTTTTGTCTACTCAAGAAAGAAGTACAAATTGAGTTGTTCATGGTCTACAAATATGCACCTGGACTCTCTGATCACAGACTAGCATAGTGGTTTTCAAAACTTTCTGCGTTACACACCCCTTTGAAGTCTATTAGATGGCTAGGCACCTCTGCGGTTCTGTGCTGTGGCTGCTAAAATCCTACCACTTCGAGAAACACTGATGTTGTACCAAAGGGCATTACGAAATCCAATCCTCAGAAGCTGAAGCTAGGCAAATTCAAACTGGAAACAAAGGGGCAATGCTTGACAGTGAGGATCCTCGGTCATTGGGACAAATGTATGAAAGGATATGGCAGATTCTCCATTACTTGGCGTCTTTACATCAAGGCTTTTGATCAAGAGTTTAAATTCAGACAAGATTTTTCTAAAGTATATTCTCTAGCTCGAGCAGAAGTTATGGGCCCGATGAAGAAATTACTGGGTGAGGTTCTGTGAAGGTCAGATCAGATGATCAAAATGGCCTTAAAATCCGGGACCAATTGAATTCAGCAGTTTTAGCAAGGGGAATTCGGTGCGTTAGCACAATCATAACACTAACATTTTCTCAACGTAAGTATCAAAGAGGATGTTAACCCGCCCACGAGAAACACTGGGCCACTATCAGCCTCACTGCTTTTCCTGAGCCCAAGGGCTTCTCTACAGAGGTCTGATGCATTTGTGTCCAGCCTGCTGCTGCACAGCAAAAGCTCATGTCCAGATTCAAGGTCAATGCCATGATGGGCCTCCAAAGGTCAGGAGGCCCATCAGGTTAGCACACCACCCCGAGTGACCATCTACCCATTTACAGATGGGTTGACTGAGAGCTGCATTTGTAGGCAAGCCTGAACCAGGCTCAAACTCATATTTCTGGATCCATAGTGAGGCCCTGCAGCCACTCTGCCACCTTGGCCTTCCCATGCCCTGCAGCTCATTGCTCTGATGGAGATGATGCAGGTGGGGGTGAGTGGCTGAGTGTGGTTTAGTGCACAATCCTGCACAGCGTGCTGAGCAGAAAGATAACTGAGGGTCAGGCTTCCACCGCCCTCATCCACGAGGAAGCATCAGGGGCTATGACAAACGAAGACATCTTTATTTTCTAATTAATATTAAAAACAATTGGAACAAAGCAGCCTGATCGAAAGCCCGCTGAAATCAATGAGACGCTTTCCCTGCACTTTTTGGGTAGCGGCAGCGGCACGTCCAAGGGTCCCAGGTGGACTGGCTCCTGGATGTCACTGCTGCGCTCAGTGCAGTAGCAGAGCAGGGGGTGCTTGTTCTTTGAGATGTAAAGAAGATGGAGCAAGACTCAGAAAGACTAGGCCTGGAAAGCTTGGAGCACTGGCTTAGGCCCTTGGTCTGCATCCAGCAAAGATTGGAAATGACTCCAAGTTACCAACTGACAGCTGCTCCATAGTGGCCGTGCTCCATTTCCTACTAACCACGTGATGCATCACAGCAAACCCCATTGGCAGGACCTTGCATACCCAAGTACCCTGCGGTTTCTAAATTGGTTGCAGAAAACACCCCACACTGCCGATCCCCAAGATCCCCTGCTCCAAAATCTGAGCTATGTTTCACTTGAATAAAACCTGTTTCTGATCTCTTTTGGCCGCATACAAAAATCCTTATAAAAATGTGAACCAAACATAGCTGATACCGTTCTGCCTTCCGGGGTCATCAGTGATACTAACGGAGGTGTGAATGGCATCATTTCAAAGGGGGTGATTACTCTGAAACCTAACAACGACATTTTAAGTGTCAGCATTTGTCTCCACAGTACTTTCCCAGCTGCCCCCTCTTCCTCTATTACAAGCTGTGTGGTCAGCATCCAAAATGGTGCGCATCAATGTGCCCAAAGCTGTCCTAGTCCGTGCTTTCCCCAAGCCGCTTGCCGCTGGACAGACCTTCTTCTCTGGATGCCTGTGCACATCCCTAGGCTGCCTGCCCAGCCCTCTCCTGTCTTCTTCACCCGCTCCATTGGGGAAGGAGCCACCACTAGGCTTTCTTCACACCCCGGGTCCCGGACAGGCGTCTAGCTCCGGGCAGCTCCTACCAGCTCCCACCCTCCTTTTATGTTCCCGGCAGGCACAGCGCTCAGTCACATCGCCAAAGAGAAATTCAAGCCCAGAATAATATGTGAGCTTCTTACATGTCTGTGCCAACCTGGGAGAGTGCAAAGTAGCTACGCAGCAGTTGCTTTGCCAACACGTGCCCATTTCACCTTTTAAGATGCCAGTACTCTTAAATCGTATCAGTGGCAATTTAACCCTCTGGCCTATTTACTTCCTTTTACCCCCTTAGCGCTCTCACCCGAGCGCCTGTTGGCAGCCCAGTGCATAATCCCATCGACGTTGCATTAACATTGCAATCGTATAGCGGACTTTCCAGTTTTATGAATGAGGGATAATTACAGAAATCAACCACAGGATAACCAAATTAAAAACCGCAATTAACTGTCAGGCAGCCTCCTTACACCGAAGGGCAGACTATTTTCTGACTGGAAAGAAATAATTAAGGGGAATTCCAGCATGGCCTCACAGTTGGCAAAGTCGCGATACAACGTCTCACCGTAGCAATGTGCTAGCGACCGTCACGCCAGTGGACTCAATGGGCCACAACTGCTACAGCAAAAACCATTGAGATCCCAGGGTCCCCCATGTTGTCATGCATCCTACCAGAGACAGGAGAATTACATGGGTTGCACTTTTGTGGCTGGTTGCCCATATAATTCTCCTGCCTCTGGTAGAGATGAGCCATAAGAGGAGTCTGAACCAGGGACCTATAAAACAAAAAGATGGGCCCTTAGCACTCCCATGAAAGAACCAAGATCCCCTTCACATCTTGCAGAGAGACTCTTAGCCTCTGGTAAGCCCAGTCCACTGGAGAGGGACCAAGACCTATTCCCTGGCATGGGCTGCCCAGGCTTGTTCAAGCTTTCCTTCACGTTGCCTCACGTTTATGTAAACAGTTAGTAAGGTGCCATCAGGTAGATGTAGGATATAGAGGATTTATGTAGGACCAATGACACCTGCAAGTATCTTCTTCTGGCAGCTCACCACACGGCAGGCATTGCCCGTAGCATGGACACAAGTCGTTGGATCCGAACCAGGAGCGAAGAGCTGAACGAAGCCATTAACAACCTCTGGAGTCATCCCATCTCCTCGTCGGCTGCTTTTTATGGTTCTTGAAATTGTCAGCCAATAAGATGGCGGCGGTAATGCCAAAGTGATGTTCTTATCATTAGCGAGGCACAATTAGCAGCGATCCCCAATGAATCCTCTGACGCAGTCTTGTTAATTTAAACACGGGGTGGGGGGTGATTCATGGCACAGGTATAGCGCTTTAATAAAGAATCCAAATGACCTCCTTTTGGAGCGGGTCCTGGGGACGGCGGGATTGGTCTTTGCGGAGAACGACTGGCGTAACCCCCACTGCGCAGCGCCGATGTGCCGAGGGGAAGCTCAGCGCCATTTGCCTAAGACAATAAATCCCGCAATAAAATGTTTATGAGGAAACAATAAACCGTTAACATGCATTAATACGATTATAAATCAGGAACCAAATTAAAAAAAAAACATGAAAGAGCCAAGCAGAGCTTTATTTCTGCCCCGAAGAGGATTTTTTTCCTTTCTAGAGTCTGTGGGCCAAGAAGGCACTGAAAGATGCTTTACTGGGTGCAATCAGGCAACTTGAAGGCACCCTCTGTCTCTCGGCGATGTGACTGGGAGTTCAGGCTGTCCGTTGTGCTCGAGGAGTTAATAGGCCGGGCAGCTTGTGTTGGTGGGAGACATCCTATGCGAAAACATGTCTAAAAAGGAGAACTCCGCTCCAGGAGTGACAAATAGCCGTGCGGGGGTGGAGATGGAGGGAGCCTGGAGCGAGGCAGGGAGCAAGAATAAGAGGGAGGAAAGGAAATAGCACAGGGAGGAAAAGAAGGACCCATAAAATATCGCCATACATTTACGTGCTGGGGAGGTATGTAATTGAAAACACACACACACACACACACACATACATACATGCACACTTGCATGCACACACACATGCAAAGAGAAAGGCAAAAGAAAACCCAGCCAGCCAGCGGGGGAGAGGGAAGCAGCTGTCGTTTTAGGAAGATGTATCACGGAGCCAAGTTGAATGCCTTTAAATTTACAGTGAAAAAAAAAAAGGCCGATTTGATGAAATAATTATAAGAGAGCGAGAACGAGAATGTGAGAGGGAGGGAGAGAGGGAGTTTACAGCTGGCAGCAAACTGAAAGGACGGAGTGGATGGCTCTGAAAGCGGTGGGGATTTCATCTCTCTTTTCCTTTAGAAAAAGAGTCCACCCGCTCCGACAGCACTGAGGGCTGCCTCCCTCCACAAACCATCCTGCTAATGGACGTTGCACCTGTCTCTCACTTGCTCGAGCAGGGGTGTGAGATCTTGCATTCTGCCTTAGCGACCTGCAAGCAGCAGAGTCCTAAAGCCGAGTCCCTTGCCGGCCGTGTTCACTAAAAGAAATAAAGGGTGCTTGTACATGTGACAATGTCATGATGTACACATGATGAAAATTTCCCTTTGTGTGGCTTAATGCCATCACACATTACACGTATGCAAGTTTGAGGGGTTTAAAATGAGTTTCCATTGTTACAAACTAAACAAAGTCCCGATGTAGTTTAGTTTGCAATGTTGCAACTTTAAACATTTGTAGCCATTAGTCAGCTTGCCCCCTGGCCACAGCAGAGATGGGCAGGCCCTGCAGAAAACAAGGATTGGGTCCTTCACCGTTTCTGCCTTCAGCAGGCTCCTATGGCCAACAGGATGCCTGGAGACACCTGAGAGGGGTGGGCTTGCCTCTGGAGCAGTATGGGAAGGCAGCAGGAGGGTGCCTGGGTGTGCTGACATCTGGAGAAGGCAGCGGGGATGGCACATGGGGCATGGGGCCTCCCAGGCAGAAATAGCTTTCCTGAGCCTACCTGGGTGCACAGAGCCCTGTGCATCATCCCTGCCACCTTCCTGTACGCCTCCAGCCACTCTCCTGCTACCTCCCTGCGCTGCCCCGGGGCAAGCTATCCTGTTCCCAGGCGGTCCCAGGCAGCCTGCTGGCCAGAGGAGCCTGCTGAAGGCAAAAGTGGCTAGGGGGCTGATCCCTTTTTTCTGTGAAGACTCCCACCTCTCCCATGGCTGGGGGGTGAGCTGACAGATTAATAGCGCAGATTAATGGCCCCCATCCACAGGAGAGGCAACCAGGCTCTGCCAAAAAAAAAAAAAAAGGATCGGGCGCCTCACTACTTCTGCCTTCAGCAGGTACCTGTGGCTGTCAGAGCAATAATGTTGTTAAATCCACTGTTTCACTTAAAAACTCACCGTTTCAATTCAGGTGGCATACAATGCAACCCTAAGGACTAAAACCCCATCACATATACAAGCATCCTAAAACACCACTAAGCGTCATGTCCATAAGCCTCCCATTTTATATGCAAAAGCAGAACGTTCATCTCCAGTCTCCCAGCCGGATCCTGTATTTGGCTATTATAGGCTGAGAAATGTGGTTAGCGGTGTTAGTCTGAAACCAAGTAGAAGGGTATACATATAGCTCTACTTTGGCTAGCCTGCAAGGTGCAAATCTACCCTGCCTTCTACTTGACTTCAGACCAACACAGCTAACTATGTCTCTATAGGTATATCTAGATATTAGATATACCTATAAGCAGTATATAGTGCCAGTATATACATCTACTTTGGTTGGCAGTATATATATATCTACACTGGTGAGTCTATAAGGTGCAAATCTACCCTGACTTCTACTTGACTACAGACTAACATGGATAACTACCTCTCTCTCTCTGTATACATACCTATATATATATATATATATATATATATATATAGTTTTTCCCCTACCCAGCACCAGAGCTGTCTGCCAAGGTAGCTCCTAGGTGCTCCCCAATACTCCCCCCCGGTGCCTCACTTTGCCTGCCTAGAGGGTCAAACAGCCCCTCCCCTACTCAGCATCAGAGCTGTCTGCCAAGGTAGCCCCAAGGTGCCCCCAACCCCTGCACCCCAGTTTTCCTGCCCAGAGAAGCAAACAGCCCTTCCCTTTCCCAGCCCTTCCCTTACCAGGACTTTCTGCCTAAGACCTCCAGTGAGGTGGGTGGGGAGGCCATGGGATTTTCAGCAGCAACCAGAGGCCTTGGCAGCAAGGCCTCTGCTGCAACAATTAAACATGGCTCTAAACCTACCCCCTCAGCCAATCAGGGTATATGTGGGGGAGAGGGAGTTCCCATGATCTGGGTGTGAAAATGGCAGCCCCAGCCACGATTAGACTGCAATATCAGCGATCTAGGCCACTGATTTAAACCAGGCCCTACTCACGAGCTTCTGGTTTAAGCAAAGCTCCTCTACTAGAGAAGCCTTCCTTATCTGTCTGCCTGTCCCCTTTGATGTAGCTTCCTTTAGTAGACTGAGATCTGAGATGCCTGTAGTCTGTACAGTAACACAAGATCTGACCTGCAAATAAATGCAAGGACTGAGCATCCCCTAGGGAAGTGAAAGTGGGGATTGTCCCCCTTTTGTAAAAATATTTAGCTAGGCAAGAGGGTGAAGTGAGAGCATTTCAGTGGTAGCAGTAATTCCAGGGATAGTTGTCTGCGAGAGTGTAGCACCATCCAAGCGCCATTTTGTAAATAAGTTCCTCTAAGGCTAGGGACAGACATTACACACAGACTAGTTTAAGTGATCAGAAACTAATTTAAACCTGTAACAGAACAGATGTTTAGTGCACTTAAACCAGTTTGAAAATGGCTGAAACAGGTTTGAAATAAGCCTGGTTGAATGTAGTATCAGACTTAACTAATTTGGGTCAAACCGGTTTACGCAACGTCTGTGCCAGACCCCTTGCTGGTTTAAGATAAACCAGACTCCCCCAGCATCCTGGCATGCTCTCTGGGCTGGGCAGGGCTCTCTGCTCCATAGCAGGGCTGGCCCCTCCCCTCTGCTCCCTGGCTGCAGCTCTGGCAGAGGCTGCAGGCTGCTTCCCCCCCTCCCCCTCACCACTCCCTGCAGAGCAGGAATTCCCTCCTCCCCTCTGCCTTGCCAAGAGGTGTCTGTGTATTAGCTAGCAGACCACATGCTGGCTACGGTCTCTCCTGAACCAACAGGTAGAATCAACAGGTAGCCGGTAATGTCCCTCTGTTTTTTTCATAACGGGGTGATAAACACTGAGTTAGGGGTGATAAACACTGTTATCAATTCCCTGTGGGGCTGGTCAGAGCATCCTGCTGGGGCCTGGCCATGCCTCACCAGGAGTTCAGTGATGTGGAAGGATAGGGAGGGCTGCTCTAGTGCCCCCTGGCTTCTAGCCTGAGCCGCTGCAGGCACGTGCCTGCATTTTTGGGATGTCTGTTTGGATACAAAGTGATTTAGCCTAGCCAGGTTAGACTAACCTGCAAAGATTAAATAAATTCAGGCTCAGGCTCTTTGAATGTCTGTCCCTAGTCTAAAAGTAAGCCTCTCCTTCTGATCCCTGTCATGTGAACAGGTGATTTCATTAGCCAAGCTGAGCAGCGCGTGCATTGCCAAAGGGTATTTTTTCCCTTCTTTATATTAGGTACATTTAAAAAAAAAAAGAAGCAGCCAGTTTTCCAAGCTGGACCTTGACAGCAGCATTTAAATGCACAAAATACAGAATGAGGGGTGCAGGTTGGAAGAGTGGGTTTTCAACTCTCCTCTGTGACATGAGGCCATTTATTTTGTGCTGCTTGTGAGATATATTACAAGGGTGACATCCCTGGGCTTCAGGCTAGTTCAGATGTAGACTAGAACGCATGGCTTCTTGGCTGCTCTGTGCTGAACCAACTCCATTACTCGACTGCACCGTTTTGAAAGCTGGCTCTTCAGCTCCGTACTTCATCAAAATTCACAAGCGTGACTGCTCATGCAAAAATAGCTCATTTTTTTTTCACCCAGTGATGTCTCTCGTCCTTATTATACTCTCAGCCACACACTGCAAACAGTTTAAGCCACATAAATAGCCTGCTTTTCTCAGGACGGTTGTAATTCTGCTGAAGTAGGGGGCAAAGTATTACAGCTGAGACGTTTCTGGCCGTTCTGGGGCAGAAGCTTTTCCTCTGTAACCGAGTTTCTGAGGGGGCACCAGCCCCAACACATCAGAAAACTAGTTCCCACTGAATTAAAGGCAGCAGCTCAGGTGTGACTTTTCTACCCAAGGTGCAAATCTACCCTGCCTTCTACTTCCAGGCCAGGTGACAAGATGCAAAAGCACATGGAAGGATGCATATGGATGGGGTGGAAGGATAGCAACCAGGCCACTCGGAGTGACTGGAGCTCTTAGGTATGGATTGCTCCTGCCATGCCAGTAATGTATGAAAATGGTGAGACACTATTGCTACAGACTTTGATGGTGAACTTTTCTATCACAGATGTGAGGTGTAGGTGAGAGAGGAGCTGGACAGACTAGGTCATCCAGGTTGAATTTTCTGGCAGAGCTCAGGCATGGGCTGACGCTGAGATAAGGTAAAAGCAGGCTTATGGAGGGCTTTGAAGGTTGGGATACTCCTGCGGATGGAGGTATTCTTTTCCTGGGCTATAACGATACTATATTTGCTCACATACAGCATGCACTGTTTTGCACAAAAAACAGCTGCTGGTAATTGCAGTGCGCTTTCCATGCAAGAAATATGGTAAGAGCAGCTTCTGCCAGTGACTGAGCGAATGTGGAAGTAAAATCCGCGTGCGATTTACAGGGAGCAGGACAAGGAGTTGGCTTCGCTCCCCGGCTGCTGCTACTCAGTTACTTGCCACAAGGAAAGATCTTTTTTCCTACGTTCCTCCTTTCAGAAACCGAGGGGTGTATTTTGTTCTGGGGGTTGTTGCGTGCGAGAAAATACAGTACTTGATTCTTCTGCTGAGCCTCCCATCGGGATCACAACACTGCAGACACCAACGGGATCAAATCTGCGGCTCGCCCTGGGCAGGAGGGTGGCATTGTTATGCTGCCACGCTGCAGTCTGGGTAACGTTGCCACTCATCCAGGCCCGCCACCCCACAACAGACGACCTGGACAGGTCAGCGCTGGCCTGAACCCTCCATTGCGACCTTAACTTCTGCCTAGTCCTTGTCACCAGACTGGCCACTCAGGGTCAGCTCACCGACTACTTCCCCAGTATAAACCCCTGCACAGAAGCAGAAAGTATCTGGGCACTGGGCTCAGCCTGACCCAAGACTGCTTTGCCGTTCCCTCCAGGTTGCTCCGCTCTCCTGGCTTCTGGACCCGCTGGCTCTCTGCGTCCACTCCCTGCTTGACCTTCTAGCTTCCCAACTTGGCTTGCTCCTAATCTCCTAGATCTCCTAGCTTCCTGACCTGGCTTGTCCCTGGATGCTGCTCACCGCCCCCGGTCAGCATCTCAATCCCTGAGAGGCCCCACGTCTCGCTGCCCATGTGCCCCCGTGAGTGACACACCGGCAGACTGAGGCCAGGTCTACATTAAGAATAGCTCACCGTAAGCAATCCTGACATGACTGCACTGGCAAACCCTTTCAGTGTGGATGCAGCTTGTAGCAGCAGGAATGGGAGTAGTCAGCATAGCTCAGGGTACAGACTCACAAATGACTTACCCCCAGGTCCGCTCCTCTTCAGTAACTGCCTGTGTGCATGCTCTCACCCTTGAGCAATCAGGTGCTAAACTGCAGTAGCTCAGCCTGCCATGCAACAGGGCTAAAATACCACCATTAGCACGCCACTTACTGCGGCGTTAGGGTGGGTGCACACTTAGTTATCAGGGGGCAGGTGCCGCGGAGTAAAGCCTGCTCCCCCACCCCCCTCCACCCTATGGTAATTTGTTGCCTTTTCCCTTATACCACTTACCCAACTGAAATCCATTATTCCAGCTAAAGTTTTTTATTTCCTTATTTATTTCTCTAGGAGAAGAGGGGTAATTAACTGTGTGCCCATCCTAACACCACTTCCTGCCGCCTTACCTGGGCAAGCTCCCATTAGACACTTCTGTCAGTACAGCAATACCAGTTTGGGGAGATGGGGGCGGTTTCTGTGACATTTCTGTAGCACTGGCATCCCTACTGCACACACGTGTCCTAGAGAAATGAGTAAGGAAATAAAAAAGTTTTGCTGGAATAGTGGCTTTCACTTGGGTAACTGGTATAAGGGAAAAGGCGAACAAGTTACCATAGGGCTGAAGGAGGGGGGGCTTTACCCACGAAATTAAAACCAGGAGCTTCATTGCCTACCTCCCTGCACTGGGGGAGCTGTGGACACCAGTGGGAAAATGCTCCAGGTGTGTTTTGTGCCCTCTTTGCATTAGTGTGTGTGCAGGAAGGACGGCGGCAGGTGTGGAGGCATTTACACCAGGGCATTTACTCCAGGGGTAACACCAGTGTTGTCCCTGGCAGATCAGACTCCCCAAGCGTGATGAGAGCCACTCTCCTCCCCCCTTCCCTCCGCCTGCCTGCAGGGGCCGTGTCCCATTATTAGCTGTCGCGCTGAGTCTGTTGGTGTTCCTTCATCCTGGATGAATCACTCCTCTTGCTCGGTGCCCTTTGATATGCTCTTTAAATTCAAGCGTGTTGTGAATAAACAACAGATGGGCAGGAGCACCGTGGGATGCATTCATTATGGATGCAGAGCTACAGCTACCAAGGCACCCTACCCAGTCGCAGTGGCGTCAGCTTGGGGATGGTGCATTCCTGTGCTTTCCTGACGATGCTCTGACTAGGACTGTGGGAGAGGGGGCATATGGGGAAAGGGATCTGCTTCTCCTTCAGACTCACTCCTCCTCTGCATGCAGCTCACTCACTGTTTCCCAGCATGCTTGGATTTGGCCCCCTTAATCAAACTCGCGCTCTGGGACTCTACCGGCATTTCCAGGTCAAAAGGAGCCGGGGAACGGGGAGGACAATCCTTCCTCCATCAGCCTCTGCCTTGTCCCAGCTCATAGCTTACACTGATGTAGACTCATATGGGCTCACTTTGTTCCCATGATCCCACTCAGGATGCACAGGCCAAGAGATTGGGTAGTGAGGGGCAGTTAATTTGAGGACACCATTGGTCCTCGATACTAGACATCCTTGCCCCACATCACTACAGTTCCCTGCCCTCTCCCTCATGCACTACACTTTCTGGCCTTGCAGCCAGGTGAGATTTCTGTGTGATGCGGTAGGCACAGACCTGCCAGAGTCAGGGTATTCCTTTCTTCCTGGCTCATTTACTCCGTGTCTTGAGGCTGGTCCCACTTCCACTAAATGGAAGGGCAACGTTACCTTCAATAGGCATAATGTTTTTCCATCCTGCAATGTGTCCTTGAGACGAATCCAGTTGAGGGTGCTCAGTTCATTGCCAGGTCAAGTGCTGAGACATCACTGATCCCTTTTATATGCCTCAAGCTATCTGAATCAAGCAAACCCTATTTTGACACCAGCTTCCAAAAGCAATGAAGCAGAGAAAATGTACTTGGATGCAGGATGATATCAGTTATCTCCAGGAATGTTTTGAATAAATTAAATTATGCTTCAATCTGAAGCTAAATTGATCCTTAATTAAAAGATAAAACTTTTTTTTTAAATTCCCAAATGATTTTTATTAAACAATAGCAAAGTATTGAGATGGCAGTCTCTCTCCTAAAAAGACTGTCCAATTTCACTGCAGCTGCAAGCTCATCTTTAGCTTTTGTATGCTAGGATAGGTCAGGATTTGGATGGACAACTTCCAAGAGACACTTTGTTAGCCTACTGTTAAGATGCATTATCTTCTCAGAGTTGTCCTGCTATCAAAGAAGATCTGGCACTGAGGCTATTTTTCTTTCCCTAGGTAGTCCCTGGGAAGCAGAAGACACCCTACATGTCTGATGCACATTACATACAAATGGGCAGTGAGTAAGCAGACCCCTGGTTCTACCCCCAGTGAGCCAGGCGACATAGCTAATGGGGATGAGAGGAATTAGTAATCAGCACATTACTTGGCCTCTGGGTGTGGCATAATACACCCAACAACTTCTACAGAGCTGCAAAAGGTACAGACATGACAATTTTCACCCGACCTGGCCCCTGAAAGTGCTTTGCAGCTGTGGCCAAACACAAGTGCACAGCTGCGGAGCGCTTTAAAACGGCCTGTTCCCATGACAATTTGAACCTTCCTTGCATTAGGGTTCAGATGAAAGCACTCCAAAGTGGAGCACCTTCATTAATTTCTGTCTGCATAGGCTAGGAGCAGGGCTCGGCTGATGCAGAATGGAGGCGGGAGGAAGGGAGCAGAGGGTGCTTGTTTTGGGACTTGCCCAGGTGGCACTGGAGGAGGGGGCAGGTAGACTGGAGCCCATCCGAGGTGGGGGGATCCAATCCACCTGCCCCCCCCACCCTCAATTAAGTTGGGGAGCCCCCAGAATGAGCTCCCTTCCCTGCCCTCTCATCCAGATACAGCATGGGAGCTGCAAGAGGGAGAGGGGCAGAGCTAGGGACCTCTCGTCTGGGATTAGCTCCAAATTGGAGCTGCTCCTCCACCCTCCTGACCCAACAGCTAACCTCTATTGGCTCAGGAGGAGCGGTCTAACTCATGGCACTTTCTGCAAAGCTATGAGTTAAACTGACAACAACAGGTTTCTACATTGCTTGAGCCTTGGCTATCTCTCGTTTACCAGGGACAACATCCTATGTAGCACTCTATACTACACCTTGTGCCTGAATAACATATTGCGAGTCAATCTGTATCACAGAAAGCAAGGAAAGAAAATCTTACACAAGGTGAAAACACGGGGAGGAATGACGGTGCAGCTGGACTTCCCTTCATTGCTGAGAGCTCCCTGTCTCAGCATCTGAAAGCTCCAGCTTCGGCTAGCAGACACCTGCACGGTGAGTTTGCCTTCACCACGCCGCCCCGCTCCTCCCTCCTGGACGCCCAGCCCCCTTTTGCTGCATCCTGGATCTGATACAGGCCCTAGATGGTTGTAGTTTTTGAGGGAAGAAATACTGGGCCTGACTCCCACTTCCACTGGGTTAACATCACTACAATACCACTAATTTCAATCAAGTAGCTCCCTGTTTATGTCAGGGCGAGAGGAGAACAAGCTTGAATAGGATCTTTTCCCCTTGAGATTCCCAGGAAATTGGTTGACTCGGTCATGAATCTTATTCCTCTCTGAGGTCTTTTATAGGCCATCTTGTTGCATTACAATAAAACCAGCACTCGGAAATGTCCCTACAATGTCTTAAGCATAGACGTGCCATCTGGGTCTCATTCTTCTTTCAGTTGCCTTGGCTGAACAGCGGCGTAACGCTTCAGTCTTCAATGGAATTACTCCTGATTTGCAAGGGGATGAGTATGTGGAGAACTGGGTTTTTCCTTTTATGACTCTCAGCCAACAGAGGTGTTGGCGGGTTTTGGTGCTTCTACATGAGAATTAAGGATCTGCATGACACCGAATCAGTCTGCTGCCTTGGGTAGCTCCTAAGAGGACTCTGGCCATAAAACTCTGCGACAAAAAGCCCCATAGAGTTTCACATATCCCCCTGTGAGGAAAATGGCTGTGTCTTCTACTGCAATTAACTGCACGGTGCAATCCTGTGATCTTTCACAGGACTAAATTACCGATTTATGTGAGCTCGGGAATAGCAACCTTAACAGAGTTTCACTGCTGAACATCATGTTTTTATGTATTTCATCACAGCCGTTCTACAAGTGCAATTATTTTTTAATCATTTCCTTTCAAATCCAAAATATGTTGCAATAAACAGAATTTAGTTACTAAAGAGGCTGTATTTCCCCCCTCCCCCCACCTTTACTCGGAGTTCTTCAACATTTTTAATTAAGGACCCGTCTAACCCTCAACTGTAAAGCTTTTATGGTATATTCGTAAAGCACATTGAAATAAATATTCCAAGTTAGAGCTTTATCAGCCTGTGAGGAATTGATTATTTTTATAACCTTCTGCTTTGGAAATTAAAAGTCACGCTGCCATCTAACTGATACGGTTAAAAAAAAAAATTCCCTCAGCTTAAGTGGGTCAGAAACTCCAAGGGGAAAATCACAAAGCTGAACCAAAAAACATAGGAAACATATTTTTTTATAAAGCTCTCTTCCTGAGAAGGTTGTGGATGTAGGCTAATTATTTGCAGTTCGAGTCTTGTGGGGTTTTGTGAAAATTGATTACCGTCGTGTGTTCCCTTCACAGGTCTAGTCTCACAGGCCTGAATTGATCTGAATGGGGGTTTGCCCTGAGTAAAGACCACAGGACCAGAATTGTTAAATACCTCAAGCTGTCTCTATAAAGTAAGGCTCACTGTCCTTGCTAGCATGCCCTCCAGTGTGCCACACAGCTCTCGGGAGCCGGCCTCCTAGCTCATTTGATTGAGGCTGGCTAATTAGCACTGTCGCTCATGCGTGCTAATTAGCCTGCCCTAAGTGCCTCATGTGGCTACACTGTATCAAGTTTCGGAAGCAAAGGGTATCTGGGGGTGCCATTTGCATGGATGGTTAAGTGTGATGTGCACACAGCCATGGGCAACTGGTGCCACCTGAGTCCGGGGGGGCATGTGCCCCCCCCAGCAGCCAGTCAGCAACCGGGAGGGAGTTCCCCCCCATGGCCAATCACACCACTGGGTGTCAAGGGGTGCACCAGGTCTCTCAGGGGGTGCACATGCACCCCCACACACCTCCTATGCATCGCCAGTGCACATAGCCCCCTCTTTGTAAATGGTGGTAGCAGGAGACTCTCTCGTTTCCAGATGCAGCCGTTGTCAAGCAGTTTCAGCATGAGGATGGAGGCAGACCTTCCTGAGCGCCAAACCTTGTTTTGCCGCTTCCCTGCTGTATGGTGTCCAAATGCTCCATCTCGAATTCCCGGCACACTGGGGAAAATGATACTTCCCGGCCCCCCGGGCAGGGTGTGTGGAATAGCTCATGTCTGGGAAAAATTGAGGTGTTAAACGCTGTGGTTGGTTTCTGGTTAAGTAAAAAAACGTGTCACTTGGGTCTGGAACTGTTTGCAACCGCGTTCCTTTGCTGGGCTGCGTGTTGTTAGTGGGGAAGGGAGCTTGGGAGGCTCTAGGCCAGCATGAGGCTCTTCTGCTTGGAGCAGCTGGTGGAGATAAATCGACACAACCACCAAGCAGGTGTGCAAGGGAGCCTGGCTGTCAGGGCTGGCCGGTGGAAAGTCAGGGGGAAGACGGAAGACGTAGTGAGCTGGGAGGTCCTGCAGCTGGTGGCTGCTCATCCTAAATTCATTTAGCTGTCAAAGCAAAGGACGCAACCGTGCCAAAGGGTCACTTCCCTCTCCCCTTCCTCCTCTCTGTTCTCCTCACCGCTGTCTCGTGACCCAGTTTCAAGCACAGCAGTTGAGATTACAAAGGTGTATGTGGGGGGCAGGGGGATAAAAACACCTGTGTCTTCTGCCAGCATTTCAGCCGCTCTCTGTGTGGCCTTGGAGGCTCCTGCCCAGCTGTCCTTAGTTCATCCGAGGACAGTCTGTCCCAAATCTGTCAGCAGCTCAGCTACCTGCTCCCAGCCCGGCTGCCCTCAGCTCAGCTCACCAGCCCTCCAGCATCGCTGTCTTCCAGCCCATTAGCGGGCTGCCTACTTCTCTGGCCTCTTTTATCTGCAGTCCTAGCAGATCCTGCAGCCGGACTGGGCAGTGAGTAGGGATGGGGCGTGTTGCCCCATTCACCATTCTTTTACCAAGTCTGGGTGAAGCCACTAGACCCCATCATGATCGGCAATGCTGACTGCCCGCTAGATAAGTGACTAATGGCAGACTGGAGCCAAATCCCACTGGAGTCCAGTGGCTTTGCTGGGACCCTTGCTCCCATTAGTCTGGCTGACTGGCTGTCAGAAGAACTGCACAGGAAGCCAAGGTCAACTTCCCCCCAACATTGTTCCTGATTCTTGGGTCTGGTAAAGCTGGAGTCAGCGAAGGACCCATGAGGGGAGTCAAGGAAGTTTTAGGCTACCATAGTTCTCCAGGACTGAGGCTGGCTGGATAGCTGATCTGGTCCTTGCTATAAAGCAGAGGAGGCTCGGGGTGGCAATGACAGGGAGAAAGGAGAGGAAACTAAATTTGGGAAGCAGCAGGGAATATCTGCCCCACAGCTGGGCAGGTCCCACACCATTGCCGTCTTTCTCTATCTCCCTCTCCCCTTGGCTGTGGCATAGGTACAGCTGCCAGACGCTGAGGCAGCGCGGCCGGAAACTGCAGCCAGGAGGCGGAAAGCAGGGAGAAGCAGCAGCAGTGCGGACACAGTTTGCAGCTGCCCAGCCCTGGGTTGTTCTGGCATGTGGCTTGCTATAGGGTGCCAGCCACACTTCGGGAGTCAAAGACACGTGCAAAATCTGTGCAGCCACCAAGAAACCGAACATCATAAAACGGCGTACGTTTGCTAACCATTTAACACTGGGCAGAAGACATCACTCCAGATGACAGCCCTGCCAAAATTTGAGCCGATGCTAGTCTGTGTTTGCAACCTACTTCCTTAGTAAGCCATGTTCCAGAGCAGGGCAGTGTTGCACCAGCTGTGTGGTGTGCACCATTCGAGAAAGATGGAAGACTGGAGCTGGCATCACCTGTGGGGAATGCTGGGATTGTGGGGGTGAGAAGTGAGGAATGCTGGGATTGTGGGGGTGGGAAGTGGGAATGCTGGGATTGTGGGGGTGGGAAGTGGGAATGCTGGGATTATGTGTCCCTTCCTATATTTTATCTCCTGGGTAGTCTGACCTGCCCTAAAATACTGAGTGACTCAGAGGGTGTTACACGAATGCTGTTGGAGCTCCTGTTGCTTTTTTCAACATCAGTTTATGCTTCCCTGCTTACTGTACATGAGTCATCACAGCATGTTACTTTGCTATATGGGAAAATATCTTCTCCTTCTTCAAAACCCTCAGCCCTGTTGCCCTGACTGTTATCTAGTATTTTATGGACTGCCTCTGGTTCCCTGGGGAAAACGACTCCTAGTCTAAAATTATATTTACCCGAACTCGAGTGACAATGTAATGGATACACTTGCCCTAGGCAGCTCCCCGTCTCACACACCCCTTCTGGAACATTATCGTTTTCAAATGTTGTGTTTCCATAACAGGCCAAGTCACGTCACACGTTGCCCGTCCGTGGAATCCCTCCATGTGGCATTCAATAACCACCCGTGCCATTTTTAAAATGCCACCCCCATGATCGCTACAGCACTCTGTAAACACATCCCCATGCCAAGCCTTCTCAGTGTCGAGGCAGCTCTCCGACCGAGATCCAGGGGACACGATCAATTCGGGCAGCCTCTAAGGCAGAAAAGCAAAAGGGCGCCGCAGGGCTGAGCGCTAATGGGGCCTCCCTATCACCACTTGCCAGCGTGGGCCTCATGAGACCTCAGGATGCATTTCTTCCTGTGCCTTCAGGCAGCCTGACATTTTAGGGGAGGAGATGGGGAGGTGGTTAGCGTCTTGTCGCACTGCTTTGTAGCATGGCTGCCTATAGCAGATGGCCTGTAAAAAGCCTATGGAGACGCAACAAGCAGAAGGCTGACACCGTGGTCACCATTAAAAAGTCAATACACGCCAACAGTTGCTTGCTAATGGTGTCTAAGGCCCTGATCCCACTAGCACAGACGCCCACATGTAGACCAACGGACACCATGCTTCCACAGATTCTGAAGGCAGGAGGGAGCGTGATCATCTCATCGTCTGACCACCTGCTCAAGCAGCCCAGATAATATCCCCTGGCATTTGCTGCCCTGAGCCAAGCGGCGTGTAGCTGAACTACAGCAGGGGTGTCCAACGCCCTCACTGCCACACAAACACAGACACAGTCAGAAACACACACAGGAGCTCACCTGGCTAACTCAGTTTCCCAGAGCTAGATCTGGCCTTGCTCATCCCCCAACAGGGCTCCCTTCCCAGGGGTCCAACCCTGCTCATCCCACCCCTGACTCCCATGCCCCTCTAAGAGTCCCGGGGGCAGATGCCAAGACTCCACAGGCCAGATCCGGCCTGCAGCCCGTATGTTTGACACCCCTGAACTGCAATTACTCCTTTAAAAGGGTGACTGACATGCTCCCACGACGAAGAATTTACCCAGGGTGGTGGGTGCTCCCAGATCACTTCTTACTTCCTTTGCCAACTTCTTGTCTTCACCACAGATCTCCACAGAGCAGGGCACCCCCTTGGCACAGGCATCTAATTATTAGTGCCCCAAGCAAAGTTCAGACCGCAGCACTGTAGTTCCCTCCTCTATTTAAAACAGGAAGCTGCGATGAGATGTCTGATACTACACGGTGGCAAGCTGAAGCTTTTTGGGGGCAGTTACGATCGGCTCGACAAATTAATGGCTGTGACTCTCGTTCCCCTGCACTCTGTATTGTCACTGATAGCTCTGCTAAATGAATGCAAAGTGGGTGTGAAATACACCCACGTAAGAGCTAAGTAACGGCACAATGTGCAAGCAGAGAAGAATCAGGCCCCAAACCAATCAAGAGACAATTAACTTATCCTAGTTAATTCCCCCTCCCTTTGCAAACATTTCATTTTCTACAGTGAATCACATTCTATTTTACAGGAAAAGTGGATCAGGACATTAATGTTGACACTGACTTCTATAACACTGAGCAAGACTTCGGACAATTTTTCATGAGATGTTCTGGGGAATTTTCTGCCGTTTCCATTTGCCCATTTTTTTATTCCACCCACATTTCATTTTGCAGCATAATTGCATGAACACGATACTTTGGCTACAAAAGTAGAAAGCAGCAAAACTGACTCAGGCTTTTGCAATGACAAAAAAGAAGCACAAAAACATAAGGCTGAAAGGGGCCTCGGGAGGTCATACAGTCCAACCCCCTGCTCTGGTTAGGATCACCCCCACTAAACCATCTTGTCCAACTGTTTGTCTAATTTGGCTGTTCTGAACGTCGGGGGTTAGCAGGAAGAAATGTCTTAGCTCCACTCACTGGCACAAGAGACAGCTCTTGTCTTCCCTCTGCAAACCCAGTCCCGTCCTATACTGGGTGTTTGGTGCCACTTTGATCAGAACCCCCATATTGGAAGACAAGCTAAATTGAATGTATTGCCAAAAATGAAGCAGCTGCGGTTAAGGGGCAGCGGGCTGGACCCAATGAACTTGGGAGGTCCCTTCCAGCCCTAATGTCTATGAAATCTATGAAATTGTATTTATTGCCAAAAACGAAGCAGCTGACTGACAATGCTTAGTAAAAGAGTGACCTTGATGAAGATGAGAGAGCTTCTGTGTAATCATCCACATCAGCTCTTTGGCTCTCCTGTTTCAGATACTCTCTCTCTCGCACTCCACTGCCATATGGAAACAGAGCCAAGCTTGTCCTGAGATAGATGAATAGAAGACGAAGGAAGGAGACATTTGTCTAGTTTGGCTTGGTCACAGTTCAGTAGCCTTAAGCATCAGAACCACTGCAATTACTGCACCAATATCATATATCAAATCATCTCACAGCACCATAACGCTTTGGCATAGCCAGTGTGCTCAGCATTATTCAAATGGTTTGTATCAAGGCAGCTTCTTCCATGTGCACCTGGCAATTGAAAGGCTAGTGAGAAAGTTAGGACGTACTGCAAGAAACCGAGGAGAAAATACCATAGGTTCTGCTAAAGCATGAGTTTTACTTTAAACAAGCGCTTCAATCCACAGTATCTAAGCACACTTGCATGAAGAGAGGCCATGGCTATTCCTCTCCTGTCCAAAAAAAAAAATAAAACAGCCAAAAAGTAGCAGAAATAACTGTCTTTGATCTGAAGCTAGGCTCCATGACAGGAGGTATTGTTCTGTTTACAAAGACTGCACATTGAGCCACGGTTTCTGTGGTTAATAACCATCACTTCATGGGACACTGAAATACTGGCATGGGAGCTGCAATTTGCTCTGCCAAGTGGAACTTCTGTCCTTTGCCTCATGTCTGTGATGCTGCAGTCGCCGAGGTACGAGATGGGACTAAATGCAACCTTGGCATTGGGAGATCCAGTTAGTCAGGGGAATGTGCATGTGTCAGAGGAGGAGAGGGCAGTCCTGAATGCAAGACCAGACAAAAGCCAAACAGCCCTGTCGCAGGATACTAAGGTGCCTGCTCCCTGAAGGGCAGAAACTGCCTAGCCCAGGGGGGCGCAAAATGTGGCCCGAAGGCCGGATGCGGCCTGCCAGGCCATTCTATCCGGCCCGCGGGGCCCCTAAAAAATTTAGAAAATGAATATTAATCTGCCCTGGGCTGCTTGTCGTGTGTGCCTCGATGGCTTGCTGAAACTCAGTAAGCGGCCCTCCACCCGAAATAGTTGCCTGCCCCTGGCCTAGGGAGAGGGCCCTAGCAGTCAGGCAGGAACCCCACAGCTGCAGGTTACCGGGGCAGCAGGAATGAGGGAATTAGCCCACACTTGCAGGCAGTCAGCTGACCAGAAGAGGCGGGGCCTGGGGCACAGTATAAACCCCAGGGGTGGGACTAGAGGGCAGTTCTTTGTTGGCACCCAAAGGGGAAGGAGGTCTTTTAGAGGAAGCTAAGCAGAGATGTTTGACGACCTGTTCTGCTTCTGGTAGGATTAAGGGACTCCAGGAGCTCACCAGATACCCTGGCACAAGGCACATGGTGCTGGCAGGAAGGGTGACTCTTTTAAAGGGACAGAGCACTCCCTGAACTGCTTCTATTATGAGGCCCAGGGCCTCATATTTTGGTTACTATTGATAAACCGGTGGATCAGGCTGAGGCTACTGGGGAAAGGCTTTACTGGGGGGCCACTACAGTGTGGGGACCCCAGTGCCAGTGTGGGTGCTGTGACAAGGTGGAGAGCAGACCCCAGCGCCAAAAGGTACAGTGACATGTGGGAGAGCATACCCCAGCACCAAAGGGCACAGTGACATGGGGGAGAGCAGACCCCATTGCCAGAGGGTGTAGCTACTGAGGCTGGACTAAGCTGAAGCCTCAATTCAAGGAGACAACACTGCTATAACATCTGTGGGGCTTGGGGTGTAGTAAAGGGCTGGTTTTGGAGCCACGCATCTAGCTCATAAGGCTTGTGGGTATCATAAGACACCTCTCGAGTGTGGGACCCAAAAAAGGCGTCCAGCAAGCTACAGCGTTTCAGGGAAACTATCAGTACTGTGACTGAGCACCAACTTGAAGGTAGCCTCCCAATCTATCATTTATGACAGCAAGACATGGCAGGCGAGATTAGTAGGTGCCTATAGGGTGGAGCTTGCATGGTCACAGAGCCTTAGGGACATCATGGCCATCCCTGGGGTAGCCATATCATGACAAGCCCAAAAGGAGAAGACACTGCTATTCTCCAGAACACCGGGAGAGTCCTGAGAAGAAGGGAAAGGATGGGGACTTCTTCCTGGCATTGTTTATGCTTTCTACCCCACCCCTGTGACCTCTGCTGTGAATCCTTGAACACAGTATTCATGCAGAAGAGATGAGAACTGAAAGGCTTGCTCTTATGGGACACTGTATGGGATTACTAGAGGCCTTGGGCTCATTAAGGCAAGGGACAGAAGTTACACATAAGCTGATTTAAGTGATCAGAAACTGATTTAAACCTGTACCAGAACAGAAGCTCAGTGCACATAGACCAGTTTCAAAATAGCTGAAACCAGTTTAAAATAAACCTGGTTGAATGTGGTATCAGACTTAACTGATTTGGCTCAAACTGGTTTATGAAACTTCTGTTCATGCCTTCCTGTTTCAAGAGTCTCAGCATCATCGCATGCTTTCCAGCCCTGGGCTGGGTTGAGCTGTGCTGTCTGCTCCAGCAGAGAAGGGCTGGTGGGGAGGGGAGGAGGTGGAGACTATCCCCCACCCCCAGGCAAACCCTGGCTGAGGTCCAGGGCCAGGGAGAGTGGTTAAACTTTCCTTCCCTCAAACACAGAGCTGCCCTGCCCTGCCCTGCCCTGCCTTGCTAAAAATTTACTGCTGGCTGCAACTGTAGACTACAAATCCCAGAGGCACCTGGAAGCAAGAAAAGGAAGTGATGTGCAACCCTGCAGAGTCCCGTTGTTGTAATTCTGGACAGCAAATCCCAGAGGCCTCAGGGACAGCAGAAAGAGGAAGCAAACACACAGTCCATGCAGGCTTCAGGCATAGTTTAGCACCCCCCACCCCCTAGCTTCTGGCCTCAGCCACTGCAGGCATGTGGCTGTATTTCCCGAATCAGAAGCAAATGCATGTTCAGTTGTTTCTCAGTTTAAACTAACCTGCAAAGGCTGAATCGATTCAGCCTTGGGCTTCTTGACTGTCTGTACTTCACCATTACATGAGAGCTGTATTTGTGGGTCTCAGTGCTTGGTCCTTGACCTAGATGCTCCAGGAAGGCTTTCTGGACTCTTTGGGTCTGTCTATACTGTGTCCCTGACATTTGCGGGAGGGGATGCTCCCAAGCATACCCCTTGGGATATGCTTGGGCACTGCTTGGCAGCTTATGCTCTGACTTCAACAAGCTTCCAGTCAGCCTCCAAGCGGGCAGCATATTTCCTGCAAAGGCACACAGGGCATAGCGCTCACAGGCCAGATGGAGCATCTGCTTTCTGTTAGGACAACCTCAAAGGACTTGGGTTTATCCCTCCAGTGTCTCCTCCCAAACCTTTCAGTGGAGAGCACAGAAGGATAGAGACCGTGGCAAACCAACTGCTCTGAAGAGGAAGTTGGCAGCTGTAGCAGCAAACTAAGAGGAATGGAAAAGAGCAAGGTTACAGCCTTTGATACTCTTCCCAGGGTTGTAGCTGCTGGTTTATAACTGGAACCGATTGTTTTGGATGCTGGTGGGGTGAGTTGCTTCTTCAGGTCCTTTGAGTCCACAAAAAGGTGGATACAATTGGGCAGATTTTGCATCAACCTCTTCAAATATGCCAGTCACTAAATGTAATGCATTTTAATACTAACTGAACAATGCCATTTATTCGCATGCACTCCTCTTCACCAAATGGATAATAGCTGCATCAAATAAGATGGCAATCTGAAATAGCACTTGGGGGAATACCAATGAAAAGGGGAAGGAATTGGGTCCTTCACGGCTTATTGCGGGCAAGATGTGGGGGCGAAGAGACAGGAGACTCCTCGTCAATCTTCCCAATAACCATCCCTCATTTCTTACATTAACTGAAGTTGCAAAGAAACCAACTACAATCTCCAAGCATCTGACAACAGGGCTCTCTCCGAGAGCTGGATGTCATGAGATATCAGCACCTTTGATCTAATGCCCTTCCACTGATTTCAAAGGATCTGTGGATCAAACGGATTAGGCCCTGGTGACTCACAGTTTGAGCGGATGAACAAGCAATGGGAAGTTAAAAGGGGTTGGGGATTCAGCTCATACCAGCTGATCAGGTACTGCTTTTACATCACAGTAAATGACAGCTACACCGAGGTAGCCAAAGCCCTGCTTCATTGCTGCCACGGCTTAGCTTTCACTTACCATGATGTAAGAGGGGGCACGTGGATGGTTACCAGGGAGAGGCTGACACGGGGTAAATTCCCCCATCCCCTTCTAACTCGATGTCATCTGTTTGTTTGCCAGCGCCCTTGGAGTTTCTTGATGCAACTTTTGGGGCCATGAAAGACTGCCAAAATACTGTCCTGACCAATGCGCAAGGGATTGTGGCTTGGCCAACCCAGAAGGGACCGTATCCGACATGGCACGGTAGGAAAAAGGAAAGCCTCCTCTGCCAGCGGAGATTACAGCCCACACACTGGAGCGGTCAAAGCCTGAAGACCTGGATGTTTCCCTTTACACTTCGTGAGATATATGGAGTTTGAATTCAGACTAGTCCAGAAGTGACAAAATACCCATCCCGTGTGAAATGGGGCAGTGGTCTCCATCCTGCTCCAAGGGACAAGTGTCTACAGCCCCAAAGCCATCACCAGGTTCAGTGCCAGCCACCATTTGCTTTGCCAGCAGAGGAAGGCAAAGGCTGAATGAACATAGGTGTAATGCTCACTGAAGCCAGCTGGAACCTTTGCATTGATTTTTAAGGGCTTGGCACTACTCCCTCCATTACTTTTATACTTCTAGCAAATATCCCTGCAGAAGAAGGCTGAGATCCCTTGGCAGGACACTGGAAACGAGCTTGTATTGCCATTGCTGGGATTGGCCCTGTATCCCCAAGAGAGGAATGAAATCACCAGAGCTGTGAGAGGTTTGTTAAATATTTCAATTAAAATGCCAATAACAATACTTTGCACTTATACCGAACACCTTTCATCTGAGGATCTGAAGGAAAGCCGTACACTCGGTAATCCTAACCACATCCCAGGGAAGCAAGGTAGTATAATTATCTTTGTTTTATAGATGGGGACACTGGGGCAGAGAGGAAGAGAAGATGATTTTTCCAAGGTCACACCACCGGTCAGTGCTCCACTGGACTCGTGTCTGCCAGTCCAGCATTTCAGCCCTACACACACCTATTTGTATACCTAGTTATACATATTGCCGCATGCTACTGGTCTGATTTACCCCACCTGAAGATCTGGCCCAGGCAATTTAGACAACGTGGGAAGAAGCCCAGTTCCATAAACAGTCCCAGCATGTCCAAGCCCTGAGCACAGTATAAAGGACTCCCTGAGTCCATTCAGAGCAGAAGGAGTGGCAATGGTAGAGGGAGACAGAGAGTTTGGAGTGGAAATCATTTCAGCAAGCCTGGTATAGCAGCTTCTGAGGGTTTTCCCCCTATTGTTCTCAGACACAAGAGCAGTATGTTGAGCAATGCATTGCAAACCATCCCCAGGAAGATGCCAGGCTACACCACGTCGGACCCTGTCCTAGAACATAGCAGCATGCCAGACCCACTGCATGTGCTCAGGCCCGATGAACACCAGGCCTGATAGACATTTCTTACACCTTGCTGGTCTCCCAATTAGTACTCGATTGCATGCCTATCTGGGTGTGCATCAGGAATTGGGTGTGCATCAGAAACTGGGAGAAGGCCTGTTCACCAGGGCACTCCAAGGGAAGACAAGGTCTAATGGTCACAAACTTCTGGAAGACTGTTTTAGACCAGACACAAGGAAAAACTTTACTGCCTGAGTCTGCAGAGTCTGGAACAGACTCCCCGCAGAAGTGGTGCAAGCACCTACTCGGGATACCTTTAAGAAATGCTTGGATGCTTACCTTGCTGGGGTCATTTGATCCCAGCCAACTTCCTGCCTTTTGAGCTGGGGGCTGGACCCAGTGATCGCACGAGGTCCCTTCCAGCCCTAATGTCTATGATATCTGTTGACAAAGGAGCCTCTTTGGGCAGGCAGAAAGCAAAGGCTGCATGTCCAAATGGGACAGCCCACCTGGAAGGGATGAGAAAACCCTTGTCCTTGTCCTTGTCCTTCCCTGTGCTCTGCACAAAGCCAGCTCCCTGATGCCGTAACCTGTGCTTCCACTGACATTGCCCCGCCGTGCTGGGCCTCCGCTCCTCCGCTGACACCGCCCCAGTATCACAGCCCCCGTCTCCTCCAAGACCAGTTGGGCTTCTGCAATGTTTACTCCTCCCCACTCCATTACTGGAACTGAGATCCCGGAGGGCAGACGACGTTGCTCTAGGAGCCTGGCTGTTGCCTCTCCTTGCCTGCAGGCTTTCGCGCCATCCTCTGTCCCCTCCAGTCTCAGCTTCCAGCCAGGCTACCATTTCCCCCAGCTACTATCACCCCCATCCTCTCTGGGTCACAGGCCCCTTCTTACAGCAGTCGTGCCCAATTCTGGGGTCATTGCTCCTCCTGAAATTTCCGGGATGGTGCTCAACGTCAGGTCTGTGCTCTGGTGTCCGCAAGGACTCCCTGAAATGGGAGTTTTGGAAGCAAATAGAACAAAAATGGTTCTAGACAGGAGCCAGGCTGCATCCTGCAGCGTCCGCTGAAAGGAAGCCCAGTGCTGCATAAATGCAAGACGATGCCTCCACAGTCACGTGGAGCTGGGGACTCGCCTGCCCACACTACCACACCGAGGTGGCTACGTTAGCTAGAAGCAGAAGAGATATAAACACCTTCCAGGTCTGCGGAGAATTTGGGGCTGTCCCAGGCTTTCCTCCCTGAAGGCTGGTCACTTTACTCCTTGGGGTTTCTCCTTCCAGTGCTGTGCGGTTGCAGGTCCCTCTCGAGCCGTCCTCCTTGTCTCAGCTCTGATCTCATCCAGATCGTAGTGCCCTCCCGAAGGTGTTCAGGGACTGCTGCTCGCACACCAACTTGCACTTACACACAGTCCTCAATGACTGCCATTAGGTTTTGAACTACTGCCTTCAGCCTACCGCTCATTCCCATGACTTTCCTCCTCCGGGTCTTCATTTGCCTAATTGCTATGAATCATATAGCGTGAAATCCTTGTCTGGCTCTCCGCCCCACAAACAGTTCTGATTCAGCCCTCTGGTCCGTCCAAAGAAATGTGAGGAAAGCACAAATCAGGCAATTAGACAACAGCATTATTTGGGCGTTATCCTCAGCAGACGCAGAACCACCTGTACAGCTGGTGAGACCTTGTGCAAAGAGTCACCTCTGCAACACGATGGGTGAAACTGGGGTGCAGAGAGGGAAGGAACCGAGTTTGCCTTGATGCTGAGGCCTCAGAAATGCAAGACAGCCAACAGCGTGCGTGCCTGCAGCCCTGGTCCCTATGTGCGTGCAGTGAATGCCTCGGTGGCCTCATCGCCGACAAAGTCACCCCTTTGAGGGAGAAGTGCAGAGACCAAGAGAAGCAGAGACACATTACGACTCCTGGGGTCTATTTTCCTCCGGTGTGAGCTGCCACGCAGCGAGATACCAGCCTGTTCCCTGCACATCTTGGGTACGCTGAGAGAGGCTCAGCCAAGCGAGGTTAAGAGAGCCGCCAGGTGATTTCCACTGCAAGCTGTCAGGGCGCAAGTGGCAGAGGTGAGGAGGATATGTTTTGCCTTCCTGGCTCGGTGGGAACACCGACCGTGACACATCCTACATAATGTGCCCATGCAAGTCACTGGGGGATGAACCTAAACAGCCTAAATGCTATTATTACTTGTTTAAAGAGAAAAGCTGCCTCAAAATCCAGCCGTTTCAGTGCAAACGAGCCAGAGCGGGTCTGTGATCTGCACCCGCTGACTATTTTTACCGTGGGTTTGGTCCAACATGGGATCTACGAGTCAACGGGAGTGTTCAGCTCCAGACTCAATCCGGTTCCAAACCCCACTGAAGTATGTGTTTGGGTTTAGGCCTGTCTCTGATTTTCCAGATTATCAGCATTGTGAAATGTGACTAGTCTATAGTTATTCTAGAAAGGAGATTGTAAGCACCAACGAAGTGCCAATAAATGCTATTAACCAGGCCCAAGGGAAAAAGCCAGACCAAAAAAATTACAATGCTTATCTCTGCAATAACAATCGCACGGCGGTCACACTAGAAACTGGACAAAAGCCATCAGATTCAGGTCACTTGAGTTCATAGGATCTTTTGCTTTCCTTTGTGCAAGTTTGCCTCCGCCTTGCTTTGCATTGTGGATGCAAAAGGAACCCAAACCCTCAATGCAAAGATACGGCAGCTCAAACTGGCATCTTTGCTGCAGCTGTTGGATCAAAACCCAGCCAAATCACCGCTGGGTTTGCCTCCAAACCAAACAGCGTCCTTGCCTTGCTCAAAACTCAGTCCAGGTTGATGAAAAGCCTTGTGAAACCCCACAGACTATTTGGGAAGCGCTGCAACAACCACCAACATTTTAACAAATCCAGAAACCAGGCTGATTTCACCTTGTTTTACCAGGTAAGTTATATCCAGCTATAATCCCAATTAAAGGGGATATTGCATGATCCCGCATTGTTTTCTGTTGACACCTTTGCATCTCTCAAGTCTGCTGTGGTGCAGGCAGAGGAGCCAGCCTGATTCTTCCTGTCTCCCACCAGATGAGAGAGGCACAGTCGCTGCTGTACAGACCTCAGCAAAGAAGCAAGACAGACATTTCTCTTACATCGTCATTTCTCTGACCCTAAAATAAAAGCTATTTTAGGCCTCGTGTGTGCATTTATCTTTAGGCAGCGTTGCCAGAGCTCATCATTTGTGTCGTGAGTTTTGTGCCTTTTGCTTGTGACTTTTCTTGCAGAGCCTGATCTCCTCGAATCAACTGATTGTGCGAGAACATGAACGACTTTTCCGAGTTAAACTTCACGTTACCTCCCTCGCTATGGAGAGAGCCTTGAACGCATGAACTAAGTGCACTTCCATGAATCAAAAGCCAGGCAACAAATACCAAAAACCACCCCCCTCCTAACATTTAATATTATTTATAAATCCCACTAGTTTTAGATCAAGCTCATGGCCTTTGGACGTTTGAGTCGGGCAGTACTGTCTAGGCAAAAAAGCCAGAGCATGGACTTTCTCCACCGCGGTTCCCAGACTCAGTGAAAAGTCTTCACCTTGCCGACTGCCTTCCTACCTCTCTCTTGCTAAACTTCCCGCCTGTCTTCATGCGTGTCCTTTCTGGGAGCCATGCAGTCCCCTGCTTGTTCTTCACGACACAGTGGCAACAGCAGCGCTTGCTGAAGCAGGTGTTGAAGGGAGAGTCCCACGGTTAAGAGGTCGCAACACGGTTTACAGAGCTCAGCAGTGCAGCTCCATCTTGGCACCAGGGGCTTTCGCAGCTCTCAAGCAGTTCATGAACTCACCGCTCTGATGGCAAAGCAGGGTATTTTTAGTAGACTAAGTGTACTTTAATCATCTTGAAGTACATTCAAATTATAGTAATTATCCCACCTTTTCAGGAGGGATTATTTGAGGCTCAGTGGATTCTCACCTTTGGAGAAACTCGTTTTCAAAACAGAATGGCAATTTCCATGTTTTATTGATGTGGTCTCCTTGTACTATTAATATTTTACAGTTTAATACAGGACGCTCTTTCATATCCTGCCAATCGTACTCGAGCGTCAGCCTCTCCAAGTTCATATGACCCAAAGAGCGGAGACCGATAATGCTAACGTGAACCTTCTTGGAGACCTTCATTTGCACACACCTGGAATTGCAGGTTTATGCACTCCAATTAGGCTGACGCTTTCTTTGTGTCGTTATCCATTTAACTTCTGAATCATTTATAATTCCCCATGTAAAGTCACATTACAGGCGAACTGCAAAGAGAGACGTGACATGGAGTTGCACCCAGTTCTCTGCCGACTGTTCCCGTGACGACGGTGTAAGTCCATTTCAAGGAGAGCAGCTCAAAAATGCCATTTTTAAACTGAAAAAGAAAATGATAAAAACGTGCATTTAAATAAAAAAGCTAAAAACAGCTTAAATTTTTTAATTAAATTATCAACTTTCTAATGAGATCTAAGACGTTTAGAAGTCAAAGAAATGCAGCATATAAGAAAAGGTTGGAGGACCTAGGACTTTTTCAACTGGAGAAAAGAAGATGGAGGAGGGATTTCATAAAATTCTTCAACTACCTGATGTATGGTTATAAAGAGAGTGGTGATAGACTAGGGCTGGGCCAAGAAGTCTTTGCAACAAGGGAAATTTATCTTGTATATTAGAAGAAATCTCTAACTCTGAGGGTGATTCAGCGCTGGAACAAGCTACCTTAGTAACCAGGGGCTCTCCATCCTTAAAGGTCTTAGATAAACACTAGGAGAAGACGGTTTAGACGAGGATGTTCCTGTCTTGAACAGAGGGTTGGACTAGTTATCCTCCGGAGGGCCCTCCTAGCCCTACTTTTCTTCAATTCTATGAAACAAAAATTTCCCATGAAAATCACCCTGATTTAAAAAAAGGCATTTTCCATTATCAAAACTGTAACTTGTTCTGACCAGATCTGGTCTTAACCCCCCTTTTAACTATAATGTTTATCTTCAATTAAAGTTACCATCAACAAAAGGCTTCAACAAACTCAGGGAACTGGTAGGCAGGACGCCATAAGGGGCAAGTCTAAGGAGCCCTATAGAGTTGGTTGTCCCCTAAAACAGACATTAAGGGCACAAGAACAGGCTATCCTGATGTGAAGGAAAGATAGGAAGTGTAGCGAGAGACTTGCTGGATGAAACCATGAGCCCCTTAATGACTTTCCAATTAAAAAAATCTTAAAAGAAAGGAGCTTTGGCCATCTTAATAATAACGATGAGTATAAGCGTACTAGTATGAGTATAAAAGAGATAAGATCAAAAAGGCCAAAACATCAGTTGAGATAAAGCTAGCAAGACATAAAAGATAAGATAAAAGCATTCCATAAATATGTTAAAGCTACAAGGAAAGACAAGACAAGAGCGGGTCCCTTACTGAATGGAGAAGGTAATCTCATGATGGACTTTGCAAGTGTAGCACAGTAAAAAAAAGCAAGTTTTTTCCCCCTTCAGTCTTCGCAAGGAAAGTGTACTGTTAGTTGACCATCAAAGACAGAGAAGTAGGTATTCAGCCTAGCCTGGGGAAGGAACAAGTCAGAGGCTGCTCAGAAAAGCCGGGGGGGTTCAGATCAGAAAGCCAGGTGAGTTTCACCCTGGAGTACCCGAGGAATCGGCTGAGATAAATGCCGAGCCATCGGCTGTTGGCTCTGAGAACTCACAAGGATCGGGTGAAGCCCCGGAAGATGGGAACAACACAGGTATAGTGTTGTCTTTTAAAAAAGGGAGCAAGGAAGACCCCCAGGAATTACAAACTGGTCAGTCTAACTGATACCTGGAAAGATACCGCTTCTTATTTTAAAAGCCTTCTCCACTGCTTCTTCTCTGAATAGAGCCGGGGAGGCTCCTGGCCAAAAGAAGCAGCAAGAATAGGAAGAGGGAAATTCTGTTCCAGGGAGCCTTGCCGGCCTCTTGTCTGGGAGAAAGCAGCAGTGCATCTCTCTACATCATGGGCATCTGCGTGGGCTTAGACACCTCAGTGCAATTCTATTCCACCCTGCTTGGAAATTCATTACTGCATCTACTTTTGTAACCTATCATCATCTGACCTTTAAGACTGAGTCAGAAAAAGCAGCGAGGATGAAGAGAACCCATCCAGCTTTTGTATTGATGGTTTTCAGGAACTCACGCATGGTGGAAGAGCATCCCACCTAGGTGTTTAAGTCCATTTATGTGCCTAGTAGGTGGAGCAAGCTCTGACCTCTTGTGCATAGATCGTCACATAGTTCTGCGGGGTACTCAGGTTACAAAAACCACCATACAAAGTTGCTGATAGGAGCAGAGTGAGAGAGACCAGAAGAGAAAGAGAGAGCTACTGGTGTTCACCTTAGCAAGAGGGAAGTGGCAGTCCCTTCCTCCTTGCACTGGTTACCCGGCCTATTGTACTTAGTGGCACAGTGGGCACAGTTGGATGGCCAGGGCATACCATAGCTGTGCCCTGACAACTTGTGGCCGATGCAGCTGAGCCAGCACAGAGAGAGGAACACTTTGTGCCTAGCATAAGAGGCTTTTGGACCCTTTCTCATTCTGAGGACAGCGCCGGGGCTGGGAGGAGGGAGGGAGGGACAGAGCTAGGGGAGAGCAGCTACAGCTCGATCCCCCAACCCACGGGAGGGCAATTATTTCAGCTGGAGGAGCACTTAACAAATTCTGGTGAGCTGTCAAGGTCCGCAAGGGTAGCCCCACCCCTTGGCGGGTGCCCCGCCCCCTAGTTGCCACTTTGGGATTGGAAGTCCCACCCCTAAGCCCTGACCTTTGACACTAGTTGTGTGTCCCTTTGCCCCCTGAATTACTCCCTTTGGGAGGGAGTGTGTTGCCACCTTGAAACTGAAAAAACCCCCCAAATCATATAATAAAAAAATCAAACAAACACTATAACTTGTTTTAATGTTATTGTAAAAAATATTTTTGCCCTGATTTATGTGTGTTTGCATCATGTATCTAGAGGTGATTGCATCACAGCTCAAAATACAGCCTTACTCTTGTATATTTGGGGGTAAGGAGGTGTATGTGGGGGGTGGTTGGAGAGTGGGGGGGCGGGGGGGTGTACGGTATGGGTATGGTAGACAGGGTGTGTGGGGGAGGCAGGTGGTGGGTGTGGAGTGGTGTAGGTGTGGGGTATGTGGTTCAGGTGGGGGCTATGGGAGGGTATGGGTGTATGTGGGGTTATGGTATGGGTGTTTGAGGGTGTGGGTGCGATAGAGTGTGTAGGGTGGGTGGTGGAAGTCTGTGTGGGAGGTTGTGTGTGTGTGTGTGGGGGGGTGTTTGGGGATATGGTGGGGGGGGTGGGAGGGTGTGTGTGTGGGGGTGGGGGGGAGTTTTTGGAGCCCCTGGAGTGTACCAGTCCCTGGATCTGCACATGGTGGCAGTGAGTGGGGCCAGCCCCACCTGGCCCCATAGCACGCAGCTCCGCACAGTCCCACCCGAATCCCTGGCCACACACAGTAGCAGCATGCAGGGTCAGCCCAACCCAGCCACATAGTACACAGCTTCCTGTGCTCCCACCCACTTCCCCCCATGGGAGTCCCTAGCCCCGGCCCGGTGGGGCCCTTACCTGAATTCCCAGTTTCACCAGCAAAAGCCTGTGCCAGGCAGAGGTTTCTTGTTTCCAGCACCCCTAGCTCAAGCTGGGGCAAATCAGGCCAGGTTGGAACAGAGGGTGTTGCTTAACAATGAGAGCTGCACCTCCTGCAGAGACATGCCAGCTTGCAGAGGGACAGGTGAGGGCCAGGCCTCACAGAGGGCTAATGGAGGAGCCCCTTAGGCCAGATGAAATTGCCTGGCAGCCAGATCTGGCCCATGGGCCATATTTTGCCCACTCCTGCCCCAACCCCTGGGACCCAGACCTCCCTACTACAGACCTCCCAACCAAGGGGAAGTGCTGGACTGCAAATTGTTGGGTCAGCTTGTGGAGTCACTTAAAGCAAAGGATGTAGTTGTCATGGGTGATCCAAATTACCTGAACATGTGCTGGGAGGAGCAGTCAGCCAGGTCTGACCATTCACAGAGGTTCCTGGCCGAGATACAGGACCTCTACTTAACCCAAAAGGTGCACAGTCCTACCAGGGGGAATGCCCTGCTGGACCTGGTCCTGGCCACAGGTGATGACCTGGGGAGGGGACTCCAGATCCCGACCACCTGGGCGACAGTGATCATCACCTGCTGGAATTCACCATCTAGTGCAGGGTGACAAGGGCCTGCAGCAAGGCAGTAGCCTTAGACTTTAAGAGGGCCAACTTCAATGACCTGAGGAGATTAGTGGGAGAGGCACTTGGGTTGTGGAGAGCAGGGGAACTGGGTGCCTGAGATGAGTGGTTGTTCCTTAAGGAGACGATACTCAGAGCTCAAGGGGTGACAATCCCAACAAGAAGCAAAGGGGGCAAGAGTGTCCAAAAGACTCCCTGGCTCACCAATGGCATTTGTGAATGCCTGATTGTCCAAAAGGAGGCATACATCCAGAGAAAATGAGGGGCTATCACCAAAGAGGAATATACCTCCCCTGCTCAGGTCTGTAGGGGGGCTGTTAGGAAAGCTAAGGTAGAACTAGGCTAGCATCAAGGATCAAGGACAACAAAAAGTCCTTTTTTAAATACATAGGGAGAATGAAGAAGGCCCTGGGTAATGTGGAGCCCCTGCAGGATATGCTTGGCAATCTGGTGGTTGCACCAGAGGAGAAAGCAGACCTCTTTAACAATTTCTTTGCCTCTATTTTCTTGTGCAGAGACCAGGACTCTCCTACCAAGATTCAGGACAGACTTGGGAGAAACTCTGCCAACCCTAGGGTCAGGGAAGACCAAGTTAGAGAACTCCTGGAGGGGCTGGACATGTTCAAATCAGCAGGTCCAGATGCTCTCCACCCCAGGGTGTTGAGGGAATTGGTAGGGGTTATTGCTGGGCCCCTGGCATGGCTGTACGAGCACTCATGGTGCTCTGGCCAGATGCCAGATGACTAGAAGAGGGCCAATGTGGTTCCCATCTTTAAAAAAGGGAGGAGGGAGGACCCAGGCAACTATTGGTCCATTAGTCTTACTTCAATCCTGGGGAAGCTCTTTGAGAAGATTATCAAGGAGCACATCTGTGATGGGCCAGCAGCGGGGATGACGCTCAAGGGCAACCAGCACGGTTTCATTAGGGACAGGTGCTGTCAGACCAACCTGATTGCCTTTTACGATCAGGTCACAAAATCACTGGATGCAGGTGTCGCGGTGGATGTAGTTTTTCTGGACTTGAGGTGCGCCTTTGACACTGTCTCCCACCCCATTCTCATTAAAAAGTTAGGTGACTATGGCATTGATGCCTACGCAGACAGATGAGTCACAAATTGGCTGAGGGGACGTACTCAGAGAGTGGTGGTGGACAGGTCATATTCGACCTGGAGGGAAGTGGGCAGTGGGGTCTCCCAGGGCTTGGTCCTTGGGCCCACACTGTTCAATTTCTTTTTAGTGACTTGGACGACAGGGTGAAGAGCAGCCTGTTTAAATTTGCAGACGACACCAAGATTTGTGGTGAGGTGGGCATGCTAGAAGGGAAGAACAGGTTACAGGGGTGGGTGACTGAAAATAGGATGGGATTCAACACTGACAAGTGCAGGGTGCTGCACTTGGGCAGCAAGAACCAGCAGCATCCCTACAGGCTGGGGAACTCCCTTATCAAAAGCACAGTGGCAGAATGAGATCTTGGAGTCGTGATTGACTCCAAGATGAACATGGGCTGACAATGAGAGAACATGGTCTGTAGGGCTAACCATACCTTGTTGTGCATCCACAGATGCATCACAAGCAGGTCCAGGAGGTGATCCTCCCCCTCTATGCGACACTGGTCAGGCCACAGCTGGAGTACCGTGTCCAGTTCTGGGCACACCACTTCAGGAGGGATGTGGACAGCATTGAGATGGTCCAGAGGAGGCCAACTGCACGATTGGGGACAGCTGGGCAGATCCTACAATGAGAGGCTACAGGACCTGAATCTGTTCAGCCTTCACAAGAGAAGGTTGAGGGGGGACCTGGTGGCCATCTATAAACTTACTAGGGGGGACCAGCAGGTTTGGGAGAGACCTTGTTCCCCTGAGTGCCTCCTAGAATAACAAGGAGGAATGGTCATAAGTTGCTAGAGAGTAGGTTTAGACTACATATCAGGAGGCGCTACATCACTGTCAGGGCGGCTAGGATCTGGAACCAACTTCCAAAGGAAGTGGTACTGGCTCTTACCCTGGGGGTCTTTAAGAGGAGGTTCAACGTTTACCTGACTGGCGTCATTTTTCTCTCCTGCCCAGGGCGGGGGGTCGGACTAGAAAATCTATAAGGTCCCTTCCGACCCTACATCTATGAATCTATGACCCAGCAGCCAATGTCTGTTGGTCCATGGGATCGCTGTAACTCATGGGACTTCCTGCGGAGTGCCATGAGTTACAACTGGGAGCTGCCCTTAGATTGATTCCTCCTCGGGCTTTTTTGAATGTCTGTACCTAGCCACTGAGCCTGTCCTTTATAAAGTACTCGCGTACCCTCAGGAGGCGTGTGTGATGTGCCCTGATCAAGGGCACAGGTAGCCTCGGGTCCAGCAGGATGAATTCTGGGGCATCTCTGATGCTCACGGAAAAGCAAGGAGACTTTTCAGACAAGAGCAAACGGAAAGTTGTTTCTGCCTTGCATGCTCCTCATTTAGCTTCATTGTCTGGGCCTAATTTCACATTCCCTTTCCCTTTGCAACTCACCCTTCAATCAGTGTCATTATTTCCCCTCACTGGCTCTGTAAGGAAAAGAAAGCATCCTTCTTCCTACTAACTAAACGAAAATTGAATCAGGGCTGTCATCTCCTTGATGTCACAGCCCATCTGGCTTCAAGTTTGCTGTTCTGAATCATGTTGTTGTAACCAGTTAGAAATATTGCATCAACCTGACCTTTGCGGTGGTGATTAGGACAGTGACACGGTGTCGTGCTGGGTTAATTCTTACACAGCTAACAGCTTTTCCCCTTGCTCTTGCTCTCTGTCTGACCACTCATCAGCATGGTACCTGACTGCCTGTTGGTGTGCCTTCCATTTCTTTTCATTAAATTACAACCTTCTCCCCATGGACTTGTTTTTCCTCTCAAGGAATTTCTCTTTCTCTGCCCTGTCATTCTTCCAGCTGCTCCTCTGTGCGTACCCTGTCCTAGCTAATTTACCAGGTGTGTAAAAGTGTGTTTATATGCATGCGTTTGCACACACATACATATGCATGTATGTGGGTGTATAAATATATATATGTGTGTATGTATGTGCATGTGTACTTACATATAAGTGTGTGTTTGTGTGCATATACGTGTGTGTGCCCGTGCATGTTGGTATAAAATGGGTTATTTCTCACTACTGCCGACATTCATGTAAGTGTATGCATGCGGGTGTGGGTGCGTGTATAAAATGGGCTATTTCTCAGCAATGCCAACTTCCTGGCCCATGTATTTCAATGCTGTAAGTGACAGCCTGATCCTGGAGTCCATCTATTGCCTAGTTACACTGCACGCAGCTGCCTGAACTTCATGGGTAACTGTTTCCAGTGTTTAGCTGCACATCTGCAGGAGGAAGGAAATACTTTGTCACACTGGAAAAAATAAAGCTGCCAGGATTTCCACCTCTCAGGCATCTCCTGTGACAGAGGGTGATGTTTGCTGGTCATATGCTTTGGTTGAATGGGTGTTTGATTCAGTCTTTCAATGCAGACATTTATGGCAGGGTCCTAGCCAGGCTGCACCTCCTCTCCACGCACGGGGATGCTGCCGTCGGCTGAGCATTTCACTAGGATCGATGCAGCCTCGGGGCACAGCCGGCAGCGCGGGGGGGTGTTCTGCTGGGAGTAGCTGGCACTCGAAGTCCCAGCCCACTGCAATGTGAGTAGCGCAGGGGGTGATACTATTCTGCATGTGTGCAGTCAGCTATACGCATCCTAATGCGTTTGCAAATGACGGGCCAAATTCTACCCTCGGGTGCTAACTGTGAGGATGGGAACTGGGTACAAAGCAGGAAGGTGAGTCCCAGGGAGTCATGTGCATGGACCTTGGGGGAGAATCTGGACTGGTATTGAAAGGATCAATGAGGAAGAAGCCCGCAACGGGGTGGCAAGATGCAGTAACTCTTTGTGGTGCCCCCGGGCATGGAGAGACATCCCACCCCTGGGTCTGCATAACAGGATGGCGGTCTCTTTTTTAGCATTACCTGCCATTTGCTCCCCAGCCAGACACTGCCCCTAGAGAGGGACAGTGAGATGCATGTGATCCAACCCTTTCTAACAGCAGCAGCCATGGCTGGTCCCTGAAGAGCTGGCAGTCTCTGTGCTGGGACGCACTTAGCCCCGCTGGGAATTCTGCGCTCTCTAGAGCACGGTGTGTGCCCCACAGCCCGGGGCGCTGCAGCATTCGCCAGCGGTGATGGCCCAGTGGATAAGCCAAGGCTGACTTCGGTGCGAGCTGAACATCCAGCTCCTAAGTTGCGCGACAAAGAAAACTAAGCCCTCTCTTTCTAAAGCGCTGCCGGGGTGGAGGTGGTGGTGGGAAGGGCTTTGTTTTAATGGCATTTGTTTGAATGATTTCCAGCACTCAAAACAGAGCTGCCAACGGTTCCCTGGTAAGGGACACGAACCAGGTAAAACTAAACATGCATTTTCCGTGACCGCCACCTCAAGCAACAGATTTGACCGCTCCAGGGCCTCATTTGAACCTGTCTGGGGGACGTGAACATGGGGCACTGCTCTTTTTATTGCGTGTGGGGAGAAAGAGTTTGAGCTGGCAAACGCACGAGGCTGCAGTGTTCGGGTCCTTCCTGCGGACCTTGTGGGAGTGCTGCATTTTAATCATGCCGAGCTCCACGTCCCCTGTGGAGAGGTCGTCTGAAATATCCCCGGCACTGAAAAGTTTCAAAACAAGCATTTAGTTCCCCCCAGGTGAGAAGAGATTTCTGGTCTAGGCTGGGAAAAAAGAAGAAAAAAACAAACAAAACCTCTCTGCCGAAGCCTGCCTGAAGGCGACTGCTAGCAATGTTTCTTGTCACTGATTAACCAAAGACAAAGAACAGTCCAGTCCAGAGTACATATTTGCATTTAATGATAGGGCTATTCAGTACACCTCCTGACTTAGCACACTGGGAACAGGCCTTGCCTTTCCTGTACATAACTGAGATTTCAGGTTCACTTCTCGTGCTGACACTTGTCTTCAGCTTGGCAAATCGGATCGTGATAACGCTCGAGTCCCTGGATGCAAGTGCCCCACAATGTTGTGGCTTTGATTTGGCACCCCACCTCTCATGCTGCCAAAATTGCAGCACCTCCACAACCACAGCCCCCTTTTCTGGCCTGCGTTCAGACCCAGGGTGCCTGACTAGGTGGTCCTGAAGCCTCTGGCATTGGGAAACATTACACATAAACTGGTTTAAATGATCAGAAACGGATGTGTTCAGGGCACATAAACCAGTTCGAAAATGGCTGAAACCGGTTCAAGATAAACCCGGTTGAATGTAGTACCAGACTTAACTGATTTGGGTCAAATCGGTCTCTGCAATGTCTGTCCCAGACCCCTGGGGTTGGAATAACTGAGCACAGCAAGCATCACCCAATTTCCAACCTGAAGAAAGGTGTGTTGGGCTCAATTTTCAAAGCAGGGCAGCCCAGAGCAGCTCCCATCCCCATGCTCAGTGGGAGCTCCTGGG
This sequence comes from Caiman crocodilus, assembly GCA_030014935.1. NCBI lineage: Eukaryota > Metazoa > Chordata > Crocodylia > Alligatoridae > Caiman > Caiman crocodilus. Next base: position 255,463,698 of record JAGPOW010000261.1, on the reverse strand, counting down.
TTGTGGACACTTTCCATGAATTTTTGTGGAAGAAGGATGCCGAGTCCTTTACAAAATGCAGCTCCTCTCACTCAGCGCTGCGCAGTGTGGCCCCAAGCCTGAAATCACACTGGGTCAGCCTGTGGGAGGCTGGTGTTATTATGCCATTAGGGTTCAAAGATCTGGCTTTTGAAAGAGCCTTAAACCCAGACACCAAGCACTCGTCTGCATTCAATATCTGTCTGCTCATCCCCTCGCCGCTCCTGGCAGACATGGGCAGTCTCGGGGAAATTCTGTTACAGGAGCAGCTGCGGAAATAAAATGGCTGCATTTTGCTTCCTCACTTGTCAACCGAACTGAATTTGCTTTCATATGGCAGGGCGGCATAAGATATTTATAAGTGCTCAACAGCCTGTCTCTCACCACTTTGAACAGGATTCTGGGAGACACGGTGGAGGGAAGGAGTGGGGCTGAGTGCTGACTGCTCTCACAGATCATCTGCCAAATCATTTATCATCTGTTTATATCCTATAATCAAAATACACAAGCAAGACCCTTTTCTTTTGGCTGAGAACCCTCCGTGCCTGCACGCGGTTAGCTCGTGTAACGGCGTCTTCAGTCTATTTATAAGGGGCTGAGTGTCAAAATGGATCTCGAGCGTTTGGGGATCTCTGTGACGGACAGAAAACCCAACCCTGCTCCACCAGTTATTGCAGACAGGGAAACTGAGGCACAAAAGGGAGCGAGCCACTTTCCCTAGGTCACAGAGTGTCTGTCCACACTGGCAGCAGGGGGCTCGGCTGGGTGGGAAAGGCACCTCGCCCCCTCCCCCTGCTCTGCACACTTCAAGCCCAGAAGGAAGGCCATGAGGATGCTCTAGGGGCATCCCTGGCATCACACGAGGGACCCGGGTTTCCATCGTGCCCAGGAGCAGCAGGCCGGGTCACCCCTGAGGTTGATGCATGCAGAGAGAGAGTGGATGCGGGCACTTTATCTCCTCAGTGGGACCACTGAAGAGCCTGCTGCCATGGGATAGACATGCTGAGCAGGGGCAGGGGCTGAACAGGGCTGGGCGAGGGGGCACCAGCCCTGGGCACCCATTTTGAGACAGGGCAATAATGGTGCATAATTGCTGCAGCCACTACAGCTGCCCTGGCCACCGCGGCTGCCTCTGGACACTGAAACTGCTTGGTTCATCGCCAGACCCAGCTCACCCACATCACAGTCCAGGGTCCTGGAGCCAAATGGTCTGAGTAAGTAGCCTTTTCTCTCTGCCCCCCATTCCCACCCTACTTGGAGCCTCTAGGCTGCAAGCTGTTGGGGCTGGGACCGTCTCTGTTTGTCAGTGGCCTAGCACAATGGTTTTCAAACTGTGTTGCATGCAGCCATGCTAGGTCATCGGGGTCCTGCAATGAGGCTCGGGTTAAAGGCAGGAGTGAGGGGTAGGGGTAGTGTGGAAGGGGTTCATGATTGTTGGAAGCTTGAAAGCCCCGGCCCTAGCACAACCGGCTTTTTATCTTGAGTGGGATCAGAGTGACTGATTATTTGCTATCCCCAGTGGTAAGGGAAACCAGAGGTTGGCAAGAAGGGTTGGCACTCTACCCTTTAGACTGAAGAGGGACCACAGCCACCTGCTTTAAGGGCAGTAGGGTTGGCTAGCATTCGTCATTGCTGCCTTACCATAGCAGAATACGTGCTTGGGGCAGCCAGCTGAATCAGCAGCATAGCAAGGAATAGGACTTGGCTTCTTCTCCACTGGCCCATGGCTGGAGCAAGTCCCACTGGTTTGCCCTTGGCTGCTGGGACCTTGTGGCACAGTCACTGGGCCCCTAATGGGCCAGGCACTGTCTACACTACGCTGAAGCCCAGGAAGAAGGAAGGAATCCGTCCACATCTCAGCCAGCTGGTGACGTCCGCACCTCTGAGATGTATGTCGGGGGAAGGGATGGACATGGGAAAGTAAATGAAGGAAGCCCCTGCTTAGGAGGGGGCAGAGGATCTAGTCTGTTAAATGCATGTGGCGGGCTTGCCAGGCTTGGCTGGATCTCCAGGCTTAAGGGACCATGAATGCAATTGGTGGGGCAAAACCCACCAATCAGAGACAGGCAGGGGAGGAGTCAGGAGGAGAGTCCACTCTCCCACCTGCTCCAAAGGGAGGAGTGGACTTAATTGGGAACTGCAGTTGCAGCCCCCCTAACTGGTTCATTTCCAATCTGGGGGTGGAGTCCCAGAAGGGAACATAAGCAGCTGAGCACGTGGCACAGTCAGCGAGGGACGAAGGAAAAGGAAGAGGTCCCAGGGCCAAGATTTCATAGATGTCATAGACACTAAGGCTGGAAAGGACCTCAGAAGAACATTGGGTTCAGCCCCCTGCCCAGGAAGTCAGCTAGGGTCATAGGATCCCAGCAAGACAGACATCCAAATGTCTCTTGAAGGCGTTCAAAGTAGGTGCTTGAACCACCTCCGGCAGCAGTCTATTCCAAACCTTGGGGGCTCAGACAGTAAAGACGTTCTTCCTTACGTCCAGCCTGAAACCGTCATGGAGGAGTTTGTGACCGTTCAACCTTGTCATGCCTTGGGGCACTCTGGTGAACAATCGTTCCCCCAGATCCTGGTGAGCACTCCTGATAAACTTACAGGTGGCCACCAGATCACCCCTGACCCTGCGCTTTTCCAGGCTGAAGAGTCCCATGGCTCTCAGTCTCTTATCTTAAGGTCTGTTTTCCTGACCCTTGATCATGCGTGTGGCTCTCTTCTGGACTCTCTCAAGCTTCTCCATGTTCTTTTTGAATTGTGGAGTCCAAAACTAGACGCAGTACTCCAGCTGCAGTCTCACCAAGGCCAAGTACAAGGGGAGAATGATATCCCTGGATTTGCTTGAGAAACGCCCATGGATGCAAGCCAAGGTTTTGCTCGCTTTACTAGCTGCAGCATCGCATTCAAGGCTCATGCTCATCTTGTGGTCAATCCTGACCCCCCCAAGTCCCTTTTGCCTGTAGTACTAGCCAGCGTAGCACTGCTGAGCCTATAAACATGCTACAGGTTTTTCTTCCCAAGGTGGAGAACCTTGCATTTTTCGGTGTTAAGCACCATCAGGTTCTTATCCGCCCATTTCCTGAGCCTGTCAAGATCAACCTGGATCACCTTCCTGTCCTCACGTGTGGACACCTTACCCCAGAGTTTGGTGTCATCAGCAAACTTGGCCAGTCTGCTTCTGACATCAATGTCCACATCATTAATGGAGATGTTGAATAGTGTAGGCCCAAGGACAGAGCCTTGAGGGACCCCACTTGTCACAGGGTGCCACGATGATTGACTTCCATCAACCAACACCCTCTGGGTCCGACCATGGAGCCAATTCCCCAGCCAGCAGATCATGGTGAAGTCAAGGCTGCAGTTAGCAAGTTTTGCTAAGAGGTGATCATGGGATACCAGAGTGAAGGCTTTTTAAAAGTCAAGATATATGACATCAATCTCTTCTCCCTTGTCCAGGTGATAGGTCACCTGGTCATACAAGGAAATAAGATTGGTCAAACAGGACCTACCCACAACAAACCTTTGCTGGCTATCCCTCAGGATGTTGCTGTCAGCCAATCTCTTTGATAAACTTTTCTAAGACCTTCCCCCGGGATAGAGGTCAGACTGATAGGCCTGTAGTTTTCCGGATCCACTTTCCTCCCTTTCTTGAAGATCGGCACCACATTGGACTTCTTCTAGTCTTTGGGCATTTCACCAGAGCACTAGGAGCTCTTGAAGATCCGTGCCAGGGGCTGGGCTATGATGCTAGCCAGCGCCTTGAGTACCCTGGGGTGTCAACTGTCAGGGCCGACTGACTTGAAGGTATCCAGCCTCTGAAGGTGTTCCTTCACGAGGTCAGCATTGATGGAGGGCAGGGGATCTCCCTCACTGGGACCATAATGGGCAGGGACATCCCGTGGGACTGGTGAAAGAACGATGCAAAGTACCCATTTAGCAAATTAGCTTTTTTCCTGGACGTCGTTTGTCAGTTGTCCCATCTGGTTTAGCAGGAGTCCGACATTGCCCTTGCTTTTCCTCTGGCTCCCCACATATCTAAAAAAGGACTTTTTATTGTCCTTGATACTTGTAGCCAGTTGGAGGTCCGTCGCAGCCTTGGCTTTCCTGGTTCGCTCCCTGCGGGTCCGGACCAATGCAGAGTATTCCTCCTTGAGGTGGATCCAGTTCTCCATCCTTTGTAGGTGTGTCTTTTTAGACACAGGAGGTCCGCTAGTTCCCTCCAAAGCCAAGGGGGATTCTGTGCCCTTTGCTGCCATTCCTCCAAGATGGAATAGACTTTGCTTGCGCATCCAGGATTGCCTCTTCGAAGAAGAGCTGGGAGAGCTGCCCAGTGGGCGTATCCAGCTGCCCAAAAGAGCCTGAAAGATTCCAGTGCTGGAAGGAAGCGGTAGGTGGTGCAGGTGTCGCTGTGGGGAGAGGCCACGGGGGACTGGGACCCTGGGAGACGCAGCAATGTGGCTCAGATCTCCAATCCACAGCACGAGGCTGGGCTGCGGTGCAGGCATCGCTGCACGGAGGGTCCGCAAGGGACCAGGACCCTGGGAGATACAGCGAGGCAGCTCATGTCTCCAATCACAGTGTGAGGCTGGGCACGGGAGCCAGCGGTACCATGGGATGAGCCATTGCAGGGCATAGGGCCCTAAGCATGGAGGGGCCAGGTGGTCTGGGATCCATTCCCTGAAGTGGGTCTGAAGGGTTGAACCACTAGGACATGTGAGCAAGTCACGCCACGCCTCTGAGGCCGGGAACTGGGCTCTCCCTTGGAGAAACATTAGTCAGGCCAGGGCAGCTTATGAACACTGCCCCACCGGGCTCCTTGGGACATGTGGGTCAGTGGGGAACCGGGTCTCCCCCCGGGGAGTGACACTCTGGGAAGGTGGCCTCAATAAAGAGGCAGGAGGAAGGGATCCCCTAGAAGAGGGGAACCACTAGAGAACCCCC
>JAGPOW010000261.1:255373307-255434628 GCA_030014935.1 Caiman crocodilus | reverse complement strand
CCCTGTGGCTGCCACACAATTAAGGGTTTTATACCATCACTTAGCATGGCATTCGGTGGTGGCTGCGAGGGGGCAGGGGAGACACTTAACTCCCTGGCTGGGGACACCATTTCCCACTCCGTGCAGCCAGAGCCTGTAGCTGCCAGGAGCCTTGAGCCCCTCATCCCCACCGCCTGCCTGGGAAATACCAGCCAGAGCCAGTAGCTGCCCAGGGGCAAGCCCCACCAGGTTTGCCTATGTGGTCGTGTGACTAAAATCAGAGAAAAACTTTGGTTCAGCAGCAGCAAGTCCTTCTTCTTTCCTTGTGGCGTAACCATGACTTTCCTGGGTGCCTGGCTGAATGAAGGGCACCCGGATCTATCTATCTATCTACCTGGCCCTATCTTGGTATTACACACCCTGAATGCAAGAACTGCATCGCAGTTTCAAAAAATTAAATGCATCCCAAACTCTGCTTCAGTCTGGCCTCTGTTTTGTTTCGGCCCCTTGCTAAAACTACTTATCTGTTGTGTTTGTAGGGAATAGTCATGAGACGCATTCCTGACGAAAGTGGAAGTGCTGCACATAACTGAGCTCTACTCCCGGGTTAGGCTGCTAACACGTTTTGAGCAAACAAGTCTCCAGCTGCACCATAATCATCAAGGTGAAACGCCCGTGTGGCTATTGATAGCAGTGCCATGACACGTACAATTTGCATAAGACCTTCACTAAATAATCACTCCAAAGACCACAGCATATAAAGCTACTCGGCTCGTCTGCTATCTCAAAACAGCATTGCAGAACAATTATTAAGCACCAATCTGAGCAAAGCTCCTGGCCTCGCTCTATGTGATGGCTACTTTGGTTTGTCTTTTCTAATAAGGTGTTTGCTTGCTATTAGACAGTCAATTGCAGAGCTGTTTAGACCTCAGGCTAATTTGTTGAGAGACTGGACTCGCCCAAGGAGGACAGTAATGTTTGAAGAGTGGACTTCAGGCTTGATTACCTTGCATAAGCGTTGACACGAGCAGTGCAGGTGTGACTATGAACTGCCATCCTCATTTGGTCATGTTTTGCACCCATGTTGCACCGATGCAAATGGTGCAAGGCACTTAGCTTGTATCTTTTTCTTTCCCAGACCTGAGGAAGGGCATTTTGTGCCTATTGTTGTCTAATAGCCTAGGCTTGGAACAGGCTACCTAGAGATTTGTGGAAGCTCCGTGCTCAAGAGAAGGCCGGACAGGCACTTGGGTGGGATGGTTTGGATAGGGATGATCCTGCCTTGAGCCAGGGGCTGGACTAGCTGACCTCGTGAGGTCCCTTCTAGCCCTGCTTTCCTATGATCCTATGGACATCTCTCCTGATTATCAGTTGTTCCAATAAAAGACAGGATAGAAGATAAATCTTGCTAGTCTTGCATGAACACATAGGGAGTTAAGCTAGGAGTTTCTTGCTGTTTTGCACTGCAGCAGCATAGGCAGGAAAGCTGACTCTTTTTTTAGCATTTTGGGGGGCTTCGTCCTCTACTGAACATGTTTGGCTCGTGCTTTGCAGTTGTGTTATTTCATGTTCCTGTTGGCCAGAGGCTGGAAGACAGCACGTCTCTCAGAGGGAGGACTGCAGGGAAAGGATTGCTGCAGTAAAACTGCCTAGTTCAAAAGTATGTCACAGTCAAAGATAGAAGAGCACCCCCACAAGCTTTCAGGTGCAATCCAACACCCTGCTCCTTTGCCATGTGATATAAGTAGTGCCTGTGGCACTGAAGTCCCTGGAAGGTGTGTGCATCTCGTGGAAACGGTATAACACTTGGTCTATAAAGATCTGAGGTTTGGGTCACGCCTACTTAACTGCTTTGCAATTTGGTGTGGATTTATAGAGTTTAAAGCTAGAAGGGACCATGAGACCATCCAGTTGGACCTCCTAATAAAGTGCAGGGCACAAAACATCACCCCATTACCCCTACACTGAGCCCAATAATTTGTGGTTGACTAAAGTACGTTTTTCTGTAACGTCTTCTGAAACAGATGTGAAGGCTCCAAGAGGTGGAGAACCCAGCTAGTTTCACCTCCGCTATTAAAAAAAAGTGCCTTATTTCCAGTTAGAACGTACCTGGCTTCAGCCTCCAGGCACTGGTTCCTCGTACGATTTTGCTGCTAGATTAAAGATCCCTGCATCACCTGGCATTTCTTCCTCCTCATACGCTGCAGTCTCTTCTCAATATTATTTCAGATAAGATAAAGAGGGATTTTATTTAGGGCTTATACTGGCCAACCTGTCCTGAATTTTACTTCTGGATCATGCAAACGTGCATGGAGAGTGCAAGACAGGCACATTTCATGAATCTAAAAATAAACGAACACATGCATAATCCATCTCTTGTCTTGCATCTGATTTCCTAAAAGGGACAATCAGGTTTAGTACGCGTAAGCTTGATTCTGCCCAGAATCCATCCTAGGACCAATGTCCATCCCTTCATGTTCTCAGATGAAGTGAACTTGGGTGCACGAACCTTGTGCTCTCTCTATATTTTATTTAGTTAGGATACAAAGGTGCAGATCTACCCTGCCTGTTCAGTCATGGCCTTGAACCTGGGACCTCAGCCAGCCTGCTCATCCCAGGCTGCCACCTCCCTAGCTGAGCATTGGGGTGGACGTAGGTGGTCAGAACCTGATTGCTGGGCCTAGCCACTTGCCCACTCCCTGCAACCAGAGGGGCCAGCCAGGGTCAGACGACCCATTAACCTCTTGTAATAAAAACCCCTGACCCAGAAGAGGACCTGTCCGGACAATAAGGCTCAATCTTGTACCCAGCCAGGCTGCTTCGTCCTCAGCTTGTGTCTCTACTGGCTCTCTGACAGATTCTCTGGCTACCCAACCTAGTTTGCCCATGGACTCCAAGTTTCGCCGGACCCTTTGGCTGCCTAAACTGACCCTGGTTTGATCTCCCAGGTACTCAACCTGTCTGGCCTCCTGACCCCATGCTCTGCCCAGCCCTCTGTATCTCTGACTCAGTTTCCTAAATAGATCTTCTAGCTTCCTAGCTCCCTTACACCCACACTCTGCACGCTTCCCTTGGATCTTTGTATCGCTTTGTATAACAAAGCAGTTGTTGGATTCTATGGCTAATGAATTCGACAAGACCTGAAATCCCATGCAAGGCCCACAAAACATTCAGATGTAGGGATAATATAAAATTAACAAATAACACTGATTCTTGGCTTTCTCATCCTACAGGAAGGCGGAGGAAAAGGCAAGGGTGTAATTATAAGTAGGGTGACCATATGGGACACTGCGCAAACCAGGACACTGCTCCCCGTCCCCTCAAGTCAGCGGCACTGCTGCAGGCAGAGGTGAGGGGCAGGGCAACGTCGAGTAGCTCTGGTATTACTAGGCAGCTAAGGGAGTCAATGGCTCATTAATGACCCACTGTTCTTTACTTCACGGGTATGAACAGTCATCTCCCCTTTTTAATGGTCATTCCAGTAATCAAGCTAACTATTTTAGGGCAATTTTTGCTGTCGGCTAGGGCTTCCTACTTCACAGCTCATGCTGCTCTGCCTCCCTGCCCTGCACCTGGGACACTTGTTTTAATTTTCACTGACCAGGACTGGCCCCTGAAATCTGGGACTGTCCCAGCCAGACCAGGATATATGGTCACCCTAACTATAAGCTAGCTGGGGTGACAGTCCACCCATTTCTTAGCATTTGAAAAGTGCTTCTCACTGCAACACAGGCACAATCACAGTTTCCTGAACTTCATGTCATGTTGCCTCCTACTCTTTGGATGTTCACAAACTCTGGGCTACCCTCTGCTTCCACATAACACATTACTCTCTGAGTAGTCTCGCTGGCCTACCTGGCACTACTTGAGAAGTAATGCAAATATATGGTATATGGTGAACAAAAGTAGGAGACTCTCACACTATTGAGCTGTATCAGTTTTCACGAAGAAGGACATTTTCAACTTCACTGCATGTTTAAACAATGAAGAAGAGGACAAGTTTTCCAAGAGCCCAAAGAAGCCAAAGTCCACCGTTTTACTTGTGACAGGAAATGTAAAGAAGCCTCAGATCTAAAGAGTCTTGGAGTGAGTATGGGATCTGAAGCTGTGCATCCCTAAGGTAATGTTGTAATCATTTCTCAAGGCTTTTCTAAACAAAATTTAGATCTGTCTTGATGGAGCTTCGGGGACTATTCCAAACGTTGGGCTTCCAACAGATGTTCACGGAACAGCAGTGGTCCTGATTGAATTAAAGATGCGCACAGAGAATATTACTCATTATTTATAGGCATTTCTATGGGCCTCATCAACATAGCCCTTGTGTATTTTACAAATATTAACATATAAATCCTCTGAGTGACTTCCTGTATTGGGCTGTTAGCAGCTACGCTCTACCAAGATGATGAAAGGCAAATTGACTTGGCCAAGGTCATACGTGAAGCATGAGGGAGGCCTATGAAAAGAACTCTGATCCCCTGCCCCTGGGGATGTTCCCCTACCAGCAAGACCAGCTCCTCTGTCCAGATTTGTACCAAGAATTGATAAGAAGGAAAGGTGGGGCTTAACTTCATGAGCCTGAAAGAAGCTTTCAGCTGCATTGTGTAAATGTATCTCATGTGGAAGAGTTGAAGTGTGGAGTGGAATAGCGCCTTGTTAGCATGAGGCTAGAGCAAGGATGGGCTCATTATTCACTACGATGAAATGGAGAGCAATACTTGGATCGCCCCCAACAAATACTGCGATAAAACGTTTTGTACCACTCCGCCATGCATTCTGCATATGCCACACATTACAGAAACTATTTTAGGACTCTGCTGGAGAGTTTCAAGAAAGTTATTGGGGATATTAAAAAAACAGGTGCTTTAGTTACCAGAGATCCAACTGGACAAGATTCAGAGGGAGCCCTATAAACCTCTAACTGGAACTGAAAATAGTTTTTCTACACTTAAAATGTCACCACTTTAAAGTTCAATCTAGTGGGTGCTGCTCCATCCCCTCATTACAGGCAGCAGCTGACTGGCTCTGGATGGTCCTTAGGACTTACTGCCTGGTGCACAGACTTCAGCTGCACAACTTTTATTAGCATGAGGAAAAAATGACTGTGCCTCTAAGTTTTCCTCCAGAACCAAAGTTACAGCAGAACTGGGGGTCCAGGCATGCAACCCTGCCTTGCTACTTACTCATACCAAACCCTTCGTGATTTCCAAGCCCCCAGAATGGTTTCCTTTCTGTTTCTTGATGAAGAACCTTATTGTGATGATGTGTCCTTGTCTTGCTGGGATTTACCTTAGATAACTGCCACGTGTCTGATTCACGGTCTGTATTGCAACTCTCCTGATATTATCAAGAGTCCTTTGATTTGCTTTTCCTTAAAGCTCCCACTCTTGCAGCTGTAAAATATATTCAAAATCTTGGTTTCTATTTTCAAGGATGCCAGAGGAACTACCTTTGCTGTATCTGAATGCCTATCGAGGAGGAAAAGCTGCTGTTGAAGCTACTCTGTAGGACGGAGACCTTCCCTCTCTGCAGGAACAAAAAGCAAAATACTCTCCCTTCCCATCTGGCTGGAGGAGCTGGTGTGTGAGAGACAGGAGGGCTGTGCCTCGTGGCTCAGGGAGTTCCTGCTGCCCAGGTAATGAGCAGAGCTAGTCCGGCAGCTCATCATGAGGACTTTGCCCCTTATCTGGACTGTGGCTTCCCTACTAAGAAGCCAAGATGTTTGTTTAAATAGTTTCCGAGCCTACGGTTCTTCTGCAAGCTAGCTGCCGTTATGCACCCGTCATCTTTGTAACCATTTCTCTGACCTCCAAGTGCCAGCCCATCCCTCTGCCTGGTGAGATCCCTCTCTTCCTCCTACCTCCACCGAGCCACAATTCTGCCATCGCGGTGAGCGGGGGCCACCGTGGCGTTACCGGTCATCTCTGCGTTCCTGGGGAGCTCCGGAGAAGGACCCAGCCTGTCTGACTCCCGACAGACTCTGCTCCCACCACCTCTGTCTGAACCAGAATGGATCAGAAGAAGGACTTACAGAACGCAATGAAGATGCAGTGAGAGGCGCACCTAAACCCCTCCGGATGAGGGTGACAGGATTAAGGCAACTTCCCTAGTCTCATCTGCATCAGAGTTGAGACCAGGTGGGAACTCCACTGGTGCCAAGTGCATCAGAGATGGGACAGGCAGGCACCTCCATTAGCATTCAGGATGGAGAGCAGAGACTCCAAGGCAAGATCCACACCGAACTCTGGGACCAGAGAAGCAGGGGAGCACTGCATGATGGGGGATCCCTGCTCCAGATGCTAATCAGCCCATAGCTGCACACACCCAGCTCAGTACTTGTCAGACCAATCCTAGCGATGACTCCTTTATTGGTACCCAAAACACTGAATCTGCCTGTTTGCATTGTGAGAGCCCCTAGGGTAACGCTGCCCACAGCCAGGAATGATCAGCTCCCATCGTCCAGCATAAAACAACTCTGGTACATGTCACAACCCAAACCAAGGAAGTGTCCCTGACACAATAGACAGACCACCCCTCCGGATGATAAGCATTAAAAGCAGCCTCCGTATGATTGGCATTGTTCTAAATTTGGTAAGTTCTGCCTGATTAAGTCCTACTTGGCAAATTTTCATTGGCTGCTCTAAAGGTATAAAAGTCTGCACAGTTTCCGCCCAAATCGGAGTGGAGCACGCTCTGACCACGTTGCAGAAAAGACCTCGCAGAGCTCTGAGCATGCTGCGAAGAGCTCTGAGCACGTGGCAGGGTGACTTCGGCGAACTGATCACCCACCGACTCCCCGCCAGCGACCTCCCAACGTACCCTGCACGCTTTTGTCTGTACACTCGATGCAGTAAACCGAACTGTAACTATGCAAGTGAGCCTGCATCACGGCCACCAGCAACGTAAGTAAAATCTATTTTAAAACCAATACACCGTTCCGCCTCTCCATCCACCAGCCTGCCTGACATCCGCTTGATTAAACACCATTTCCCTCGGTCGGCTCTGACCGGTCAGCCGGCCGAGACAGTCTACTCCCTTGAGTCATCATTTATCCATAAGCAAACCTGGTGTTCTCCCTTGAACCATTGTTATTTCCCTACAAAAACCTCTACCCAAGCTCAAGTTTCTGTTCTGGTGCTTGGATCCCAACGCTGCACCATTTCCGCTGGGACTTCATCTTCTCCTTCCCTGCCTGGCATACCTCCATGGATCGTACTGCAGGCTCTGCCGGTCTCAGACCTCCCGGACTGTAACCTGAGCAGCTTGTCTGCAAGCTCCCCAAACATCTGGGAACCTCGGCCGGCTCAAGCTTTACAGGGTGGTGAGACCCCAACTCCCTCTCTCCCCCTCTCTCTTACTCCAGGCACAACTTTCTAAACCTGACTTTTGCTGATCACACTTGAGCTAGACTTCCCCAAATACCCAACTGAAACTGTAATACTGGAACTGTTGTGTGTGTTTTCCCTTGTATGGCTATTACTACTAGTATCATCAAAAGCTTCCTATACCTGGCAATAAAATAACTTTGATGGTCAAGCTGGTTGCTTTACTCTTTTTGAACCTCATTTACTTCTCCTTCTCCTCAACCTCCCCATTTGTTCTGCAGCAACACTTATTTAACCTAAGATCCCTGTAAAGAGAAAGATCCCTGTAAAGCCAAAGATCCCTGTAAAGCCCCCAAATCCTGTGGGGTTTGCTCATCAAGGGAGTTACTACCAGGACAATTGTGACAAGAGATTGGGCGGTTGTGAGTCCGGGGCCTATGAGGGTGTCAGCTTGGAAGTGCTGATTACCCTGCCCGCTCAGATGTACTCTGTTAACTTGGAAGGGGGCTGGACTCAATGATCTCCCGAGGTCCCTTCCAGCCCTAATGTCTATGAAACCTGTGTCCATGTGTCTGACTGGGTTTTATTGTTGCCCTGCTGTGCTGAGCCATGGCCTATGGGGGTGTCAGCCTGTAAATGCTGATTGACCCAGCCGGCTCAGATGTGCTGCGTGTGTTGAGGAACCCAGCTCCATTGAAACAAAGCCCTGCAAGGTAGCTCTACTGGGGGTGAGGACTTGCAGAAAAGAGAGAGAGAGCTCCATATAGAAGATATGTCTCTCCTGCAAGAGACACAAGCAGCCCACCGATAGAATTACAGAGACCCCAGAAACGTAACTCTAATAAAGGAGCGCACCGCAAAAGGATGGGCAAATCTGGTAACAATGGTGGGAGCAGTCTTTGTGACCTGAGGACAGGACTATAGCCATTCACTCTGATGGGTATCGTCACGTCTGCATTTCACAAAAGCTTCAGTGGAGTCCGTCCAAATTACAGTAGTATGCCTCCCTTTGCATCGGCCACCTCACTTGACAAACCACATCCGTCAAGAAGATGGGACGCTCCAACTCCAGCAGGGAAGCTCGGAAGAACTGGGAACAGGCCTCTTTTTTTTGGCAGTGGGGCCTGTGCTTTCGGGCGCGTTCCTGGCAGCTGAATGACCATCCAGTCTCCCTGGGTGACATCCTGGCCCCGCTGAAGGTGTGACAAGCTTCCCATTGGGACCACAACATCACCCACTGCCTTTCAGTCGGCTTTTCCAGACACAGCTCAAAACAGCATGGGGAAGAAAAAGGAAATCGGAGAGTATGTTACTCTTTCATCTGATCCTATTTAATGGTCACACTCTTAACAAGACCTCTGCCCTACAAGTACCCTCTCTTCCCCTTTCTCGCCTGTTCCCATGCAGTGTTTCGAAGGATTCCTTGTGGTGCGCGAGTGAAGACGAAGGGACGGCTCACAGCCCTTGGAAATGAATTCTCGAGCTATTCCCAGCTCAGTTGTCAGCAGCTGTAGCGCAAGCTCTCCCTGCGCTACCACACGACCAGTAATTAGCATCAATCTTGACTTGGTGCTTGGTGGGAGGAGTGATTCAGTGTCCCCGTTACACTCCTTCAGTGCTAGATCTCCAGAGAAGAGCCTGTTACACTCTGGAGGTTGGGCATGATTTGTGATCCCAGCTAGGCTCTGCTGACGAACTGGCCACTTTCAGTTAATGTTAACTGGCAACAGTCGCTCCCATTAGCATTTGGAGAAATTATGTGGTGAATCTGGGGGATGTTCAGCTTCTAATATAGCTGGTGAGCAGTGGCAATAAATAACATCTCCGTCCAGGAAAAAATGCTGAAGTGAAGCATGACAAGAAAACCCCAGCCACTACCCACAGTCACTGGGTTGCTGGAGAGACTGAGTTATGAGAGAGGGATGAAAAGAGAAATATGTCTGGCTTGGCTAGATGACAACGGGAGGGGTGCAGAACATGACAAGCTCCTCTAAACCCTTTTGCAGGCGTTTAACACAAAGGATGGAGAGAATCAAGCGCCATGCAAGATGGTTGAGATACCGAATTAAAAAAAAAAAGCGGTCTGTCTGAAGAAAAATAAAGTAAGTTTATATAATCTGGAAGCAATAAGCACGGTCTCAACAGCAGCCAAGCACTGAATGAGTGTGAAGAATGGCCTTATTTATATATCCACGTACTTCTCCCATAGTGTTTCCCTTGACATAAATACTTGGCTTCCTTTCCACCGTCCTTCCTCCACGCTCCTACACTCTCAAACCACTGACATATCACTCCGTATTTATTAAAGTCTGAAATCTCTCCTCTGCACAGAGGGAGCACGCGACCTATATATGATGAGCAGAGGCTTCCATAATGGCAGCTCGGGTCCATCCAGATTATAGGTAGCCTCCAACCAGACCCCAAGCCCTGGGGCTGTTCACCTATGGAGCTCCAGTCTGTGCCTGCCTCTTGCAGACGCAGGAAACTGCTGTAGCTGTTGCAGCCCCTCCCCTGCTATCACAATAGAAGTCATCGCCGAGCCATCTCGCCATCCTACAGCAGCACTAGAATATTCATAAGCCTGGGGAAAGAAAGCACAGGGCTTAGTGCACAGATGTGATATCCTTTGAAATCCAGGAAACTCTGCCTGCAGTACTCGCTGTGCTAAACTATAGAATCTATCATTTAACAAGAAGAATGTTTCCGTTCCACATGGCACCCAACTTTTGTTGGCAATGTATCCTTGGACTACTGTTACCTTGGAGACTTTGAGAATTGGCTTCAATGAGCTGATCCTGTAGAACCGGGGTGGGCAATTCTTTTGGCTGGAGGGCCACTTAATGAGTTTTGGTGAGCTGTACAGGGCCACAAGGGTAGCCCCGCCCCTTGGCAGGTGTCCCGCCCCCTGGTCACCATCTTGGGACCAGAATTCCCACCCCCCTTGTCCCTGACCTTTGCCACCAGAAGTCTCTTCCTTACCCCTGAAAGTACTCCTTTTGGGAGGGGGGTGCTGTCTTTGAACCTAAAAAACCCCAAATCATATGCTAAAAGTAAAAAATCTGCTATAAGGTAGTTTAATGTTACTACAACAAATGTTTTTGTCGTGATTTGTGTTTGTGTAGTGTATCTAGAGCTGATGCAAAATAGTCAAAAAATAAAGTCATACTTTTGTGTAGTGTGTGGAGTGTGGGTAAGTATGGGTGGTGTAGGGTGGTGTGTGGGGGTGGGCTGTGGGGGATTTGTGAGGGGTACGTGGGGCTCTGTGTGTGAGGGCGCAGGGTATGTTGCGGGGTGTGTGTGTGTGGGAGGTTGTGGGGGCAGGGTTTGGATGTATGGGGTTTGTGGGGTGTGAGGGAGGGTGGGCGGTGTGGGAACCCCCACACTACCCCTGTGGCACACCACCCAGACAGTGGCAGTGGTGGGCTTGGGGCACTCGTGGCCTGTGCAGGTGCTGCTGCCCGGCAGCACGTGGCTCTGGCCAGAACTGCACATGGAGGCAAGCAGCGCAGCCAGTCTGGCCCACCTCTATTGTGCGGGGCTCCCCACAGCACAGGGGCAGCTCACAGCACTCATGCATCACAGGGGGAAGCCCCGGGTGAAGAAGCCGGATGCCTTCCCCTCTCCTTGCTGCCATGGAAGCAGGGGGTGGCCCAGCAGCTGCACCTGGTGCCAGGGAGCGGGGGAAGGCAGCTAACTCCATTACATGGGGCTTCCCCCCGTGGCAGTGAGTGCCGGGAGCTGCACGTGTACGGTGGGGAGCCCTGTGCGATAGCAGCAGGCTGGCCTGGTTGCGCTCCTTGCGGCCACGTGCAGCTCTGGCCAGAACCATGCACTGTTGGGCAGCAGCGGCCGTGCAGGCCACGAGAACCCCAAGGGCCCCTGCCCGCTGCTGCCACCATTGGCAGGAGCTGTGCACTCTGGGGGGAAGTGCATGTGGGGGGATCCCTGCACCCCCTCAACCCTCCCTGAGACCTGCACTGCAGCAAGGAGACCAGGAGGCGCGAATGCAATGGTGGCAGCAGCCCTGCCCAGAAGCCATGCGTGCTGGCTGGGCTGGGCCCTTCCGCGCACAAGGAGGGAGGGATGAACACACCTATTTGTAATTGACATCAGGTTTATATAGCAGTGTAAAATTACTTTGGGATCCGGAATACATAGACATTCTGGGATATCCAGCTATTCTGGGATAGGTGTATGCAGCAGGTCACTTTGACTGTACCTTGCCAATAGGCAATAGCTTGTTGCCTGCTTTTACTCTTCCAGAGAGTTACCACACATTAGGTTTGTGTTATCTGTCTGCTCTCTTATTCTGGTGCAATTCCTGTAAACACTGGATGTCCAAATGTGTCACCTGGTTAGGCCCACAAATAAAATTCTTTCCCTAACTGCGTTCTTTGAGCCTTACAAAAATACTATATTCACTCAACAAACATGCATCGTGCAGTGCATTGTTCACTCTTTAATCATTTCAGTAATAATATACCTGGATTCTAAAAAATGGGTGCTCTGGACTCCTATTTAGTTTATGCCTCTATTAGATAGCAGGGTCTAGGAGAGAAGGTGCTTAAGGGGATGGGTTCTATGCCCATTATGCCCGCTTATTTTGTGGTGCTGGTTGAGTACCTTAGGCTACTGTGCCTCAACTTACCCACCAGAAAAAGGGTGTCATAGTCCCTGACCACTTTTTTTAGGGAACTCAGGGGTTTACTCAACATCCAGTGAAGAGCAAGGAAGGTTACTGAAATTCAAATAACCTTCATTTGGCTTGAACGGTGATGACTTATTTGAAGTGACAGTGAGACCAAGAAGCCAACCTAGAGGCAGGAGTTATTACAAGAATCTAATAAAATAAAGAAGGTAAGAGGTAATTGCATTGTATTTGACTTCCAGAGGCTGGGGGAAGATGCCTAATCATAAACTTAACATCTTTTCTGTTCCGTGCCAACTTAAAGACAAGGCTCCTTAATCAAATGGTAATGTGTACTTTGCTGTCAATTGTGAAGAAATGGGGTTCTCAGCAGAAAAAGAAATTCTCTCTTCTTTATAAGGGCTGGGTCCTGCATTGCCTAGCTCAATGAGAGCTTTGCCACCAATACCCTGGGCTTTGGCTCAGGTCCCAAGGCCCTGGTCCGGTGAAACATTTTGAACAGGAGCCAGAGCCTCCCTGTGACTTTCGGGAGAAGGCAGCCGTAGAGAGTTTCCCAGGTGGAGGGAACCACTGCTTTGGTGAGCTGACTGCAGGGGAACAGGCAGCCAAGGATCAGAGACAATGAATGCCTCTTGCAAAACTATATGCTTTGCAATAGCACAGTAAGGCAGAGAACGGCTTGGGCAGCAGGGGCACTGCTACAGCAGCAGACCAACAGCCCTTTAGAAGAAAGAGAGGCAGCTGTGCCAGGGCTTGAGGGACACAAGCCCAGGGTCTGAGCAGAAGCAGTCAGTTTGGCCCTGCAGGCTGCAGGGGAAAGAGCTCTGAAGCAAGTAGGCTGGGACAAATGGCTGGGATTCTGCTATACCTGGGAGCTGCAGCTAAGAAGTGGGGCTTGCAGGGAGTTTTACCTATGTTGAGGAGGGTTGTTATATAGCCTGCAGACTTGGAGTTTGGTTGCAGCTGGTGTACTTATGTTTCTCTTTAAGTTTAAACCAGAGGGTTGGATTATGGCTACAGTGGAGGTCTGGAGGCCACGGAGGAGTTCCTGGTAGGGCAGCATTGGGCAGCTGAGTAGGGAGACCACCTTTTCAAAATGGAAAGGCAGGACACATGACTGCTTTCCCCACCAGCTTTTGCAGGTGGCATGACTGGAGTGGAGCTGAGCAGAGTAGGGCAGGATGCAGGCTGCCAGCTGTGGACTCGGGATCCCTACCCTGATGCCCTTCCAGGAGCCCCACTGCTGCCAGGCAGGCAGGGAGCATCTCACCATGGCGGTGTGGGGTTCCCAGGGGAAGAGCAGTAGGAAGGGGAGCCTGAGGCCACAGCAGGCATCCTGCATCTGTCCTATGCACAAATCTGGGGAGGGGCACATGCTCTTCCATCACCTCTCCCCAAGGAGTGTGCATAGCAGCAGGGAGCCGGCCCCTCCTCTGCCCCCTGGATGAGCTGCCCGTAGCTCCATCCTGCTCTATGCCTGGGCCTCAGGCCCCATGAACCTCCCTGGCTGGACAGCGCCCCCATGCCCTGACCCCCTCACCCTGGGGGCCTCAATCTGCCCCCTTCTCCCTATAGACTTACCTGCAGGGAGCTGCTCTCCAGGCCACCTCAATGTATTTCCGGCTATGTGTATGTGTGCGGGGGCACACATACATGTGGCACCCTCTGCATCCTGCTCCCCCCAGTCCAAAGCAGCCCTTGCAAGCTGGAACTCTGTGAGCCTGGCAGGAAGGAAAACCAGCCATTTCCTGCATTTTCCCCCTGTGAATGGAAAACCCAGAACCTGGGACAATGGTGTGCCAGATTCATGCAGCCTGGAACCAGGACTTAACATTCCCATTTCAGGACTGTCCCACCCAATTAGGGATCGGTTGTAACCCTAAGGCTGAAAGGGCCAAGACCAAAAACTATGCAGGCAGTAGAGGCAGTCTGAGGCCAGGAGGGCTAGGCGTTAGAACCCAAAAAGGGAGATTGGGGGCTGGGGGATCAGAGCAAAGAGACAAGGGCCACGGGCTGGATGAGACAGGCTGAGGGTTGGACAAAACTGAGACTTGGAAACCAGGCCAAAGGAAGTGGACCTAGGCTGTCAGTCTACGCTAAAGAGTGACCGGTGAGCTAAAGCTAAGAGGGCTGAAGCCTGTAGAAGCTGGTGCATAAATCTGGAGTGACATCTGCGAGGCATGAGTGGAACTATGGGGGTGGCTGGAAGTCACATATAGCGCACAAGGCATCAGGGGCCCTGAAGGCACAGATGGGCCAGGAGGACCCACTTAGCAAAAGAGGCTAGATTGAGACCAGTGGGCGCTGAGAGGGATCTGCTGGATGTGGAGCCGAAGAAGACTCACTGTGGCACTCTGGGTAGCCTCCTTTTCTGTAATCAAATTTTTCCAACAAAGGCATGGCAGGAAGACGACAAGGGAGAGTACCCAGATAGCCAGGGCGGGACAGGAACTGCATGGCCACCAGGGGGCATCATGACCACCACTGGGGCCTCCGTCCTCCTGCACATTTTAAGCACACACTTAAGTCCCACACAGTCCTCTAGTTTAGGGTATGGGCATACAAATGATGTGCCATAACGTAAAAGGACAATAGGGATTTACCAGACATCAGCTGCTTCATGGTTACTACTCAAGTGTGTACGGTGCTAATGACACCAAGGTTGCGAGTTCGATCCCAGGTCAGACTAAATGAGCTCTTGAGGTCCCATCCAGCTTTACTTCTCTAAGTATTATCCTGGGGCGCCTGGACGCTAAAGCACAAAAGTTTGGCCCTTGAGGGCCGATAAGTTATCATGAGTTAACTGGTATTTACCCTTGGGTGAAAACATGCACATTGGCACTTACCACAAGTAACACATGCTTTAACCTGCCTGTACTTCCATAGGCGCAGAGGTGGATTTCTGAGATGGAATCAGCAACCATCTCTAACATGCCTGCCTGATAGGAATGGGCTTAAGCACAGGCTTAAAGTTAAGCATGTGTCAAACGCTTGTTTAGTCGGGGCCTGCACAAGAAGGGTTTCTGTTTTGTTTCGTTTCTTGGCTGAAGACAACACTCCTCCCCTAGAATCATGTCCCTTTGTTTGGTGACTAGACAGATTGTAACTGTGATATAAGAGCAGATAATTTTACAGCAGCTTATAAATTCAAGTCTGGTATTTTTGGCAAGTATGAATTTAACAGTCCTCTTAATTCCTATCTTCCTCTCCTTTCTGGGAAAATCACCAGTAAATGATCTTTTGTTCGATCTGATTGAGATGTTACTTGTCTTGCTATTAGTGGTTGGACCTTTTGGAAAGCTAGAGACTTCAAAGCTGCCAGGAGGCTGAGAAAAGTGAGGATGATTACCAGCGTATCTGGTCAAGGGAAAAGGCGGGGTTACAACCTCTGTGGCACATTTACACCTTTGTTAATGCATTGTAATTATGACGCATTAAGTTTAGTACCTGTGGGCATTTTTACACCTGCAAGCCACAGCTCCGGGTGCTTTGAAACACTTCTAGTGCTGCGATGCAAAATGCATCCATTAACTGAGTCTGCTCTGAAGCAGCAGATCTCCAGTGCATCCCGGGACCAAACGGTATGTGTATAAATGCCCACCAATAACGGGTACTAAACGCTTCACAATCGGTGCTACTGCGAAGCAGTGTCAGCACATGCTTTTTTCGTAATGCTAATGTGCAGCAGACTGCTTCTACTGTGCATTAGCGCATTAGCATGGTTTTGGCCTGCTGTGCTAGAATGAGTCTACTGTGCACTTAGCGTCTCATGTAGGCATGCCCGCTATGGAGCAGGGCTACGAGAGGCTGTTTCGGTACCATGGGCTCCCAGTGCCTTTGTGGCAATCCTTACCAAAGGCACCTCGCTCCCTCCTCGCACACAATGATACCATTCCTGGATGCGATATACTATAGACAACTATCCCTTGTCTTGTCCTACTTTGTTTTTGCAGACATAGCTGCAGCCGCTCTCCATAACCAATGCAGCGGCAGCTGCAGATCACTTTATGCCTGTCAATTCTGTTGTCCAAGTGGTCCCACCAGTAGGTTTGGCCACTGCCTCCAGTTATGTCTCCTCCAACCCCTGACTTAGAAACTTTATGCTCTGCTTGGCTTTCCTGAAGGGGACCATCAGAATCTGTAATGCACTTTATTGACTCCTTTTTAACAGCATCTGGGGCCTTTCAAGAACTTAGTCTTAATTTAAACAACCACCTGGCTTCCCTAAATGATGTATTTAAGACGAAGGCCTGAGCTGTGGATCATGAATCAACTTTCCCCACGGTTCAGGCAGGAAGACAGGTTGTTACTGTTTGTCTTCTCTCAACGTGGGATGATTGATTGTGAATTCCTGCTGAGGAAACGGCTGTGCTCCACGACAAAAAGGAGCTGCTGTCAAAAGGAGGGAGTCAAGTCTCGGTCAGAATTTTCCCCAAATATTTTTAATATGGGTGAATACGGGCCTCAAAACAGAAACCCGTGTGCTGCCTCTAGCCCAGATCCAGATGTTGTGGCACACCTCTGGCCTGACAGCATAGATGCAGGCTCAAAGCTATTTGGTTGCAAAGCAGGAGATGCATCAAAATGCATCTCCACATACCTCTCTGCACAGACAGAAACCTGCTCAGAATCCATTTGCAGAAAGGCTAGGCTCTGTGAAGCACCGTCTCTCAGCTTTGGATTGCAAACGGCAGCTAAAAGTAAGGGGGCTGTCTCTGCTGTGCCAGTCCTACCTTTTGTTGCCTTCTCATCTCCAAAATCTAAATATAGCACACAGTATTTCAATGAAGCACACCTGAAGGAGCATGGCAAAGCTGACAAGTAGTCTTCCCTGCTTCTTTTCCCTTCCCCCTCCCCCAGAAGACAATAAAAAGGGGCATATTTTCACTTTACAACCACAGAATGGTCTGAAAAAAAGATAAGATGGATCAGGGTCATCTTGCTGCTTTAGGAGCAGCGGCCATGGCATAAGGCAGGGCTGATGTTGGTTCCCACCTGCCCAAACCTCGGTAGTGGAACCTCTGCTTCAGGCAGGGGGAGGATGCGGATGGTCGCAAGCAGCAGGAACCTCTCTGGCACAGGGAGTGAGCAGCTGGGCCTAGTACAGTGTCTCAGGTGGGCAGGCTGGCTTAGGAGAAGGTCTGGCTTGGACCATTGCAGCGATGCAGCCTTTGATAACGGAGCTGAAATGGAGGCTCGGCCACCCTTTCCTGCGCCCTTCCCCAGCCGGCAAACCAAGGCAGAAAATGGGATGGAAGTTCTTCTGCCTTCCCTTAGGTCAAGCCCACTCACCGTGGCACAAGGGTGTGATTTTTATATTGCTGCACCTGCCAGATTAAATCCAGCCCTTCATTTCCAACGACATAGTCACTGAATCCCACAAAAGCAGAGCTAGAAGGGATCATCCAGTCCCACCGCCTGCACCAAGGCAATTCTGCCCAGACCGGAACAGCCTGACCTGTTCTTAAACACCTCCAGCGAAGGAGCCTGAACAGCTCCCTGAGGTGTCTGTTTAGTGTTTCACCCCTTTAATGCTTATAGGTCTCCTTGAGAATCAAACCTAAACCTTCTTTACTGGAAATGAAACTGATTTCCTTTCTTCCCCTCACCTTCACTGTCTTCACTATAACAGTCTGATGCCTATTGGTAAGTTGTTAGCATGCCTCCTCATCGGCTTTTTCTCTCATAGCTTAAACCAGCAGCTCCTATATGTTTTGGGGGTCGCTCACTCCCTTTTTGAGTTCATGATGTGGCTGTGTATCCCTGCAGTTCTGTGCTCTGGTTAATACAAATGTAAACACTTTATATCACTAACAACCATAGTGTTAGAGATGTTTAGGGCCAAATCCTATGCCAGACTGCTCAAGTCCCCAAAATCCCATTAATGCACCCCCTTTAGTTTCTCGTTTTGAGAAACGCTGGACTGAACAGCTCTTTCAGGCTGATGCAGTGAGGAATTGGGGGGTGAGGCGGGGAGTAAAGCCCTTTTCACCTCTGCTACGAAAATCCATCAAAGCAGCAGGGACACAGTGGTTCCAACTGCATCCCCCGCCGCCATCCTCATCCCCGCTCCCACCACTGCGCGCTCCCCCCAGCTACTCCGCAGAGGCGGCGAGGACCCAGCCTCCGAGCAAAGCCTCCTCTCTCTTGTTTTTATCAGCCCAATATTCATGGCACCAGGCCCTTACGCCATCATGCGAAGCTGGAAGGAAGGAACCAAGCGACAAAGCAGCCCACGCCGAGGCGCGAGGGCCGCAGTCCCTCCGGTTGTAATTCAGCACCATAAATGACAGCCTCTGAAATGGGTTCAGTGGGTCATTAGCAAGCACAACACTGGGAATACAGGGGCCTCCCAAGAGCCCTGCCTTACAGAAGGGACCTAACTCAAAGCCACGCTACCCGCGTCCCTCAACAATGTTATGCATGTTGAATATTTTTAGCATTGCCTCTGCTATGGCTATAAATTTTTATTACCCCAGTCAAGCTGAAATCCTGCCAATAGGGTTTGTTACGAGTGATAAACTGAGTTACCATGGTGCAGGGAGGGCGGGTGGCTGGAGGTAAGGTGGGAGAAGAGAAAGGGGGGCCTCTGTGGCTGTGTTTACCGGAGTAGCGCTAGTTGAAAAAGCAGATGTGTTTGTTTTCCTAGTATACGTTAAGCTGAAGGTCTGGCTGACTTGAGAATCTGAAGGGCCTTCTTTGAGCGCATGATGAGGGTGGGAGAGACCTTACAGAAGGCCCCCAGGATTGCCACCCAGGGAAACCCAAGCGCCTCAGCCTAGCACCGTTCAGTAGGCTGTACCATATAAACCGCTCACAGTGAAATGCAGAATGCATTCACCGTGCCCATCATTTCTGCTACTGCCGCTTGCAATGTAATACAACCAAAACCCACCAAACAAAACGGGGAATCTCTGCTTTCCAGCCCTGGGAAAAGGTCCATTTTCTGATCCTGAGGACCTCCTGGGCTGAATCTGGAGCAACGCCACGTCAGCCTGGCTCTGCATGCAGATTCTGCACGGGGCTGCCCAGCAGCAGGGCCGATTTTAAAATCCACGTGCACAGTTTTATCTGCAGGTGAAGCATAAGGAAGATGACGTGAAAACCAGCAGAGGCAGACAAGATCACACCCGGACGTTGACTAGGTGAAGTAGGAGCGTATCTTTTTTTTTTTAAATACCACTCAGATGCTAGGAGAAAAAGCTGTGTCAGCAGCAGCACCTAGTAACTCTTGCCATAGCAATATATTGATCTGAATTTTACTTTATAAGCTAAAAGTCACTTGTACTATTTTATTTTATAAGCTAAAAGTCACTTGCACACCAAGTCAGGTGAAACCGGCAGAAAATGCATTTTTCCCCTTACAAAAAGCTTATTTTTATGCCAAAATTTCAGTCCTTTGACCGTTTCTATAATTTACAGATTCACTTTTCCCTTCATCATCTAATTCTGCCAGTGACTGACATTTCAGCAGGGTGACATCTGAGCACTGTATAAATGAAGCCTTTATCCATTCTTGAATTCTTGGAAAAGGCTGCCTTCTTTCTGAGTTCTTGGAATCTGAGTTGAAGATGCATTAAAAAAAAAGCCCTACCCCTTTTTCATAACAGATGCTCTATGCAAATGTTGAAATAAGTGTATTAATATCAGACTCAGCCATCTGTTTAAATCGTTTGTCAGGAAAGAAGTCAATGCAGTGAGTCTCAAGCAGAATTAAAAATAACAATACAAATAAAAACCGGAGCGGTGTAGCAGGGTTTCGTGGGGTACGTGCCGTGTGTGGAGAGTTCAGAGCATTCCAAAAAGCTTCTCCAAATCCTGGAGTGCAATAATGAACCATCCATCTCTTGACCCAAAGGCCCCTTTTTTTAAATAAAAAAGGCCTGCCGTATTTTACAATAACGATCCATAGCACTGCAGATTTTGGCACTGTGACTGCAGTGTCTTGGATTATCGCTATGATTTTTCTGTAAGGTCCAAATGTTGTTATATTTCCCTCTGTTTAGGACTCGATCAAGCAGCCGTGGGACTCGGTGGGAGTAGTAGGTATTGGATCGGGCCTGTGCTTCTCCACGTGCAATCGAAGGAATTATCTAGAAGTGACTCATGGCTGGCGCAGTAGGGTACATTGGAAAGCTAAAGATGCCTTCTCCTGCCAACCTCAAAAGATCCTCACAAGAACCAGAAATAATCCAGCTGTAGTGCCACCCAAGGGACACCCGGCATCTCTGCTCTCAAACGCCCTGGAGACAGAGGTCTGGGGAACAGCGGCAGAAGGCATCTCCCTCAGATCAGCTGCAGTGCCTCATTTCCCACCTTGGCACCTGCAAAACAGCAGAGGGTGGGTGAAGCAGTGATCTCAAGAGCACCAGGCCAGGGGTATAGGTGTCCTCATAACAGCTGGCAGCATATGGGCTCTAGTAATCCTTCCCCACGGAAGGTGGTATGAAACAGCACGCACATTAAGCCCGAAAAACAAACCTCAGCAACGGTAGAGCTCATTAAAAATAATCAGCAGCCCTTTCAGAAGCCAGGAAGCTGGTTTTTGAATGGCATTTGTTTGAATACATCAGAATTACAGGAACAGCTGTGCAAAGCACTGGGTTGAAGCCACGGTGCAGCAACACGATGCTACCATCTCCTGCAGGCAGATGACAGGCAATGCAGGCTTGTAGGTAAAGCCCTAGACGGGGACTCAGGAGACCTAGCCCTGCTACTGCTCTGCTGGGTGACCCTGACAAAGTCACTTCCCTGTGCCGTGCCTCTGTTTCTCCATCTGTAAAATGCACATGCCGATGTCCTTGCTTGTACAGCACTTGTGGATCTACCAGTGAAACTCCTGTTTAAAATGACTTGTAACGGTAACATTAGAACTAATTCTTCATTTCTCGCCCATCCACAGTCCTTGATCTGGTATCAGACTCAAGTGCTTGGAACAGATTGCCGCCGGAGGTGGTTCAAGCACCTGGTCTGAACGACTGCAAAAGACGTCTGGATGTCTATCTTGCTGGGATCCTATGACCCCAGCTGACTTCCTGCCCCTGGGGCGGGGGCTGGACTCGATGATCTTCCAAGGTCCCTCCAGCCCCAATGTCTTTGAATCTATGAAATTCCTCGAAGTGTGTGTGTAGAGGGGGGAATAGATCCACGTGGGCAGGACAGAGATGAGTTTGATTCCAAAAGCTTGAAAACCTTCTCTTTGCAGAGCTGAACACAGGAAGAAGCAGAATGCAAAGGACTGTGACCAACCCAGGTTTCAAAAAAAAAGGGAAAATCAGAGGCCTGTCCAAACTGGCCAGCCCGTCAGGCTAGCGTGGCTAAGGCACAGCTCTTTCTCTAGCCAGTGGCACACAAGGGAGTGATGTGGCCAGCATCACGTTTGGCTGCTGTTTGGCTCCACCAAGTGAAGGACCAGGTAGCCATTTCCAGCTGGGCCAGCTGGTGGCAGCCTTCAGCACAGTCTGAAGCCGGGCTTGAACTCATCCCCCTGGAACCAAAACGAGATGCCGGAAGTGGGGGGAGAGGATGCACCCCTCCCACGTCTCTGCTTGCACCTGGGGGGAGGAGGGGAGGCCTGGCCGACTGAGCAAGTGTCTGGAGAAGAGCAGGGTGGTAGGCAGGGGGTGGTGCTAGTCACCTGTTACTGGTGTGGACAACTAGCAGATAACTAACTAGTGAAAGCAGGCTTGGGATGTGCCTCCCTTTATAAGCCCCTTCCTCCTGGCCGGTGGTATAAATACATGCGGGACCTAAAAAATATCCCGACCAACCAAACGAGAGATTAAGCAAGTTGATCGTTTGCCAAGGAAACCAAAGCCAGGAGCAGTGCCAGCCACGGGAGCCCGGAGCGGCAGGGAAAATAAGAACCTGATTAAAGTTGTAGCAACTTTAAAAGCAGGAGAGCTTTTAGGGTGCCTCACAGGTGGCAGCAAAGAGGAAAGTGCTGATGAATGAGCCCTGCGAGCAGAAGGAAGATGGATGAGGAAAGCGCGGGGCTGTGATTCAGGAAGGCAGGCTCTCCTCCTGGCACAGCCCGCCTCTGGCAACTCCAGCTCCTTTTACCTCCATTTCCTTCGGCGCAAGATGAGACCGGTGATGTCCCAAGGGACTGAGAGACACGAGCATGTGCAAATACCAGGCCTGGTTCTCACCTTCCCTACAGAGGCTCAACGGCTGGGGCGTTACTCCAGGTTTAAACATAAGGGCCCCATTAGAAATTGGAGATCCTTGCTAAAGCTCATGCAGTGCCAGGAGTTTTACAAAAGTGGGTCTTCTCCCTGAGTGGAATTCTTCTGAGGACTCCAGATAAACTGATAAATGGGCCATCCAAAAAATCAACCGGCCTTGGCATCTGGGCTATATTCCTAGCTCATTTTCTTTTTGGTTTCTAGCTCCAAAAACAGCTCGGCCCAAGTACAAGTATATTTTAACCCAAGTGTGTATATATGTATATTTTAACACAAGTATATTTTGGTAGGAGGAGTGCTGCCTTTGGCTAGCTTTAGGGAGTAAAATTTGGACCCACTAATGGAGCATTCTGGTATTTTACAGGCCCCCGTGGCCCAACGTGTACCTAAACCCAGTCTGAAGTCCACTGAAATCAACATAGAAAGACCCCATCCCTAAATCCTACATATTGTTACATTAAGACTACGAGAGGTCTGTGGGATCTGGTATCAGAGAATCAAAGAGAAGTCAGGGTGGAAGGGGCCTCCAGAGGTCATGTAGCGATCATCAGATCATCTGGAGGTCATCTAGAGACCATCAGAGAAGTCAGGCTGGAAGACACCTCCAGTGGTCATCTAGTCCAACCTCCTACCCAAGGCAAGATCATCCCTAGCCAAACCATCCTATATTGTCTAATTGATTAGCAAAATTCCAGGCAATCATGATATGACCATAAAACATAACACCCTAACTTGCTGTTGGTAAAGTAGGGGGACCACAGTGGCCAAAATCCTGCTGCTGCAAAGGTTGTTAAAATACTTTTGAGAGACCCAAGGAACAGATCCAATAGGGCCTTATTAGCCTTTGCATTGCTCCCATTCTATACACTCAGCATTCAGATTAAGTTTAGCCCCTGTGAAATGAACTGTTAGCCTTAATCCAGACCCTGATACCTAGCATAGGCATCTGCAAGACAAATGATCCTGAACCTGAGGACTGAAGGGATATAGAGCAGTGATTCTCAACCAGGGTGCCACGAGGCATTAGCAGATAAGCAGATAAGCCTGGACAATCTCCCATCCCCGCTGCCAGGCCTCTCTGCAAGGAAGTAAGCACAGTAATAAATAAATTCATTTTTTAAATTGGGTGCCACTCAGTTCACAAAAGTTATGGACGGGTGCCTTGAGTTCAATGACGGGTGCCTCGAGTCCAAAAAGGTTGGGAAGCAGTGGTATAGAAAGAACTATAGAGGAATATCACCTAGTCTGCTTCCTGAACAACACAGGAACATATAAAACCTCACTCCATAATTTCTACCCAGCATCTCCTTGAGGAAGGTCTCCTGTCTTGATGAAAAAATTTCAAGTGATGGATTACTGACCATGTCCCCAGGTGACATTGTCCTAACAGTTAATTACCCCGACTTCTAAAAATTTTCACTTGATTTCTAGTCTGAAAGTCCCTTTGGGTTAAAGGCAAGAGGAATTTGGAAGGGGAGGAGGGAAGAACAGAAACTAGGTTGCAGTTGCTCGTATTGTATGGATAAAGAGATAAATAGTCAGCAGAGGTGTGAAACTGTCTCCTTTCATAAACCATGATTAATTCACATAAAGTATCCTCCCCAAGAGGGTTGAAACATCTGCTTTATTTCTATGGAGCAATTGCTGCGCACTAACTTCAGCTAAAACCATTCTAACAACATCAGAGATGAACAGCTGACCTTTAGTACTTTGGGAAGTGGAGAGCTAGAGGGATCTGACAAATGCATTTGTAGTCAGGTATCAGAAGAAATGAACCTTGCAGCATTGTGGAAGGAAGCTGACGATGCAGTAGCACACGCCAGCCGCCTGTGCATCTGTCAGAAACATTATTACTCATCATTATTATTATTTATGCATTGCTAAAGTGTATGCCCAAAGTGCACTAGGCCCTTTGAAGGAAAGACAAGGTTAGAACAGCCCTGGTTGAGTTCCCCATTATGAACGGACATGAGAGCAATGTAGTGAACTCTGCCTTGGGATCATAGACGCTTCCAAGTTCCACGCGTCTCGATAGCGTCCAAACACTGCCTCTAAGTCCAGTCTCTCAAGCACACTCCCAGGGTACAGCCTTCCTGTCTCAGGATGTAGGACTCCACAGGTCACCCATCCTAGGCCACCAAAAATCATTGCTGAATTCCCTCCTACATACTCTCACATCTTCTCAATATCTCCTGTCCTCCGAGCACCAGCCACGTGGGCATTTTGGTTTAGTTTAACCCTTCAGGGACCACATTCAAGGCTTTGTAAAGGCAGGTCTTAAAGACAAAAGCTTGACTTACACAAAAGTACAGGAGAGTTATAGATCTATGCAAAAATAAACAGCCAGCACCTGCATATAATTCCCTCCCCAGTTGCCTGACCAATTCTTAAGGCCTTTGGGTCAGTGTTTTGGAGAAGGTCTTGGCTCACTGCCCCCCATTTTCCCTGTTCAGTTCCCTCTTCCAGGTGCCTCCTTTTTAACACGAGCCTGGCAACCTTTACTCCGGTCCTTCCCCTGAAGCCTTTTCCCTGCTCTCAAACCCTTTGTGGTATCACCGACAGAAGCTTCTTAGCAGACAGTGGCTTTGCTAGTAGCAGCCCCTCCCTGACAGCAGGGCTAAGGAGACATTCAAAATGTCCCCTGTACTGAGGAAATGTGGGCACACGCCAGGAGCCAGGAGGCATTGGAGCATGCCCTCGGCTTCAGGGAAGCTGTGCTGGGGACGCGTGGCCAGCCCGGGCAGTAGCCTTGGCTAAACTGGCCAGAGAGGGCTTTCATTTCCCCCTCCCTGTGCCAGCGGCAGGGACCCGAGCCGGGACTGCTGAGCGCTCCCCCCTCACTGCTGCAGTGGTGGGCCTGGGAGCAGCCGAATGCTGGCTGGCATGGCCCCTGAGGCAGAGAGGGAAGGAAGGGGGATTATTCCCCGCTTTGCCCCCACCACCCCTGGGTGACAGCAGCCAGGTCTGCCCACCTCAACTGCCGCCACCACCACTCGGTCCCTGCTTGCAGCAAGTGATGGAATAAGCCTCCTCCCTGCCCCTACCTCAGGGGCCCTACCAGCTGGCACCTGGCTGTGCCCCTGTCCTGCCACTGCAGTGGCGAGGGGGACAGGGCTTTTGATGGGGGCAGCAGCCCCTGTTGTGGTGTTGGGGAGAACAAGCCCCT
Organism: Caiman crocodilus; assembly: GCA_030014935.1. Lineage (NCBI taxonomy): Eukaryota > Metazoa > Chordata > Crocodylia > Alligatoridae > Caiman > Caiman crocodilus. The sequence continues at coordinate 255,409,326 of JAGPOW010000261.1, read as the reverse complement.
TCCCCGTGTGGGGCTGTGCTGTGGGGTGGGCGAAGCTGCAGGGGAACGACACGCGGTAGCACCAGGGATCGGAGGGGGCCAGAGCCCCCTAGCACTGCCGCCACTGCCACAGTCCACAGCAGCTTGCCCTGCCCCGCAGCACAGCCCCTTTCCCCACCCCTGCCCTTGCCAGGAAGGGGTTCACACCCTGGGAAACCGTGACAGGGGCTGCTGCCCCCATCATGGTCGCTCGCCCTTTGCCATTCCAGGGGCTGGGCAGGGGCAGGGGCAGATGCCAGCTGGCAGGATCCCTTAGACAGGGGCAGGGAGGAGGTTTATTCCTCCATCTGCCCCTGGGGGACTGAAGCAGGGTCTGCCCGCCCCGACCACCACTGCTGCTCACTCTGTGTGCAGGGAAGCCACAAAATGACCCCCTTCCCTGCCCCCTGCCTAAGGGGCCCTGCTGGCCCCACACAGCCAGATGTCAGCCAGCAGGGCCCCTTAGGTGTGGGGCAGAGACGCGGGGTATTCCTCATCCCTCTAGCATCTAGTGGAGGGGGCATTTGGGGGCTTATTCTGCTGCTTGCCCCAAGCAGAGAGTGAGAAGCAGCAATGGCAATTGGGGCGGGTTGGGGCTATATACATTATATATATACCTACGGCTTAGATTGTCAAGGGTATAAAAGAGAATACCATCCAGCTCCCATTGACATTGATTGGAGCTCATCTTCCTCATGTGGTATGAGGGATGAGAAATGGCAGAGATCAAAGATGCAACAGCAGCAGAGCACAGCTCCTGCTTGCTCAAGACCAAGTGGAGGGTGATGTAGGAGATGTAAAGCTGCTGCATAATTTCTGGAATAAATGGAAAAATGAAGTCTCCATCTATCAGTGGTCATTAGAGAAGTCTTCCCACTGTCTTTATGAACAACAGGAGCATTATGTCCCACACTTTGGTGAAAACTGAAATACAATTAGTTGCGACTTTGCTTTTTTAAATGCCCCTCATAGGTTCACTTGTACTTTACTGCCTAGGTCTGACACTTAGAAAGAGAAAAGCAGGGGTGAAGGGGACCTGCAGAAATCATCTTTCAACACCCCACCACAGGCAGAATCATCCCTATCCAAACCATGCCATACAAATCCTGTCTAGCCTATTAGTCAGTCCTGATACAACCACAAAGCATAAAGCAGGGGGACAACAGTGGCCAATGTCCTGCTGCTGCAAGGGTTGTTAAAATATATGTTAGAGATCCAAGCAAGAGGGCCATGCTCCATCACTACAGAGGAAGGCAAAGCTCCTCACAGACCATCCCAATCTGACCATGGGGTAAAATTCCTTCCTGATCCCACATATGATCATTGGTCTGACCCTGAGCAGAAAGGCAGGACCCTCTAGCCTGGAACCTAACTTAAACTAAGTTTGCTGGGGAATGGGCAGATAACCACCAGTGCGAGCCCACCAAGCACCAACCACAGGATCAGCAGGTCAGGCACTACAAGGAAATTCACTCCTAACCCAGGCCAGGAACAGGACTCTTCTAGGAGTGCTGGGCAGCCTAAGGCTTCTGATGGCAGGCTTACTTGCCTGTGCACAAATGCCAGGAGCCTAGGAAACAAACAGGAGGAACTGGCCCTTCTGCTATACAAAAATGAATATGATCTCATAGGGATAAGGGACTCAAACTATGACTGGACCACAGGTATAGTTGGCTATATCTTGTATAAGAGGGACTGTGTTGCTAGAGAGGGCGGGGGTTCATAGATTCATAGATGCTAGGGTCAGAAAGGACCTCAATAGATCATTGAGTCCGGCCCCCTGCATAGGCAGGAAAGGGTGCTGGGTTTAGATGATCCCAGCTAGATGCATATCCAACCTCCTCTTGCAGACCCCCAGGGCAGGGGAAAGCACCACCTCCCTTGGGAGCCCGTTCCAGACTTTGGCCACTCGAACTGTGAAGTTCTTCCTAATGTCTAGTCTAAAGTATCTCTCCATGTGAAGGAGCAGTACACTTCTCTACAAGTGGAGTTTGGCACCCAAGAAGAGCAACTTGAAACCCTCTGGATTAGTTTACAGGGGAAATGCAGTAAAGGGGATATAATGGTAGAAGCCTACTATAGACCTCCTAACCAAGGAGATCTTGACCACACATTTGCTAGGGAACTGGCACAGGCTGCAAACTCTCGTGCATGGTTGTCACGAGTGACTTCAACTACCCTGACTTCTCATAGGAGGAGTGCTCTGTGAAATCGGATCGGTCGTGTAGCTTCTTCACTTGCATTGACGAACTGTACTTGTCTCAAGAAGTCTATGGGCCAATAAGAGGTAAGGTGCTCCTGGATCTAGTATTGGCCAAAGGGGATGATCTAGTGAATGACCTGAGAATTGAAGAGAAGCTGGGAGACAGTGATCACAAGTCGATTACTTTCCTTATCCATCGCAAAGCTAGCAAATCAGTCAGCAGTGCAGAAATCCTTGATTTTAGGAAAGCCAACTTTCGTAAGTTCAGGTTGCTAAGGCCCTGAGAGGCCATAATCTGACAGGGAGGGGAAACCATGATAAGTGGTCGCTCCTTAAGGATGCAATACTTGAAGCACAAGGGAAGTCCATCCTAGCCCATAGAAAAGGCAGCAACAGGGCTCAGCGACCCCCATGGCTAAACAGGGGACTCATGGACCTCCTGTGTCTTAAAAGAGAAGCCTAGAAGGGATGGGGGTCAGGTAACATCACCAAGGAGGAGTATTCAGCACTGGCCTGCACCTGAAGGGAGCAAACTAGGAAGGCCAAGGCTGAAACCAAACTCAAACTGGCTACAGGAATCAAGAACAACAAAAAGTCCTTCTTCAGATATGTGGGTAATTGGAAGAAAAACAAGGGCAGCATTGGACCCTTGCTGAGCCAAATGGGGCAGCTGACATCTGACACCCAGGAAAGAGCTCATCTCCTTAATGATTACTTTGCATCAGTCTTCCACCAGCTCAAGGGGATCACCCTGCCTAACAAGATGTGGGATTGCCAGGGTATGGGTAAACATATGCCCATTGCTGGCAAAGATCTCGTGAGGGAACACCTTGAGAGGCTGGCCATCCACAAATCAGCTGGCCCAGAGGAAATGCACAAAGAGTGCTAAAGGAACTGATTGACACCATAGCGCAGACATTGGTGAGAATATTTGAGAACTCGTGGTGCTGGGAGAGGTTCCTGAAGATTGGAAGATGGCCAATGTGGGGCCTATCTTCAAGAAAGGGAGGAAGGAAGATCCAGGGAACTACAAGCCAATCAGTTTGACCTCAATCCTTGGTAAGATATTGGAAAAAAATCATCAAAGAAAGCATTAACAACAGGCTAATGGAATGTAACTTTCTGAGAGATAGCCAACATGGCTTCATTGTAGGTAGGTCTTGCCTGAGCAATCTCATTTCCTTCTGTGACCAGGTGACCCATCACCTGGATAAAGGGGAAGAGGTTGATGTCATATATTTGGACTTCGAAAAAGCCTTTGACTTGGTCTCCCATGACATCCTCATGGTAAAACTGGGGAACTGTGGTCACAACAACCTTAGGGTCCAATGGCTGGGGAACTGGCTCCACAGTCAGACCCAGAGTGATAGTCCATGGACCTTTGTCCACATGGTGCATGGTGACCAGCGGCGTCCCCCAGGGCTCCATTCTTGAACCAGTACTCTTTAATATATTTATAAATGATCTGGATTCAGGTATCAGGCTAGGTAGACTGGCTAGGTTTGCAAATGACACCAAATTATGGGGAAGGAAGCGTGGTCACACCAGAGGATAGGCTGGCGATCCAGGATGACATGGACAGGCTCACAAGGTGGGCGGATCAAAACCCGATAGCATTCAACATGGAGAAATGCAAGGTGCTCTACCTCTGGAAAAAAATCCACGCCATTCTTATGGCCTCGGCAGTGCTACACTCACTAGCACCACGACCGAAGGAGACTTGGGGGGCATGATTAACCACAAGAGGAACATGAGCCACCAGTGCAATGCCACAGCTGGCAAAGCAAACAAGACCCTGGCTTGCATCTAACAATGCATCTCAAGCAAGACCCAGGAAGTCATCCTCCCATTTTACTCGGCCTTGGTGAGGCCGAGCTGGAGTACTGCATCCAGTTCTGAGCTCTGCACTTTAGAAAGGATGTGGAGAAGCTCGAGACAGTCCAGAGGAGAGCCACACACATGATCAGAGGACAAGAGAGCAGGCCTTATGAGGAGAGGCTGAGAGGCATGGGACTCTTCAGCCTGGAGAAGCAAAGGCTCAGGGGGGGACTTGGTGGCAGCCTATTCTAATATAACAAAACCCTTAGTCTCTCTGTCCATAATGCTTTGGCCCAACCACATATGCATCGCTGAGAGGGCTGCGAGGGCCCAGAGTGTTAGGTACAGAGGGAGCCGCTGTGCCACCCCCACCCCAACAACATCTGGAAGGGAGGGGAAGGTGGGGAGGAAGGGAAGGAGGGAGGGAAAAGGAGAAGAAGGGGGTTTCTGGTGGCAGCACCCCCCACTGCCATGCCTCACCCCCCCAACTGGGGATGTTGCCTGCCACCGGATGTCGGCAGCCGGCACCGTATGCAAGCTCCCCTCCCCCCATTCCTGGGAGCCGGCAGTGGTGCAGGGTGGAGTGACAGGGGGGCGGCGCACGGGGCTGGAGGTGGGAGGGAGACATGGGGACTCCGGGGATACATGAGGCCAAATGCGGGGGGGGGCGCACAGGGCCGGAGGCGGAGCAGCAGCACCACGGGGTGTTGGGTGGTGGCGCTCCATCCCCACCCGCCCCCTGCCCCCTGACATTCACGAAGGACAATTTGCTAGTAAGTATATAAGGGGTGTGCATCAGGAACTAGAACAACATCTGTTCACCGGGGCACCCCGAGGGAAGACAGGCTCTAACGGTCCCAAACTCCTGGGAGAGCATTTTACACTGGACCTAAGAAAAAACTTCTTTACTGTCCGAGTCCCCAGAGCCTAGGATAGACTCCCCCAGAAGTGGTGCAAACACCTACTCTGGACATTTTTAAGATATACTTGGATGCCTATTTTGCTGGATCATTTGACCCTAGCTGATTTCCTGCCCCTTGGGCAGGGGGCTGGACCTGATGATCTTGCAAGATCTCTTTCAGCCCTAATGCCTATGAAATCTATAAAACCTCTGGGTTTAGGTCTAAGCAGGAACACTGGCACATCCCAGTCAAAATCCCCAGCCAGGGCTGCAGCCAACACCCAATGTGTCCGAGGAAGGCAGAAAAAACCCCATTTACACCGGTAAGGATCAGAAGAAAACCAATTGGAAGCGTTCAGCGTAGTATAATGCCAGTGTTGGGAGAGAACTGGGTCCTCTGTGTTTAAAGGCTGTGTAAGAATGCCTGCACACTACCGAACAGCTGCCACAGCGAGCCCAAGCGTGGCTGCAATCCAGTGGCAAGCAGAAGTGATTTCTGTAGCACATGTGAAACCACTTGGGGATGAGAGATATAACTGCAATTGACTTCAGTTATTGAGCAAGCTTAAAAAAAAATCACACTCCATTTTCCAGTTTGGCGTTTAACCACACTCTAACCAAGCAGCGATATATAACTCGGTGCCTTAGCCTTCTTCAGTATGGGGAAGATTAAAAAAAACAAACAAACCTGAAAAAGGTAGAAAGAGAGACTCCTTTTACTGAAAAAGTTTCCAGTGCTACTCTTGGAATGAAGGCAGCGACTATTTTGGTGCTTTGAACTTATATCTTGGGAGGGCACCAAATCCATAGGGAACCTCTGAATCAGCCAGCAGAAAGCATGTCGAACAGTAGCGTGAGCCAGTCTCCCCGTCCCCTTCATCAGAGCTGGGCTGTTGGGAAAAGTCACTCTTGGGCTAAAGCGTAACGCTGCTACAATCGCTTGCCGCTGCTGCTCATTCCTGATCTACCTGTTACTGATTAAAACGGCAAATTGTTACGGTAAAAAATCTGCCATTACTCACAAGCTCTCCAGTGTTTCACTACGGGGTCATTTGCAACCTTTACCACATCCCCCTATGAGTCATGTCGACTCCCAGAACAAATGCAGAGATTGTCAGGCTGTAGGCAGTAAAGTATGTTTGGCAGCAACAAGACTAAATAACTCCTTTAATATTAACAGCAGGTGATAGATTTCCAGTTACTGTGTTGCTTTCTCCCTCTTCTCTGCCAATGTGTCTCTAGTGCCTTTTTTCCCTTATACAGGGTGCACACAAAAAAACAGTGAAGGAAGTCTTGAACAGAAGCTTCATTATGCTTGAAGCTAAAGAAAACTGCTAGGCGTGATGCGACATTCCTTTCCAAGTCTCTGAGCTTTCTCAAAAACACGCATCCTTTCAGCAAACACTGGGGTGGACTGAGCCTGAAACACGAACGTTTTGCCAGTAGCTGAACAAAGGCTCCGTGCAAAGCTTGCGGGCTATGGGCCGGTGAGCTCCTGGCGAGATGCTGGGGCCTGTGGACTGAGCATCTGAGCTGCAGTGTTACTGAGATGGTTCTGTCCCTCCTTCTCCATTAACGAAGGATGACATGCCGAAGGAGAGACGGGCACGTCCAGAACTACACACTTGGATCTCAGGATGCTGGATTTGGGGTCCCATTTTGGTTAGGACACCAGCTACAAATGCTTGGATACCATAGTTGTGATCACAGCCTGACTATCTGGAGCAGTGATTCTCAACCATGATGCCATGGCACCCCAGGGTGCCACTACATCCTGTCAAGGGTGTTGCAGGGTGCTACATGATGAGCGTACTGTTGGGTGTGCAAACATGGTTCACAAGATAAACCCAGAGATTTCAGTGTTTAAAATGTTCTGACCTGATGTGGTCTTTCTGAGATCTTTACAACAGAAGAATCGCTCTAATATTCTTCTACAGTCAAAAAGTGAGTGAAAGCTAAGAGCTGGCATTTTCCAAGGGGCGCATTGAGTCTGAGGGGTGCCTCGAGCCTAAAAAGGTTGAGAACCAGCGGTGTTATGGGACCTTTTTTGGTGAGGCCTTGGGATTGAAACATAGGACCAGGACGCAGGAGAGTTACCAATTCTCTCACAGACCCCATGTGTGACTCGGGGCCAAAATGGAAATCCTACTCAGCCACAGTAACTCTAACTCCCATTGATTTCATCTGGAGCAAGAAGGTTCTTAAATAATGGCTCTCACTTTTTCCAGCTGCCACCCTGCATGGTAGTGAGCTGAAATAAAACCTTGGGAAAGCTCCTGATCCATCTACTAACTCTTTGTAACCACTTACGTCTCTGTGATTCCTGGGATGGCCATTGCAGGTGCCACACACTCAAGGACATGACAGAGGAATGCTTGTCTAGGGTGGTTTAATCAGGGATGATCCTTCCATGAGCAAAATTTGGACTAGAAGACCTCCTACAGTCCCTTCCAGCCCTATTTTTCTATAATTCTGTGATACAAACCGTATCATCCATCCCCGTATGTATGCAAACATACATCTTTAATGACAGCTAGCAGTTTTATACAATAGAAAGCTTATCAATATGTGCTTGCTGCAGCTGCATAATGTATGCAGAGACCTCAGTGGCCTAAACCCTTGGAGCCAACAACTGGCAGTGCAGGGAGAAGAAAATACTGATCAACAAAAGGAACAAACAGCTCCAAGTTAAACCTACTTAGCTGATCATTCAGGTAAGTCACGGAAATGAATACATGATATTTCTATAGCAAGGGCAATGCGCAGAATTAGGCATTGAATAGCCAGTGAATCTACAATATCAGGATGACTCTGGAATACAAAGTACATTGTGCTCTAAACAAAGTCCTGTCTGACTAAATGGAAAACAAACTACTTGAGAAAAAGGATGCCCTGCCAGCAGCTTTAATTGCTTTTTCGCAAGCCATAAGCAATTCACTTAAACCGGTGATCCTGCTGTACAGCGAGAACGAACATGGTAGAATACGCAGGCAACACTGGCATGCTTATGCTTAAAAAGACACCGTGCATTAAATATACCTAATCTCAACTGCAAAGTGCCCATCACCACAGTATCTAGACTCCTCCTGCAACGCCTAAAAAAAGGGTGGCCAACCTCAGCATTTGTGTGACAAGTAGCACTCATGGCCTCTGTGTGGCACATAGCAGATAAGGGACGGGACAGCACCACAACAGCAGATAGGGCAGGAAGCAGAAAGCAGAGCAGTAGATTGGGCAAGGGAAGGGGACTGCAGAGCATTGCAGACTGGTTGGCTGAGGCTTGCCCTAGACTGCACACCTCAGCCTTTGGCCTTGGCAGGCTGGCAGGGACTACAGCTCAGCCGTGGGCAGTGTAGGGGGTTGTAGCCCTGCCCAGGAGACTGAGCCAGCTGCCTCAGATAATTAGCTGGGGCACAGGAAGCTAAAAGGTGCCAGGGGAGGGAGCTATGGAAGCAGACAGACAGCTGGGCATCAGAGAGATTCCCAGAGAGAGACAAGGCTGGGCAAGAGAGAAGGGGGGGTGCTCGGTTGGTGGCTGCACCACTAGGCCAGTGACTCTCCCAGGGTCTTGCAAAAGACCCAGGGTTGCAAGGCTGGAGGCATTAGCCCTGAGACCACGAGAGATGGAAGACTGCGCTGCAGTGCTGAGAGAGCAGCACAGGGCAGCAGCACCCTCCTGGGGTCTGGGAGGCACTCCTTTTTGGATTATGTTGAAAGACTGCTGAGCTAAGCAAAAATCCCTGAACCAGCTACCAGGGGAGGGCTAACTTGTGGCATGCCTGCCAACAAGGTTGGCCCCCACTGGCTTAAGATAATTGTGTTATTGTTTATCCATGACGAGTCTGTGGTGATACCAAGGGGAAGAGCAGTCAGATAGGCAATCTAATGAATAAAAGTTCTCTGTCCTACTCCAGCTAAAGCGTGATGTGCAGTCAGTAAGAAAAACCTGAAATATTTGTGGACAAACTCCAAGAGCCAAATGAAGGAACTTGAGCCACAGATGTTGGTCATGCAGATGCATGTCCTAGGCACCACAGCACCACGGTGGAAGGGCAATCATGACTGGACCAGGGATACTGAAGGGTGTGTGCTGTTCAGAAAAGACAGAAATCTGTTTACATCTGGAAACAGATACAGATTTATAAGAGTCTTGGTATGCAGTAATTTTGGGTGGCTCCTGGAGCTCTTGACCCCTGGCCTGTGAGCACATTAACACCTGAAACCAGTTTTAAGCACTAATTATGCAACTCAAAGTAATGCCGGTCCAGGGCAGGATTCTCTCTGAACTGTACCAGCCAGCTCGTGTCGCACAAAGGTGTAACCACTCTAGCCCAGGTCAGGTGCACTGCCTTCCTCCCTGCCCTCCCTCCCCCTGCCCCTGACTTGTGGCTGCCTGGGCTATCCCAGGGGAGCAGGCAAGGACCGGTTAACCTGCCTACTCAGCCACTGCTGCTCTCTGGGCTGGGCTCATCCTGGAGAAGAGCAGCAGCCTGGCAGCATGGCACTGGGGGCAGGGGCAAGCAGGGTAACCTCTCCCTGCCTGCTCCCCCAGGACAGAGAGCACAGATAGTCCACGTAAGCGAGGCATGGGAGATCTTACCTTTCAGTCCTCCAGGCCCCCGCTGGCCTGAAGTGCCACTGCTCCAAACTCGAGCTAGCTTTAATACCCGTCAGTGTTTGTGCGGCTCGCAGTGTAAGGTGTAACAAGGCCCTAATCGAATGATATAATCATACAGGAGTAGGGCTGGAAAAGACCTCCAGAGGTAATGAGTGAGGCAAGATCATTCCTAGCCAAACCATTCTATACAAATTTATAATCGAAACTCTGCATAAGACAACTCTCAACCCTGACACAACACAGACCTAATACCCTAACCTGCCACGGATAAAGCCGGAGAACCATGGCAGCACCACTTGATGCACGACTTGAAATTGAGTCATTATGGAAGACTTTGAGTTCTTGGATATCGACTGAAGGACAGCCACTGTGAATAGGCTCAAATATTCTTGGATATGATAGCTGACAAATGTCTTCATCCAACAGTCATTGAAAAACAAGAGTGATGCTATCTGAGTCTGAGTAATTAATTAAGATGTTATAAAAGGGATCATCATAGATCATAACCTTGGTTTGAATGATACTCCATTGATTTCATATGAACAAACTAACGTAAGTTTGTAACTAAGGTTCTTGACTTAGAAAGGGCAAACTTTGATAAGCAAGGAACCTGGCTAGAGCAGTCATCTGAAATGAGAAGCTCAAGGACTTGAAAACAATTGCAGGCCTTCACAACACTCAAATAAAAGGCGTTGCAACTATCTGGAAGTTATATCCTAAGGAAGGAGATCCAGACACAAGGGCATGAATTAAGGACATAAAAATAAACAGGAAGCCTACACCCCAACAGCAAAAAAGCTGTCTTAGACAGTAAGAAATGTAGGAAGAGAGTGAGAATTGCCAAAAGTCAATCTGACTTAAATCTTGCAAAGGCTATTCAAACAAATAGTTTAAAAAATGTTTTTTTCAGCTATCTAAGTAGAAAAAGAACAAGGAAAAAAGTAGTGAGACTGTCTTGCAGTGAGGATGTAACAAAAAGTAAGGATTACCTCGGCACAGCCAAAGAACTAAATGAATACTTGACCTTAGTTTTCAGTGAGGAGGAGGAGGTGGAGAAAGATGTTGGGCACAGAGGCAAAATCAGTATGGATAATGGGAAAGAAGCTCCAGAATTGGAAATTACCATAACCAAGATGGAAACAAAATTCAAGGACCTCAACACAGTTGAGCTGAGAAGACCAGATCATTTCCATCTCCGAGTTCTGAAAGACTTTGATCACCCGAAGAAGCTGATCTGAAGAATGTCTATGCAGTTTAAGACTTGGGGTTGATAATATAAAGTTATGACATAGCTGTCACTGTACAACTTGTTGTATCATCACGACTCCTCTGTTGACAAGTATCTGCATTGCTTACAAGACCCCTGCCCCATGCACCTCACCTGACCATTGTCCCTTGCCCGTCACCCTACCTACATGGGTGACTAAGAAGGCAGAAGCGGTTTAGGCTTGTTGAGGCCCAGGCGAAGATGTCTGGCCAAGTTTCTTTGCAGGGGCTGGAATTTGGAGCAGTTATAAGATAAAGGAACAGAAAAGGAAAAGGAGCATTTAAAAAGAGTTCACAGAGAAAAGGGCAAGGGAGATGCTGCGTTGTGGCTGAGTGAACTTTTGTGTAATGGGAGGGGTTGGAGACGAAATGGGGAACTGGTCTTGCTGCAAAACCGATCAAGACACTTCCTGAGCTGCCTGCCCAATTTCCAAAGCACAGATGGACCCTCCAGAACTAGCGGTACTGCATTTAGGCATGTTGTGTTGTCTAACTCTCTGTAATCTCTTACGCTTTGCCGATTAAGTAAAGTAATGGTGTGTTCAGAAACCGCTTGCTTGCACCCATCCCATTTATAACCTAAGAGAAGAGGATCTGAGCCATCAGTCCAGCACCTCAGGGACAGGCTACAGAGGTTTCTGTTCTCAGGAAGGAAGCACTAGATGGAGGGTCTCCACCACAGAAGCAGCCTAGAGGCTTAACGCACCTTGAGATCCAGCAGTTGGGTCCACAGCAGTCTGGGCAATGGTGAAGATACTGTCACAGAAGATCGCCCGACTACTGAGGGGCAGGGTGGAGGAGAGATGAAGGAATTTGCTCTATGATTTGAAGGAGAAGCAAGTGTAACCTAAAAAGAGCCCAAAACACTCAGAAGTGGTAAGGAGACTCGAGCAGGAGTGTATTTTCCTCTATAGCTGTATATTTCTTGGGCTAATCTAAAGTGAAGAGAGTAATTTTGTTAGAAACATCTGCAAAGCCTATGCATTACGAGTTTCAAAGATCACAGGTTCCTCAGAGAAACTGTAACCAGTGGCCATGAGGTTGACGCTCTGGGAAAAGGTATGACTAAGCAACGATGCCTTCAGCAGGGGGACGGGAAACACACAAGGAGGTTGTTGTGGAGGCCTGGGTCCAGGCCAGCTGGACGCTAAGGTCTCACGTCTGTGAAGAAATAATAGACAATGTTTCCGAAGGGCCAAGCAACAAATGCTGCTGGAGTCTTCCCAGCCCAAGGGAAATGCTGAAGAATAAAATGGGAAGACCCACATACAACATCTTGGACAATGATCTGGAAGAAGGCACTGTATGCCAGGAGAGGGCTCGCATTGTGCCAATATTCAAAAGGAGCAAGCAGGATGACCTGGACAGCTACAGGCTGGCTCACCTGACATCAGCCTCGAGCGCAGTCATGAGGACAAAGCCGATAAGGAATTCCACTGATAAAAAAATCAGTCGGAATAATGCCAGAAAGCATGGTTTTAGGAAAAATTAGCTCTACAAATGAATCCAGTTTCATTCTTTGAATTTCATACGTGAGAATAACTGCAAAGGTGTAACATACTCTTTCTTAAGGGGTTTCTCTTATTATTACATGATATTCAAATAAAAAAATAATTCTAACCATTGATAGCCCCACATTAAATGGAGTAGGAACTGGACAGTTGATGTTAAAAAGCAGTAGTTTGTGGGAAATCCTTGCTGGATGTCGTGGAGGGCAGGGGATGGGATGCTAGTGAGGTTACTACACTCCCTACTAACTCAAAGAATGCTAATAAGCCTAAATTGAATCAAGGCTCTCATCACTGATTAGGAAATAAGCATAAAAATCACTGCTGATAAAGTTTGTGAAGGACACAAAGATTTGCAAAATGGTAAAGAGTGAGGACGGAACCCAGTTATAGTGAAATTACTTGCTTCGACCACACTAAGGGCACTTAAAATGAAGATGCCTAAATGTTAAAGCTGGTTAACTCATGTAAGTGCCCTCTGAGAGTCTCAAAGTTATGCCACTTCAGGCGAGGGTTAGGTCTTGGACATGCCACCTAGCTCATGTTATGATAACTTTAGTTGGCTCCATGGAAATAAAATGAGCAATTTTAAAAACAGCCAGCATCCCAGGATGCACCGCTTACAGCTGTCCCCTGCTACCAAGAGCAGGGATAGACCCCAAGTATTGTGACCATGCTCTTCCTCACCAGCTCTCTAGTAGCAAGTCAGAGCGCTGCAGGCAAGAAACAGCATTAAGTCCTGAAATGCAACTGCCCACAGCACGGTCTAACTTCATATTCCACAAATTTAGTATAGTCGAAGTGTACCGTGTAACTCCATCCTCACAATGGATCTAGCCTGCAGGACTCAAACAACACACATTCGATGTCTGAGTTAAACACGTCACACATTGTCATTATGCCATACATAAGGAATAGGGAAAACAGGCCGTATTCCACAGAAAGCAGGAAGGAGGGGGGAAAGCGTGTGTATGTGTTGGGGGCCGGGGCGCAGTATCCTGAAAAGTAGCAATTCCAAGGCCAATGTAGTGGACAAGTGGCACAACATGGGCTCCTGGTCAAAGGCGATGGTGAGTAGGGCATATGTGACCTGGGCTATATGGAGAGAGGAACAGCGAGTAAAAGTGGGAAGGTAACCGGTTTTGCCCTCGTCCATGGCACTGATGACTGCTTGCAATTCTTGTATCTACACTTTACAAATAAATAAATAAATAAAATGGAGAGGGCATCAGAACAGCCATGAATAGATCTGAGGGCTGGAGCAAATATCTTGACTTGCAGAACTTCAAACTCACTTTGCTTGGCTGATGAAAAGGACAACTGATAGAGAACAGGATTACACTGTACAAGTGACTTCACATGGAGAAAAGTTTTCAACTAGCAATAATCGCGCCTCGGGTTAACCTCATTGGCTACAATACTGCCACTGCGCAAAGTACTAAAAGGCTTTGACATCCAACTTGTATGTGGCCAGGGTTGCATGTGCTGGGGGCTGCGTTAGTGGAAGCCATGGGTCCCGAGGCCGCACACCTTGCTGCACTGAACATGCAGGTAGGAGGCACCCCCAAATATCACCACACTGTGCAGGCAGGCGTATCCTCCCTTCCCCGCATCATGCACACACACCTGTCAAACCACTGCACTGCATACATGCTGCACTTTGTACATGGCCACTGTCCCTGCATGTGGGTGGCCTCCACCTCACCTCCCCCAGCACCATGGACTGTGCTGCCCTACTCCTGGGTCACAAACAAGAAGCAAAAGCTGGAGGAGGGAGGGGAAGCCTAAAGACCTCAGCTGCAGGGGAGGTGGGTAGGTAGGCACTTGGCGGCTTCACATGAAGCCCTCGTGGGCTACCTGAAGCCTGTGGGCCATCATTTGGAGAAGGCCGGCTTAGCAAAACAAACCATGCAACAAGAACCCACAGCTGGAAGCTGAAGCCTGTCATGTTTGCATGTTGCCATAAGGCACACATTTCAGTAATACAAGTGATTTAGTTTGGAGGATCTGAAACTCCACCTCTCCTGGGGTCCTCAAATCAGGACTTGAATCTTTCTAGAAGATGCAATTTGGATAAACTCAAATGTGGCTCAATGTGAGAGGGACCTAGGCAATATGTAGGAGTCTGGTATATACAGGAGACCAGAACTGATGGTTTAAGTTTCTATTCTCTTCTGATGATTAATTTCCTTGAACTATCTACACCAACCTCCCCTCTGCCTTCCACCAGCTCAGCTTCCACCAGGTCCCTCTCAGGTGCACGAGATCTCCTTTGAGCTGTAGGCACACGGTTCCTTTGCATTTGAGCCCATGAATCCTGAGGAACATCCCAAGGTACAGGGAGCAGGGGACTGAGAGTTAATAAGCATGAGACCTTTGGTGTTATGTACCACCCTATTCCAGTTTTACAAAGAAGAATGGCTTACCTGTACATGTGGGAAGAGGGCAGGGTCATTGAAAGGGTGCGCTGGCTTTGGAGAAATGATGTAGGATCTGGTAAAAGAAAACCCACTGCCCTCTACATGCACACACCCCATTCTGCTGATACTTGCTTCAGGGCCCAAGGCCAGAATGCTAGAATGCAAACTCGTCTTACTGGTTCCTCTCTCTCAGGGCAATCATAGTACACGACAAGCTGGACCAAGGCTCTTAGCAGACTTCACATCACTACTGGGAGATCAACAAATCAGCCTCCAGAAGGCTTGGGATGACATTTGTTGTGTCAAGCAACCCCATGAAACAGGAGCATCACAAGGAGGTTGTCACTGTGTTCCTTCCTGGGTGGCGACAGACGTGGATGCCTTAGCCCTCCTCAGGAAACCTCTCAGAGATGGAGGAGCAGGCTAGAAATTGCCCTGCACTGTGGCAACCATGTTTATAACAGCAACTTTTGACAAGATCTGCTGGGAAACAGGGTCTACAAATAATGCTGTTGCAAGACAGCTGACTTCAGGCAGCACCCAGATAACCACTCCATAGTCTCTTTGAGGGTCTCCCTTTGTAGGGAAGACCCAGGCCATCCTCCCAACTTAAGCCTCCTACCTGTGAACAATTCCCTTCAGAAGAATGACCACTTCTTGCTCGATGCTGTGGCAACAAGCTTCCTTCCAAAGAACCACTTTGCTATTAAGTTGCCCCTGCTCTCTGCTGGGCCTGCTTTTTATTTTCTTCCCTCGACACCTGGTATCAGCTGCAGGTATAGCCTAGTGGAGCTAGCCAGGCTGAGTGACTTTCTTCTATCTCCTTCTTCAACGGGATAACCATTCTGCCCTGCCATACATTTGTACGGATGAGGCGGAAGACTTAGAAGGGGGGGAGGTCATCTGTGCAACCAGCTGTAGGAGAAACAGGCATGTAAATCCAGCGTGTGTGTGTGTGTGTGTGTGTCCGTGTGTGTGTGTGTTCTAACCATTTCCTTCGAAATCAGGGGTGGCAAACTTACTTTGTGCCCTGGGTTGGATGGGCTTCCCCCTACATGGATTCAGTCCAAAGCATAGGATGGCAGCAGCAACATTGCAAGAGCAGCCACTGTGACAGCAGGGGCAGTAACAACAGCTATGGAGGCAGCAGTGGGCCAAGAGGCTACAAGCCAGGCCTCCTCCCCTCCACCAGCACTGATGGCTGTGTCCACTTGGGCCCTCGGGCCCCGAATTCTGTGCTAGGCCACTTGCACCACTGGCCATCCGACCAAACTCCCTGTCCCACAGCAGTATCCTGGTGGGCTGGATGGAGCAGCTCCATGGGCTGGATCTGGCCCGCAGGCCACATGCTTGACACTCTTGTTTTAAATGATCCTGCCGGAAGGTGTCTGGAAGAATGCAGGACAATGTGTCTCTGCCTACGATTTTGCTGTCTTTCGGGGCAGCCTAAAATGAAGCACTGCTGACCAAGGGAATTGTCCAGCAATGCGTTTCAAGGGCTGAGCCTCCCGTTGGTCAGCGTGCAGAGGCCTTCTGGGAGCTCTCTGACAGGAAGGAGTGTGGATTCAGCCCAGGTCAACCCTGTCGAGCCGCACAAAGTGGGTCTCTGAAGGTTGGCCGACACCATGGACTGTGCAACAGGGACCCAGGTTGTTGGCAGAAGGCAAGTAATGATGGAGTTTGTTTGCTGTAATATCTACATAATTTTACCTGGGAGGGGGAGATTGGGGACAAGTTTGTTCTCCAGCAAGGTTGCTGGAATAACCCAGGACTTGTTGATACTGCTCTAGGGTGTGTGCGCCTGTCTGCCAGCAATACTGGGATCCTGGCTCCAAAGCACAGGCAGGCTGAGGTCTTGCAGAGATTGGTCATCCTGTGCCCTGCGCTGGCAGTTCCTTCCACAGAAATGTCTCCTACTCTCCACTGAGCCAAGAGCGGCCCAATATGTTTTAACAAAGGCAGATTTTTTTTTCTTGGGCTTGTGACTTCTCCTCTTTAGAGGGAACTGGCAGCTTTATCTACTTGCAGCCAACAAGAAAGGGGCAGTTAGTAGGCTACCATCAAAGCCAGCCTTTTCACATGTAAAAGGTATTGGGTCTAACTGGAAAGCCGTTATAGAAGATCCTTGGCCCTGTGGGGTGATATCAGTGTTTGCTACTATAAGTCAGTGGCATTATTTCAATTTACACCACCTGAGAAGCTAGTCTAATGTGTGCTGAGCCTCGTTATTGAAGCTGTACCTCTTGATCCATTAGGGGTTAACTTCCCCTTATGCCAATGAATACCAAAACCATCACAGTAATGAGACACCAGTACACCCACTCAGTAAGTCAATACCTACAGCAAGATCTCTCTCTGTCTCTGTTCCACAGATATTTAGCTAGTGAAACTGAAGATTTTTTACCCCTTTCATAATACACTGGGTTTTTTTTGTATTAAATTACACTTCCAATGCAACTAATTCCTAATGAGACCTTCATCCCTGTGCCTCATATTCTGGGGGCCGAGGTGCCTCTACATTAGCATGCTAATATACATTGGTATTGCATGATCTCCCGACTCTTCTGTGAGCAAATGAACTGAGTTGTATAGCTCCCACATCAGAATGGCAGGAAACAATGGAGCTTTTCACCAGAAAATATTGAAATGAAAAAAAAAATCCATATAATGCCATCAGGAATAGCATAAGAAAGGCACCACCTACAAGAATGTGCTGAGATGCAAGAGAGAAATCCAGAGGTTGCATGCCATTTTTACTGAGAGTGTAGGCGGTTGTCTTTCCCTACTCCATGCATTTCATATTATGTGAAAGTCTCAAAGTGAATGGGCTTGTGCCTGCCCCTAGTGCCATCAATATCAGGACTTTCATTAACTTCAAAGGGAGCAGGACTGAGCCTGTAGGAAAAAGGGTCACAGTCATGGCAGCTTGGAAAGTTTGAATACACCCGTACGCACACATACAGAACCACGGGAGTTTGTCGTGAAAGGAGAAGGAAGGAAGTCCGGTGGCTGGAGCCCTAGCTTGGGACTTGGGGTACCCTGCCCTGCTACACACTCCCAGTGTGACTTCAGGTTTCTAAAGCCTTGGTCCCTTGGTGCCTCAGTTCCCCATGGAGACACTCCTTCCCTCTCACTAGGACACTGTGGGGATAAATAAGCTTTAAGGTAGGGCAACCCTGAAGGCCACCATAAGGGAGAGGGCCTGGGAGTCAAGGCAAGTCATCTGTGTTGCAAGATCTGAGTCAGGAGTCACCGCCCAAGAGTACGAAGCCAGGAGTTCAGAGCAGAGTCACAAGATGGCACTTCGACGTAGGATCACAAGCCAGGATCGAACACCAGAGACAGGTTTGAGAGGTCTAAGACGGCCGGGAGCACAGCAAGGCAGCCTGTTGCCCAGACATCTTGTCTCCTCTGGCCCTATAAAATCCTAAGTGGACACGGGTCACTTCCTTTAGCCTGGAGGGGATGACCCATCCCAGTCCCTGATTACTTCTAGCTGCAGCCAGGGAGGGCTTGTCTCCAGCTGGGCTGAGGCTCAGTGCAGCCACATCAGATGAAGAGAAAGCTTGTCTTTTCAGCAAGGCAGGAATTCAGGAGACCTACGTTTGGTTTCTGCCTCTGCCCCAGGCTCCTCAAGTGACCTGAGGCAAGTCACTAGGTCACAAGTGTGTGGAGAGAAAGCACAAGGGATGCCCAAGCACACTCATCCTGAGCATCCTTTCTGTGCCTTTTCTTTCCCAGAGGTACTGCGTGACAGCCTTCAGATGAAGGTAGTGGGAGCGGCAGGTGCAACCCAGCTACTCCAGGGTCCATTCAGAAAAAAGCCAGCTAATCAAGTATTTTCTTGGCAGGGGATTATGTTTGCAGAGAGTGAGGATGCCAACCAAATAGGGACAGGGTACAGCTGTTGCAGCAGGCAGCTTGAGGAGGCAGCAAGGGGTGTTTCCTAATGAACTCCATAGGAGGTTCATCCTACTGAGTGTGAGCATGAATGAACCGGGGACCGCAGGTTTCCTCCTGAGCTGGAACCGAAACCTGGAGCTTTCCCTGTATGTGGTGAATCCATCACAGCCAGCATTGCATGGATTTAGAAGGTAATAATTGGGTTGGCAACTGCCCAGAAATGGTCTCAGCTTCATCCTAGCAGGTGTTGGCTATGATGTGGGGGAAAGAAATAGCAAATGGTCTCAAAGACACCAGCATCTTTTTACTGGTCAAGAAGAATTTGGGGATTTCAGGTAGATGAAACTGTAATGCTTTGGATAAGCATGAAGCCACTGTCTTCAAAGCCAGCTCTTTTTGCTGAGTGGAAGCAGATTATAATTTAGATGATAGCACGCACCTATTGCCTTTAGGCTTCCTTTATTCTGCACCTGAACAGCTCCTCCATATCACACTTTCCAGGAGAACATGCATTACTAGCCTTAATTGTTACGAAAAGGTACAAACAGAGGCAGGCATTAGAGATATCATCTATATTGGGTTTTGAATCATTCCATTTTGAATATAAAAAACTCTTTTGTTGAACCTGAAATAACATTTGTGCGGAAGCAAAAATTCCTCCTCTCTTCCCGTTCTGAATTTTTGAATGAACTGAGAAATCAATTGTTCACGCAGTGCTGCCCTTGAGTTGAGCTTAAGGTGTTTGTTTTGGCTTGACCTTTGGTTGTTGAAAGCAAGGAGGAAGGTGCTATTCACTGTGATTAAGAGGCTTTGGCCCACCTGAAAAGACATGTTCCCTCCAGGGTCCAGGCATCAAACTCCTGCTTGAAGCAAGGATTAGGGCAAAAATAGCTGAGCCCCACAAAGCCACAGTCCTGCTGCATTTTCCATCTCCTCCCACAGCCTGACCATATTTGAATATAACACAAGGGTTTAGTTTCACCTGAAAGATCTTGCACTTAATTTCTTTTTTTGTGCCTGAAATGTCAAGGCAGTGACTGGAAATGCAGTTAAGCAAGGTATTAATCTCCAGCCATTAGGTGCTGAGATCTGACAAATATAATGATTGATAATGCCACGTAAAAGTCTCCTTAATTTCATTATGGTCATAGGGGATAACAGCCTTTTCAGCTCTGATTTCTATAACAGCTCATTCTGAATCAAGGAGTGTCTGTGTTCCTCATCACTTCTGATCCATTTGGTACCAAGGCACTGGTATGAGCCAGGTATGTAACCCATATGCCTAGCAGTGCTGTATATCCCATGTACAACAGCTATGTTTGCTTAATTATAAGCTATTACCCATATGTGACTATTCCAGCCTACTCTTTCGATTATTATTATTAAGCTTCTATGAGTGTGCTGTAAATGCACACAGCTCACTACAGAAAATATACTTCCAGCAGCAAAACTGGTACTGCCTCCTTTGATTGATTTCTTTTTCTCTGCAGAATGCAAAGGATATGGTTCCAAACAGCACATGCTAGCTGATGAAAGGAATACAGGACTTGTGGACCATGCCAACTGCTGGCCCATCAAGCCTGGTATCTGCTTTGCCCGTGGCCAGTGCATGATGTTTCGAAGGTAAAGATCTTCCACAATGCCGTTGAACACTTAGGGCCGAACACTAGGTGATTCCACCTAGTAGGCATCTAAGCAGACCTAAGCACCTAAGTGTGATTCTACTGGATGCTGCTCAATTCCTGAAAACCCATGAATTCATCTACTTGTGTAACACACCCTCAACTGATCATTAAGATGGACCCACAAAAAAGTAGCAAGGAGGAGACCTCTGACCTAACTGTTCAGGGTGAAGTTACATGTTATACTTAGACCATACTCAGAGCATCCACACATTAAAGCTAAATAACTCATGCTAAGTGCCTGCTGAGCATCTCAAAATTATGCCACTTCAGATGAGGGTTAACTCTGGGCTACGCTACCAAACTCCTGTTGGAGTAATTTCAACCTGCTCCATGGAGATAAAACAAGCAAGCTACAGTCCTCCAGTAACCCAGGATACACCGTTATCATCACAGTATTGTCCGTCTCCCCACTCCCTTCCTCTGCCCCCAAGCAAGGATACATCCCAGGCAGCAAGTCAGAGCTGCGCAGGCAAGAAACAGCATTAATCCTAACTGTGCCACTTCTCACCGCATATTCTAACTTTAGCACAGCTTAACATTACATAGATTTAATATGGTCTAAGTGTAATATGTAACTGCACCCAAGACCACTCACACACCTGATCAGTAGAATAGAATCTGTCCCCTAATTTCAAAATGGTGAAAATGAGGTTTAAAAATGCTGAAGTGCTGATCTCTGCAGCCATCCCTTTATGCCCTGAAGCATGATATTTGGTTGCCCTATCTTTGCACATGTAACTCTAGACAGTTGTCATAAAACTAGACAAATTAATCCACCTACAGTGATTCATATACCATTCAGCACTTGTAGAACACCTGTCCCTGGTAGATCTCAAAGGGCTTTACAAAATTTCATAAATGTAGTTATCCCCATTTAAGAGCTCAGTGAAAATGGGAAATGGAGTTTTAGTGAGTCAGTAACGGAGCTAAGAATAGACTGCGGGTTGCTGGATCCCTATTGTGATTCCCTATTCCCTGTGCTGGATGATGCAGGGCTCTATTCATCTTTTTTTGGATTATACTCCCTACATCCTCAGTGAGGTGTGAGCCACCTCACCATGACCCCCAGTGCTGCCACAAAGCTGCCTTGCTCTGGGTTCTTACCTAGATGAGGTCCAGAAATTTGGTAAGGGAGAATGGTGGCAGTATTAATTCCCATGGCGCTGCCACCAAATTTCTGGACCTCTGGGGAGCCCTATGAGCCAGACGTTGTGGCCCTGTGTGCTGGATCGGGCCCGTGGACCAATCTCATGGGTTGTATTGGGCTTGAGGACTGGCCCCATGCCACTCATGTGGCCCATGGACCAGCCTTGTGTGCTGGATCCAGCTTGCAGACCAGCCCCACACTACTCATCCAGTTTGTGGGGTCAGATGTGTTGGACAACACTGACTGCCCAGTCTGTATCTGTATGCAAGACTCCCTAAAGTCCAGTGACTGGGATCTTGTGAGCCTTATAGAATCACAGAGAAAAAAAAGGCTGAAAAGGACCTCAGAAGGTTTTCTGGTCCAACTCTGATCAAGCTAGGATCATCCCTTTCTGAACCATCTCACCCATCTAACCTGCTCCTAAAGATTCCCGACGATGGAGGGTCCACATCAAAACCAAACAAGTCATGGTGATGAATCATATGAAACATGGACAGGACCTATGAGAATTTTCTATCAGGCCTTCTCTCTTTGGGCCTTTGCTGTCTCCCTGTCTCCTTGCTTTCACTTGCAACTGCATCCAAGAAGGGAGTTATGGTAACCCTGAAGAAAAAATAATGGGTCACCAGCCCCCTCACCATGAAAAGCCATGGTTTAGACAACAATGTGCAAATTGGTTTTGATGCGGAAGGAAAAAGTGAAAACTGGCTCCCTGAGGGTATCACTCCCACGCTTTCACTGCCACTCAGCCTGCCAGGCTCCTGGCACTCTCCCTCCTGACTAACTCTTGATCAAGACCACAGTTGAGGCTAGTGTCCAGTTGCAGAGGTGAGATGCCAGTAATACAAAAATGTATTGTTTGCTAGTTTAAAAGGGCTAGCTTGCTCACACGGAAAACTGTGCATTCTCTACTGCTCTGTTTTTAATCAAACTGTAATAGAAGGGGCCAGATTTTCATTGGTGTGAACTCACTCCGGAAGCAAGGTAGGCAGGGAGCAGGCTGGTATATCTGAACCTTGGTCCATGCAGATTAACCCGTCATAAACATACCTGGCTTTTATCCAGCACTCTCCATCTATAAAAGAAGCCAGTAATATTATCCACAGCCTGGCACAGTGAATAATCTATGTTCTCTATCCAGTAAATAACATGTAGATCTGATATGTACAGTACAGTGTATCTCACTTAAATGCAGAGCCTTGGACTGAAGAAAAGCTATACATTTAACCAAACTCAGAGTAAACACCATTCATTAGCTACAGGAGTAGCTTGCATGACATTAAGGCAGCTTTTTAAGGCAGACACTTGAGTTCAGGAGTGTGAGATGAGGCTGGGGAAGCCCTGGAGCAGCCTCCCTTTTTTAAAAAGATAATAAGATCAAGGCATGGCAGGCAAGTGGAGGGGAAATGGCCCAAAGAGAGCCAGGTTGGCAAGGACTGAGGGGAATCCAGGGGTGTCCACGGCCACCCCCAGATCAGAACCTTGGTACACACTGATACCCAGAAGACCACTGGTGTTGCAAGGTAAGTAACAAGCAACAAATGCAAGTGCCTTATTAAGTCAACGACACATTTATGCAACATGAATGTAAGGGGGGACACACTGGAGTGAATCCTGCAGCTTGAGTGCTCAAGCTGCCTTGTTCTGGATTTTTTAACTCTCTCTGCAAGCTGACAGGGGTATGCACTTCCAGAGTGCACATCCACTGGTAGGCCACACAAACATCCCGCACGGCAAATACCCCACCCCTTGCACAGCACTACTCCCTCCTATGAACTCACAACACCATTGGTTCTACTTTGCTCAGGCAGAGGATTTAAAACCCAGGCTGAGCTTTACAGACTTCTGAGCATGTGGTTTACACCTTTTCAAAATGAGGGAGGATGGGAGCATTTCTTATTCTCCCATGTGCCAACTGCCTTCACAATATATCATTTGGCTGCCCCACTCCCACTTCCTGGGAATGACATATTAAAGAAAATCAGATTTACCTTCACCTTATTTAACATCATCATCACTGCCTTCTTCTTGTCAGAGATTTATGTCAGTTCCCAATATTGTTCCCCAGATCTCAGTCAAGAAGCATGGGGCTGTACTTCATTATTCCTTTATGTCAGATGCCTCTCATATATTCTTGTAACATGACTGCTCTGCAGGAACCGTGGACTGCGGCCTCACAGTTATTAAGGCTCAGTCTCTGCTATCGTCTCCTGACTGCTGTTCATTTGGGGAAGAATTGTGCTTTATGACTTTTCTTTTGGCACAGCTCTGAAAAAAAGGTTGGATCCTCAGCTGTCCGAAGTGGATGAACCTGTATTGAAGAGGCTAGTGCTCTGTCACTTTACACCAGCTGGAAACTGGCTCTCTTGCCTTTATAATGTGAAGGGAAAGGTTGCTTTCCACCCTGCAATTTTAATGAAACACACTGTGCTCAGGCTGCTCTTCTTAGAAGTGTTTTAGAAGCAGGTTGCACCCCCCTGGACCCTTTCTCTTTAGTCTAGGTGGTTACTGTAGCTCTCTTCTCCAGCCTTACTCTAGTCTCAGGCCATTTCAAATCATCCTTTTTTGTGTTAGAAAGTAGAGGAAGCAAGAAAACTGACCACCGCACGCCATTTCTCCAACGGTTCCACCAGCACCCTGTTTCTTTCCTGTGAATTTTTTTCCTCAGAGATTTGCTCCAACCCACTGTTTTCTCTTCCCCGGTTCCCTGCTGAGTCCTTCTCTAGCCTCTCTGTCCTGTCACACTGACTCACCAGGGTTATCGTGAGAACCTTCTGCCTCTGCATATCTTGCATTGTGGAACAGTCTTTCTCTAGGTTATATTCAGGCTAGGGGACAAAATTCATGGAAATGACCCCAGACCGCAGAAAGGCCTTCAACAGAGGAACGTCTGATAGGGAACTGTGTAGGGTAGAGAGTAAGAAACTGGACTCATTGGGCCAGAAGGTCCTTTCCAATACTCTTTCCCTATAAATCTCCTTCCAGTGGGAGACACTGGAGCCAAAAAGGGGCACAGCCAAAGTGGACAAGGGGTGTTCAGTGCAGGCTGCCGAAACAGTCCTCGAGTGCACTATCTGTCCTGAACAGTGGTGACTTCAACAGAGTACGTGACAGGACCACAGAGACAAATGAAGATGTACATTTTGCAGGAACAAGGGTCGTGCTGTCTGCCCCCCCTCTGCAACTCACCCAGTCTGTCCAGCGCAAGCTGAAATCTATTTCTGTCTATTCCTCTTGGATTTCTCTGTCTCTCATATTTGCTCTTGCAGTGACAATGTTTTGACTGCTAGAAAGCCCTGTTTGCTCTGTGCTCTTTTATTAAATCCAAGTCTAAGACTTAGAGTCTATCCCCATGTTACTAGACTTTGCACTGGCACCGACTAAAAGATAGGGCTTCCCCCTTAGCGCTTGTTGTTGCTAATTCCTTGACATGAGGATGATTTCTACCATGGGTCATTGATGGGTCTTGAGGTGACTTAAGATCCATCCACAGAAGTTGCAGAGCAGAGTTGGAGTCGGAGACTCCTTCTGGCCATATTCTCCAGCTGGGAAACTGAGGGGCAGAGAGATTCAGTAATTTGACTAAGGTCATATGAGGAATGCAGGGCAGAGCAGGGAAATGAATGAAGAGAGACCTAAGTTTTCATGCAGTATCTTAACTGCTAGGCCATTCTTCTCCATGGAGAAAACACTTCTGAAGGGATTCAACTATAAAGTTATAGACAAGGGGCCAGATATTGTTCTTGGCTAGTGCAGACAAGCCAAGCTCTGCTCATAAGACAGACTCTCCATTGTCATGATAATCGTCACAGACCTTCTTTGTACCCATTCCAGTTTGGGTTCATCCTTGCTGGACATGGGCGACCAGAACTGTATGTAAGGTTCCAGATGAGGTCTTGCCGAGGCCCAATAAATAGTGTTACTGCTTCCCTATCTCTAGAGTGACACTAGACCTATGCCAGATTTTCCTGGAGCAACATTTTTTTACCTCCTGTTGGATCCACTTACCTAATATGCTTGAGCTTGGATTGGATGACGTGAAATTGTGTCAGAGAGGAAAGATAAGAAATCCTTTAAGAGAAGGTAAAGGTTGGAAGGAAAGCCCATTCAGTTCAAAGGAGCTCTATGGTTTATTACCAGATAAGGACATTCCTGAAGGAAGATCCAGGATTCCAGGATCATTCCTGAAGGAGACGATCCTCCAAGCCCAAAGGGTGGCAATCCCAACACGGATCAAAGGGGCAAGAGTGCTCAAAAGCCCCCATGGGTAACCAAAAGCATCCAGGAACATTTCAAAGCTAAAAGGGAGGTGTACACCCAATGGAAGTGAGGGACATCACCAGGGAGGACCATACCTCCATTGCTTGGGATTGTAGAGGGGCTGTTAGGAAGGCCAAGGCAGAGATGGAACTGGGACTAGCAACCCTGATCAAGAATAACAAGAAATCCTTTTTTAAATACATAGTGGGTAAGACGGTACCAGGTAATATGGGGCTTCTGCAGGACACTCTAGAAAATCTAGTGGTCTCACCAGATGATAAAGCTAACCTATTTAACAATTCCTTTGCCTCCATTTTTCTGAGCAGGGACCAGGTCATCCCCCCCACTGGGATCCATGACAGACCCAGGGAGGCACAGTCAGGCCCAGGGTCAGAGAGGACCTAGTCAGGGAACTTCTGGTGAGACTGGATGTGTTCAAATCAGCAGGTCCTGATGATCTCCGACCCAGAATACAGAGGGAATTAGCAGAGGTCATTGCGGGACTCCTGGCACAGCTTTACGACACTCATGGTGCTCTGGTGAGGTGCCAGAGAACTGGAAAAGGGCCAGTGTGGTTCCCATTTTCAAAAAAGGGAGGAAGGAGGACCCAGGAAATTATAGGCCTGTTAGTGTTACCTCAATCCTGGAGACGCTCTTTGAGAAAATTATCCAGGTACACATCTGCGAAGGGCAAGCAGGGGAGTGTATGCTCAGGGGCAACCAACATGGGTTCATTCGAGGCAGGTCCTGTCAGACCAACCCGGTGGCCCTCTACGATCAGGTCACAAAAGCCTTGGATGCAGGTGTCTAAGTGGATGTAGTTTTTCTGGACTTTAGAAAGGTCTTCAACATTGTCTCTCACCCCATTCTCACCAAAAAATTAGGCAACTGTGGCATTGACACCTACACAGTCAGATGGCTCGCCAATTGGCTGGAGGGCTGCACCCAGACAGTGGTGGTGGACGGGTCATTTTCGACCTGGAGGGATGTGGGCAGTGGGGTCCCCCAGGGCTCGGTCCTCGGGCCCACACTGTTCAACATCTTCATCAGTGACTTGGACGAGGGGGTGAAAAGCACCTTGTTCGAATTCGCAGATGACACTAAGATGTGGGGAGAAGTGGGCACTCTAGAAGAGAGGGACAGGCTGCCATTGGATCTGGACAGTTTACAGGGATGGGCAGATGAGAACAGGATGGGCTTCAACACTGACAAGTGCAAGGTGCTGCACCTGGGAAGGAAGAACCAGCAGCAGACCTACAGGCTGGGGAACTCCCTTCTCATCAGCACAGAGGCAGAAAAGGATCTTGGAGTCATTATTGATGCCCAAATGAACATGGGCCGACAGTGTGGAGACGCGGTCAGGAAGGCCAAGCGCACTTTTTCAAGCATCCACAGATGCATCACTGTCCAAGGAGGTGATCCTCCCCCTGTACGCGACACTGGTCAGGCCGCAGTTGGAGTACTGTGTCCAGTCCTGGGCGCCGCACTTCAGGAGAAATGTGGACAGCATGGAGAGGGTCCAGAGGAGGGCCACTAGCATGATCGGGGGCAGGAGGGCAGGCCCTACGAGGAGAGGCTACGGGACCTGAACCTGTTCAGCCTCCACAAGAGAAGGCTGAGGGGGGATCTGGTGGCTGTCTTTAAACTGGCCAAGGGAGACCAGCAGGCAATGGGAGAGTCCCTGTTCCCCTGAGCACTACTGGGAGGAACAAGGAATAATGGGCATAAGTTGATGGAGAGTAGATTCAGACTAGACATCAGGAGGTGCTACTTCACTGGCAGGGCAGCCAGGATCTGGAACCAACTTCCAAGGGAAGTGGTGCTCGCTCCTACATGGGGGTGGTCTTTAAGAGGAGGCTAAGTAGACACCTTGTAGGGGTCATTTGACCCCAGCACTCTTTCCTGCCATGGCAGGGGGTCAGACTTGATGATCTGCTCAGCTCTCTTGCGACCCTACGAACTATGAAACTATGACATGGTCTCTTAAGTGAGAAAGGACAAAGCACCTGGAACCTGCTCTGCTAACGGTTGGGTTTTTACGTGTCTCTGACAGTGAGAGGATTTGCCCTACAGCCCATTCAGATCAAATTCCCGTGCACTGATGGGTCTATAATTTTGCCTTGATTAGACGCCCCAAAAGGGGCAAGGGGAGAGAACCGCAACCTAAGCGAGTGCCATGAACTTTCCCTCTCTGCCCTTTCCAAGGGGCTGCCTCTAGCAGACATGGCACGCACACACCCTCTGCAAGGACTGCCTCAGCTATCTTCACCCCGTGGCCTGCATACTGAGCTCAAGTGCACCGTGCCAGGAACTCACCTGACAGGGTGACAGGAGCTATTCTTAGCGGCTCAGCTATCCCAGCCGGCAGCTCTTTCCTACTCAGTACAACCTGCCATTTTGACGTTGTTGGACAGTCACCCGAGCCCTCCCTCCATGGCCCAGGACTCAGCTGCGAGGTGCCTTCTCTTCCTTTCACACATTGCCGCTCATGACCATCTGGCGGGGTGGCATGGTGCCTGTTTGCAAAACAGCATGCCAGCTTCAGCAGGGCAGTCACCGTGCCAACCCAAGCTACTGTAGATGAGGAAGGAGAATGCCACAAAACACCCCTACCTGCAACCGGATCCTCCATGCAGTAAACAAACCCAAATTAGGCCCATGTGCTTTGTCACAAGGCATCCAGTAGGCATTTGTGCCCGTTCTCCCAGTAACAGCATAAGGCTTTCATAGGTATTTATTGCTCCCTCACTGCTGGGCATCCTGCGCATGGAGCAGGAGAAAGATGGGCAGCTCCTTAACGAAAGGACAGTCTCAGCTGGATTGTGTTAGCTTTTCTGCCACAGTCCCCCTTCGTGGGACCCGCTCCTCACTACTTACAACAGGCCATCCCTGTGTACGCTCTGAGGGAGGGTGTTATTTCTGGAGGAATGAAGAGCCAGAGACACCTTTGCATCTGCCAGTGTAAGAGGACACCCCATGGTCCTGACCTTTATGCGTAAGGCTGCATGTTGAGCGTAGGCATGGAGCTGAGCTGAGCAGATGCTTGCAGGGGAGTTTGGGAATACCCCTAAGATAGAGAATACTTGCAGAAAAAAACTGACCTGTCCTCAAACTCATGCAAAGGTGGATTGCAATAGTCTCACAAATAAAGCAGATCTGGACTTATGAGAAATGAGTTCAATACCTGCCTTTGACAAAGACCCTCCCTGTGACCTGGCAAAGCATTTAAAGCCTCATTTTCCATTCTGTAAAATACATAATGGCACTATGCTTTCTATGCAGCCAGGGAGCAGGGCCTTGTTGTGCTATGTGTTTTACCAAAGCACAGCAGAAAGATGCTCCATGCCTAAAGGAGCTTACAGTTTAAGTCAGTGGCTCTTAACCTTTTCAGACCGAAGGCATGCCTTGATTAACTCAAGGCATCCCTTGGAAAATACCAGCTTAGTTTTCACTGGTTTATTGTTGCAAAAAAATACTAGACCAATTATGTTGTTGCAAGGAACTCAGCAAGACGGTGATGGTTTGGCATATGTTTGACACTATGAATTCCTGTTTGAAATCTGTGGGTTTATTTGGTGAATTATGTCTGCACACCTAACACTGCTAACATTGAGTGGAGCCTTGCGACATCCGTGAAAGGATCTCAAGGCCTCTCAGGGTGCTTTGCTGCCCTGGTTGAGAATCAAAGTATCAGATGGGATCACACGGGGGATCCAGGAAGCACATGCGGGAACACAAGGTAACTATGACCCTTTGAGACTGCAGCCTCTGACTTTGTGAATGTACAGCACCTAGTACCATGGGGCCTTAACCACATGGAGGCTTCTCCACCCAGCAGTACTGCAAATAATTAACCAAAACAGCATCCACTGTCAGTTCCAGCTAGTGTTTGCAAGTGAAAATAACAGTGGGAAAGCACTCAACATACTCTTCATTGTCTTTAGCACAATGAGGAGGCTGGACCCCTGTGCGAGCAGCTGGAAGGAGGAGTCCACACTTTGTGATGTGTCAGCTCTCCGCCATATGCCCCCCTCCCCTTGCACACCAGAGGAGCCCTAGGAGGTCTCAGAACCTGAAATTTTCAAGCGGTTTCTGAGTCAGGAGCTGCGGGGGTGGGAAGGAAGAATCCCTGGATCCAGCAACGCTGAAACAAGTGTGTTTCAAAGTATGTAATGAAGTGTTGGGGCCAAGATCAGAAGACTGCATGACAAACAGAGTGCTTGCTGCATATGCTCAGGAACTTCTAATGACGGAGCTAAGTGCCTTCCTAATTGCCTTTGGCACAGGATATATCATAAGGAACTAAGCCACATGGAGCATGTGTAGAAGAGTCTGGAATTAGTTAGGAACACTATAACGCAGAGAAGTGCGGAGACCGCAGCCTCAAACACAGGGTCTCAACCTGATCAGCTACTTATCCCTGCCTGCCACCATACAGCTGGACACCCAAAATGGGCAAGGCTGCTCTGAAGCCTCCAGAAGGGTTTAGCCCTCCACCACCTCCTTGACACCAAGGCTGCCGGTTGGGGTCACCTAACCCTACACATCCACCATATAAGCAGGAACATGAACTGGCTGGGCAATGGGGCTCAAACTGATCCCAAACTGCCCTGGCTTGCTCTCTGACTCTGCTCTGCCTAATCTCCCAAGTCCTTGACTCAGCTTGTTGTTAGACCCCACTCTCAGATCGACCTCCTGGCTTCCTGACCTGGCTCATCCCTGGATGCTGCTCACCTCTCCCGACCCATCAGCACCTTGATCCCCGACCTGGCTACCCACCACCTGGCATGACATGGGAAACAATAAACGATGTCAGCCTCGAGGGCTTTCCCCTTCCCGGTGCAGCAGAAGAATAAAACTCTGGGTATGCCCACACAATGCTGTGCCATCCCCCGAGGTCGTTGTGTGTGTGCTACTTCCCATACCGGTAGCCTTGTGTAGAGGTATCGGAGTTGGCTCCATGTGGCCTAGCTCCAGAACTGGAAGCAGTATAAGCACATTGGTGTTGCACCGCAGCTGGGCTAATCAGTTCTGCTGAGAACCGTGGCTCTCTGCCTCAAATTGCTGTGTACTGTACGGATATCCCTTACAAGGCCTCCTCCTTGAGGGTACCATCTCCAGAGGGGCAGTCAGCTAAGCTCTTCCCATGACCTCCAACCATCTGTCCTACCTATAAATCCACGGCAGGGATCTTGCTGATCCTTGATGGTATAAGAGAGAGACTCAGCGAGAAAGTGAGATTCACACAATATAAGTATTCTGGCCTTGTTCCCACCTTCTAACATAGGCATATGCATCTCCTGCTTTTTTTTGTCAGGATCACCTTTGGCTCCTAGATTTGCCCAACAGTAAATGTACTTGGGCTTTTAGGGAGTTTTTTGACATTTTATTTTTACTAAATTTCAACCAAGATAAAGAGGAGCTGCCAGGTAGCTGTAGACCGACTCCTTGAAACTTGCCTGGGGGATGAATTTGTTCACTGGAGGGAGTTTTTACTGGAGGCTATTGCAAGAAGGAGAACCTCCAAATGACTGCTTTCCTCATGGGACTAGGAATGCCCCAATGAGTTACCAACTTTTTCCATGAAAGTGTTTTCTACAAAAGGTGCTGTCTGAAAAAGCTGGATGTTAGGCAAATCCGAGGGGTGCAGATTTCCTGAGGGGCTGCCCCGAGGAGGGTGGGCAGAAGGCTGGGTCAGTGGCATGGGCACTAGCCTGAAGCTCCATAGAGTTCAGTTTTTTGCTTGCCATTAATATGCACATTGCAAGCCACTTAGCATTAAATTTCCTAAAGGGTTTAGGTACTGCAATGCTCAGCTCCAACCGGAGCCACCTGTACAATGCCTGGGGCGAGGGAGTGGCCTGAGGCTGAGATCTGTAAAAGGCAGCAGCTGCGTGGAGGTTCCCCTCTGTTTCCCTATCAGACACACCAGGGACAGGTGTGTGGCTTAGGCAGCTCCTTCCATATAATTTGCGGTTATGAATCTTGTCTTCTAAAGTTAGGAGCCTACTTTCTTGGAGCAAAGAAACTGTTGACTTTTTACCGCACAGCCAGGGGTTGGCACGCTCACTCGGGATGTGGGAGACCTGGGTTCAACTCCTACCTCTGTCTGAGATGAGCACCAGTCTCCCTGGAACCACCGTGCTTAGGGCATTCTCAGGTGAGGGCTCTTGGGTCTTCCAGCTGAAGATGTTCTCCTTGAAATGGGATACTGGAATATCTGTTCGGCCACAGCATTTAATGCAAGCAGGACCCAGTCCATGCTTTACTGAATTTTATCAAAAAACAGCTATTGGAGCAGGGATTAGACCCTAGGCCTCCTGTCTCCCAGATGAGTACCCTAACCACTATGTTGGTGAATCATATGTACATTTGCTCACTCACGCTCTCCCTCAGATGTTACAATACGCATGTGGGAGATACAGAACTAAGTCAGGACAGATGTGGTGGACTGCTGTCTTTATAGATCCCAAGGAGGTGAGGCATGCCAAGTTGAACCAAATCAAGCCCTTCAATATCAGCATCAGAGGGAGCGAGGGGCTACCAGAGCCTCCAGCGTTAGACAGCAGCTCAGCAGGGAGTTTGACAATTTATGTTTTGGATTCAGGCCCTTCCATGGACTATTACTCCCTCTAAATACACTGAAGAGTAAGAGGTACTTGGACTCTGTTAATGGGGCCATACAAAGTTCCTGAGATAGATTTGTGCTTGCCCCTGAATAAGGATTTCAATTTGATTTTGTCTTTCCTCAGTCAATGGGGTTTGCCTGCAGCAATGGGCAGTACCGAATCCAAGCCAGCTGGCTTGTGTGAAGGCCTAAGCCATTCATTTGGCTGGGCAAGGAAAGATGACAAGGAAGGCTTTGCTCAGAACATCTCAAGGGGCAGCAGTTTTTTTGGTAGCTTCTGTGAATCTTAATTGCTTCTTCTATCCACGAGCGGTGACCTCAATGCCACTAATCATAACTACTACTTAATTCTCGGGTTTAATGATGTGAGACCTACAGGGAATTTTTTCCCCTCCCTTTCAGAGACAATCTGTAGGAATATATTGGCTTTTTGAAGCTGTCTAATCCTTCAGTGCAAGAAACTAATGGAATATCAGTGAAAACCAGGTATTTGCTACAGAAGCCATTTACATAGAAATCATGGCCCTGATTCAATAAAGCACTTATGCGCATACTTAGCTGTAAACTCAGGAGCAGACCCAAACTGGGACTTAACAATGTTCACGCTAGGTTCAGAAGCAGTGGTATGCTGCAAAAGCCCCTGAATATGTCAGCCTTGTCTTTACAATAAAACAAAAGTGTGTTCTTGACAGTGGTTTGCTAACTTGAGTTAAAATCCTACTGAGGACAATACAGTAGAAGACACAAGTCAACCTAAAAGTTATGTATGCCTTTGCTGCCAGGAAAAGGTATGCTTTTTATAGCATGATTACTGTGAGAGTAATAACATGCACTAGTTAAGTCCCACCAGAGAGAAACTGTATGCAGCTTTTACTGCAGTACAGCTAGGTAAATGTGAGCCCATATAGACATATTCTGCTATGTTTTCATCTTTGCAAATGCACAAGCTGTATGAGTAAATTGATATCCTGTCAAAACATGGGTTAAAGACCCATAATATTCATCTAATGTACAGAGAGAGTGTTTTACTCCTCAATTTACTATCCGTTGCTAATCCACATGATTATGGACCTGAGCTACAGCTGGGTGAGTGATGTATTTTTCATGTGGGTGGGTGATTTGAAAAATAATTCGGCATAGGTTGAACCAAAATAGAATTTCAACAAAAAAAGGAAAAATGTTTCAGGAAAGCTTGGAGCAGGTAGTTTGCCCTGAAATAAAATGTTTAATTTCTTATTGAGGTTGTTTATCCATTTTAAAACCTTGTGTCTCTTTTTACATTGAGGCCAGTTTTTGATTGAAAAAAAGCCATTCCCCACCCCACCCCCCCAAATAAATTATAAATGTGGAAGTAAAACATTTTTTAAATTTTCAAAAGAAAAGATTTTGTCTTGAAAATTCTGAACCAAAATGCTTCACCATTTTCATCTATTGTAGTCCCAGCCAATATTATTTGCAAAACTCTACCAAATTTTGCAAAAAATCCCAGTCCTCTCAAAACACTTTACACAGGGTTTGTCTAAACAAACAAATCTCCCAACTCCAGTTTGAGCTGCCATCAAGTGCAGAAAGTAAGAGCGATTCTTCAACACTTACTGAAGGGAATAAGAAAAGCCATGAATATTAGACCAACCTTCACTGCCTGCTGCGTACCTAGACCCCCTTATCAGCTATGATGGGACCTCCACAGATACTATGACTAAAGAGTCAGAGCTGTGGCTTGGTTCTAATGCATAACGGTATTAAATCATTAGCATGAGACACAGCGCTCCGGGAAATCCATTTACTTTCATGGCTCATTACAAACGTTACATTCAACCCGAGTTAAACACATGGTTAACTGGTTTTGCAAATCATCTCTGCCTGATGTAAGAGTTAAAAACAGAAATGGTTGGAAAAAAAATTTTGCTGAAAAGAACTGTGAAACATTTAATGAAAAAAGTCCAATATTTTCAGCACCTGACCAAAAAGAAAGGGGGGGACAAACAGGTGAGATGATAGGATGGGAGGAGGAAGGGAAAATGATCCCCCTCTGAAGGAGAGCAAGTGGACATATCAACGCTCTCTAATTTTAAGGTAAATGATGTGAAACTGTGGTTAATAACCAGGGCTAAAAGCTTCAAGTATGAAGGGAAGGATGAAAATGAAAGCAAACCATCATGAGGATCTGCCCCTTTGCTCTGAGCCTGAAAGTGGTGAATTAATTAAGCCCAGGATCCACTTAATCAGGGATTGTGTCAAGGAAAAAAGCCTCTGGCATAAGGTGGTAGGAATTTCCTGCAGCATGGTAACAAGCATAATTAGCAGCAGCGCTCAGGTTCTCGAGGTGGCCTGGGGAGAAAGCCAGTGGCCCAAGAGCTGCGGCGATTTGCCTGTTTGTTCATGTATCTCTGAAGCACAGAAATGTCCGGCATTTCTGTTTCTTGCGTGCACCATAACAACTTGTCAGCCTGCTTGCAGGTTGCTTTCCGTGTCTGACTAGCAGCTGCATCAATTAGCCTGTCAGAACATCATCCCGGCCTTACTGAACAAGATCCTGACAGCTCAGAGCTCTCGATGGGCCTGCTCCAGGCTCTTTGATGTCACAGAGACGGGACCAACCTGTGCTCACTTACAGCCAGATGGCCTCTTGGCCTCACAGGGCTGCAGAGCTACTGCTAAGAGCAGAATCTGGCCTGTTGCTCACAGATTCGCATTTCTATGCCCCCTAAAAGAAAAGGTGGTATCTAGTAGCAGGCCTGAATCAAAACCTCAGCCCTCGACACCTGTAATCTTGGTGGAGCTAAAGTCTGATTTGGCAGATGATCCCTGTCGCTAAGATCCAAAGTTCAAGGTCCAGAGCTGATCCATCCCCAGATATATCATTCCTACAGGAACGTGTGCACTCGGCCATCACATGAACGCATTTAGCTTTTTTCCAGTTTTATCAGGGGAAAATATCATCTCAAAGGCATAATTATATCGCAGGTTCCCCTTTTTATGGGGCTTTTCAAGCAATTGTTTTGTTTCATTCTTCTCCTTTTTCTATTTTCAAATTACAGCGTTTGCAGAAACAGGAGGAGGATGACAGTTGACACAAAAGCCGTGGGTGTGCGAGAGAGAGACAGGGGAAGATGCCATTGCTTTATCGCTGCTCCAGAAAAATGCAGCACAATTTGCCAGTACAGTTTGGGGGGCAAGCTTCACCTGTGATCTCCCCCTCAGCCTCCCTTTCCCACCTCTGCTTACACCTCTCCCTGAACAAACCTCCATGGTTTACCTTACTGTAGCGTGGGCCAAGAGCCCACACCACCCCCCCTGCCTAGAACAACTCCCACACTCATGGGCAAGCCGTGCCTTTGCAGTTCCTTCTCAGTTCCCCCCTCAGGTGTATGCATCTGCATGCTCTGAATGGACCACCGCAGAACTACCACTCCTAGCATGTTGAGAAACAAACTGCAGCCAGTCAACAGCGGAGAGGACCTTACCGCTGCTGAGCTGCTCCACAGTAGCTGTCTGGGTGCTGGCTCTTACACCATGGTAGGTAAGAGCTAATCTGGAGTACCTTCACCCTGTTTCACTGAGAGGTAAGCAGCCTTGGTTTAACTTTTTCTCACTGCAAAGGAAGAACAGACAATTGTCACTCAGCAGCCGCTCTGTAGTCA
>JAGPOW010000261.1:255346057-255372902 GCA_030014935.1 Caiman crocodilus | reverse complement strand
GACACTGGGTACATCTATACAGCTTCGCTGGTGCTGTAAAGAGTCCATCCCACCTCTCTCTGCATGAGTCAGTAAAGCCCCAAGGAAAGCACCCTCCCCTGCTGCTGACCAGCATGTCAGAAGCAAAGAGTTCAAGAGCCATGAAAACCCCCCACCATACATACCCTCCCCCTGCCATGGCAGCTTCTCCCCCACATTTCTGAGTTTGGCACATGAGAGTAGGAGCAAGTGGACAGGGCTTTGTTTCTCAGTGGGCGCATCTACATGTTCATTAATGAGCTATAATTAAATTTAATACCTGTAATCACGCGTACTAACTTAATGCACTACAATCGGCTCTGCCGTGCATTAGTGCAGGCACACGCTTTTTAAGTGATACTAACGCACAGTAGACTCATTCTGCTATGCATTAGCATGTTGTTTTCATGCCGTGCTAACGCACAGTAGCGTCTTGTGTAGACGTGTCCAGTGATGCTCTCAAGTGCACTGGGGGAGCGGCCAAGATACACTTGTATTAGCTGTTACACAGCAAGCAATGAAAAGGTTAAATCTCCAAATAGTCTTCGTGCTTTGCACTTACCTAAAACTCATAGCTTTCCTCAAACCTTAGGCAGATCCAGCTGCCTCACACACATCCCGCAAGGCCTCTGACTTGGACTGAGTGCCCCTACTGCTCTCCCTGCTTCCCTTGGGGCTCGTCAACATGAAAACACCCAGCTACAATAAGGCAATTCAACTGAAGGCGGGAAGTGGATTGCCTATCCAATGGCCTTGCACAAATGAGACTTTAATCCAAAGAGGTGTCTTAAATGTGGGTATCTCAGTGTTTAGGTATCCAACCTGATCCATCTAAAAGCCCCTGATTATTCAAGACAGTTAGCAGAAGCAATTTCTGTTGAAAGCAGTGGGAGCTTTGAGTAGTCAACATTTCTGCTAATCAGGCCCAGTGGGCACCAGCCTCAATTTGATACATAATCGTGTCTTTCAATCAAGGTACATAATCCTTGGATCTCTCAAGTGTATATTAACAACCCTTGCAGCAGCAAGCCACTGACCACCACTGCTGACCTGCTTTACCGGTGGCAGGCAAGGTAGATGTACACAGGGTTGACTGTAATCATTTCAGTAATGGGATAGACAAGGATTGGACTGAGATTTTTTGGACAGGGATGACTGTGCTTTAGGCAAAGGGTTGGACTAGTTGACCTCTGGAGGTTCCTTCCAGCCCTGCTTCTGTATGATTGTATAAAAAACCCTACCAGAGAAGCAGATGAGCACCTCCCAAGCATTAATTAGTTTCTTATTAGATCATTAACCAGTAACCATTAATAAATAAGCAGACAGTTTCAATTTGTGGTTTAGGAATATCATCTGCCAGCAGAGGCCAACCCAAGATGTTCAGAAGAAAGGCAAAACCTTACATAATGCCTCTCCCTGATTGTGCATAGAGGAAGGAGTCCTTCTCAATGCCTGCAGCAACTGGTTTATGTCCTGAAGCAGGAGATCTGATTATCTTCAGTATGCAGAGCGCTGAATGCTATTGTTAGCCATAAAATCATTCAGGCTTAAAAAAATAGAATAAAATAAAATAAAATAAAAGTCCCAGCTGCAATCGTTTGATTCCAGCAGCACAGACTCAAGGAAACACTGCCCTTTACTGCTTCTAAATGGCAGTGTCTCCTTTACAGTACAACTATTCCTCCGCCAGGTCCTAGGCTCAGCTTACGTTAAGCCTCTGCATTGAAGCGCCTCTCTACCTACCACCATTTCAAAGGGGTACTGTCCATTTAGATGGGGCTCCAACTCATCAGAAAAAGGATTTTACAAATTATACGGCAGGGCCAAATTTTATCCCAATAAAGCCAGTGAGACCTTTCATTGACTTGGAAGCTGCAGGATCAGGCACATCATTCCCTAAGGCAGGGGTGGGCAATTATTTCAGCTGGATGGCCACTTAACAAGTTTTGGTGAGCTGTGGAGGGCCACATGGGTAGCTCCCCCCCTTGACAGGTGCCCCACTCCCTGGTCACCATCTTGGAACCAGAAGTCCCGCCCCCAAGCCCCTGACTTTTGCCCCAGAAGCCTGTCCCCTTGCCCCGGAAGGACTCCTTTTGGGGTCCTGCCATCTTAAAGGTGGAAAAAACCCAAATCATATACTAAAAAAACAAATCAAACATCTACTATAACTTAAATTTTATAAAAAAAATATTTTTGTCCTGATTTATGTGGGTTTGCATCATGTATCTAGAGGTGATTGCACCATATGTTAAAATACAGTCTTACTTTTGTATATTGTTGTGAGGGGTAAGCGGGTACATGTGGGGGTTGTGTGTTTGGGCTGTGCATGTGAGGGTATGGTGGAGTGTGAGGGGTGTGGGTGTGCAGTGTGGGTATGGTGGGTGGGGTATGTAGGGGAAGGTGGGTGTCAGTGCAAGGTATGTGGTTGGGGATATGTGGGAGGGTGTGGGTATGGTGGTGGGGGTGGGAGTGTGTGGGTTCTGTGGGAGGGTGTGGGTGTGTTTGAAGGTATGGCAGGGGATGAGGTGTGTGAGGGTGTTGGTGTGTGTATGGATGTGGTGTGTGGGGGGTTATGATGGGAGGTGGAAGTGTGTGTGGGGGCTGTGGGAGGGTGTGGGTGTGTGTTGGGGATATGGTGGGAGGTGGGGAGCCAGCCCCATCCATCCCATCCCAGCTGCAGTGTGTAGCTTCTGGCTGCAAGGCCAGGACCCATATGGTGCAGTATGGGGCCAGCCCAGCCCATCGTGACACAACACAGTTCCAGCTCTGTTAGTCAGTCCTGGCCATACAGCTCGAACTGCGTTCTCCGGGGCCAACCTGGGCTGGCCCTGTGCCGCGCTGTGTGGGTTCCAGCCTTGCAGCCTGGAACCATGTGCCGCAGCTGGACTGGGATGGGTCAGGCCAGGCTGGCTCTGTGCTGTGCTATGTGGGTCCCAGCCTTGCAGCCAGGAGCCACATGTTGCCAGGATGGGCCAGGCCAGGTTGGCTCTGTGCTGTGCCACATGGATCCTGGGTTTGCAGCTGGGAACAGCACACCACAGCTGGGTTGGAAGGGACTGAGCTGGCTCTGTGCTGCACTGTGCAGGTCTCAGGGTTGCAGCTAGAACTACGCTCTTTAAGGCTGGGCTGGGCTGGCCCCATGCTGCGTCATGTGGGACCCATCCCAGCTGCAGCGTGCAGTTCTTGGCTGCAAGGCCATGACCTGCACAGTGCAGCACACAGCCAGCCCAGCCCAGCCCGTCCCGGCCTGCTGTGGCACGCAGTTCCCAGCTGCGAGGCTGGAATGCACACAGCATGGCACACGGCAAGCCCAGCTCAGCCTGGGAGAACGCAGCTCCAGCTGCACGGCCGTGCCATCCTGGCTGCAGTGTGCATTTCCTGGCTCCATGGCTGGGACCCACATGATGCAGCATGGGACCAGCCCAAACTGGTGGTACACTAGAGTGCCAGGAACTGTGGGAAGTCCCACGCCATCAGGCTGGGCTGGCTCTGTGCCTCCATATGATGTTAATGGCACTCTAGCCAGGGATGGCACACTCTGGGAATGCACAGAGCCAGAGTCCCGTGAGTCCCATGGAATGGGGCCATCACGAGCGGTCCATCCCACCCTCCCTCTCAGCCCATTTTTACCTGAATTTCCACTCTCAGATGGAGGGAGGGCTTGAGAACAGCCACAGGGTTG
This sequence comes from Caiman crocodilus, assembly GCA_030014935.1. NCBI lineage: Eukaryota > Metazoa > Chordata > Crocodylia > Alligatoridae > Caiman > Caiman crocodilus. Next base: position 255,369,202 of record JAGPOW010000261.1, on the reverse strand, counting down.
CCAGGGCAGAAGCCTCTGCTAGGCTAAAGGGTAAGGCAGGTCAGGTTGGGGTTGGGGTTGGTCATGTCAAACCAGAGCCCAAGCTGCTTGGTGCTGCAGCTGGCAGCTCCTGTTGCCAGCACCTCGTCAGATAATAGTTGTCTAAATTTTAGAGGGACCCCGCAGGACCCCGCAGAATGCCCTCCACGGGCTATATTTTGCCCACCTCTGCCCTAGGGTTTGCCAGGGGCCAGATCCTTGGAATTTTCCCTTTCCAGGAAGCCAGGTGAAAAACTCATTAGCTTTAAAAAAAAGATTTTAATTGTTATCCCCAGGGGTTAATAACCTGTGGCTGTTGCATTACTATGTTGTGGTAGCTGGGATAGTCCAGGGAATATCTGAAAAGCAAAGTTCACTTGATCTTATCTTTTACTCGACCAGCTACAATGTGGGGAGAGAGGTGATACAAGCTTTTGGGAACCGAATGTCAGAGCTGGGGAAAGGCATTTGGGCTGCTTACAGATGTAAAGAAAAACAAAACAGCGCATTACTTTAAACTCAACATAGCCCAGCACTGAGCCCAGTGTAGGCCCAGAAGAGGCATCACATTAGTTGGACCTGGCTTACCCAACATCTATATAGGCTGGGTGCTTTTGCAGGGGTTTTTTGGCACTTTTAGTTAATAGCTGATTGAATTGACTATCAGATAAAAGCGCCAAAAAACCCTGCTGAAGCACGCAGTCTATACAGATGCTGTGGAGCTGGGTCAACCTAACGCACTGCCTCTTCCAGTAAAGCACGGGTTTTTCTGTGTATTTTTTACAGCTGTCAGCAGCTCTCTCCCCATTGTATAATTGCTCCAGTAAAAGATATAACCGAACACGCCTTGCTTCCATGGGGTTGGTAGTGGAATTGCCAAGCTCAGGCCTTCAGTATCATGGGCCAGGCCTCAGAAAGATCATTTGAATGGGCTTTTTTTTTTAACTTGGGTTCTTTTTATTTGGTGTCTGGTCTCTAAGCCTTTGGGGCATGCTCAGATCATGTCCTTAAGCTTCTCTCTCCTCAGGCAAACTGGAAGCCTGATGTATTTTAAAATGAAAGCTGGATTTCTCATACAATATTGTCAGTCCAGCAACTGAGATTTTAAAAGAAGAATCCCAAATATTTTGAGGCTCATGTTCAACTCATGAGAGATGGCAATGCTGGAGTCACTGCATAAGAGAACAGGTATTCCCGAGTGTTTTAATCCTACTCAGATAACCTCAGTGACCCTAGAGCATATGGCCTCACAGAAGGCAGCATCTGAAGCCCAGTGAAGCCAATGGAGGGCTCCCACTGATGTCAGTAGGCATTTGATCAGGACCGCATAGAACATTTTTCTTAGAGAGATGCCATTCATGAAATCATTTATCATGATGACATACAAAAAAAGCAATGAAAATCCTGTAAATATCAGCCCGGTTTCCCGGGAAGGAGTTGTTTTCAGTGGAGACAGCCATTCTTAAAGCAATACCATAAATCCTGAAACATCACTTGTTGGGAAATCCATTAGGCCAACACACCTGGCTTGTGAACATTTGTGATTAACGTAGCTCTTCCTTCCCTCCTGTTTTCTCTTCAAATGTCCCATTAGGATCTAAGCAGCAGTCAAAATAGAAAACACAAAACAATTAATGACCTGAAATTTAAACAAACCATTAATTATCCAGCTATCCCAGCAGATGATGACTCTAACAATGCTTATTACAAGAGCCTTCATCAAATCATCTGCTCTTTCATGTAAGAAGGGGTAACGATCTTAGCAAAACTGCAATGAGAAAATAATTAAAAGCCATACAACAAGATGTTTTATTAATGACATGCATTTCTACGCTACTCTAAGAAAATTGGGAAATCTTTTCCAATGCCACAGCTTTCTGGTTTGGGGGTTATATTTGCCGTCATTTTAATAACAACTTGTTAAACTGTTGTCTAAAGCCTTTCCTTAGGCTTGTCATGGATCACGCAGGGAATCAGAAATCCTGACCCAAGCTAACACATATAGTCTTTTATCTATCAAAACCTGCAAGTGGAGAGCAGGTCCATGAAACGATGAGGTGTAGCAAAATAACAGCACTTGCAAAGAGGATTTGGGACCACTCAATGTGCTAACACACAGAACCAGGATGCTTTATTTATTCCCCTGGGCAAGGCAACAACATAGGGATATCTTTTGAATGATTTTCATGCAGAAGAAAGAGTAACTTTCCCCCCCAAAAGAATGAGCTTAAAGTTGCTCAGGCTTTCTGTACCAGCCTGATTCTGCTCTCAGTAGAGGCAATGGCAGAACTCCTATCAAATTCAATGGGAGCAAAATTAAGCCCTGGGTGAACATGGAAGGCCCCCTTCAGTTAATTTTATATGACAGCTGGTTTCAGCAGAATTGCACCTGAAATGAATTTGGGTGCAAAATGTATTTTCAGCTCAAAGGCATAGCTGTTTTGGGGCCCTGAGCAGAGGAGGGAGGCAGAAGAGGTACTGTGACAAGTGCCAGAGAGCGGGGGGCATAGGAGTGGGCAGTGTCTTACATGCCACAGCATGGCTTCCCCCATTCTGGTACCTCCTTTGCATCAGCGCTAAGAGCTGGTTATGCTACCGTATCTCCATTGCTTATGATAGCCATGTGGTTGGCATCCCTGAAGATGGAAGCCCTTTTCTGAGAATGACTGACAATGAAGCATGCCTCAGTTCCTGACACAGAAGAACCAGCTGTAGGGATGAGAGGGTTGTTCTTTCGTTTTCTCTGTTCAGTCCTTGAACTTTTCAGACACTGCTGCAAAGGAATCACCATAGGTTTGAATGAGAAAAGCAACGAGCACCACACTGAAGTAAACAGAAACGGGAGATAGAGATTTGCTATATCCTTCTGCCATGGTTTCGTTGGCCATCAGGTGGCCACCCGCTCATTTCAACCACTTAGGGAAATTCGGGAATATCTTTCAGTGGAGGTTTTCAAGTAGAGGCTGCAGTGCCATCTGACGTGGTTTAAGAATAGTTCATCCTGCATCTGCGCAGCGGGCTGGACAAGATATCCCTTGAAGTGCCTTCCAGTCCTATAACTCTGCATTGTGGCACTGAATGGTTATTGGGTGGTAATCCTGAGTACCAGTCTTTTGATCCATCCTGACCTGAGTTGGACGCAAGCTGGATGCAAAAGGTACAATTCTGCTTCCGGTGATGTCCCCTACTTCTTCTTCATATGGCTGACTTGGAGCAACAACACAAGGCTTTATAAGTCAGTTTAAGATTAGATAACCAGTCTAATAGTCTTGAGCAACAATTTTAAGTTGGTTTAAGGTTAGTTAACAAGCATAATATTCTTGAGGAAAGGGAGTGTATCTCTGCAATGTCCCTGTCAAATTTGTGTGCTGGGCTGTATTGTAACGTGGGCCATAGTTTGAGCAGGATTGCCAGCCATATTTTGCGGAGCCCCTAATACACCATTTGTGCCCTACTACAAATCCAGAGAAGCCCTGTTTACTCAGTAATTACATTTTTGTAACTAAAAGTAGAATTTGGCCCAGTTGGTTTCATAACAGGAGTAAGGACACGTGGGTTATAGTCCTAGCTCTACTACTCATATGACTTTAAGTCACTTAAACTGGTATTATTCAAGTTGAGTCTGAAAATGCAAAATATTTTGTTTTGTTTTTCCAAGAGAAACCATGATGCTTTCCAGGGACAGCAGACACGTGCAACAGAAAAAAGAAGCATGTATTCAGCAACTCAATTTTCTGTGAAAGCACAGTTTTGACAGAAAAAATTTCTAACTGGCTCTAATATTTAATGTTTACCTGCTGCGTTTCACATGAATACATAGGGGATTTACTATCCTGTGTTCTGAATATGCTAGAGAAGTGAAAAATGTTGGTAGTCATAAAAGGAGGTTGAGCACATATATCCTCAGTGATCTGTATTATTGTAGCTCAGCAATGATATTCATAGATCACAGGAGGGCAGAAACCCATTTCAGGAGCTATGTTTTACATCTCTAGAGCCAGGACAAACCGTTCTGTGCTTAGGGCACTGAACAGGGCACAGGAGATGTTACTACAGTTCCCAGCCCTGCCCGGGACTCCCTGGCTGCATCCACATGTGGTGTGGACGCTTGGTTTCCTGGGTACAACTAGCACCTTGTGCCACTGCTCCGTGTCCCCGGGGAATAGCCAGGCCAGGTATGCTTTGACACGTGGCAAGTTACCCCGGGGGCACTAGGGGAGGCTGGGGTCAGCACTGGGCTGCTCCCAGCAGCCTTACCTGGGGGCGTCCCGGGCCTGCAGCAGCAGTGCTTCTGCTGCACGGAGCCTGGCTGGCAGCCACGGTGCGGCTCCGGGCGGCCCGGCTCTGCTTATGAGCCCCCACGTGCACTGCCCCACTTTTCTTTCCACGGGCTTTTTTGAAGGCTGAATATCCAGGGATCAAAAAACCCCTCTGCACTGCTCCACTGCAGCACAGACAACTTCTGAACACACAATATGTGGCACCACAGATGTGTCTGCAGCACCACGTGCCACACAGCCACACTTGTCTGGACACGGCCCCTGTGGGCATGTCTCCTGTGGCTCTCCTAAGAAGCAAACCCCACTCACCCAATCTCACTCTTCAGGTGTCAAACCTGGAAATTAAATAGCAAAGCAACCCCCCTGCCAATGATCTCAAGCACCCTCGGTTCCAGGTTTGGTATTTTTATGGAAGTTCAATCCTAATTCCATTCCTGAACAGTCTTGGCTGCTCTTTTCCCTGGTTCAGGTTGATCTTTGAATGCAGGAGTGGTCTTTCCTTATTTTAGGTGAATCTGGGCCCAGATCCACAAAGGGACTTGGGTACCAAACTACCGCCTGAGGCAGCAAATTCAATACCTAGACCAGTGCTTCTCAACCTCATTTGTCTCAAGATGCCCCTCAGTAGACTTAAAGCACCCCTCGGAAAACGCCAGCCCTTAGTTTTCACTTGGTTCTTCACTACAGAAAAACAATGGAGTAATTCTTCTGTTGCAAAGACCAGAGAAAGGCAACAGCCTTTATAAATGAGTTTAACACTATGGATTCCTATTTTGGAAATTAGGACCCAAGCTGCCCTGACAGCAATCAGGGGCCATGCCTAGGTGTAAGCACAGAAGCTGACAGAGTGAGGAGCTTGAGCTGAAAAGAGCTCAGAGTAATTCCTCAAAGGCAGAGCTACCCAAGAGGGACACCTTACACCAGAAAAGTCCAAGGTAGAAAAGGTCCACAACCTTCTCCTTTCACACCCGGTGAAACCCTTCCTCCACCGCACCTTAAGCAGCAACATGAGCCTCAGATTCGGGTGGAATCTTCTCTTGTTCCTTAAGGAGCTTAACTGTTTATACACTTATCTCAAACGAAGGGTGGCTGTGAGTGGGTTCAATGGTGTTTAACTCATCTCACAACAATATCATGTATTCTGCAAGAGCTCCATCTGTACGGCTTGCCAGAAGGACAAAGAATACAGGCATAAGTGGCTTGTGGAGAGCAACTTTTGAGTGCCACAGTCTTGTTTCACCCAGTAGAGAAAAGCAGAACAAGAATGAGTGGCTGGAAGTTAAAACCAGGCAAATTCAGGTGAGATATAAAGGCACACATCTTCTGATCATGAGGACTACTACAGGAACAAACAAGGGAGACAGTGGATCCTCCATCTCTTGATGTCTTTGAATCAAGGCCAGATGTCTTTAAGGAAGATAGGCTTGAGTCAAACACAAATACTGAGTTCAGATCTAACTGAGTCAGACCAGATGGTCTCATGGTCCTCTCATAAAAATCTGTGAATATGTCCTACTATCTCCCAGGGTATTTGCAGAGCTAAATTTGCTAACGTTTGCAAGCCATTTTTATAGTGCTTCCTCACACCATCACGGTGCAAGTGATTTCCATATGCGGTGATGTTTGTTGCACAACTTGGAAAACTGAATAAAGATAAAAATGATCCAAGCAAGATTTACCAGAACCGTAAACTTGTTGCATTTCACACGTGTCAACATAGAAGATAAGCTCATTGGTAGAACTAGGCTGGATGTCTGGAGGGAGCTGGACCCAGCTCTGAACTACGTGGTAGGTAATTCATCTGCACTGCAAGCGGTAGGGTCTTCAGAGAAACAGGCAGTGCTGCCAGCTGACAGGTATGAAATGTGGCAAGGAATTTGTATTTCTTCTTTTTTAAAAAAACTTGGGACTTTCTAGCCTTATCCAGTGCTTCCTTTAAATGGATTAGACAACATTTGTGCTCCTGAAGGCTGGAATTGAGGCTTTTGCTTTTACTCCATGGCCAGGGCTTTTAAATAGGGCCTAAGCTTTTGCAAGAGCACCCTGCACAACACTGAATTTTACCTCTAATGCCTTTTCTTGGATGATCTCAAAGCACCAGGCAAACACTCATCAATTAGGCTACAACATGGAGAACTTTGGCAGAATTATTCCAAATTAATCAAGGGAAGAGGGGCGAGGCTGGGCTTGAGGTATTTTTGAGACCTTTCCAAAATTTGGTGATCTGGATTGTGGCAAAGGAAACGCACACACTACAAATACCATATGAAAGGCTCTTTGGTACGGGGACTATCTTTCTCCTTCTACAGTTCCTAGTGCAATGGGACCTCAGTCCTGATCAGAGATAGGAGGCACTAAACAAACGTATTGGAATAGTTCGGGAAGGCCAGGCTTGGACTAAGCATGAATGTCTGAATTGCTAATGACTGCAAGTAAGGGCACTCAAACGGGATCTGTAAAGGCTGCTCTCCTGACACAGGGGCTTCCTAGGCCGCCAGCCATTGGACCAGTCCCCTGAGTCTGCAGACAACCCAAGGGTTCCCCCAAATTGCCAAAACTGCCTCTTCACACCCTCACAAAATCCCCAAATTCCAAAAAAAGTCTACAACAGGGGTGTCAAACATATGGCCTGCGGGCCTGATTCAGCCTGTGGGGCTCCCAGAGAGGCCAGGAATTTGGGTGTGGGGTGGGCAGAGGAGGAGCTCAGCTGGAAATGCCCCATTAACCTCTGCAGCTGTCACTGTTGCTTGCCTCGCTGCCACTTGGCTTGCCTCCACTGCCATCTCTGAACACAGCCTGGGAGGAGCCGCACAGTCCGGATCCAGCCCAGGAGGAGGGGTGAGTTGGCCCTCCTGGTCCACAGCATGCTACAGAGCACTACAAGGGAGACAAAGGCACTGCCCATGCCCTACCATGGCCATCATTTGCAAACCAAAATGTAGGGAAAGCTGTAGTCCCACCCTTGACTTCAAGACCTTATGGTTTTCTGCAGACAGAGACAGAGACTAAGCTCTCTTGACTTATGCTACATTCCCTCTCAAAACGGCATACGTTTCCCTAATTATTCTAGGCAGGTATTTGACAGTCACCCTGCTGCGGATAAACCGTTAACTGATCCCTACACCAAAACCGCAGCAAACAAGATTTCTAAGACCAAACTCAACATGACAGGCAGGACCTTTAAAAAAAACCTGAAGGAAAATAAGTGGCAGGCGCATAATGAAGTGAATAAAATGAGAGTCCAAGCCAGTGACAGCTGACAAGTACCTCCTGCAATTCTGTGACAACACGGAGTCAGGCCAGATGGGAGACGGCTCAGCGTTTCTAACTATGCACCTCTTTTTTCAGTCATTAGGGAGTTCTTGGGAAAGCACAATAACATGTTGAACTTCAAACCTCTGCATCGGAAGTCAGTAGCTCCTTTGCCCTTCAGCGGAAGAACCCACTTCCTAAGGTTGGAGGCTGCAACAGACTTATTAAATCAGTAGAGGGCAAGAGAGAACCACCCGGGGCCATGCTTGCCAAAGGCAGTATCGTCTTAGGCTATATCCGTATGCTGCAATGGGCCCTCTGGGAGGCACTGGGCAAACTGTGCTGCCCTGGGCTGGGGATTGTGCCGTAAGTATTCACACCCTGCTTTCCCTCTTGCTCCAGTGCAAGAAGTAACTTGACACTGGTTTACAACCACCGTGCATTCGCTCAGTGCTTCTGGATGGCGTGGACTCTACTTGTTGCCTACCCCAGCCCAAGGGAAGAGGTGGAAACTCCCCTACAAGCTGCGAGTGACCCCTGGCGTAGGCAGCTCTGGCACATAAAGTGACAGGTGAGTGTGCCCCCAATTCTGCATAAGCTTTGTTATGCTTCTTAGGGCACAGAGAGCTTGCATTTAATAGCTAAAAAACATAATTTACATATTAGGTACCATACTGGCAACAGCCTGCTTTAAGCTGCGGCTCACTGCTTGTTTTGTCTCTGCAGTTTGGGGCACTGACCCACACCAGACCCCATAACAGCTTCCCCATATTAACTGCCAAGCCCTTCTCAGCTGGTGAGAGCTGGCCCACAGACCTGGTCCCAATGGAGTTAGAATACAATAAATCCAGTACCAATATCTATGTCCAGCCATCAATATTGTTCAGTGGATTGGTTCCTCTTGAGTTCATAGAATCACAGAATCAAATAATTGTAGAGAAGTAAGGGTGAAAGGGACCTCTGGAGATCATCTAGTCCAACACCAGACAGGATCATCCATATCTAGACCATTGCAGACAACTGACTACACAATCAAACCTGTCACACAACTACAGGGCAAATTGTGCCCACAGACACCAAAAGCTCTAACCTGCCATAGGTGAAGTAGGGATGCAAAGCTGTCAACATCCAGCCACTGCAAAGGTTGTTAAAATGCACTTAAGAGATCCTGTATCTGACAGAAGAAAAATCATTAAAAAAAAGTTTGCTGAAATCCATACAGCAAAACCAGACGTTCTCTAACAACTGATCTTCGGTATCAAGTGGCTCAAGGCATCAAAGCAGGCTCCTGGATACCATTTGCAGATCTGCCACTGACTCAGAGCATGACCGTGGGCAAGTCAATTAATCTTGGTGACTTTCCGACAGGTGAAAACGAGGAGATAACTCTTCCCCAGCTCACAGGGGTATTGCAAAACCAAATTGTTTATGCGGGGCTCTGTAATCCTCAGATGAAAAGCACTACAGAAACTAAAAGAATTTTTATCAGCTATATTCAGAGTAAGCATGAAGCCCAGTATGAAAGCCATTGAAAACTGACTGAATTCCTCAGTACTCTGTATGGACATGTATCTCTTTGCTGTCTACTGGCTGGAATCAGAACTTCTCGGCTGTGCCTTATAGATCTGATACAGCCAACAACTAGAAGAGATTCTCTTGAAGTGGCAAGTGCATATACTTTTGAAGATGTCAGACCTTCTACCACTATAAAATCCTTGCCCATGCCAGACCTTATAGTTGGAAGGTCCATCAGAGGCTAGCATCACATTGTGCTGTTGTGGTTAATGTACACCACCTTCCATAGCCAATGGCACACAAAAGATGGATGTGGCCAGCACCACCCCCAGCTGCTTTTGATTCCCCAGACTGGCGAGCCAAGTTCCAGCTGGACCAGCTAGTGGCAGCCTTTGCCGTGAACCCAGAACAGAACTTGAAATCATGTCTCCAGTCACAGCAAAATGCTTTAGACACCCTGCTCTCATGCCCCTGTGCTTTGCAGTGCCAAGAATAAAATTCCAGCGTGATCAAACATTTGCTAAGTACTATTTATATATCCTGATATAAAACTAGAACCCCAGCTGTGAAGAGCAACAGATCCACAGAGGTCAATAGAGCTGTGCTGGTATTGCAGGCTCATAGGAAAGCTGGGGTAGAAGGGACCTCAGAAGTCATCTAGCCCAACCTCCTGCTCAAGGCAGGATCACCCCTGTCTAAACTGTTCCAAAAAAGTGTCTCTGTCCAACCTGCTCTTGAGAAATTCCAAGGACGCAGATGCCACAGTCTCTCCAGGTAGTCTGTTCCAGTGCTTAACCACTCTCATAGTCCAAAAGTTCTCCCTAATCTCCAACTTCAGTTTCCTCTGCTGCAGTTTGAGGCTATTGTTCCTAGCCCCACCTATGGTCACTGAGAAAAGTCTGTCTCCATCCTGTTTATAACCTCCCTTCAGGCATTTGTAGACTGCAATCAAAGCTCTCCTCAATCCTCTCTGCTTCAGACTAAATAATACTATTTTTTCATAAGTCACATTTCCCAGGCTTCTAACAATTTTTGTTGTTCTCTGCTCACCTCTTTCCAATATGTCCACATCCTTCTTAAAGTGAGGTGCCCAGAACTGGATCTGGTGCTCCAGGTGGAGCCTCACCAGTGCCAAACAGCACCGAAGAACCACTTCGCTTTGCAAGTAACAATCTAGTTAATGCAATCCCCTAAGCTGCTGGCTTTTTTTGCAACAGGAACACACTGGTAGCTCATATTCAGTTTATGCTCCACGGTTCCCAGGTTCTGCTCTGCAGCACTGCAGCCCAGCCAGTTGATATCTGGGCATGCAATTATTCCATCCTAAGTCCAGAAGTTTGCACTCGTCCTTGCTGAATTGCATCCTAATTAGTTTGAACTGTTTCATAAGTTTATCCAGGTCATCCTGGATCCTAGCCCTACCCTCCAGGGGTTGGCAAATTCACCCGAGTTGGTGTCATCTGCAAATTTCCTAAGCATGCACTCAACTCTATCATCCAAATTCTTAATGAAGATGTTAACCATTACCAGACCCAGGACAGACCTCACTAGACATAGTCATTGAGGACTACTTGTTTACAGTAGCTGAGGATGTAGCCCTGTATGTAAACAGATACAGGACTTGACAGCAAATGGCTTACATAGGAACGGACCCTCATTGACTGGGAGCTCCAACTTGTAAGCTTGAGTGCCCTCCTTCCCTCTCCCAGCTGCTGATCACTTCCCCCTGGAGACCATCCCAGGCAGATGGGACCAGAAGGGATCTTCCACCAGGGAGCTCCAAATTAACCACCACTTCCAAATTAACCTACTGATCAGAAACACTAGAAAAGCAGCTGTTTGTCTGCTGTAGGCCATTTCCACATAACCAGAGCTGCACAAAATTCAGGATTTCAGTCTCATGGGGAATTTTGATGTTTCAACATTTGTTTTCATCCCAATCAGGTCATTCCAACTGGATGAAAGATTCCAATTTGAGTTAAAGTGACTGGAAACATTTTGATTTTCCTCAACATTAAAAAATAAGTCCAGAGGACAGTAAGAAACAGAATAGCCCCCCCTCCATCAAAGGCAATTTCATGTATGCAACTGTATTTTCCATTAGAATATTTTTAGTAAACCCCACAGGAATGGGCTATTTCATTGTCTTTTTATGTTCATTTTCAAAATCTAAATCTTATATGCAATGCTAACATTGCAGCATGGGTTGTAAACCCTGCAGGGAAAGTTTTCGCTTGGGGGACTGTTAGGAAGAGAAGGTCTTCCACTACCCAACTGATGTAACCACTGGCAAGAGTGAAGATTCCTTATTGTTTTTCCAGCAAAGTCACAAAACCCTTAGTACACCGCACCGGACCTATGACAGGTTAAGGCTGAGACAGAACACGAAAAAAAGCCTTTTTGACAAATGCAGATTCAGCACCAATGAAACATTTCACAAATTCAGTTCTGCTGATTTGTTCACATAGAAAGAAAGACCCAAGCTCAATTCTGAAAATGTTGAAATGCTTTGATTCAAAATTACTTTGCTTGGGGATTTCCTTTAATTGTATTTAAAAATTATCTGTAGCAAAAGATTTTACAATTGCTTGAAATAAAGTAAATGGGGGGTTGGAGGAGAACGAGCCAAACTTTCATTCTTTCTTTTCCACAATTGCCTGCAAAATAAAAGATGATCATTCATCCAGCTGTAATTGGAATTGTCAGGGGCACCTATTGCTAAAATGTAGGGAGTGTGTCATTCAAGCAGAAAGATCTGTTGACTGAATCCATTAGCTATTTTTAAAAAGCCACAAAAAATTATTGTTCCTATTGCACTGTCTCGGTTTCTGCATTTTGGGCGAGAACTATTTAGCAGCAGGTCTGACCCTTCTCTCATAAATGTAGAGTAGAAATAAATCCATTGCTGCTAAGTGGAGTTTTTTGGGGGGATAAATCTCATGTAAATGGAAGGGGGATCAGACCAGTGCCTTTAATGATACCAGAATTTGGAAGGAACCAAGGGTCAGATTCATACATATTTATCACTCACAAATGTGACTACATTTCAAGTATGATCGGTACCAAGCAGCTTCCAGTATGGCATCCATTGCTCGATTATCAGGAGGGTTTACAGCATGCTAAGCTCTTCTAAAAGTCTTGCTTTATCAGCCTGTCCAGGGGTCTTCCACAATTGTACACAACACATACAACAGGAAAAACATCCAGGCTAGGTAGGGAGATTCAAAAAGCCCGAGGCAGAAGCGATCTAAGTTACGTGGTTTTCTGTAAGTGGTGTAGTTTACAGCGGTGGCAAACAGAACCCACATTCAGCCTTTGGCGGGGGGGCAGCAAATCTTAGACTGGGTTCTGCTATTTTTTAAACAAGTCTGTGTGTGCCGAACGTCTGTTTTTTTTACAGGTATAGACCAGTTTCCAATCACTTATCCTGGTAAAAGTACCGCTACTCTTCACTTAGTGTTATAGTTACAATCTAAAAAAATGCAATTTTAAGCAAAATGATGTTAAGCAAATCCAGTTATGTCACCGTACTTACCTACTAGCAGGTGGTGGCCAAACAACGTTATAACTGAACACTGCTCAACTTTAAATGAGTATGTTCTCTAATAGATCAGGGATGTAAAAGCAAAGCGATGTTAACCGGGGTGACGTTAAGTGAGGAGTACTTGTACAATGTCTGCACCTGGCCTTGCTACGTTGGGTGCACCACTCTACTATCAGGCTTCTTCATTAACCTTAATTGTATCATGAGTTTTATGCTGAGATGTAATCCTCTTGCTTTGGGAAAAGGCATTATTCCAAATTGCCCTCCCTCTTCATGACTGTAAAGCTTAGTTGAATCATGTCAGGAAGCAAGTGCAGCGCACCAGCTGCGTTAAACAATCTCCGCAGATAAGAGGAATAATCATGTCATGTCAATAGCATTCACACAGCATCCTTATCTGTCGTGGGGAAGACGCTCATGGGTTTGTGGATCTACTTGGGGGTGACAGAAAAGATCCCGTAGTGTTTCAGAAAAAGTATTTCAGAGAGAGGGTAACACAGCTCACCTGACAGTATTAATTAAGCACTCTATTTATCTGATATTATACCAGGGCTGACAGCTTTATCTTATACATATTTACTCCTTGCCATTCTTACTCACCAGCCTGTTCATAACTAATACTGAATAGGGATGCTTATATAGCACTTTTCATCCCAAGGAACACAAAGGGCACAGCTGGACAAGCACTCACGTGTGGTGTGAGGTGCCTCAAACAGTTTGACGTGCTGTAACCACACGCAGCACATGTGCACCTGTTCACGCAGCACATGTGCACCTGTTCAAAAACCAGTTTGATGTGCTAATTCACGGTGCGGCAGGTCTTTTGGACACTGGGAGATCCTGATGGAAAAAAAAACACTGCTAAAAAAAGTGATGCAGCACCTGTTGTAGCAGCATGTGCCAGCTAAAAGCTACACTCTGGCTGCTGGCCAGGCTCTGGGTGGCTGCTTCCCCAAGAGGACCCCAGAGAAGGCTGCTGGGGCCAGCATAGGTGCTAGCCCCAATCTCCCCTACCTCACCCAGGATGATTTGCCCCATATGAACTCTACACGCAGGGGTGCGCACAGTGGCAAAAAGCAGAGGCACAAATTTGTGTCGCTGCTATTCCTGCTGTGGCATTTGCATGCCTCGGCACGTGGGGATGTGCCCAAAATGTTTTAAAAACCAGGGTTGCAGTGCTCCACTCTTCCTCCAGAAGACCACGCAGCAGCAGACCTCAAGAGAGGAGGGTATGTAAAAGAAGGCAGTCCAAGCTCTCCTGACCTTGTGGGGTCCCTTTCTGAGAGCACGGCAACTAGGGCTCCTTGACTAGGGATGGAAGGGTTTTTCCAGAGCTGGGGAGAGATACCTCCTTGTCATGGCACTGTCCTCTCTTCAACCTCATTAGGATTGCTGCCTACAGCAGCCCTTCCCCAGGATGGTGGATCCATAAAAGATGAGCATTTGTCTAAAGGAGCGAGGCCTCTGCACTGATGAGCATCTCCCTCAAGATCCATGTGGTTTAGAACCAAATTCAAACCACACCAGGGAAGGGAATGGGTGGAGGGGAGACCTCTTTCCATAGAGAAAGATGAGTCTGAAACTCCAGAGCTCAAGTGGGACTTGCCTGGAGAAGGGGCAACTCATTTGAAAAAGCCGATGGCCTCAAGGAAAAACAACCCTTGCTTGAATGGAAGGCAGTTGCCCATCCAACACCTTGTCGCTACTCAGGGTGGCCACGCCAAGGCACAAGGCCAGGACTTCAGTAACAGGAAACAAACACCTTCACATTCAACCAGGCCCAAGTCTCTGCAATCTCTATTCACCTGGCACAACAACGGGAGAAACAGTCTGCCAAGAACAGGGGACCAACCCCCTCTCATTTTCAGCCATTACCCAAGAACGGCTTAATGATAAACTAGAGCCAGGCCCAGCTTGACAAAGCCTCTGCAAATATTAATTAGAACGGTGCTCCACGTATTGAGCCAATAAGATGCAGGTTGGCATAGAAACTGTCAGGAATGGAAGTGATAGCTGTGAGGTGTGTGCGTGCACGTCTTTCAGAGCTGAAGTTTACCTCATTAAAATAAAGAGAGTGGGATGGGGCTGGGACATGGGATATTAAGCCATAAAACAAACTGTTGTCTCTGGAGGTTATAATGAAGACCTCAAAATTACGGGCTGGCTGTAAATTTCCTCTTATCAAATTAAGGAGAGATTTACAGGCTTCAAGAATGATACAATCAGCTTCAATCCAGAGCTCGTGGCAAATAAACAGCGCTCCCATCAATCACCATACTCAAAGGACAGAAAATAGAGCTAAGAATATGACTGTGAAGGGCTCAATAAAAAAAAAAATGATGGCAGCCACTCAATTGATTTTAGTAGGCTTTGGACCAGGTCCCGAGCCTTTTGGATACCAAGGGAACCTTTTCCAACTAGATGTTGCTGATCGTAGGCCCCGGCTTACGATGGCTCTGACAGCTTTGTTCGTCCGTCTACATTCCTCTGTTAATGGACATTCCAGTCAGTCCGAGAGATTTTACTACACCTCAAATGCACAAACTTACTTAACCTTTGATCTTTTGCATTGCCGTAACGCTAGGTGAGAAACAGCAGATAATCACTCTGCAATTCATTGCCTGTTACATCTTTCTCCTTAATGACAAGACTCTTTATTCTGGTTGAGCTGCTCTCTGAAGAGCTGAAACTCACGTGACTGCTCCTGAAGCTTGCAAGAATGCAATTGTTCAACAGTTGTAAAGTGAGCTAATGCCAGCTCTCTGCAACCCTGACATTCGTGGGGAACGACTCTACCATCACAGGAGAAAATTAACATGTGACACCATCACGTGATGATACTGGCATATGACCGCATTCAAAGGAAAGCAGAAGGCAGGGGAGATATGCACCTTATGGTCTAACTACGTAAGATGAGTATCGAGCACAAGCTCAAGTTCGTGAAAGCTTGTGCTCTCTCTCTCTCTCTATGTATCTTATCTAGTTATAGGTTCATATCTTCCCTCCCTTCTGCTTGACGTCAGACTAACATGGCTAGCTACTGCTCTCTGCTCTTGGTTGAAGGAAGCCTTTATTGCCACTCAGAGCTGGTCTTAAGGAAAACGGTGCCCTGGGCAAACTTGTATTTTTGTATCCCCCACCCCCAGGCTGCAGGCAGAGTTAGAGGCAGGTGGACAGGGGTGCAGGGTGCGTTCTGGCAGGGCGGCCGAGTGGCATGGTGTGCCAGGCAGGCAGGCACTGCTGCTGCTGTGCGGGAACAAGACGGGTAGGCTGCAGCAGGCACAACCCTGCCCACATGTGCCTGGCCTGCTGGCTCCCCCTGAGCAACAACTAGTGGCATGAATGCTGCATGCCCCTGGAGGCTGGGCGGACACGGCGACTGCCCGCAGGCGGCGGTGACAGTGTTGGCAATGGTGGTGGTGAGCAGGGAGCTCCCGGAAGCGGCCACAGAGG
This sequence comes from Caiman crocodilus, assembly GCA_030014935.1. Classification (NCBI taxonomy): domain Eukaryota; kingdom Metazoa; phylum Chordata; order Crocodylia; family Alligatoridae; genus Caiman; species Caiman crocodilus. The sequence goes on along the minus strand of JAGPOW010000261.1, from coordinate 255,353,140 downwards.
TGTCAGCAGCAGGAGGTGGGGAGGGGTGGGGGTTGTTAGTGCCGGCCAGTGGTTGGCGACCACCTGCAGATGCCACCAGCAGTCGGCAGCGGCCAGGAATGATTGGGGACTGCCCACAGACATCACCAGCAGTGTCAGCGGTGGGTGTGGGTGGGTGGCAAGTGGCACTTTTTGCTGGGGGTGCACTGCCAAGCTCAGGGGATAAATGTACACCCGCATGCAACCCCTACTTGTCACCAATACTGGAGGCAAGGGGAGGCTGAACTGGGCACCACTCCTGTCTGGGGTGAGAATTGACCAGGGTGAGGCAGGGCAGGGGCAGAGTGCCACTGTGAGTGTGGGCTGCTCACACGTGTGTGAGTGTGTTTGGCACCCCCTTGACCATGTCGTCATGTCAGCAGTCACTCATGTTGCCCACCCCTAAGGCCAGCTCTCTCACTACTCTGCGGTCCGCTGGCAAATATTCGAGATGCCTTACACATGGAAGGAGAGACTTTCAAATGCCCCTAAAGGGCATCAGAGCACCAGACTTATTCTCAGTTGCTCTCCAAACCCCTTAGAGGCTTTCAAAATATCTTCCAAAGTTCTCGCCTATGATAAACTTTCTTCTATCTCACATCATTAGCGGCAGCAATGGCGAGAGCATAGACAAAGCACCAGGAGCCAGCAGGACACCTTCCACCATGCCGTGTACACCTTCTGAGTTACTTTAGATGGGCGTGATGTTTAGCACACTGGTGCACACCTGAAATCTTGTTTGTCCTCCTCCTCCTCCTATTGGCATTACTGTTGGGTCTGAATTGCGTTAGCAATGGTGGGATTTTTTAGTCAGAGCCCAGTGCACACAAACCTTAACTATGCCATGGAAGAGCCCAAAATAACTCAGCCTTACCTAGTTTATACTGTACCTTGGTATTTAGCTTGCAGCACAGGTCACACCAATAGATTTCATTAATATTATCATTTGGTTATAAATGGGCTAAATTCAGCCCTGGAGGGCTATGGAAGTTAATGGAGTTTGGGCCAACATGTGATTAATGAGGATGATCTATTTCAAGTCTATAAGGTAGCAAGCTTTAGCTGCCACAGATTGGCTGACAGTAATTCACCTCTTCAGAGACGTGGCACTCGCTTCCATCCCCGACTGTGTCTGCTCCAAATAGCTGCAGCAGAAATAGACTTCAAAACAAAAACATTTCTTTGAAACTCTAAATGCTTCTGGGTCTGATTTTGATCTCACATACACAAGGAGCTCCTGTGACTTCGCTCGGCTTAGTCCCGGTAAGCGAAAGGAGAGATGGGCCCCTGTGATCTTTTTCTTTACAACTGTCCTCACTGCTTTAAAACTTTGAGCATTCCTGAATATGTCAGAAATTGTGGACTCTGATTGACAGGTTTAAACTCTACCCTTTCCACTCTGTTCCCATGAACATGTCCTCAGCATCTCTTGTAACCTCTCTCCATGCCCCTTCCCTAACCCCTCTGACCCACATGCAGTAGGTGACAGCAAATATAATATCCCTGTCACTAGCTCCTTGGCTTTACATCAGATTTCAAGCCCTACATGAGCCTGTCTCCACACCACAAGAGCATTTAAGTATATGCTGAAGTCTGGCCCTATTCACTCGGGCTGCGTCTACATGAGATGCTTACTGTGTAGTAGTGTCACAGGGCACCAACTGTGATGCGATGCTACTTCACAGTAGTAACAAGCTACAGCAGTCAGCGTCGCCAGGCAGCCATCTGGGAATGCTACTGCACAGTACCGCTGGTTACTGCACAGTCATTTAGTACTTGGGTATGCAAGTACTAAATGACTGCACAATAACGACTGCACAGTCAGTATTGCGTGTAGACATGGCCTCTGACACTTAAGCATGTGCTTAAATGTTGCTCTGAACAGGGATGCTCTCTTGAAGTTCTGCATCTCAGGTCCCTCTGCTTGTGCCCTCTGTCCACACCTGCAGCTCTGTCATTTCCTTTTCAGCTTCAGTCTTTACATCTTTCTTTCTTAATATATGTAGTCTGAAACAGCTGTCCTTTTTCTGTATACAAAATCTCTATGACCCCTCCTCCCCTCCAACACACACGATGACCTCAACCCTTTATAAAGACTGAAATCCTTCTTCAAGATCCAGATCCATCATGGTGAATCTAGATGGCTTAAGAGGTTTTTCGGACAGAGAGTAACTGCTTCTGAACATCTGGAAGGAGCCTAGCACATTTTTGGACCCTTTTAGCTTCATTATGAATGGCTGGCATTTCATATGTCCTCACACTCTTCCTTCAAGTTCCTTTTCTATTAGTGCTCTTGTGCTGAAGCTGGGGTAATCCACACGGCTTCCCTTTGACCTAGTCCTCGTGTTTCCCTTTCCCATCACTCACTGTATTCATAGTTCCATAGTGGTTAGGGTCAGAAGGGACCTCAAAAGATCAGCGAGTCCGACCCCCTGCTCTGGGCAGGAAAGAGCACTGTGGTCATATGACCCCTGCCAGGTGCTTGTCCCGTTTCCTCTTGAAGATCCCCAAGGTGGGGGAGAGCACCATCTCCCTTGGAAGCCCATTCCAGACTCTGGTAACCCATACCATAAAGAAGTTCTTCTTGATGTCCAACCTAAATCTGCTCTCTGTCAGTCTGAGGCCATGGTTCCTGGTTATTCCAAGGGGTGCCCAGCAAACAGAGCATCTCCAATTTCTTGCTACCCCCCGACCCTATGACTTTGTAAGCGGCCACAAGATCGCTTCTCAGCCTTTTCTTACAGAAGCTGAAGAGATCCAGGTCCCTCAGTCTCTTCTCATAGGACCTTACCTGTAGGTCCCTAACCATACGAGTGGCCTCCTCTGGACCGTGTCAAGGTTATTCACATTCCTCTTGAAATGCAGTGCCCAGAACTGGGTGCAGTACTCCAACTGTGGCCTGACCAATGCCGCACAGAGGGGAAGTATTCCATCTATTTTAGGGCCCTACCTTGTGTTTACTGACATCATCATTGATCTCCACAGACCCAGACCTGAAGCCATGGATGCCAAAACCAGAAAGGCAGATAAACTGCGTCCATATAGGCTTTCCTTGGGGGTTTCCAGGGAGACCATGGGACTTAGGTGAACAGTTCCCACTGAATGCAAAAACCATTCTGCAAACTCTGATCCACAGAGCTCCACCCAAGGGCACTACCAGGAATTCCAGCATGGATCAAAAAAGGGATAGGTAGGGCATTTTATTGGCCCACACCTCACTGGTAAGAAGGCAGTATTGAGACGGCAGAAGGTGATGTAGTTGATCACCACATAAAGGCAACTATAACTTTCCCTTCCAGTTGAGCATGGCCTTATATACTTTGTTTATGAGACAATGAGGGCCCAGTTAATGGTTTTCTGTGCTGAGTCAGTTTGCTACTGGTTACAAACCTCCCACTTATTGCTTTTATCACACAGCAGCAAAGTAGGTATGTACAGGATAAAAATATACATTCTCCCTAAAAGCAGACTGTTTCCTTCCAACTTCCACTCAACCCTGATTTTAGAGACCATGAACCTAAAACAGCCTCCTAGGTAACATAATCTATCCATTTGATCTAGTTCTCGCTACAATTTCTGAGCTTTCCATGCACCCTTCCTGCCTTCCTTCAAGAACTCCTTGAAGTCCTCCCAGTCCTCACTGGGAGGTACTAACGCTCAGGCTCTCTCTGAATCTAGCTTTGAGTTTCCTTCATCCCGTACATTCAAATTGAAACAGTTCATATCTTCATGGCCTGCTTTTAAGGAGGATAATGGGACTCCATGGAAGAAGACTTGAATCCTTAGGGTGAGATCTTCAAAGCCACCTGGAAGACACCCAGCCACGCATTCAAAAGCCACAGGCAACTTTTCAAATCTTAGACCTAAATGAAATCTCTGAATATACCTGAGACAAATGGATGAATTCTGATCTCTTCTGCCAGCACAAGTCTGAAAGTCACCCCACAGACTTCAAGGAGTCCAGTAAGGCCAATGGAATTACTGCACATTTCCACTCATGTGGAACTCTTCCCATCTTCTCCAGTTCATGAGGTCACGTGTGCTTTCTGGACCCTACACAAAATAAGTAACTGTCATGTAAAAATAAAATAACACGACTCCAGAGAATAAGTCACTGGTGACAGGTAAGAAACAGCTAGTTAAAAGGGTGGCTAATGTTCTAAAAAAAACAAACCCAATGAGCTGTTCTCTGTATGTCAAGCAGCTGTAGAGACGATTCTTGCATTTACACATAGGTTAATGATTTGTCATAAATTTCAGTTTAATTTCCTTATAGTCCACTTCCTCCATTACATATTCTTAATCATCTTCCTCATATGCTCTCCTCTTACAGCTACTAATTATTCTCTTTCTACATTTGCCACACATCCGTTTGCGCTATATACATGCTGAATATTAATTTCAGTATAGCAGGGGGGTTAATTAAAATAATGTTCTTCACATAGAAATTTAATTACTAACAATTGTATTGAACAAGTAAGGGAAAGTAACTAAACAAAAATGCCAGTCAGGGCAACAACCTACAATTCAAATGGCATCAGTCATGTTTCCACGGTTCACAAGGGCTGATTTAATCAATCCAGGGTCCACAGGCCTTCATAGGGGCCCCATTGCCACAAGTTATCCTTCATTTCTCAAGCAGACACAGTTGTCATTTCAGTGCCTGGGGCAGTCAACCAGTAACTCAGCGGCTCAGGAATTGGTTGGCAGAGTAGCTCTGTGTAATATGTTCCTGCCAGCTTAATTGAGAAGAAACCACTTGCCTTGTTTTGTGTCTTCTCTTAACAGTAGCAACAGGATCTACCACGGGCAATATCCCTAAGAACTATGTATTTAGGCTTAAAATAAGTCCGTAGAGTCGAATTCCAGACCCAATGACTCAGATCTTCTCACCTCACTGGCAGACAACTGAGTATCATTTAGTTGTATGCAGGCAGGTCTTTCAAAGAAGCCTGTAATGTGATATAAATCTTGTAAGGTTTATGAAGGAAGTTTCCTGAGGCATCATTTACCCATTTCATGTTTGCTACTTAGGAAAAATAATCAAGAGGTAATGGCAGCAGTCACCTATGTCAGTGAGGCCAAACCTTTTGGCTGGAGTGCCACAACTCGACACTTCAATCCCCTTCCCTTGCCAGATCTGCTGCTCTGCTTTCTGCTCCCCACCCTGTGCTCCCTGCCTGATTTTCTGCTTTGCTATCTGCTTCCTATCCTATGTGCCACTCGGCGGCCTGCCCCTTCCCAATCTGCTAGGTGCCACACACAGAGGCTGTCTGTGCCAATTGTGGCTTCCAGGCTGCTAGATAATAAACATAGCCCAGAAAAAGCGGTCAGGAGCATGTGACAAAATTCATGCTGTAGAGTGTAGATCCTGTCTTGAGGGCACAAGTTTTGTGCTCAATGGGGGTGTCTACATATACGCATTTACTGTGCAGTAAACAAAATGATAGCGCAGTACAGGCATGCATCTATATGTGCATGCCCGTACTGTTCCGTAAATATGCCAACTTGAGTGTAACTTTGATACCTGCGTGGAAGCACAGTAGGGGGTGCTACTATGCAGAGCCACCTGCCTCACTGTGCCAGGCCCAAAACCACACTTTGGGAGTCTCTCCTGGGGAGCCTACAGCCAGATGTCCTGCTTCCTGGAGGACACCTGCAAGCCTGGGGTAACGCTGCCACCACCCGGGCACTGGCTTCTGGTAGGGCTCTGTGCAACCCAGGGCATACAGATCCTGCAAGACACGGGGGTGCTTTGCCCACAGTAATATTTCTGGGTGCTTCTTTCAGCCCAAAGCATCGAAAGATAGCATCAGGTAACTGAGAGAAAATAAAAAGACAAACTTTGCTGGACAAGCTGGGAGCAAAAGGCTTCCTCTCTCTCTACCCCCGGTAGCTCAATATGGCACTCTGTAACCCAATACCTTTACTGATCAGGGGAGAGGAGGGTTTAGAATGAGGAAATCAGAATATACTTTGAGCAAACTTAAGCATGTGAGTCTTATACAGTCTTGGACTCAGTGATCCTTTTAAGACCTTTCTGGCCTACACAATTCCTAACTCCTGGCTAGTTTCCAGGTTTTTCTTTCCAATGACTCTCCAGGAACAAGCCTGGGGGATTTGCTTGCTGTGTTCAAAGTAGAGGGGTCAACTGGTTTGGCCCAAGGGAGGGGCAGAGAGGGGGATTTCTTCACAACCTGCATCATGCAGGTATCACATTTATGCCTGATTAGTAACTGCACAGTAATATACATGTAGACAGCTTACTGCGTGGTAACACTGTGTGTGTGGATTGACATGGGACTAACACAGTGTTAATGTGTTTTAATGCCTGCATGTGTAGATGCCAGCCTATTCCTGCTTACTGCACAGTAACTTACTGCACAGTAAATTTAAGGTGCAAATGCACATGTAGACATACCCCATGTGCCTAATGAAACACTTTGGAGAAGTCACCCGGAAGTCCATAGGTCCCTACTATTCTGGACTGCTGCTGGTATGTAAAATTCCTGCTGGAGCAGCTAGTAGCTATGAGAACTACTTGTTCTGAACACCGAGCCCTGTGTGTTCCCCAGTGCACGTAGGTCAAATTCAAATGGACAAGCCTTAGCCTAAAGAATAGCACAAAAAAGCCCACCTCTTGCTGCCTCTGCCCCAGTGTCCCTTGGTTATGAGAAGGTTGAGAACAGAAAATACTGGCCCAGTCTCCACAAAGTGGAGCGGATGAGGTTACACTGGAAGAGACTAAGAAGAGAACTTGAGGCTAGACTGGAGAGAGGAACAGGCAACTGGAGAAATACTTTGCCAGACTGGTTCTCTAAAAATCTACAGGCAAGATCCCTGGGGTAAATCAGTACGGCTCCAGTGACTCAGCTGGTTGGCTGACTTCAATGGCATTGTGCCAGTTCACCGGCTGAGATTTCGCCCCATTTATTCGAAGCCAAAGAGACATCTCCGCGAGCTCAGTCTTTTTTTGGTTTGGTTTGGTTTTCACTCTTCTGCTGCGTTCTCTTCCCCTGTGCCACCCCCCGGCAAACTTCAACAGACCTGGCAGAGATCCTTCAG
>JAGPOW010000261.1:255325386-255340675 GCA_030014935.1 Caiman crocodilus | reverse complement strand
TGGAACCGGCTTCCTAGGGAAGTGGTTCTTGCTCCTACCTTGGGCATCTTCAAGAGTAGATAGGATAGGTACTTGGCTGGGGTCCTGTGACCCTGATACTCATTCCTGCCACTGGCAGGGGGTCAGACTAGATGGCCTGCTCTAGGCCCCTTCTGACCCTCGATACTATGATACTATGATGAGATGACTGGCTCTGTGGGTATGGGCAGAACAGCAGATGTGGCATACTTTGATTTTCGCAAGGCTTTTGATATGGTCTCCCACAACTTTCCCACATGCAACCTAAGGAATGGATGAATGGACTGCAAGGTGGATAGAAAAATGGCTGGAGCATTGGGCTCAGAGGGTAGTAATCAATGGCTTGATGTCTAGCTGGCAGCTGGTATCAAGTGGAGTGCCCCAGGGGTCGGTCCTGTGGCCCATTTTGTTCAATGTCTTCATCAACAACATGGAAAATGGCATAGAGCAAGTTTGCAGATGGCACCACGCTGTGGGGAATAGTAGATATGCTGGAGGGTAGGGCTAGGATTCAGAGTGACCTGAACAAATTAGGATTGGGCCAAAAGAAATCGCATGAGGTTCAACAAAGACAAGTGCAAGTCCTGCACTTAGGACAGAATAATCCCGTGCACCAGTACAAGCTGGGGACTGACTGGCTGGGCAGCAGCTCTGCAGAAAAAGACCTGGGTGTTACAGGCCAGCAGTGGCTGAATATGAGCCAGCAGTGTGGCATTGTTGAAGGCTAATGGCATACTGAGCTGCATTGGTAGGTGTGTGGCCAGCAAGTCAAGGGAAGTGATTATTCCTCTCTATTCTTCACTGGTGAGGCCACATCTGGAGTACTGCGTCCAGTTTTGGGGCCCTCAACTACAGAAAGGATGAGGGCAAACTGGAGAGAGTCCAGAGGAGAGCAACAAAAATGGTTTGGGGGCTGAGGCCATGACTTACCAGGAGAGGCTAGAGAACTGGTCTTATTTAGTCTCCAGAAGAGACGACCAAGAGGAGATTGAATAGCAGCCTTCAACTACCTGCAGGGGGTTGTAAAGAGGATGGAGCTGGATTGTTCTCAGGGGTGGCAGAAAACAGGACAAGGAGCAATGGGCTCAAGTTGCAGCAAGGGACATTTAGGTTAGATATCAGTAAGAATTTTCTCACTAGAAGGGTAGTAAAACACTGAAGCAGGTTACAGTGGAATCTCCATCCTTGGAGGTTTTGAAATCTGGCTAGACAAAGCCTTGGCTGGGATGTTCTAGTTGGGGCTGGTCCTGCTTTGAGCAAGACTAGATGAACTCCTGAGGCCCCTAAAAAAAATGTTTCTCTTCTTGACCAAGCGAAAAATCTGTATTAGTTGTCAAGAGCTTATCTTGTGGGGGAAATTAAGTGGAAAGTATCAGGCTGTATATATTTCCTATTGCAACTGAACATTTCAAAGAAAATAATTTGCAACATACTTTATAGATGACAGGCAGGAAGGATCTGATTGGATTGAGACACCTATATATCATGTGTTGCTCTCCGAACAGAGCTGAAGAGCCAATTAATTGAATTAACATGCGATTCCAGCCTCAAAAGCCAGTTCAACAGTGTCCTGTTGTTTGAATTCTGGAGCTCTGACAGGTCTGCATGCCCACGTCTAGTTAATAAGGCTGTGATCTACTCATCTCCATTTACAAGCCCATGTCCTGGTGAGCAGGAAATCTCAGCAATGCCAGCTACTAAGTCAGAGTCTTGGAATGGGCTTCGAATTGGAAATGGATCATGTGTGAACCTCAGATCAGTAATGCACTGCTGAGGTACCGGGTTCAAAAATAAACAAGCACAGATGTCCCACCGATTTGGTGACAATGCACCAGCTACATTTCACAACTGGTACTTTGTGAAGTGCTATGTTCATTATTTCATTCTGCCACAATTGCCTGAGACTGCCACTGCCAAACAGTCCTGGAGTATAGGTGCATGTTCACAATCCTGGACGATGTCCAGAATGTTTTATCAGTAGTACTTACGTTTATTATAGGTGGGTGATAAGACAAGAAACCACTGACTTAGTCTGTTCCCTGGGCTCCACGATTGACTTTTTCCACAATTTTCTTTCTGTGTCTTGACCAGGCCAATATTAAGCCTCCAAACATGGTTTCATCTTACACTGGAGAGAACGATGGATGGCACCAACCTGGGTATCCCAGCTCTACTACGGCATGCATGTGCAATCCTAGCCAAATCATTCTCTCTCTGGAACTACATGCCACAGACATAAAATTGGGGGGGGGGAGATAATATTTCCACGCTTTACTTTGCTTTCCTATTTACACTGCCCTATATAATGACATCTTGATGTTTTGACCTTTCCTAGCTGGCTATCATGGCATCAGCTTCATTGCCATTTAGCCACAACATGCATCTGAAGCGTAAAGATATGAAGTAGCATTCCTTTAAACAGGGTGTGAAAACACTGGTGGTGCTCACAGTGTTCTGCCGCAGAAGCTGCAGAAACCAGTTGGAGCAGCAGTATGTACGTACCCAGGCATTGCATAGTCACGTGTATTTCCTGAAGAGGGTTATTTAAAGCTCCTTTGTGCCCATGCAGGTTCTTGTTTTTGTTGCATTTATAGCAAGAGCAGCAATAAGCTAAGACAGGGGTAGGCAAAATATAGCCCATGGGCCAGATCTGGCCACCAAGGGATTCTACCCAGCCCATGGAGGGTTCCTCAGTCTCACCCAGCCCAGGCACAGTGGGCAGCGCAGGCTGTGTTGTGTGTGGCCAGTACCGCTACCCCTGGGTATGGAGGTGCCTCCTGGCATGGAACTCACTCTGCCCTATTCCTGCATGTGGCTCTTGGGCATGCAGGGAGCTGTAGTCCATGGCACAGCAGCAGGATGGGGACAGAGCAGTGGCCAGACCTGGTTTTCCAGTAGTCCTGGTAGCATCACCCCGCTCTGCCCTCAAGCTTCCAGCTCCTGCTGCCAGAGTTCCCCCTATTGCCGCTGGACCCAGCCCTGCTGCCGAGGCACACTGGCCTCTCTGCCCCACACCTACAGCTGGCGGCACCAGATGGAGTGGGTGGGCAGGGTATATGGAGACTGGCCCCAGGCCCCCATGGGCAAGGCATGCTCAGGTGGAAAGCAGTGTGGGAGAGCAGGATACATGGGCGAGGCTGGGTCTGAGACTGCAGGGTGGTAACTGCGGAGCTGGGGCTTGGGGAAGAGCCTTGATCTGCTCCCTGCGTGTCCCTGGAATGAGCGTTGGTTCCACAGGCAATGGCTGGTCTCTGCCCATGGAACTGCTGCCCATCACAGGGATACTCAGGGAGTAGATCATGGCTGTGCCTCGGGCCCCAGCCCTGAGCTGTCACTGCCCTGTGATCCCAGCCTGAGCACCATCCCCACCCACCCATCCTGCTCCCAGATGTTGCTCCCCACCTGCCTGTGGCTCCATCCCATCTGCCTGGCTGAGCACACCTGCCCATGGGGGTCCCAGGCGAGGCTCCATGGAGACCCTGCGCACCTGTTCCATTCAGCAGCCCCAGCAGTGGGTGCAGGGCAGAAAGGACCAGGGCTGGATAGGATCAACTGGCATCTCCCCGCTTTCCTCCTCTCCCCTCTTCGTTGGGCAACGCAAGCAGCTGTAATGGGGGGGCTGAGGCTGGGTTAGCCCTTTCCCCCTTCTCTCCCCCACCAGCACTCAACGACTCACCAAACTCCTCAAGCTGTCCTCCAGTCCAAATAATTGCTCATCCAGGGCTAGGAGGCTGGCACTATTCCTACACAGCAATATAATTCCTTCAGTTTTCTATCCCATGCCTGTCTTTTCAGCCATTAGTTATTTAGTTGCTCCCTTATTCTACACAACATCATTCCTTCAGTTTTCTAACCCATGCCTGTCTTTTCAGGCATTAGTTATTTAGTTGCTCCCTTATTCTACACAACATCATTCCTTCAGTTTTCTATCCCATGCCAGTCTTTTCAGCCATTAGTTATTTAGTTGCTCCCTTATTCTACACAACATTCCTTCAGTTTTCTATCCCATGCCAGTCTTTTCAGCCATTAGTTATTTAGTTGCTCCCTTAAACTCCAACTCATTTGTTTGCATTTCTCAAGGAATGAGATGCTACAAAATTTTCTCACTATAGAAACTCAAGTGCTTCCCAATCTCTGCTCACAAACCCTCCCAAGTAGAAATGCTGAGGCTGAAAGTCAAAGCTGCTATCTGTTCCCCTCCCTCCCTGCCTTTCCTATCTTTTCTTTGCTCAGCCCTTTTACCACCCCAGTCACATTCTTTCTCCAGTCTTCCCCAGCATCTTATCCTCACCTCGCGCAGAAAGTCCCTCTTCTTCTACGGAATCTACCTCTTCCCTCTTTCCTGTCTTTTCTTCCCTTTCACCCAAGTTTGACCTTCCCTTTGGCAGAAAGACAGGGCAGACTTGCACCTTACAGACAAACTAAACCAGAGGTGCATTTTTATTCTCTTTCCCTACACTCTACTATACAAACCTTCCCAAACTGGATACTCACAAACTCATATAAGTTCATAATACTCTCTTGCTCCATGAACAATCCTGTGAACATGATTTAACTCACATGGAAGTTAACAAACAGGTAACAAAGGGTGCATCTACACATGCAATTAATGGGACTGAATATACTCTGGCTCAATTTGAGCTGGAGTAAACTAATTCCAATGTCACCATCTACATGTGCATTTAAGTGTAGTGATTTACTGCACTGCTGGATACCACTTGTACCTGCTGGAACTATCTGGAAGTGCAGTAAATTAGTCTACTGCAGCTTAACTGCTACACACGTGAAGACAGTGACACTACTGCACAGCAAATTAGTTTGCTGTACAGGAAAGCATCTGTGTAGATGCATCAAAAGAGTAAGTAACAAATATTAAAAAAGGAATTTGTGGCTTTTAATGTAAATATTTTGGCAGTATTTACCTCTACTTAGATATGGCATCATTCTTAACTAGTCAAACTATTTCATTGTCAAAAGCTGTCCCATAGTTAATCAATAAAGCCCAGTAGGCTGTGATGCAGTAACATATTCTCAAGTGCTTTCCTAGGCACTGGGCCAAAATTTAAGTGCTATCTATGCAATTTGAAAGGAGTTACTATAAAACAATGTACTGGATGGAAATTCTTATTGCAACTCTTAATTGAGTTTATTTTTCCTGTACTCAGCATGACTTTTTGAGACAACCGCTTTTCTTTTAATTAGAGATACCTGTCTACTATGAACAACAGTTCCTTCACATGACAAAATACTGACACAGATTGGAGTTTTTATTTTTTACTGTTTCTAATTCCTCTTCCATTTACCTCAGACTGAAGCCCTCAAATCACAGACAGTTTAACTTCATTGTACTACTCATCTTTTAGTTTTAATGTAACTTCCAGAATGAGATACTAAAGTGCATAGAATCTGCCTGGACTCCTTCCTCTGGGCTCTACAACATTTTTTGCAATCCCTTGATGTACTAATTTCACCCAAGCATATGCCATGAATCTTCATCCAGCTCTGCAACAGTTTAGTCCTCTTCCCCAGACTTTGCAAGGAGTGCTTTAGAGGTAACTATCATGTTTTACTTAGAAACAAAACCTTGCCATTAATGAGTCACAGGTCTCTCATTGCTAGGATTACCCGAGTCCAGATTTGGCAAGCAACCCAAGCATGTGCCTACTTTAATAAGGACATGAACAGCAGTCCTGTCTCAATGGGGCTACTCAAACATACCCTTAAGTGCTTGGCTGAATAGAATTTCTATTTCACATCTCTTGCCCCATTCTTCATTTGAGTTAAGCTGGAAGCTGCTGATGGCAGTAGCTGTGTCTGAAGAGCACTTAGCCCATTTTGTAGGTTAACCATAATCTAAACTGAATTACATAGAAAGAGCCTACCATGAAAGGACAGCAAGGATACAGAGTTACGTTCTCAGAAAATAGGAGGTGACAGAAGTTAACAAGTGCCAGCACAACCTTGATTTGTTCCATATTCATTATGAGACAGATTTTAATTAGATAATGACACACCAGATTGGCAGCAAGAAGCTCCACTACATAACACTACATAGCCTAAGGGAAGGCAGAACGACCTGCCATTCCAGTGCTTGTGTGTTTTAGACCCAGTTCTTCCACTGAGTGTCCTGAACAGGAATTATAAAGGGCACAGAACTAAGTCAAGCAACTGTGCCCTAAGGGTGGCTACAATCACTTCAAGCAGAGCTAGGAATAGAAGCCAAGCTGCTATGGCTGATTGTATGCTAGGAGTATAGATCTGCGCTGGCAAACATGTACTTTGGCTGGGATACCCTACTCCACTGCTGCACCCAAGCAAAACAAGCTATTCTGGTAAAAGATGCTGCTTTGCTGGTATAAATGCATCTGTGCTAGAAGTCTCGCTGGCACAGCTGCCTCAGTCAAAGATCGTACCTCTTTACACCTGTCTAACCTAGCTACGCCAGCCAAAGGCTAAAGTGTAGATGCTGCCTGATCTAACAAAGCTGTACCTCATCCACCTTGCTCCTCAGCAGAGATCCTGGTTTCCTCCGATTTAAAAAAATCCCCAATTTTCAGTTAAAAACCTCAAAACCACATTTTTCCATGAGTAACATGCAACACTACTATATATGTATAGCAGTATTGCACTAATCATGGAAAAATGTGGAGAGATATACATATATAGTGGTGTTACATTTAAATCATGGGAAAATGTGGATTTGGGGTTCCTTTTTTTTGACTGAAAATCAGGGATTTTTTTAAATCCAAGAAAACCAGGATCCCTGCTGCTCAGTCTTCCAGAAAGGATATGTTAAACTAAGTGCTTATTTATCCCTATGGAAGGTGGTGTGACTATGTCACTCTCTGGAAGTTAGAGGAGCAACATAGGACTCTGCTACTACTCCCATGATGACGTTTTACATTTCTTAGTTCATATACTAAAGGCTCAGGCTTTTACAGAGACTATACAGATGACCCAAACAGAGGTTAACTTCATTATGCATTTTGCAACCACCAGACCAGAATCAGCTCCCAGAGCCATGAGTACAAATCCAGATGCCCAGTTCCACTGCTGTCACACAAATAATTCTGCAGCCCATTAACAGCATCAACAGTGTGTCTCCTTGTGTGAACTCATCCACAGAGGATAGCTGCATGCTTACACCTACCAGTTACTCTTGCAGATGAAGTGGAAGAGGTCGGTCGGCAGATCTGGAGATTGTGCTTCACACCCTGTTGATGAATCAGTTGTGGGGGAGTGAAAAACAGGAAGGCTTTGAAGGCCTGGAATAATGGTTGGAAGCATTGTATACTGCTAGATTCTGTATTTAAAAGTGAATGTGGATATTGCTCTATTAGCTGTGTTTCTGTCATGTTTTTATTATTTGCGTGTGGTTAATAGGAGCTGTCCTGCTCAGAACATATTGAGACAGTTCATAGTGTTTATGCAGCTGTAGCGCAGGTGTCCACTGATGGGGGACCCTGCCTACTAGGGTCCACAGACAGACTGAACTTTGATTTAAATGTAATCTTTCCAAAGAGTAGCCTTTGTCATAACACTGCACATTAGGACTGATAAGGGCAGCTTCCTCAAGTGTAGTTCACCAGGTAACATGCTGAAGTGCCTTTCACATGGAGTTTACCACTTTGAATCTGGCCTGGCAGACAGACTGTTTCCATGGAATACGTGCACAGGCGACCCTATAATAAGAGAGTTCAAGTTCCCATCTCACATCACATGCTCACCCCCATGCTTCACACCAGACCAGTAAATCTCAGCCAGGGTGCCACAGAATATTAATGCTGCCAAGGCGTACACAGGATTCACAAGATAAACCCAGGGGCTTTGAATAGGAACCCAGGATGTCAAAAACATTCTGTCCAGTTGTGTTCTGAGTTCTTTGCAACAGAAAACTTGCTCTACTGCTTCTCCATAGTCAAAAAACAATTGAAATCTAAGAGCTGGCATTTTCCAAGAATTGCCCTGAGTTTAATGAGGGGGCCCTTGATTCTAAAAAGACTGAGAACCATTTAGAAGTTCACCAATAGAGATTTTTGGGGGCTGATACCAATGGCTGATTTTTAACAAGCCATATCCACTGATACTGACCCGATCACGGACATGCAGCTGGGCAGCTTGGAGAGCAGCGTCCATCTGGTAAGTCTGTTGTGGAGGAAGGGGTGAGGGGGGAAGGAAGAGGCGAGGGGAAGGGCAGATTGAGGCCCCTGCGGTGAGGGAGGGAGTGGGGCTGGGACAGGGGCAGGTGCTGCTCAGATGGGGCGGTGCATGGGCCAGAGCCTCCAGAGGCTTGTCTGGCAGGTGCGGGAAGGGTGGGGTGGCTCCCACTGCTGCACGCATCCTGGGAGGGCCTGGGGGGCATGTGTCCCCAGAACTGCAGACAGGGCAAGGGTGGGCTGCTGCTGCAGGCTGGGACTGGTGGTGGCGCCAGGCTCTTCCCGGTGGGGAGCTGGGTTGAGGTGCACTCAGGGCAGGTGGAAGCAGTGCTGGGAGCAGGGCTATGAGGGAAGCTGCAGTCCCCCGAAAATTCACCATAGCCCCCTTCCCAGCACCTCTGCCACCCACCCCAAGTACAGCCTGGCTCAGCCCCACCTGCCAAGAGCCCAGAGCTGTCCTCAGCCCCAGCCCACAGCCCACACTTGCCCCATGTGCTGATATGGGGGCACGCACCCCCCGTGCCCACCTGGGGTGTGTGCAGCAGCAGGAGCCACCCCCACCCCCAACACCCCGCAGACAAGCCACTCATGACTTTGTCCCGTGCCTGCCACTGCTTCAGCCCCAGCTCCACACCCTCCCTCATCGCTGGGGCCTCAATCAACAACCCCCACCCCACCTCACCCCACCTCTTCCCTTCTCTCCCCTCACAACAGACTGACCAGCCAGACCCAGCTGCTCTCAGTGCTGCTGGGCTATGCTACTGGCCGCCTGGATGCTGCACTGTGGCTGCACGCATGCACAGGGCATGTATCAGCGACATTTTTGGCCATATCAACCAATAAAAGCTGATTGCCAATACTGCCAATCTTCCTTATAATCAGTGCCAATCCGATATGGCACTGATATATGATATATCAGTACACCTCTAGAAACATTGTGCTAGACCGTAACTTCTTCAGGACAGGTGCTGCTCCAACAGCATCCCAATCTTAGTTGGGTTTCGGAATGAAAGTCCCTGCAATTCAAGTCTAAAGGGAAACCTGGTGTTGAATTTGAGCTATTAAACGTAGCTAATAGCCAAGTTACATTTATTTCCTTGCTATTCTAACCCAAGTTAGGAGAACACTTTTTTTTGCAGTGTAGCTCTACACAAAAGGAATGAGTAAGGAGAATTCAAAAGCCACTGTAGCCCATAGACAAATAAGATATTTAAGAAAAAGATTACATTCTTAGTTTTTGAGGTTAGAATCAAACTTTTTGCAGTTGGCAATAGTATTAATATTTTTTAGAGCAATTCAGCGTAACATAAACAACACAGACAATTAAAGATTTACAAAATAATATAACCTGGAGAGAGGTTTTTAGAATGGAAATTGTTGACAAAACTTTAACCTTTATTGCTCATCATTTTTAGGATTGCTCTGGGTATCTTAATGCTTTCTGCAATTAATCAGTGTGTCTCTCTGAATGATCATATTATCCAGGGTTTTCTTTTTTCTTCTTCTTCTTTTTCTTTTCTTTTTTTTTACTATTTTGACAAAAAGAAACTATGACATTGTACTCAAAGACACCCGTTCTTTGGAACTCGCATCACTCAGAAAAACTGGAAGTGATCAAATACACCCTTGTTTAACAAGTACTGATTTTTGCATGTATGCACATTTCAAAGGAGATTATCTTCTGTTTCGCTTTGGTGAGAACAGGGTCCCTAAAGACTTGCATTAAAATGATGTCTCTTCACAATTTCTAATATAGCATAATAAGGATTTTAGGATTTGCATTGAAATCACAATTACATCTCTGCTAGATTGCATCATAAAAAGGGGACTCCATAACTTTAGATTGACTCCATTTCACTATTGTAATTTACCATTGTAATGGCACCATTTAGGAAACAAGGAGTGGACTACAATGAGATAATTAAGGGATAATCTCTATTGCTTTGAAGTATACAAAACAATAAACAGCTGCTGAAACTGATTAATAGCTGAAATGAAGTTGAGACATTTAATCAATCTATCTAGCCATTTGTTGCAAGAATACCCTGTGCCACATTAAGTATAAACCATTTATCTTATTGAGTTAAACCATGGTGTTTTCCTCCCCTTGCACTGCAGTATCATGGGACCTTGATCATTCTCCCATTGAAGTCAAGTAAAATTCCCATTGTAAGACCAGGGTCAGGCTTTCATTGAGCTGATATCAATTAAAATGTATGCTTCCTTTTAAGACAGAACATGGGATTTTCTGTGACATTGAGAGGAGGACATGGCCTAGCAGCAAGGGCGCATTCTCTGTTACTTGCTCTGTGGTCTTGAGTAAAATACTGTTTTTCGGTGCCTCGGTCTTTCACCCTGTAAAGTGGATATAAAGCCATCCACCTGCTACCCCAGACCCTGTGAAGTTTAATGGCAAGTAAAAGGGGCATATAAGAGTATTTCAAAGTAAAAGCAGGATACTGGAAAAATGCATTCTCTGTGACTCCATCATTGTTCTCATCTCTGCATGAGGGCTGGGGAGATTCTAAATGCTTCCCATTGTACGGAGATGTCCTCCCAGCCCCGACGCAAGTAACACCAGCTCCAGAGCTGCTCAAATTTCCTTTCTGTCTCTCACAGGGCACCTAAAGGAGCTGAAGTGAGTACCTGCTCCATCTCCCAGCGTGTTGCTGACACACCCGCTCTCTATGTTCTTTCCCAGTGGTGCTCAATGTTTTTAAACTCAAGGACTCTCTCAGAAACGCCTGCTCTTAGATTTCACTTGTTTTTTGACTACAGCAAAATAAATAGAGCAATTCTTCTATTGCAAAGAATTCAGAAAGACCACAACAGGTCAGAATATTTTTGACATTATGAATATTTCTTTGAAGCCTCTGGGTTTATCTTGTGAATCATGTTTGCACACCTAATTGTGTGGTGCCCTGCAGCACCACTGAAAGATGTCAAGGCACCCCAGGGTGTCACAGCATCCTGGTTGAGAACCATTGCTCTATCCTACAGACTGGCTGGGGGTACCAATTCAGGTAGCTTCATCCTCACAGAGGGATTCCTTAAAAAGAGGGACATTGTCCCTGCACTGTTTCTGCCCTCTTTGCCCCACTCAGTAAGTTTTCACCATATCTTCTAAGGCTATGTGAAAATTGCTTTCCTGATCCAATACAGTTTAGAGACTAGGACCCATATAGCTTTTGGCTGGGAGTTTGAGGATGAGTCTAAAACAAAGTTTCACTTAATATAAAAAACATGCTAGACAGACCAGATATCCCCCCCATCCTTGCATACAGGAGGAACACTTCTCCAGACAGCTGGTGTTCTTCTGTAACTGCCCTCTCAATACAGAGAAATGATGGGTCTTTTTTAAGGCTGCTTTTCACACAAACTTGCGCTTGATATCAAACCTGACATCGTTTGCCATTTCAGCTTAAACCTGTTGATGCTTTTTAAAATTCCGCTGCAAACAGGGGCTAAAAAAAAGTAGCAAAAATTAAAAGGACATGAAGCAGTTAATTAAACTTGTGTGTAGGCAAGTCCTTAAGAATGCCTACAGTGCCTGCAAGGGTGAAAGTTCACGTACGCAAAAGGATTGCAACACTGCGTGTGCTGCGATAGAGCTGAATAATGGCTTAGAGCAGTCGTTCCCAGACTGTTCAGTAACTGCACTATTTATTCCAGCTAGCATGCACCACCTCCTCCTATTCATTTATGCCTGCACTAGCCTGTAAAGAGCTGCTTGCCAGACTTTTCTGGAGAAGCCAAAGACATAGTGCAGGTCAAAACTTGTGCAGTGGGATGGAGGGCAAGTAGTGACATTATACCAGCTCTCTGTGCAAAGGCTCTTTATTATAATAGGCCAGGCAAGCCCAAAACAGGAGTCCAGAAAACCGGCAATACCGGTACCTCAACATGCATTGTTACTTAGGAAATACTGATTCGGAGGCAGCAAGGAGGCAAAGCTCTCTTTTGAAGGACTTGGTGCATCACAATGTATGTGGCAACTTGCAGGCATCAAGATGTTTTACATGTACCTTCACGCCATAGGACTATGCTCCCTGAGTATTAAAACAAACTGATTTTTTTAATAGATCTGCCCAGGAAACCACGGTAGCTGTACTGTAAATAGATTATAATTACTTCAAAGCAGGATCTGATCTCTTACTTTTATGTAAAGAAGAGCTGCAATAAGAATGGCTACTAAAATTACTGCCTGTAGAACTAAATACAGTCATAATTTCTTGTCACCGGGATTTCCCATAGCAAGTGTTCCTCACTTTCACAGCCTGACAGGCTACATTTTATTTCCCAAAAATTTCCCACCGTGTCTGCAACTCCCTTGGCAGGAGAAACGACAATGGCGTCTGTGAAGACTGGTTGCCAGTGTCTTAATTGTACTGCCGCTTATCCCTGTTCAGAGCTGGCCTACATAACACAGGCTGTGTCTACTGGGATAAAAGGTATATTTTTAACCAGTATTAAGCAAATCCAGATAGCCCCTATTTTAATTAACATGACTAGGGTTATCTCAATGAGCAGCACTAGTTCAAGCTATCTGTGACTCATCTTTAGTAAGACAGCACCCCATTTAAAAAAGTTCATTAAGCACAGTATTTTTTAGTATTTTTCTAGTGAAAGCTTGACAACTATAGGTAACACTCTGGGGTCCGGCGTTGCCTCATCTACACTAGGACCATCCCATCTGTATAAAAGAAGTCCACATCACAGCACCTAGTGCAATATAAACTAGTATACACAAAGCAGGTATCATTTCTTAAGCCAGTGGCGGAGTTTACTTTATTGGGGGGGGTCCTATGCAAAAGTCCAGTTTCTGGCTCTACTCTTTATTAGGGAGATCACATTGAACACAACCATAATGCAACGATGGCCCCTAACTTGGGCAGCTGTGCACCTGCACTGTTTGCATTTCCCTAAGGTCACTCCTGACCCCAGGTGGGACGTATTGGTCTGCCACTGCCATGCAGCTGTTAAAAGTCTCTGCCTCACCTCTCCTAAGATTTAGCGCTGAGATTGCTCCCATGACTCAAAACATATTTCTGCAGAGAAGACATAGCCAACAGCTCCTTATACAGTGTCAACTGGAGGAGACAGGCCGGGGGGAGAAAGGTCTAGGGAAGTATGATTAAGAAGACTTCTTTGTAGACCTACTTGAGGCACACCTGCTCAGGAGGCTTTCTCGGACACTGCCCAGGACCAGGTTTTGTGTGACGCTGAGAGGAGGACTCACAGGCACGGTGTGCACCTCCGGGGGCAACTCATCCAGCCACCTTGCTTCAGCAACACGGACGGGCTGCTACAGGCCTCTGTTCCCTTCCTGCGCCCGGCCTTCCTTCCAGACGTTATTTCTGTCCAGGGCGGGATCTATGCCCACACCTCAGACAGAAACAGCGACCCGAACAAAACGGCTGTGACGACCGACCGCTCTTACCTGCCCACGCCACCAGATCCCCCGGAAAGCATTACAGCCGGGTGCTGGCGATGACCTGGAGAGCTGGGCACCGGCTCCAGCCCCCCGGGGCGTTAGAGAAGGGGCTCCTCTTCTTCCAGATGCTGTGTAAACTGATTGAGGCCGCGTTAAGGCCCTTGGGGGAGACATGCAGGTTTCTCTGGCTCTGCAAAAAGGAGAATATTTTGCTCGTGAGTGGCCAGCCAGCGCGTGACCTGCTCAGGGCGTCATCGTGGTCTTTACAGACATCATACCTACTGTCCAGCCCCTCCGCCCCATGGCCTCGTGGGTGTCATGGCCACGCTGCCACCGGCTCTGCCCTGGGGGCAGCTCTCTAGCCCCCCAGGGTCACACTGGGCCCTGCTGCATTGCCCCAGCCTCCCAGGGAGGGGGGGGGCTGCCCCTTCTCAGGGGGGCCCCCCCCTTCTCAGGGGGGCCCCCCACCCAGGCAGGAAAGCCACGCCCCTTCATTTCCATAAACCCCACCCTTTGGCTCGCCATCACTTAATTTGCATAACCCTTACCTGCCCTCCAATTGCATAAGCCCCGCCCTCGGGCCACCCCACCCTATATTTGCATAAACCCCACCCACCCGCATTACTATAGACCCCACCCACCCTCATATTTGCATAAACCCGGTCCTTTGGCTCCCACTCGCCTCATTGGCATAAACCCCACCCTTTTGCTCGCCCACCCCCCATATTTGTGTCAACCCCACCCCCCTCATTTGCATAACCTTCCACCCTTTGACTCCCCCAGCCCCATAAATCCCACCCGCCCCTCATTAGCATAAAACCCTCGCCCTTTGGCGTCCCAACGCCTTATTTCCATAAACCCCACCCACCCAACGCTTATTAGCACAAACCTCAGCCCCTTGGCTCCCCACCCCCTCATTTCTATTAACCCCACCCACTCCTCATTTGCATAACCCCGCCCTTCTGGCCCCATCCCCTCATTCGCGTAAACCCCACCCTGCCCCGCCCTTCGGCTCGCGCGTCCCTTCATTTGCATGCGGCCCGCTCTTTGGCTCACACGCTCTGTAGTCCGTCTAAGCCCCACCCCCTTTCAGCCCCCAACCCTTGGCCTGCCCCCTCCGCGCCTTCCTCCAATAAGAAGACAGGGGTGGGGGGGCAAAACCGCCCGCGGTGACCGTTACCCGCCCTCAGGACCGTTACCCCGCCCCCCTGCGGGGCGGGGCTGACGCAGGCCACGCCCCCTTGTTTACCGCTCGGCCGGGCCGGGCGCTGCCGCCGCCCGCCTCCATGTTGGAGCGTCCCGCGGGCCGGGCCGGGCAGGCAGCAAGAGCGGGAGCGGCGGCGGCGGCGGCGGCGACGCGAGGGGGAGGCGCCTGGGCCGCGCGCGGCCGGGGGCGGGGGGCGGCGCCCGCGGGCTGACAGACGCGCGCGCGCGGGCGGACCGACCGACCGACCGACACACCGAGCGGCTGTGGCGCAGCGCGGCCCCCTCCTCCTCTTCCTCCTCCTCCTCCCTCCGTCCTCCGCCCGCGCCGCCCGCCTCCGCCCCCGGCCGGGGCATGAGATAGTGCGGGCGCGGGCGGGCGGGGGGGCTCCTGGCCCGGTTGGTTTTTGCCCTCCGACCCGCTGGTGGAGCCTTTAACCCCCCCGCCCGCACCTGCCCCAGGGAGGGAGGGAGGGAG
>JAGPOW010000261.1:255305837-255325042 GCA_030014935.1 Caiman crocodilus | reverse complement strand
AACTGGGCACCCCTGCCCCCGCCTGTGAGAGCCTCCCGGGGTGCCCTGCCAGGCTGCATTTCCACGCCCTGCTCCCGTGCTGCAAGGTCCTCACGGGGGCGCTGGGCTAGGGTTGGGGTCCTCAGGGATTCTCAACCGGGGTTTCCTGGTGCTGTGAGAGCCTCGCCAGGGGTGCTGCAGCGCAGGACCGGGATCCTCGGCAAGGCTCAGCTGGGGCAGGAGCATCGAAGGGGTGCAGTAGCCAGGGACGGGAGCCTCCATGATTCTCAACCGGGGATGCCCAGTGCTGTGAGAGCCTCAAAGGGGTGATGCAGCTAGGGACGGGGTCCACTGTGAGTCTCAACCGGGGGTGTCTGGTGCCTTGAGTGGTTTCCAGGGGTGCCTCTGCCAGGCGAGTGGTTCTCAACCGGGGAATGACTGGTGCCATGAGAGCCTTGAGAGGTGCCGCAGCCAGGCAAGGGGTGCTCTGGTCCTGCCTGGAGAGGGTTGCAGCTGGCGATGGGATCCTGCGGTGGCGTGCAGCCAGCTGCAGCCCTCCCTCTTCTCTCCCCCACCCCGGGGTGCTGGAGGATCCTTTGCAGGGTGCTGTGCGTTGCTGGCAGGGTTCGGCAGGCAGTGCCAACGGGCACGATGGACCCAACAGCTTACAGGAAGAAGCAGCAGGGTTAAACCAAAAAAAATTGTTCTGCCTGTTTCTGAGCACTTTGCAACAGAGAAATGGCTCTGTTATTTTTATTTTATTTTTTTAGAGGCAAGACAGGAGTGAAAACTAAGCACTGGTATTTTCAGAGGGGTGCCTTCCTGGAGCTCAAAAAGGTTGATCTAATGCTTCCAGGGCGCTGCCTCTAAAGAAAGGCTTTTCTTTTTGTAGGAAGAAGACGTCTGAAATGGGTTGCTTTGGAGGAGTGTAGCTGTGTGTGACATTGTTTTAATTTAGCCTAAAATATGCTTGTCTACATAACGTATCTATTGCTGAGGGTCTCCCTGTGGGGAGTAATGCTGGTAGGCTGCTGGTTCAAGGGGGGAGTCTCAGGTTTAGGTAGTAAGAGTTTTGTGTTTTGTTTTTTTAATTTTGGGTTGCAGGGTTGGGGGAATGAAAACGGCACTTCCCTCCAATTAGCACGGTCTGTCTTCAGATACTGTGGCCAGGTTCTGGTCTGAACCCATGCAAGAAATGGAAGCTACTTCTGAAAAGAAGCAGGCAAATGTGATCAGTGACTATCCAGTCATAGCTCAGTCCCGGAGTCGGGTAAAGATCGTATTTTCCCAAATCCAAAATGGGACAGACACAGCCCTTTCTGGGATGTCAGGACACTGACAGTAGCTTAACCTCACTTCCTTGTGGGATGTGGCAGGGGGCTTTGAACTGCGAGTGGCTGCGTCCTTTGTGGCGCAGAGGCAGGCACTGCCGGACGAATAAAAAGCCCTCTGTTTGCCATCGTGTCCAGGTTCCCTGGAGTCATATTCTGACTGTTCACAGACCTTTGAAGTGATTTGTGCACATAGTTGTGTTGGTTTGTTTTGGACGGCATTAAGAGGGGCGGGGGGTAGGAAGGAACAGAAATGTGTGGGCATGAGAGTAACATTTTGTGTTGCCAGTTGACCCAGCAGTTGGTAATCATCTTACTTTAAAATGATAAAAGTACTGTCCCTTTCTCCTGCAATCAGCAGTTATTGTTTTCAGATACCCTGAAGCAATCTTTCCGGTTTGCTGTGTGCGGTGGTTTTCGTGAATAGTTAAAGGTGGTTCCGTATTTCATGACAACGTTATTTTTAAAGCAAAATAATCCAGACATTGCCACCTTATGAATACTAGCTGCAGAAGAGTTACTCGCAAGAAACTCCTCATCTGTGCCATTTGAGATTATTCTCATGAAAGTGGGATGGAGTTTTGGTTTTTTGTGGGTGATATCTTTCAGTGGAGCAACTGCATGGTTGGGATAGACTTGGAAAAGCTTTTGAATGCAGTGCGCTCAGTGTTTTCTCCTGTGGGATGTGAATGCTACAAGTACTTGTCTCTCATCTGTATCATTTGTGAAATGATACCTCTGCTCCGAGGTCTCTCTATGTTAGGAGACTTCTAGTATTTCCACTGGTGTTAGCAGCAGGGAGTTTGGGAGATGCAATTGTCAACAGGCACTTGTGATTACTGACACTTTATACACTGGGACTCCTGTTTGGAGTAGAGCTAAGTGATTGAGTGGTTAAAACTTGAGGCCTGTCCCTACCGAGGCTCCCACTGTTGCTGCTGTTAACAGTTGGAGCTGCATTTGTGGTGTCAGCAGTGGGAAATGTTAAGAGTACAAAGGTTAGTTGAGACACAGCTGGTAGAGTGCATTTTGACAGCTTGTATTGAATATATATATATATATATATATATATATATATATATATCACAGCAAACAGAAATTTGCCTGCTGGATCTTTACCCTGTTTATTCAAAAACTGTGCCTTCAGAATCCTGCTTCTGCTACAGTGCATGTTTGCCCAACATATCACCTCTTCTGGTACTGTCCAGGAGTGACTTTTAAAAACATTTTTAATGTTTTGGGTTGTTTTTTGTTGTTTTTTTTTTTTAAACCCCAGAATGAGCATTACTTGACATACAGGCTGCTGGGCTCTGAAACTTCAAGTTTAGTGGACTTTTAAAAGAAGACAGTAAGAAGCTTTGTACATGAGTGAATGATGGATTGCATTTGTCTCTATTTGCAACATATTAACATGCGCTGTGACTTGAAGTTTTGTCAGATGTCATTCCAGAGCAACTGGCTATGGTTGAGAGGAGTAATCTCCTGTATCTGAAGGGATTGTACTGGAAATGTTAGCCATCTTTAAGCTCTTTGTAGGGTCACAGGCTTCCTACCTTTTTAAGGGCCCCATCGATTGTGCATTGAGGTGAGTTTCCTGCCTTCTTTTAATGCTTGTGTGTTGTGCACATAATTCCTCTAACGTGCAGATTTCTGCGAGTCCAATCAGAGCTTTCTGCTAGGGTAGCCTCTCGCAGAGCTCAAGCTAAAGGGTGGCAGACATGTGGCAGTGGGGAATTGAAAGCTTTTCCTGAAAGGCCACACTTTAAATTGAGCATTCAGAGCCTGGTTTTTACATAATTTGGTTGGATTCAGTTGACATGCGTACAGTGGGTCTCTAACATGTATGTTTTTAATGAATGCTAATTTAACTCTTGAAGCAGCTAATTCCAAAACATGCTGGCTTAGATGTTTACGTCTTCTGCAATTGTACAGCAATTAAAACAGCTCTGTTTATACTGTTTCAATTAGAGCCATTTGATTTAATTTACCCACTTATTCCGAGAGTTTTGCTGTACCTATGTGCAGCAAGGCATAATTTGACATGCAGGGTATCTGGAGATTATTTTTGTTTTTGGATTTTTTAATCCTCATTTTAATGCAAAGGAAAGCAGCTTTATAGCAATAGACCAACTACTAACTCCTTTGTGCATATATGCTAATCAAGCAATGATGTTTTAGAGTGTTTTTTCTTTTCTTAAATTATTTTTAATCTGCTTTTTAAACTAGGCACTTGTTTTAACAGAGTGTTGGTTTAAAATGTGGAAATTTTAATTATGCAAAGTAGCCAGTGTTCTGAGTGTGATCCAGCTGAGTATGTTTAAGGCACATTTATCATTGCAAGAGCATATAATATAGATTGGCAACAGATCAGCCTATTTTCTCAGCATAAATTTGGGCAGTTTTCTTAGTAATGTTACTATTAGGCTTTAAAAATAAAATCTAAATATTTTCTTGTTAATCGCAAACACCTTAAAATTGGTTTCCCTGTCAAATATTAGCTTCTGTATAACTCTCAACTTTCCCAAGAAGACTTTTTTTTAAATATGTGACTATTAAGGTGGCAAAATTAAGTTATGTATTTCATAATTAAACCAAAACTGTGAACAAGGTGTCAGATTCTTTTATTTAAATAGTGATATGTTGCCACATGGTGGTGCCCTGCATTTACTTCTGGCTGTCAAAATGAAGGCTGGGCATGGAAAGTTGTAGCAACTACTTTTTCAATTATTACATCTAGTATACATCATGAAATACAGTTTCTTTTCCAGAAATTGTTTTGCTCAACTGCCTTTAAAACTGAAACTATAAAGTTACTCTTTGGAAATGTGACCTTATTGTACATAATCCAAACACTCTGCAGTTAATAGTTTTGTGCAGTGGATTAACAAATGCTTTAATTCTCTGGTAACCTGAATTTTCTGAAAAAAACCTCACTTTCAGTAAGTGAGATTACCAATATGCTGATACATCTGAAACAGCAGGCATTTTTTGCTCTTCTGAACTCAATAACAGCAAAAGTTGTAGCTTGAAATTAAAATGGATAGATAAAGGTCATGAAAAATAATTGTACGTAGCTTTTTTCTTTTATGTAAGGGACAGATGTGGAAACATTTTAACTTACTTTTTTTATTCAAATTATAGATCTTGGCATAATCAGTATAGCAGATGGTTTATTTTAACTGAATTAATTACATTTTTATGTACTGATCACTGGAGCAATGACCTCTAGATGTGTCAGTTAAATCCTTCTGACCTTAAAAAATGTACAGAGGTTATGTATTTTAGTACTGAGTATTGAATATTTAGATGAGCTGTTTGATGCATACAGTATCGCCTGCCCAAATAAGTGATTTTTTTTTTTTTCCCCTTTGTATTAACAAATGCTCATCTTCAGTTTGCAGCAAGGAAAGTGTATGTTAGATATTAGGAAGAACTTTATCATGGGGAGGATAATAAAGCACTGGAATAAGTTTCTCAGAGAGGTGTGGTGGAAGTTCCATCCTTGGAGGTTTTTAAGACCCAGCTAGAGAAAGCTTTGGCTGAGATGATGTAGTTGAAGATGGTTCTTCTTTGAGCAGGGGGTTAGACTAGATCAGTGGTTCCCAAACTTTTTTTATATTGCGGCCCAGCAGGAGCAGGATGGGGCGCACAGAGCCAGGTGCCTCCTTCCTGGGGCTGCCCTGCTGGACAGCTTTAATCCCAGAAGCTGCCTGCCCAACTGGACAAATGGGGGTCTGAGCGGGGAGCTCGTTCCACAACCCGGCAGCCAACCCTCCACGGCCCAGCGTTTGGCAACCTCTGAACTAGATGACCTCCTGAGGTCATTTCCAACCCTAATTTTTTATGATTTCTATGATATTAGCCTTCATAATAAAGGCAGAGATTTTAGACTGGTCAGATAGTCACAAATTAATTATTTTGTAGCAGTAGGGTTATATTTAAGTCTATTTAGTAAGTATAGTACCCTAAAGATTCTCTTTGATGTTTGACTGACTACAAGTTTGGGCATACCTTTCTTAATTTGCCATAACATTTGACCATGATCAAAGAATTTATTGCAGTATTTCAAAATACTTGTGTATGTTAATTTTTTTAATTATTATCTTTTATTATGTGTAAAAAAAACAGGTGTTTTGTTTTTAGTTTAAAACCTGATCTATAAAGCAACTATCAGTATTTTGAATAAAGTTTTTTCAGTTCTTTCTTTTGAACAAGGGAAAAGCATTCATTGTCATTTGAAGCTATGAGCATTTCAAAAGATATTCAGTTAAGAGTGCATGTCTGGAGTAGTATGTACAGAAGTGTATTGTTTCTTAATTCTAATTTTAATGAAATGTGATTTAATCAGATGTTTAAAATACCTAGAATACCTGCATTTAGAATACCTACCCAAGTCCAAGATCAAAGTATCTATGATGATGATTTTCTGCCTGTAGAATCTAATTATTGCAGGGTTGTCTTAAATTCAACATCCTCACTGCTGGGACAGGGGGGCAGAAGGTAGGGCAAGTGGCCTGGCCCTCTGCCCCACCCCCACCATTTGTGCTCTCATGCCCCACTGCTGCCTGTCTCCACCCCCCACACACACCCACTCGTCCAGCCACACCCCTCTCCAGTGCCTGCCCTTCCTCCTCCCCCAGTCCCTGTCACTTGCTCCCCAATGCAGGAACCTTGGCCTGGGACATGAAACACGTGGTGGCTCTAGCTCTAGCCAGGTGGCAGCAGGTCTGGCCCTGGTACCAATACCAGCCTGAAGCAGGCTAAAGTGGTGGCTCTAACCACAACATTAGGTCCAGGTGCAGATCTGGCTCCAGCTCTGAGCAGCTCCCTTGCCACTGCGTGGTCACCTCAGCGCTGCCCCAAGCTGCACACTGCATAGTGCTCCACCCTGTTCCGCGTGGTCTCCCTTGCACTTCCGCTCCTGCCAGTCGGCAGTGCTGGCCACAGCTCCAGCCCCAGCCCAGGGCACGTGGTGGCTGCAGCTCTGGCCCTAGACTGGAGCCAGGCCTTAAGTCTCAGTAGTGACCTGTCCCAGGCCTGTACCTGAATCCAAGATGAGACTTCTTTTCCTCATGTTGAACTAGGGGAAAGACCTTGTCTTAGATTTAAGAAAATGTGGGCATTTAATTTCCCCTTTTTCCTCATGATTTAAACAAATGACCAAGTATTGCATGATTTTTGTAAAATACATGTTATACATTTAATATACTTAATATACATTTAATAGATCAATACAGATACACACACATAATAATTGCTATACGTTCGTATATATTGAAACAGTTTAATAATCTGTTGTTGTAGTCACCAAAATTGCTCCAGGTAACATGCAAAAATGATTTTCAGCTCTGTTTTGAAATGTGAATTCCTTGCAGAGGGTAAAAATCTAAAACATTAACTAATGGCATAGTTGCTACATGAAACCAGAGCAGCCATACAGTTTAAGGGTTTCTGTTCCTGAGAGACCGCAGTAACCTGAAATAACCTAGGATTTGATTGAGATTCAGAGTTGCAGTTAAAACTGAACAAAGGGGACTGTATCTTCAGTGATATGAATGATAGTTTACACAAATATCTGGTATTTGAACCATGTTTGAGGGCTGTGAAGATGGCGCATTTTATGGTTGGTGGTGTTATCTTGAACTCCAAGTAGTCTTAATGTAGTGATTGAACTGAAGCTTTCATGAATTTAGTATGCCTTAAAAACAGCAAGTTTGAACCATATTTTGTCAATCTGGCATTCAGGAATGCAAATTGAAATGTGCATATTTCTAACAGATGAGTCGATAAGATGCTCAGTATGATCTGTCATATGCCATATTTCAGTCTTCTGAATTTAATTTTTGCTGAGATTCACACTAATGAACATCATAAATACACTTGCAAGTAATTTGAGTTTGCATGTGGAAATTGCTCAGCATTTTAAAGCTAATGCTAATCAGAATATGGAAAAAATTCACTATGAAAATGTAAAGTGCTAGCAGCCAAGGTAGACATAGATGAGGCTTCTTTGTTTCTTCTGGCCATGAAGATCCTATCAGAAATCAGTTTTGCATTGCTATTTAATATACAGATTTAATTTGTTAGAGCAATAAGGCACCAGGGCTCCTAAGCCACCTATGGGTACCTATACACGAGCAGCGGAGCTGCTCCAGTGTGCTGTAATTCCAGTGTGGAGCAATTGCCGTGCTCCAGCAGCCTCCCATGTCTCGTGTACCAGCATCCCCGGACTTCAAATGGTAGTGGGGGCACTTCAGATAAAGTTGGTTCGACAAGCTTTAGATAAATCGCCCCCACCACCTTTTTGAAGTTCAGAGACGCAGATGCGAGACATTCTGGGTGCTTTAATTAGAGCAGCTCTTAGAGACTCTCTAATTAAAGGGTCCCCCTCCCCCCCCCAACTTATATATATGCCTTAACTCTTTCCAGAAAGTCCTACCAAACTCTCTTTTTGTTCCCTGCCTGCATACATTGGGTATGACTTTCTTGTAGTCGGTTACCACTTGAAGAGCCTTTCTACTTTTGAAGTGTTTTCCTCCTGTTAGAATTTTAGTAATGTTTGCATAGTCTTATTTTTTTTCCCCCTTTTGAACTTGGGCTCATTTGCCACAGTTCACCAAGTGGCTTGCCTGTTGTGGCTGTTTGGTTAACGCTGACTACTCATGTGGCTCCTGAGCCCGTCAGGACTGGATGTCGCTGGTAGAGACACTTTTTCATGAAACAAAACAGCTATATGACTTCTGCTCTCTTAGATCTGCAGCTTGACTTTTACCCATATAAGTAACATTTGTAAGTGAATATGTCCCTGTCTGTAGCAAAGGGAGGAGTGATCTTACTAAAGGCATTGCTTTATTTCTGTTAGAAGTCATATGAAGAGAGAGGACTATTAGGAAATTCTCCCAATTTCAGAGTTACCAGAGCTGCTGGTGTTGCAGCTAGCTATATAAAAATTGTAAAAACTTCATCTTTATATGTTTTCAGGGGTTGGATTGTTGTAACTGTAGGGATCCAGGAGAGATGAGGGGTTTTCTGATGTATGTTCTATTGGATCAGATATGTAGTTGGGAGGGATATCAGGCAAGCTTTTTTTAACAGCGTTCCTAACTGTATAGTTGGTTCAATAAAAATTACCCTGACCTTTTCCTCCCCTTGTCTCTCAAATGTTTGCAAAGTATTCACTTTTCAGATTGTCATTTTTCAAGCTTGTTTTCTACTTCAGTAAATTATCCTGCAGGCAATTCAAACAAAAAATCTTTAGTGGTATTCAAAATGCTTGTTTGCATGTAATTTGTTTTTCCCTTTTGTGAAAGAAGAATGACTGATACTTGGACTTTGCTGGTGGCCTCTTCCTGGAAATCCTTGCTGAAGTAACTAGTTTTAATGGAGATAGTCATTGGAACCAGGAGGACTGTTTGGATAAATGAAGATAAAGCCAGGAATGATCACTGAGGTGTGCATGTGTGTTTGTTTGGTGTCTGCTGGAGAGGAGGAAAGAGGTGACTTAAAAAACCCTCTTAAGCTTGCTTAGTAGTTGTCTGTTAATTTTGCTTAAAAAGATAACTTTGATTAAACTATTAGCTGAGTCTCAACAAGAAGCTCAGATTGAGTTAAGTTAGGTGATGCTGCAGGTATTGTATAAGGAAGGGGTCTTAAAGGTCTTGCTGGACTTTGAAAATACCACCAGAGATGGTTTAAAAAAAAAAGTTATAAGATTTTGCATTTCTGATATTTCTGACGTTTTCCATTTTTGGAAGAGGATTGTGGAGAATTGGAGATGTAGTGAAAGTTTTTTAGATTTCGGTCGGAGAGGCTGGGGCAGAGGACAGCTGTAGCATCTCCCACTTGCTGGTCACCAGTTGGACTGAATTCTGTTCGCACTTATTGAGCTCTATGATTCTGTGCTTAAGTTTCAATCCCATGCATTTCTCTGACCCAAGATTTTAATCTATGCAGTCTTAATGTTGTATTGTTATCCTTTGTATTTACTTAAATCTGCTTGCTATAGGCTAGATCAACATGAACCCCATACAATTATGTCTTTCAGTGCCAATTAATGTTGGGTAGTTCCACATGAATATTTGTAGTGAAACTAGCAGCTTCAGACAAATGAAGTAGAAAAATGATGCGTCAGGCCTAGCTGAAGGCTTCGGGTTTTAATTAATTTGTTATTGGGGTAAGCTTTGTATAAAAGTGCCTTAGTTTTTCTGTTTTATCTGTGTGGTCTTTTAGCACTGTTCATACTGCTGCAGGGTTTTTAGGGTTTCTTAATACTAGTTGGTAGTAATGGAAGCTGAAATCCTTTCATCTACAGCAGGGCTGTGTAGCTAACAGCCTTTGGGTTGCATGCATCCCCCAAGGGATTAACCTAGTCCTAGGTGCTGCTGCAATCCCTCTATACTTTCTTTAGTTGGACTTGTCTCCTCTCTTGAAGATTGTCACGATCATGGCACCCCTGAGGTCATTTTGTGCATGCTCCCCCTCCATCCACCACCTTCTGCTTCCTGTCCCTACCTGGGGGTAGAGAGGGGACTAGGGGTTGTGGATGCGATAGGAGAGTTGCTATGCAGTGCAGCCTGCAACACACGCATGTGGTGGAGGGCCTGTGGCCCCTGGCCACACAGGGGTTGGACAATCCTGATTTACAGAATAAATTTAATAACATGCATTTGACTTAAGCACATAGTTTCACAAAATGCTTTATGTGGAGGGTGAATCAAAAGTTAAAGAACTCTTCTTCATTTTAGAGGAAGTGTGTCTGTGTATATGTTTAAAAAACATGCGAGTGTAAAGAGTCATTGTTTCGTACCTAAGTCAGGCTTAATAGATTTTGAGGGCAGATTACACCATTAGAATCATCTACTCTACTTTCTGCATAATAGAAAGGTGATTGCTGCTAAGTGAATAATATCCAGCATACCAACACTTGCAAGCTATAGGTATGTGTATGTGCCAGTGTGAGTTAAACCTGAAGTAGATTTATTGGTGGTGAAATGTCAGCTAGTCTGTTAGATACTTTTTGTAGATTCAGTATATTTTCATCTTTGGGTCTTGTCCAGTTCTTTGACAGACTACATTTTACTAATCAGTCTGGTCAGATTTCTTCTGCAGAGACTTGCCCACTTTCTTGGCAGACCTGACTCGCAGAGCGGGATGAATCCTCTGTTCTCCCCCCTACCGCTTCAGAGTTTCAGTTGAGGCAGCAATGAAACTGAAAGTAGTTTTGACACTTGTAGGCAATTAATCAGCAGTGAAACTGTGTATATGTTTGTCTCATGCTGATACTAAAGGAAACTGTGCTGCTGCAGCCACAAGGCTCTAATACAACAGCTGTGCTGGCAAGGCAAGCATGGCAACTGAGGAGGCATTGGCTGTTAAAAGGGTCCTAAAAACTGATAGAAAATGCAGGTGCCATCTACTTGTGGCTTCTGTTCTCTCCTGTGTAGTAGTAGAAATCTGTCGTTCCCAGATTTGATGTTGTTCTGCTAGCAGAAAGGAGGAGTTCTACTTGCACAAGGGAGGTGTGAGTTTGAATGTGTTCTTAGCTGTGTTGGCGAAGCTAAATAATGTAGACCAGGCATTGCAGATTTCATAGGTGTTAGAGCCAGAAGTGACCTTGAAAGATCATCAGGTCCAGCCCTCTGCCCAAGGGACAGGAAGTCAGTTGAGGTTGGATCACCCCAGCAAGATAAGCATCCGGGCATTTTTTTGAGTGTATCCAGAGTAGGTGCTTGTACCACTTCTGTGGGGGAGTCTGTTCCAGACTCTGGAGACTTGGACAGTAAAAACGTTTTTCGTTATGTCCAGTCTAAAATGCTCTTCCAGCAGTTTGTGACCATTAGACCTTGTTTTCCCTTGGGGTCCCCTGGTGAGCAGATGTTCTCCCAGGTCCTGGTGCACAACCCTTATGTACTTGTAGGCTGCCACCAGGTCCCCCCTGAGCCTTCTTTTCTCCCTTATGGAAGGCACAGAGCAGATGAACCTCCATGTAACATCTCTTAGTTGGAAGGGAATGACTTTACCACATTAGATGCTGTAGCAGCCATTGTAAGTGGGTCGATGTGGACAAATGTGACTTCAAAGAGGGTAAAATGGCAAATCGTTTTCATGGATACACGATCTCTGTCTGCATCTTTTTCTCAGCATACGCGTGCTTGAATATATGCCATCCTTACAGGTCAGGTCCACAAATCCTGACTTGCGCAAGCGTTCTGGTTATCTGCACACCTGCACTGGATACATATAAATGCATGTGCATATGGATTTTTGGGGTTCCTTTTCTAACTAGTCAGAATACTTAAGTGGAGCAATTACAGTGGATAAAGGTATAGAGAGGGTTATATGTTCAGTTCAGAAAAGGTGTTTTGACAGTGAAAGATGATTTGCTATGGATTGTAAAACTGTCTGAGACATTAATGGGTCATTTTCTAGTCCACTGGTGCTCAACCTCCAGGCCACAGGCTAGATGTGGCCTGCAAAGCTGGTGTGTATAACAGGTGAATGCTTCTGGATTCAGCAACAGGGGAACGAAGGATATAAGCAGCGACAGTGCTGTTCACTCACACTGATATGCCAGTTTGCTCAGAGCTTTCATGCAGCTCTGGAATCCAGGAGCTGTCAGGGCCATTAAATTTCCCCTCCCTCCTCTCCTCCACCGCAGCAGGGAAAGAAGGATCCAAGTAGCAGCAGTGATGTTCAGCTCCTAGGCTCCAAAAGTGCATGAAGCTGTGGCTCCAGCCAGTACCCACACTGACATATGGTGGGCTCAGAGCTTACGTACCGTTCCAGAGCCTGGGAGCTAAATGCAGTCACCATTCCTCCTCCTCCTCTTCCTCTTTCCCTGCTGCTGAATTTGAGGGAGAGAGGACAGGGGATGGGAAGGATGTGGCAGGGATACTCGACTCCTAGGCTCCAGAGTTCTATAAGAACTTTGGCAGCTGAAAGGGAAAAGTCAGTAGACTCCCACCCTTGGTGGATGCACACCCACAGGGCTCTAGTGCAGCACAGGCCTGGTTACAACAGCTGAAAAGAGCAGAACAGAAAGTCACTTCAGAGAAAGGCCCATTGTAGAACATGGTCCCACTCCAGCTGTGTTCCCAAAGCATCTGGCTCTCCCTTCAGAGGGCACTAGGAAGCATAGGCAACTAGGGCAAGGTACAGTACTGGCAGCTGGGCAGTCTTTATCTCTCCTCCCTTCCTACAGGCCTGAGACCCTACCAACACTAAACTTGGTAGCCTGTCAGCCCCTTCCAGGATAATGCAAGCCAGTGGTCCATCAGCCTCAAACCCTGCTGCTGCACAGGGCGCTATCTCAATTTAAAGTTGAATTATTTTTATAAAATTTAAAATAATACTACAGAAGATTAAACCTTTTTACTTTGTAACCTAAAATCGCTAAACATGTATGTTTTCCTTTCTAATAGTATTTAAAATACTTTAATATTAGGATGCTTCAACTCCCCACCCCCACCCCCAGTTGAGCAACACTCTTCCAGTGCAGCAAAGCTCATGGGATGGTTCTCCTGTGGTAGTTGATGTGCACTTGATCCTGGCTTGATTGAGTGAAGCACCTTTCCTGATTAAGTATTTATTACCTGAAGATAAAGATAAGCAACAGTGGGGATCAGCAGCCTTTACAGATTATAGTGCAGCCTGCTGTGATCCAGCGTTCTCTGCACTCTCTCGCCTCTACCCCCCCTCCCACCCACAGTCTTTGCTCCCTGTCATCACCTGGTGCTGCAGATCCCTCTGGGCAGCAACCATGTTGAGGTACAAATTTGGCAGCAAGGGTAGAGAACAAGCAGGGCTGGAGCATCAGCAAAACCTGTGCAAGTATGGGGCAGAGCATGGTCTTGGAATGCTGAAGTAAGAGTGGCACACAGCGGGCAGAAGCATCCTGGCAGTGCCTCCTCTGGCTGCTGCTACCCCATGTTGACTCTTGTATATCAGTGTTAAAAATCCCTAAGACTCCAGCCTAAACAACATGGCTCCCTAAACTACAAAGGAGGCTTAAAATCTTGTGAAAAGAGCCAGCAAACTAAGAAATGGTAAAACGTGCATAGCAATGATGGATAGTTCAATGTAGATAGCAGTAAAATAACACCCATTAGAAGGAACACTAAACCACTGGTGCAGACCAATGACCTCTAGATTAGTTGAGGCATCTTGGTGGATAGCTTGGTAAAGGCATCTTTTTTTTAAATTATAGAGACAGTCTGATAAGCAGACAGTATATTGGATTATGTTTGGAAGGGAATATTATAGAAAATAAGGTAATGCTTACATAGTAAAAGGGTAAGTCTACACCTCAAATAATGTGGTAAAATCTGGTCTTTCATCTTGGGAAAGA
This sequence comes from Caiman crocodilus, assembly GCA_030014935.1. Classification (NCBI taxonomy): domain Eukaryota; kingdom Metazoa; phylum Chordata; order Crocodylia; family Alligatoridae; genus Caiman; species Caiman crocodilus. The sequence continues at coordinate 255,311,386 of JAGPOW010000261.1, read as the reverse complement.
CTAGATATAATGGAAATACAAAAATTAGAAAGAGCAACAACAAAATGACTAACCCCCTTGGAGGGAGTTTTATGTGAGATTTAAAGACTGGGAATGAAAGAAGAAAAATAGGAAATATAATAGATGTACCTAGTAGCTAACAATTGGATGAAAAAGGCAAAGCCTTTTATTATTTTTTCCCATAAGAATTTAGAATTAAAAGGCAATATGTGTAAAACTGATACCAGGAAGTACATTTTGATAATCCTACAGCTACATTAAATAAAGAGATATGATTGCAAAAGAAAAATCCTTGGAATTCTTTAAAAGGATTAATGTTTATGAAAATCTGTAGTTATTTCTAATTAGGATGAAATTACCAAAATGCGTAAAATTCTGCAGTCCAGGAAAAAATAATCTTCCCCTTGGTAAAGTGAATAATTGGATGCAGTATATCTTCCTTTAAAGTATTGGGGGTTGCTTGCTGTCTCCTATTGGCTTGATCTTAAATGACAAATTCTCTGTTCCTAGAAGTTAAATCAGGTATTGATCTCCATTCACATTTTGAGTAAGGAATGCTGCTTGGGCTTGTTATATTTGTGGTGTAGATGCTAGTTTCTGAGAGCTGAACCAAGACTGTTTCATCTAAGCTGCTAATAATCATAATGTGAAAATGACTTCTCTTATGGTCTGGGCTAGGAGATAAAAAAAATTCTTAGTCTGCTTGCCTTTCTCCCTGTGCCATTCATTTCACTCCTATCTAGATATGTCGCCTTCTTATGGGACATTAAATCTTAGCTGCAAACAGTTTTGCTTCTTTGTAAAACTCGAACAACTTAACCACGTAAAGTCAGATGCTTTTTAAAAAACCCACTTAAATGCAGGTTAAAGCTTGATGCACGCCTGTACATTTTCTTAATCCCTATCATCTTTTTACTGCAATCATTCTTTAATTTTTTCATGGAGCTAAAAGTTAGCCAGGAAGCCATTATAGGTGGATGCAATGAAGAGGTGGCAGTGAGAATTGTCAAGATTGTATCCAAACTAAGAGCAGAACAGACTAAAATAAACTTTGTTTCAAAATCTCTATTCCAAGGGTCCTTCCAGGGAATATATATTTTAAATGGAGAGAACTCTAATCATACAATAATGGCATTTAATGGTTGTGACCATATTCTGTGTTAGACTAAGCCTGGAGTTGGAAAGTTTAAGATTGACCCGAACTTCACAGGGTTTTGGTCTTTGTTTGAACTGTGAGGTTATTTCAGTCGCATTGTGGAGTTTTTGTCTTGTATTAGTTTTGGCAGGAAAAAAAAGAAGCAGCAATTCAGATAGCTTTGCTAGTTAGCTAAAATGTATTCTTTGCTCTGTTTATGCAACAAGCACTTGTACTTAAGCAGATGTTCAGGAGGATCATGTAAGGAAATGACAACAAAATTGGTTCTCTCTCTCTTTTCAAGGATCACTAACTGGATAGTATCAACAAGAGGCTAGGCTGAAAAATAGATTAACAACCCTATTTCTCCTGAGAGTTGGATGGAAAAGTTCTAATTTGATTAAAATTTTGCCAGCCATGAAGAGTATTCTGATAGAAAGCTCTGAGTCAATGAATTTGCATTCAGCTTCTAGGATTAAATGCACGTTGATTACACAAAAGAATTACAAAGAAGGATGCTGCGGTACAAGGAGTTTTCTTATCTTCTGGTTACATCTTTTACTATAAGATGTCAGCTGCGGTGTAGGCTTATTTCCTTTTGGAAATTACTTGATTGGATTCAGTAGTCTCACAATGACAAAAAAAAAAAAAAAAAAAAAGAGTCAATGTAGTTCTGTTGGATCATAGCTAAATTCATTGAATCCAGACCTATGTGCCAGATTTTTTTTTGCTGACAGTTTCCCGATGGAGTAGAATCCTTCTCTGCTGGTAAGCAATACTAGTTCTTGGATTGACACAGTTGTGAGCAGATACACCTGCATCTGCTGTCAGCTGCTGTACCAGTTGTGGCCCTCCAGGGTGTATTTCATGTCCTGCTGACACAGCTGATGAATGCAGCCATACAGATCCCCAAGAAGTTGCCCAGGTGTGCATGCACACAGGCAGTTTCCCTGTAGTAGGCTGCTGTCTGCTCCCAGAACTTCTGGCATTAGATGCATCTTGGCATAGATGAGCTCTGAGACGCAAACAATGCGGCGTATATAATCTTTCTAAAATAAGCATGTTTGTGGTGGCCTTATTCAGCAAAATAAATTTTCAATTTCTATTCAGTTTGGTCTCAGAGGCTGTGTCCGGATGAGCACAGCTGCGAAGTATGTGCACAGGGATGCGTGCACAGTGTGCCGCTGCTTCTTGTCCCCGGGAAAGCAAACATCCACGCTTGTGGGCATGTCCAGTATGTGTAAAACCAATTACTATCACTATCAGCTAGATAATTAATTATACATAATCCTGTCGACACTGTAAGGGTTACAGGGTTGAACTATAACTTTTCTGACATAGTCTGGCCTCCAAGAGAAACTGGGACCATATTGTTCACCATGGGTCATTTTATCTAGGTTTTAAGAGCTAAAATTTCTCTTGAATCACAGTCCAAAATGAGGCAGTAAGCTGTGGGCTGACAAATGTAAGCAAATCCTCAAAATTCTCCTAACTTGCTCTAATTATAATGGCTTCCATAATAAGCTTCCCTTTTTGGTAACCTTGTAGCAAGGGTTGTGGTATTCTACTCTGCCCTTTGTATGGTGATGAGGGTTTCAGTTTTGGTTATAAAGTCCACCACTTCTGTAAAGTTTTTCTTCCTCTAAATAATTGATTAGTAGGTCTGACTAGCTGTTATCCTGTTTGGGAGTACTAAACAACGTAGCAGGCCCTATTTCAAGAGTTTGTTCATAGTATTTTGTTACCATTCTCTGTAAATCTGCTTTAAAATGATCAGTTAAACATCTAACCTTCTTTACCAAGTTGACGTTACTTTTCTAGTGTACAAAATGGGTTCATTTAAAAAACAGCTTGTGTTTTACTCCCCTCTTATTTCATCTTATAAGGTAAACTAAAGTTTTTCTCAATTTTGATTGCTCCCTGTCCAAAGATAATTACCAGTTTAATCTTTTTGTCAATGCTTGACAATGACTTGTTGATACCTGCGTAGTTGCAATGTTCAGATCTTGGTTTTAGAAAACAAGGCGTGGTCTCTCTAAGTGCCCAAATATTTGTAAGCTAGATCTTGTCTTTACAACATCTGCCTGAGACAACTTTGCAAACCCAGTAACTTTTGAGTTGTATTAGTCAATTTTTTTTAAGTTTGAGTTTTGAATATAGGATATGCTGCAGTATGTAATGGCAGCCATTGCACGCCATAAGCTTGCAGGTGCTCCTGCTACAATTTAGAAAAGTTCCTGGTTAGAGGGTCTTGCTTCTCCGCTCAGGGTCAGACCAATGGCTGCATTTAGGATGAGGAAGGTATTTTACCCTGCAGTCATATTAGCCTGGGCTATGAGGATTTTTGTCTTGCTCTGGGAGGGGAACATTATCGATGACCTCATTCTCCTGCTTTCCCTATGAAGATTTGGGAGATTTAAAACAAAAAATGTATGTCGAGGATTTACAAATGAGGGAATGCTCAAGCAGAATGAGAGTTAATAGAAATAACCTGAAGACACTGATGTGCGAATATATTAGCATGGGATTTAATTTAACAGATATCCATTGGCACAAAGGAAGGTGTTAGTCATCACTTCAGCAGTATCATTTCCAAGAAGTTAAAGGAAAACAATATAACCAGTTACAAGAAATAAGATTGTCTGTCTGTTAGTTTACCTTTCACCCCCAAAATGTTTTGTGTTCACACCATGCATGCTGGCTTAACCATATTTGCAGTAGTGTGGTGTGGGAAGGCACGGCCGGATGGCACTTCTGAAGGACATACACAGTGGTAGCAAAGTTGGGTCTGGTGTGGAATGTCCTGATGCAGAGCGTTGGAAAGGACCTGTTAAACCAGTTGTGCAAATATGGTGGGGGAGCCTGTTCACACTGCACAGGCAGTGTGCTAAACGGGTTCTGGGCAGGCAGCTCTGTGCTAGCGCAGGCCCCGGGCAGTGACAAGACACTTCAGGGTTATTTACAGTGTTCTGTAGACAACTCCTGGCCAGTAGCCAAGCGGAGAGCCAAGCACGCTAGCAGAGTTTTGCTTAGAGCAGAAGCGTTTTGTCAAAAATTTCCCATAGCTGGTGTGTACAAGTGTCCTGATGCATCCCTGGGTGGATCTAGATATTTGAAAAGAGACGTTGCAGTCCCCTCACCCTGCTCCATGGGCAGACCATGCCACAGCAGCTGATGGGCAGCAGTTGAGACTCCCTGCCATTGTTCTCAGCACCCTATTTCCTTCAGTGCAAACACCTCCCCCTCTCCAGCAGGGTGCAAGGGGGGGAGACCAGCCTGCTGCCACTGCTCCTGCCCCGCTGCAGCCAGGGCTTTGAAAAGCAGCAAGATAAGGTGTAGGGTATGGCTGGGGACAGTGGCAGGAAGGGCAGCATGTGGTCCTGGACCACGGGGGGAGTGGGGAGACATGGACAGGCAGGGAGTGGAAGTGCCTGCAAGCTCACTGTTGTTGTTGTCCCCAGGTGATCCTGGGGAAGGGGAAGCCCCATGACTGCTGCTGCATAGGGGTTCCAGATCTGTGCTTTCTCCTCCCTCACCATGTTTGCTGTGCTGGCCTGGGGACTCCAGCTGCAGGAAGCAGCTTTGCCAAGTACAGGGCAGGGCTGGGGATAGCAGTGTCAGTGGGCAACTTTTCCTTCCCCATTCTTCCAGGCATTCCTGCTTTCTGCCCAACCTGTAGGTTACCCCTGGAGTTTGGAGGCAGGTACTGGAAAAATGGGGTAAGGATCACCCACTTATGCTGCCATTTTCAGCCTTACCCAGCACAGTGCACGGCTGTTCCCTTGCTGGAGTGGGGCAGGAGTGATCTGAGGTCTTCCCTCGCCACCAGGTCACTTGGGGACAGCAGGAGAAGCTGGTGGGTTCCCTCTTCCTTGCCTGCTCCTTTTTTGGTTCCCCAGTGTCCTGTTATAGGCATGCTTTGGACACCATAGGGGACCCATGTAGCTGGGCCCATGGGGAAATAGAGCTGCTAGCATGTGACCTTTACTTGAAATTGGGTGCAGCCATCCCACTGCATTTTCCCTGGATCTGGTCTGGTCACATCTTTACCAGTGGTAGCAACAGTGGGATTGGTAGCATAGTTCTCAGAAGAGAACAGTCCTCTGGTATTTTTTTTTTTTTCCTGCCACCCAGGGAGACAGTTTGTCACTCACTGGACTCTGCAGCTGTAGCAGGGAGCAGAACATGCCAACTTCATGATCCCAACATACTGCAGAGAAACACAGGCTGACTATGGGCGGTCTGCTGCCATCTGTTAGCAATCAGACTAAGGAAGCCTGCAGGGCACACTTAGTTATGTGCATTGTACCTCCTTTGCCCCTGGATGCACAATGTAAGCCGTGCAAGCTCTCCACTCTTCAGGGCCTCCTCATTCGCATGTCTGTACACGGGTCTCTGGATAAATTTTTTTTTT
>JAGPOW010000261.1:255290515-255305737 GCA_030014935.1 Caiman crocodilus | reverse complement strand
TTTTTTTTTTCTTCCTACCAGAAGAACAAACATGGGAGAATTCTTCCAGGTTATTTGAATGTATGTATGCAGCCAAGGTTGAAGGTAGCTACTTGTATTTTAAATACTGTAATCCATTCCAGCTTGGAGGAGGCCTGTCCCAGTGGTTCTCAACTTCTGTGATCCTATGGCTTACCTTCCCCCTTCAACCTTGCTTACCATCTTTAAACCTACCTTTCATATAGTCTTGTTGCCTGGCATGTGCCAACAATGCCCAAGATGTCTCTGCATATGTCAGCTCTTGAATAAAAACAGTTTACCTGCAGTTATATGGCATTGAGCCTGGCCTAATAAATAGCCTGCAGAACTGCACTAAAGTGGTATTCCTGTTCAAAGAGCATTGGCTGACATCTCAAAGTGGTCTTGCAGACTATGGAAGGGGGATCAGCTTAACTACTTCTGCGGCCACTCTTGTGGCTCATCTGTGCACAGCCGCTGGTTGAGAATCGCTGGTCTAATTAGCGTGATCCTCATACCCTTCAAGGGTCTTGCTGCTGCTAGTGCTGCTGGATCTGAATTTGTAGTACCAGCAAATGGAAACTTTATTTCAAATGTCACTGATAAATTTGTAGTATGAACTGAGTCATGACAAAAATTTGGAACAAAACCCCACGTGAGCAAAAATGAAAAGCTTGCTTTGTGTTCCTATTTCTGTGCTTTCATTGGCAATGATGACCAACAACAGGAGAGAGGCCAGCATATTTTCATAAGTATTGTTTAATAATTGTATGAGTAAAAAATCACCATTTTGTTTCTATCCTTAAGAGTTTCTTTCCCATTAGATTTTCATTTGGGCATGGGAAGAGGTTATTCAAGGGATTAAAAAAAACCCCCAAACAATTCTTTGGAAGAAAGCCATGAAACAGGCCATTAAGCAATTGTGACAGAATTGAAGATCTTTAAAATTGTTTGAAGGGTGAAATTATGCATGATCTGTAGATGTTGTGTTGTGTTTTTTTTAATGTAATAAACAACCCTAGTTTTAGTAGTCTCTTATCATTAGGGAGTCTTCTCCCTGCCCCCCTCCCTTCTTCCCTTGTCTTCTGTGTCTTGTACAAATGATCATGCTGAGATATAGCATGTGTCCTTTGGCTACACAATGCATATGTTCTTTTTACTTTTGTCTGACTCTAGAGTAGGGGGAATTTGGCAAAAAATTCCCTGGCTGGTAAGCTTCCCTACCAGCTTTAGCAGCATTAGGGGCCGTGTATGGCCTGGGCTGGCTTTATTTTAAGCACAGTGTTGATTATTCCTACTGAGAGCACATCTAGGTAACTTCTTACTTTAAATAATTGTATTCCTATCTGCACAGGACTCCTTAAGCTGTCAAACCTCATGCATCTTAACCAGTATGCAGTAAGATTTCTGTACTGCAGAAAAGACCTAACTAGCTGGTTTGATGCTAGCAGTTGGTGACAGCCCTGCCAAAGTGGGTGGTGATATGACTAGCATTTATAATAGCTAAATTACTAATGCTGGAAAGTTCATATGGTATTTCAGTTCTGATGTTAGTTTAACCTGTGCAAGCAAATCTTGTCCAGGAGCTCTCTTCGCCCCCCTCCCACCCCAACCACTTTTATTGCAGAGAAGATTCTCAGAAAGAAAGAGTTCATAGACAAGAGAACAATATAGATCATTATGGAAGGGCTGCATTATACTATTGACCCTTTCAAACAATTTGCACAGATCCAATTGGATGTTTTTTAAAAAGTAAAGCTACAGATAACATTCATTTAAAGAAAACAATGCCCCCTCCCTCTTCTAATCCCTATTTCCTGATAAATTTTGGCAGCACACTTCCTGAGTGAGTATAGCTTACCTTTTTATATAAAAGATATAAATTTACACCAACCTTTCTATATTCCACCAGAAACCTGAGATCTTGTTTTTAATTAACTTATTTACATAGTCTGGGTTGTTTTCTGTTGAGTATTTTATTGAATTGTCTTGTTCCAAAATAGTAGTTTCTAATATTATGTGAATGAATGCTATTTCAGTAAGAGTATTTTTGTTTTCCCTGCCTTTTTGAAATTTGTCATGTTGAAAGGTTAGGTGCTTCCTTGAGGAAAGGGCAGAAGTCTCAACTGGCACCATGGCTGAGGCTTGCAGATTTGAGGAAGGAAATGGGATTAAATTGTGAAGGGAAGATGAGAAATGAATCATGGTTAAGGGGGATATTTTGACTGGTATTTTATTCTATTATTATTATTGCACTGATTTTAAACGTTCCTTCAAAGACAAGCAGGCTTTCCTATAATAAAACTTTTTAACCCCCTGGCCCCACAAAATACCTTATCCAATCCAAATAACTGTATTGCAGCATTTGCCTCTCATGAACAGGGACCCTCGTTTTCTCTGATTTAAAAAAAAAAAAAAAGAATCCCAAATTTTCTGATTAGAACCCCCTCCATCCACATTTTTCCATGATTATGATCAAAACGTGTGTGTGTGTGCGCGCACGCGCGCGCAAGTGTGTGCTACAGCGCCATACCAAGTTTGGTGGAGAAACATACTCGGAGCCCCATACACTATTCATAGATAGCTAGATCTGTATATCTATACTCTACAGACAAGGTGTCTATAGGGTATAGAGATATAGATCTATCTATAGATGAGGTATGGGGCTCTGGGTATGTTTCTCTGCCAAACTTGGTGGTAGGGTAGATAGCTGTATCGGTAAGAAAGAGGGTATGGGGCTCTGGGTGAGTTTCTATATACTGTATATATAGTGGTGTTTTGTTTTAATCATGGAAAAATGTGGATATTGGGGGTGAGGGGGTAATCAGAAAGTTTTGGATTATTCTAATCTGAGAAAACCCGGATTCCTGCTCGTTAGACTGTGTTGGCTTTATTACCCTGTGTAACCTTCTTTGGTAAGATTTAGGACTGAAGTGATTAATAGGATTATAATACCTTGAAATCTTATATTTTGCTAGTACATGTGATTTGACACCTGCTGGTTTCCGGATTTGGTGCTTACATATAAGCTTAACAACTTTGGTTCAAGGCAGTATACAGGCACTTGCTGTCCCCTCTTTGAGTTTACAGCTCACTTATATTTCACTGTCTGTCCTTTCCAGATGTACTTTCAAGTATTGGTAGGAAACCAAATGGCCTCAGGATGAAAACCAAAAGCACAAACAACCAGGTGCTAACTACTGTATATTCTTTTCATACAACTTGTTTTGTAATGCTTCAGTACTTTACTTGCTGTGAACTCAGAAATATTAATGTAAATTAAGGATGAAGTTGCAACTAAGTAAATATTTAGGGGACTTTCAGAAAGGTTTAAAGTTAAATTTCTATCATTCTCTCCCTGGTCTTCTCCCTTCTTTTTCTCATGACAGGATGTCCCCTCATTAATCATTGGTTCTTGATGCGGCATTGCAGCATGCACCTAACTATTGAGGTACCCATCGGGTGGCTGAAGTGCCTAAGCATTGTGATTTTTGGAAAAAGGAAAGGTACTGCTATTTTTGGTAATGATTGCAAACTGAAAAGGAAAAGTTGAGAGAGAAATTAAATCAAGAGAAAGATCTCCTTTAAGGGAACACAGTTGCTTGGAAATCTAGTGTTAGAAGATGTTTATGGTGCTGTGACTACGCAGGAGCCCCCTTGCCAGGGTCTGTGGCTGTGGGTCTCAACATTTTTAGACTTGAGGCACCCCTTGGAAAAGCCAGTTCTTAGCTTTCACTCATTTTTTCGGGGAGGGAACAGAGTAGTTTTTCTGTTGGAAAGAACTCGGTTTGCAGCTATGGATTTCTATTTGGGATCTCTTAGTTTTAACTCAGGGGTGGGTAAAATATAGCCCATGGGCCAGATAGAATGGCCTTTATTGGCTGGATCTGGCCTATGGGGCCCCATAAAATGTAGAAAATTAAGATTTATCTGCCTTTGTTTTCTGTCAAAAATGACAAGAATCAAGGGCAGTAGGACCCAGGGGAAACCTGGCAGGCTCCCACAACAGCAGCAGGGCCTGCCCAGCCTCACCCCACCCAGCCAGAAGCCGCTTCTGGCCTGGCACCATGTGGCTGCTCCGTGCCAGAACCGCAGGTAAGGAAGGGGTGGGGGCAAGCAGCTCACCTGCCCCGTGGCTGGCGCCCCACACTGCAGCCACTCTCAGCCCACGCAAGGCTGGCCAGAGCAGGCACAGGCAGCCCCAGGCGGACTGTGAGCGGCTGCAGCATGAGCCATTGGGCAGGGTGGGGCCGCTTTCCCCCATGCTCAGCACCACCTTGTGACCCAGCCACACTGCCAGCCTGGGCACCGCACCTCCTCTGGGCTCGCCTGTCAGGGCTACACGTGGCAGCAGTAGCTGCGGGCCTCCCCCCCCTTGCTGCGCCAGGCAGTGTTTGCCACCACCGTCGTCTGTGGGCTGCCCAGCAAGCAAGCTATGGGCAGGCAGCAACAGCCAACACTGCCCGGTGTGGCATGCAGGGGGGCTGCAGCTGCTGCCACCACCAGGGAGCCTAGAGCTGGCACAGGGCCCAGGCTGACACCGGGGGCGGGTTACAAGCTGGTGCTGATCATGGAAAGTGGCCCCTCGCTTACCCCGTGGCCAGTGCCCTGCACTGTAGCCACTTGCAACCCATGTGGGGCTGTCTATGCCTGCTCCAAACAGCACCATGTGGGCACGAGCACCTGCAGCCTGAAGCACGAGCCACAGGGTGGGTGAAGGGCCACTTTTCCCCCATGCTCAGCACCAGCTTCTTCCTTGCTGGCGAGCAGGGGGTCGTGGCTGTGCGCTGCCCCACTCCTGTACTGCAGGGCTGGCGGGGTACTGGGAGTGAGTGGGCGGGGAGCCAGCGGGAACACGGGGCCCGCACCTGTGTTCCAGGGCCAGTGCTAGTGGGGCCCAGAGCAGGGTGGCAGGAGCATGTGGTCCCAGCTGGCAGGAGCTCTATGGAGCGGGCCAACTCCCGTTTCTCCCTGCTAGTGCAGCCCAGCCTGACTCAACAGACCCTTGCCAGCCTGGGCTTGCTTTGGGCCCGACCAGTACTGGCCCTGGAACATTAGTCACAAGACATTGGGACATTCATCCCAAGATGATGACCAGGGGGTGGGGCACCTGTCAAGGGGCAGGGCTACCCATGCGGCCCTCGACAGCCTGCCAAAACTGGGTAAGCAGCCCTCTGCCCGAAGTAATAACCTGCCCTTAGTTTAACTTGTGAGTCATCGTGCCAACATTTATGGCATCCCGGAAAGGATCTCGGTGTACCCTCTGGTCCTGCAACACCCCGGTGGAGAATCACTGGTCTGCAGTTTGGCAACTACATCTTAAATTGGTTTTAAATTTAAAAAGTTTCTTTGCAGTTTGAAAGACCATAGTAGTGGAAACTGCTAGAGAAGGTAGTGTTACATGAGTATTACACAAGGAATTTGTTTTGTTCTACTTTAAACAGATCAAATTTCAGACGTTGAGAGTGTTTGTTAAAAGCTGCCCTTCTATAACCTGCTGAAGGTATTTCAGCACTCAAGGATTTGCAAATATTTACAAAACAGTTTAGGGAAGAATTTGTGGCATTATCATAGTATGTGTTTTTATGCACTTGTTTTTACGTATGTAAACAGTTGCTGTGCAGATCTACATAGTTGCATTTTAACTAACTGGATGGGCATTGTTTAGCTGTATCTCATTGCTTTGTGTTGTTTGCATTAAAGGTGTTTAAGTGTAACGTTTAATATAAGCAACCATAGTAGATTTCTTTAAAAAATAAATGATCAAAATGGAGCATACTTTTGTCTGGTTGGTCTAACCTGCCTAGCTTGAACCAGCTTTCAAGGGAACAGACATTTATTATTAACTCTGGAAATGCAGGTAAATGCCTGCAGTGGCTCAGGCCAGGAGCCAGGTAGCGCTAGAGCATGCTTGCAGCTGCAGGGAAGCTGTGCTGGGGGGCAGCCCCAGCAGTAGCCTCAAACAAACTGGCCAGTTTGCTTTTCCTTCCACCCTGTCCCCCAGCATGGACCCAAGCCAAGGTCTGCCTGGTGCTCCCTCCTCATTGGTGCAGCAGAGGGGACACAGCCAGAGGCAGGCCAGCATGACCCCATGAGGCAGAGGGGTCAAGGAGGAGGTTTATTCCCAGGGGACTGCAGCCGGGGTCTGCTAGCCCCATCTGTCACCACCTCCAATCACTGCCTGCACAGGGAAGTGGTAAAATACCCCTTCCCCTTCCCTCCTTGCCTAAGATGGCTATGGCAGCTGGGCTCTGGGCCCACCCTTGACCCTGCTGCTGGAACAGTGAGGGGGCAGCAACTCTGGTAGGGGAAGCAGCCCCTCTCATGGTTTTCTGGAGCACAAGCCTCATCCCAGGGCAGGGGGGCGGCAGATCTGCTGCAGACTGTGTGGGGTGAGCGGCAGCAGCACTATGAGGGGCTTCAGGGGCTATGGCCACCCCTCTGAGCCCCAGTGCCGCCACTTGCCCTGCACAATCTACAGCAGCTCTGACTGCCCTGCCCCTGTCCACAACACATCCCCTTGCGGGGGAGAGGCTTGAGGTCCTGGGACACCATGGAAGGGGCTCTTGCCCCCATCAGGATTGCTGCCCTCTCGCCTCCAGCGGGGGGAAAAAATCCTGAGCATCTGAACCCCGTTGTCAAGACATATGGGAGTCTGATTCTCACCAGAATAAAAGTTTAACTATATCAATCACTTAAAAAAATGCCCAACTCCTGTTTTTATAAATTGGTACTCTTCTGTATGCTCAGAATTATTTTTGACCGAGTTTGATGTTGTAGCCCCTGAGACTGTGTTAACTAGGTGTTCTGATATTCCATGTGGTTGTAGTATGGATATAGCTCTGAATAAATATGGAGAAAACCAAAAATCTACCTTGTGGGGAGGAAAACATAACTACGTGGTAAGGGCAAATGCAGGTGTTACTGCTTACCTTGCTAACCAATGCTTTCTCTTTGTATTTCCTTGCCTGTCTGTATCTAGCTGTTGTCCTTGGTCCCGGCACTCGGTTGTTTAGTAGCTGCTACCTCACCTACCTCAGCAGGAGTCCTGGGCAGTGACAAGAACTGCAGACTTCATGACTCTTATATGCTATTTATTGCCACAAGGCTGCTGTTGCGGTACATGACAGTTTAAGTACTGGCTGTGAGGAATCATGCTTCCCCAGAAAGCCAGGAGAAATTGAACTTCAGAGATACAGTAAATGGGAAGGATCATTGATTTATAGCTCAAATAAGAGCTACAATATGTTTGATTTTGAACACTTCATCAATTTACTTCCTGGGCTAGAAGCAACTCGACAGCTTAGTCAGTGTTCAAGGAGTGCAGTTGAGGTTCTGTTAAGAATATAAATGAAAACAATCCTTTGTACTATCCCAAATCCATTCATTAAAGTGATATGCATGGGGCTAAGAATGGGGTTTATGTCCTTCTGGCTGCTTTGTATACTATATTGATGCACTTTTTTTCCAATCCTGATGGGCAAACCTAGACTTGAAAATGTAGCAGCTACCCTTGTTCTCCCCACAAAAGGTACACTATAACTTCTAAAAAAAAATCTGTGCTGACATTATACTGCATCCTAAAAGATTCCACAATCTACAAATGGAAATATTACGTGAAAATGAATCCCTCCACTCCTGAAACAGGACCCTCTTTGACCTAAAGCGTGATGGCTCTTAACAGTGCCCAGCAGTTATCTACAATAGTTCAGAACACAAAATGAAAAATATCTCATTCAAATTACAGAATTTAAGTAGACACTAATTACTTTGGATAGTTAGGAATTGGCAAGGATGTCAAGGATAATGCCACTGCCCTTCAAAAAAACCCCAAACCTTGCAGCTTTTAATGACAAGTCAACACTTTATCTGAGAGACAGTAGCACAGTGATCCCTAACAGCCAACTTAAGTAGAAATTCAGTTTTGGTTCAGATTAGCAAATTGCTGTTCTAGTGCAGTGGTTCCCCATTGTTGTAGTTGGGCAGCACAGGCTCAGCAAGCAGAGCTTTTTCTGCAGCAGGGAGAAATGGGAATGGTGGCTGAGTCTTAATGCCTGCCATCCTCTGACACGAGTTGGGTCATTCCACCCCCCCCAACCCCCCCCCGGAAATGTTGCCAACCCCCTACCTTAGATCATTTGGGATCTTCTGGGATAAGTCATTCTTTTACCCATCTTTCCGCATATAGTTTACCTTTTTTGCAGTGTACCTTGTTTTGTAATGATAGGAGTTTGCAGTGTAGTGCAACTGCACAAATGGCAAATGCAGTTTTGGGTTGCATCAATGGAAGCAGCAGGTGCAAGACATGGGAGGTGAATAGTGCTTCTCTACTTGGCACTGGTTAGGTCTTCTCTGGATACAGTGGGCAGTTCTGGGCTCCACATTTTTAAAAAGATGTGGAGAAGTAGGGGTCCAGAGGCAGGCAACAAAGATAATCTTTGAGGAGAGGTCTGAAAGGCCTAGGCATGTTTAGCTTGCAGAAAAGGTGGGTGATGGCAGTCTTCAAATACTTGAAGGGCTTCTATACAGAAAAGGAAAAGCACCTCTTGCTGCAGAGAGGAGAACACAGACTGATGTCTTGAAGTTGCAACAAATTAAGTTGGATATTTGGAACAAAACTTCACTGTGAGACTAGTGAGGCAGTGGAATAGATGTCTAGGGAAGTTGAGGACTCCATCACTGGAGATGTTCAAGAAGGGGTTGGACAGCCACTGGTCAGGCTATGCCTGTTTTTTACCATGACTCTTTCCCATGATTCTGAGATTTGCTGGTTGCCCCTGCTCCCCCTGTTTTGCTCCCCATGTCAGGATGTTTTTAAACCTCCTTCAAAGGCATTGTATTGGCTGCAGCCAAGTCGAGGGACTTTGACTGGGGTAGAGGTTCCTGGCTAGAGGGTCTTGCCCCTCTGCTCAGGGTCAGACTGATTGCTGATTTGCTACATATGGGGTCTGGAAGGAATTATACTCCGTAGTCAGATTGGTACAGACTGTGGGTTTTTTGCCTTCCTCGGTAGCAGGGGACATGGCCTTCTACCTGTGACTTCTAATAAAATATTGTCAAAATACATACAAGAAGTAGGACATTGGTTGATGTTTTGGCCCCTTCTTTCCCTGTGGCAGGTTAGGGTGTTAGGTCTATATTGTGTCAGGGTTGATGGTAGTCTTAGGTACAGTTTAGATTATGACTGTATCAGATGGTTTGGTTAGGGATGATCCTGCCTTAGGCAGGGGGTTGGACTAGATGACCTCTGGAGCTCCCTTCCAGCCCTGCTTCTCTGTGATTCTAAGGCTAGGGACAGAAGTTACACACAAACTGGTTTAAAGCTATAACAGAATAGAAGTTCAGTGCACATAAACCAGTTTCAAAATGTCTGAAACTGGTTTAAGATAAACCTAACAGAGTTAACTGATTTAGGTCAAACCAGTTTATGAAACTTTTGTCGCAAACCACTTCCTAGTTCAAGTTAAATCACAGCCACCCAGCATCCCAGTGTGCTTTTCAGCCCTAGGCTGGGCTGTGCTGCCTATTCCAGAGAGCAGGGCTTGCCCCACCCCTTGGCTTCCTAGCTGGAGCAGTGAGGGCTGGCTCACTGCTGTCCCCCCCACCCCCCCCACACAAAACCTGGCTGGGGTCTGGGGCTAGGGAAGTGGGTTAAACTTCCTTTCCCCTGAGTATGGAACTGCCCCACTTACTTAGTGCTGGCTGCAACTGTGGACTGCAGATCCCAGCAGCACTGAAAGCAGGAAGAGGAAGTGATGAGCATCCCTGCAGAGTCCTGTTCTTGTGATTGGGGACTGCAAATTCCAGATCCCACTGCCTCCGAAGTAGAAGGAAGCAAACACACAAGCCATGCTGGCTGCATGCTAGAAAGCCATGTTCTAGCATCCTCTGGCTTCTGGCTTGAGCCACTGCAGGCATGTGGCTGCATTTACTGAATCAAAAGTGAATGTCTGGTCACTTGCTTATTAGTTTAATCTTTGCATCTTAAACTAACCTGCAAAGACTGAATTAATTCAGCTTTGGGTTTTTTGACTGCCTATACTTAGCCTAAGACAGTGGTTTTCAGCCACTGATGACAATTAGTATTTCTGGTATTGAAAATCTTTTCCTAAAAGTCTGTCAACTTGAACTGAGATTCGGGTATTATTTTTGTTTTGTTATTGGTCTGAAACTATCAGAAAAGGCAAAGTGAGATCAGAAATGTAATGTTTCCTATGAGTTGAGAAGAATGAATATATTGTGACTTCCATTATTTGCTAAAACCTTGACAAGTGTACTGATCCTGTACATTTGTAGTATTTGTCTTATACTCAGCATTTCATCAAAAACCCTCAAACAGCAATTTTTGATGTAGAAGTTTCCAAAAAAAGCACAGGTGCATGCCCTGTGTAAGTGTTTCTACATCTTGTTAGGATAGTAGCCGAAGTATTTCTTCAGATATACATAAAGAGTTCTAGATAATTTATCTTCCTGACAAAATGCTGACAAAGCTCATATCCTTTCCTACTTAACTTTGCCTTCATCTGCTGCAGTGTCCTTCATTTTATTACTGCAATACTAATGCACCCATAAGAAACCAGTGCTCTGCCTTTTGCCTCTGCTAAACTGCATTACTACAGCCAGTTACATAAGCCCTATTTTATCCAGCCATCAAAGCACCAAGTTGTGTTTTTAAGTTTCTTGCATTTTGCTGAGTTCAGCCCTGTTACTAGGATAATCAGTAGCACGTGTAGCTATACCTTCCTCCAGTGTTAGTACTTCATTACAGTAGTGATGTAATTAGTCTAAGATTAATACATCATTAAGCATTGTACCACGTCTTTGCAATCTAAAGGTTAATGACAAGCGATTCTATTACATGCTGTTTTTTTCTTAGCTGTATGTTGTGTTATCATTATGATTGATCATTATCTTTGACTGTCTCAACTGAATCAAGAATACTTTGCCAGAGTTGTGCTGGCCACTTGACTAGCACCGTGCTTAGCTACCAGATGGTAGACAGATCACTGCAGTAGCATCCTTGGTATAATTAACCTGGATAAACATGTATGCTACATGTATGTGTACTTTTGTGTCTTGAAAGCATTTTATTAAAAAAAAAAAAATTAACACCTGTCTTACTCCATATATCTTTTGATACATAGTTGCTGCAAAAAGAAAGTCTGTAGCAGGCATTTTCTGACTTGCTCAGGAATTTGTGGTGTTTCTGCAAGGCATTGTACAGGCTGTTCACTTATAATTGTAGTTATCCAGGTCAGGTGATGGTGGTAATTTCTGAAAATTGATTTAGTATACAAGGAGTTCAGTAAGCTAGGAGTGTGCCTTTGTTTCCATATCAGGAAACAAAGTCTAATCAGGCAGAATACTTTTCTGGTATGGCAATGAAAACAGTTGTGTTCAGTCAGTGCTGCCACTTAAATGAGCTTCTGTGTTAGATGACAAGGGGGAGGGCTCTTTGATGGAGAACTACTGTCAATAATAGTTCTGTTGTGGCAAAAATAATAATTATAATGCAAGCTGATAAACTCTTAAGTGACTTGAATGGAATTTTATATAATTCTGTTTTATGTAGAGAGAGAGCTTTCAGAGGAACTTGCAACTGTATGATGATCATGGTTTATACAAGCACCTCTCGTCTGATTACGTGGCATTGCAGTGGACATAATTTACACTGTAGTTGGGGAAGTAATGGTAGGTTTTCAAGTAGCATCTACATGCAACTCCAAGATTTTTAAAGCAGCTTACTGTTAGTCATGCAGACTTTTAAACAATCATGGTCCTTCCGCTTTGTATTCTTCAGTCCGTAGTAGATTGTTAAATCTCTTTTCCACAGCAGTTGTCAAGAAGAAGGAATGCATAAGACATTGGACCACGTTCTGACAGGAACTGCAGAAGCCATTTTAGCATCAGGAGCGTGGTGTGGAGTCTTTCTATGCTGAATGACTTGAATTCAAAGCTCAGCAGTCTCTTCAAGAGTTTGCTAAGAGGCATTCTGGCAAAGGGTTTCGGTATCAGCATGCGATCCCTGTATTTAGGCTTCCTGACTTAACAGTGGCTAGTATGAATAGCCTTTCACTGTAGATTTTTTTGATCCTAGATGAGTGATTTAGTACTGATACAAGTGCATACAGTGACTGCTTTTTCAGAATAAATATGTACCCATTTTGAGGGGGGTTATTTTTCTGGTGTTTGTTACAAAATGTTATGATGATAAAAAGGGCCTGGGATTACAGCTCAATGTGCTTCTTAAAAAAAAAAAACCAAACATCTTTTTATTCAATTGATTTCTGAAGTACTGCAAGGAGTTTGGGCTTTGACATCCCTGTAAAAAGTAAGAAAAAGCATAACTTTCACATGGAAGTGTTTTGTTTTTGTTTAATCTGGAGACCCATGCATCACTGCACTTCCAAATACCTGGAATCTTCCATGGAATAACATTTAGTGATTCATGCTCACGTTTCTTCCTTGTCTTCCAGTTTTCATCTTTCCTTGATTATTGATCTCCCAAGAGAGGGGAATGCACTGTGGCAGCAAGAGCATCTTGTTAACATAAGCAGTTTCAAGTGAATCTGTTCAGAGAAGAAAACAATCTAAGGAAAAATAAGTAGAATAGTGTGCATAAAGAGCCTGTGACACCAAACGTATACTAGCTGACCCGAGGTCAGGCATCATGTTTACAAGCCCAAGTCAGGTCTGCAAATGTGGCTCTGTCTGTCAGATCATTTGGCACATGTAGTAACGAGTAGGGATAAACTTGGCTGCATGTGTGCATACAGGCAGTCCTCGACTTGCAGTGTTTTGAGATGCGAGGCTTTGCACTTACAACATTTGTAAATTGACACTGTTTCAACTTTCTCACGTCAGTTTCGACTTTACAGTGCTTGATCTGACACAGCGCCACACGAGGGAACAAGTTTGCTGCATTGCCCATGTCCCTGGAGAACATCTGTCCAAACTTACTTGGACACGTTCTTTAAGAAAGCAGACAAGACTCCAGAAAAACCTGCAGCTAAGATTCCTGAGAAGACTCCAGCCAAAAGCCCTTCAAAAAGTCCAGCAAAGTCGCCTCAAAAAAGTGCATCCAAATCAGGGACGGGCAATTGTTTTGTATGAAGGGCTGCTTAGTGAGTTTTGGCAAGCTGCCCAGGGCTGCGTGGGTAACCCTGCCCCTTGAGAGTTGCCCCACCCCCTGGTTGTCATCTTGGGACCAGAAGTCCCACCTCTGACCCTTGCTGCCAGAAGTCCCTCCCCTTGTCCCTGGAAGTACTTATTTGAAGAGGGTTTGCTATCTTAATACCAGAACAAAACAAATTATGTACTAAAAATCAAATACCCATAATATAATATTTTAATTCAATTAAAACAATTTTGTCCTGTTATGTGTATGTTTGCTTTATATGTAGAAGTGATTGCATAATAACTCACAATATAGTCTTACTCTTGTAGTGTGTGCAGAGGTACTGGGGGGGTGGATGTGGGGTTTGTGGGCAACTGTGGGTGCGTGTGCATGGTATTTGTGGGATGTGTGATTGTGTCTGGAGGAAGGTGTGGCTGTGCAGTTTGTAGGAAGGGTTGCAAGGGGGAGCCAGCCAGGCTTTTGATGCCCAAAGCCTCATGGTCACATTTGCACTCTGGCAGCTCCCACTGCTGCCAGGTGGTGGCTGCCAGGGTAGGGTCTGCTGGGCTTGGGGGCAGTGCAAGGTGCTCCCAGAGCTGTTGGGGGTGGCAGAGCCTGGTGAGGACGTGGCCTGGGATGCAGGAAGCCCAGGAAAGTGGCATGGAACTTGCATCGCACACCAGAAACTTGGGGTGGCAAAGGTCTTGCTGCCTCCCGCACGAGTGGCATGGAGGTTGCCACTGCCCTGAGGGGAAGGCCTAGCCCACCCCTATTGCACACAGGCCTGGTGTCAGCTTGCCCCCTCAACTCCGGAACAGGTGGGGAGGCTGAGCCAGGAGCTGGAGCAGAGCCTGCTTTTTTTGCTCCAAATGCTCCTGTGGCCTCCCTTCCTGTGGCTTCCCAGGCCCTGGGCCAGGACCCTGCCAGGTCGTGCCACTCCCAGCAGTCTTGGGAGGTCATCCACACTGCCCCCAGGGCTGACCAGGAGCTTCCCAGTGCTCCTCGCAGGAGCTTCTGGAGCAGAAAAGCAGCTGCAGATCTGCTTCTGCTCCTGGTGCAGCCCCTGCTGCCTCCTTCCCTCCCCGCCCCCGGACTGGGGCCACGGAGCAAGCTGACGCTTTGCCTGTATGGGGCAGGGGGGCCTAGGCCTTCCCGCACAGGGTGGCAGTACCCACTGGAGCTTCCCATGGGGGGGAGCAGCTGGGCCATTGCTGCCCCAAGCCTCGGGCATGGGATACAAGTTCTGCACCGCCTCCCTGGGCCATGTCCCCGCTGGATCTTGCTGCCCTCAGCAGCACCAGGCGTACCCCCGTGCTACCCCCAGGGCTGGACGGGTGTTGGGAGCCAGCCACAGCCAGGCAGAGCCCCAGAGCAGGGTGGCGGGAGCCCAGAGCACAGCTAGGTGGTCTCTATGAAGTTGGGCTGGGCTGCCCCAGCAGGGAGAGAGGGGAGCCACCCCATTCTGGGCCCCACCAGTGCTGGCTCCCGCTTGCTCCGTGGCCAGGCGACGACCAGCATGCCCCCTGGCACCCCCACCCCCCCCTTACCTGAGCTTCCCACTCCAGCACAGGTGGGAACAGCCCTATGGTCCCT
The DNA here is from genome assembly GCA_030014935.1 of Caiman crocodilus. Taxonomy (NCBI): domain Eukaryota; kingdom Metazoa; phylum Chordata; order Crocodylia; family Alligatoridae; genus Caiman; species Caiman crocodilus. The sequence continues at coordinate 255,291,030 of JAGPOW010000261.1, read as the reverse complement.
CTGGCTGGGGGGGGCAGGGCAGGGCAGGTCCTGCTCTTCCCAAGGCCTGCAGTGGCTTCCCCTGGGTCCTACTGCCCCTAGCTCCTGTCACTTTTGACAGGAGCCAGAGGCCAATAAATAAATATATATTTATTTATTTATTTATTTATTTCATGATGCTAGTGACAGATGGCCAACTGATAATGGATAAGCTGGCTGCCAGCAAGAATTATCAGCATTGCTGATGTCCTGTGGCTTATTTATATGTCTTTGATAAAAAATGAATGTCAGTCTGTAATTTAACAAGTAGTTGGGTCATGAAAGCACATATCCCTAAACTTTCTTGCTCCTTTCAACTTGCTTATCTATATTATGATTTGAATTGAAATTTAATTATCAGATGCCCATACTAAATGCTTGAGGTACCCTATTAATTAAAGTGCAATAACCCAGTGACCTTGTAGAGACTTGGACCCTGATAATGCCTTATCTTATCAACAGACAGTCAAATAATCATAAACAGGTAACAAATTAAC
>JAGPOW010000261.1:255265979-255282133 GCA_030014935.1 Caiman crocodilus | reverse complement strand
AATCCCATCCTGTTTCTGTCCACCCACTCCTGCAGTCGGCCCAGATCCCGCTGCAGCCTCTCCCTCTCTTCTGGTGTCCCCACCTCAGCCCACAGTTTGTTGTTGTCAGCAAACTTGAACAGCTCGCTTTCCACCCCCTCGTCCAAGTCAGCAGCGAAGATGTTGAACAGCGCGGGCCCAAGGACCGAGCCCTGGGGGACCCCGCTACTAACATCTCCAGGTCGAGTACGACCCATCCACCACCACTCTCTGGGAGCGCCCCGCCAGCCAGTTCCTGACGCACTCAACCGTGTAGGGGTCAATGCCACAGCTCCCCATCTTTCTGTACAGATTCTGTACTCTATTCTGTCTATTCTGTACAGATCAGGCACTTCAGTGGGGATTTTTGGCACTTTTATCCAATAGCTAATTCAATCAGCTATTGGATGAAAGTGCCAAAAATCCCCACTGACGTGCCCGATCTGTACAGACATTGGGGAAGCCAGGTCAAACTAATGCACTGCCTTTTCAGGGTACATGCTGCGTTCAGTGCAGGGGCATGGAGAGCTGAAAGTAAAGCAACATTTTTGTGGGGAAGAGAGGGTTGCATCTGTCTGCAGAATTTATCTCCATTTTATAGGGAGATCTGAGGCACAAAGAGGTGATGTGACTAGTCCAAGGTCATCAAGGGAGTTTGAGGTAGAGCTGGTAATTGCATTCAGTCTTCCAAATCAATGGCTAACAAATGAATTCTCCTTTTCCTTTGTACGTATGTAATATTGAGCAACACAGTATGCTAGTTTCTTTTGTTTGATCCTAAGATTTTTTTTTTCCAAGAAAAATCAGTTCAGTTCTCTCTCCAGCCCCAAGCAGTTTTATCTTTTGGTACTGTCAGTTTCAAACTTGTATTTCCATTGATTGTTGTAATATGAGCACCTTGGGCCTGAAGTACTTTTGCAGTGGTGAAGAAAAACTTCATGGTATCGTTACCTTTCCCACGTTCATTTTGAAGTGTGTGCCTTGAAAGGATGTTAGTTGTGGTTTGTGATAATGGCATGACTGCCATGTCCTGTAACATTATAAATAAATGACAACCACTGGAGCTGCTGTAAACACCAGAAAAGGCAGAATTTCATTGTGGGTTTGTACAATTAGCAAATGGCATTGCATAACTTTAGTTACCTCGTATTGAGAATTTAAACTGCAGGCTTAAAGCATTCTGGGGTCAAGTGGTCTCTCATCAGTTCTTGTGCTTCCCATCATGGAGGCATGAACTTGATAAGAACTTAAAATAGTTCATCACTGGTCGGTTAAGAATAAGACAACATCAGAGATCTCAGATAACAAGTTATCAATGCTACCTTATAAGTGTTAGAAAAGTAACATGTTGTAAACAATTTAGCTTAAAATGTGTTTTCTGATGTGTTTTTTTTCCAGAGCCTCATTTACTCAATAATGCCCCCTCCTGTCTGTTCACCTCCCTACCCCCAGCCATGCACAAATAAAACTAATGCAGAATAGTTTTAGTTAAAGAATGCTTATGCAAGGTTTTCAGGTTTTGGGTTATTTTATTTCCCCTGCAAAACATTGCAGCCATACAACCTTGCACTTTATTTTAAAATAGTCTCAATTCAGGGCTCCTGGTCCAGACTGTGGTGTTCTCCTGCTAGAGCAGGGGTTCTGCAGTGTTTTGAGGCAGGTATGCCACCCTCCACCCCTCTGTAACCTCAGCTTGTAAAATGTTGGCATGCCAGAGGCAAATGTTGGGTAAGCTGAGAGTCTCGATCCTTGTTGTGGCAGTGCAGTCCCAGTCCCTTCCCTACCATCTGCCCCCAGGTACACATGCCAGGCAAAAGGCCTTTGCGTGCCATGCTCTGGCACTTGTGCTGGTGGTTGCCCACCCTTGCACTACAGCCTGTGCTCTGCAGCTTTTATCACAGCCCATTCTGGGGTGTCTATGGGGTGTACTGGAACTGGGGATAGAGCCAAACAGCTGATTCTTCATCTGGTATCTCTGCATTTTTCTTTTTGTGTGTGTGAGCAGTTTGAAAGTGGCCCTGGTAGGGAACAGAAGACCATAAGATGCCCTGATTCTGTCTATCCATCATTGATGCAAGCAGGCTGCCCCACATGGATGGTTTTGGAGTGGCTAATAGATGGCCACAGCAATATAGATGGAAGAAGGGGAAAGGGATGAAATGGAACAACTGTTTCTGCATGTTTTTCTGGAATCAGTTTGTGCAATGGGTTGCTTCTTCTGACCTTGGTCAACTGGTAATAGCTGGTAGGAATTAAGGATGACCAGAAATTCAGGATGGCGCAGGCTGCAAGCCTAGAAATCTGGACAGAACTCACTCTGAACCTGCAGTGGTAGAATACCAGCATTGTAGAGATCTGTCTGACCTTCACTGATAGGAAGCTTCCCACTGTAAAGCACTGCCAGTTGATGATTAAACAGTATGGTATTGGCTAGGCTGTTCTCATGAGAGTGAGCACCTGCTGTTCATGGGGTGCCCCTAGGTTAAATTATAAAGCCTGACAATGCATGGGAGGTGTTTTGGGTTTCTCCAGTTGTTTTGAGACGGCTGACAAGACCCTCACCCTTTCAGCTCTCTAGCACAGGACTCAAAGTTCATCAGCAGAAAGGAGTGTTTCTAGGCCCTGTTCATAGCAGATGGTTCATTTAATGTTAAAATGAACTGTTCTAGAGAGGTCTCTGATTCCAGAACATCTAGAATCTCTGTTTTCTACAGTGATAAGGAAGCTTTCTCCAAAAATCACTGTGGGGATTAAATGGTGTTGAAACCCATCTGTGATTCTGGAAACTTAAGCATTTCTTTTCTGTCCTGACTTATGAAGACTGTACAGGACAATTGGACAGGAAAAAATTCCCTTGGAAAACTAAAGGAGAAGATGAGGGTCTTTCATAGACAGACTGGATGTGTATGAGAAATATCTGCCTCATGTGACAAGTACCTCATGCTGTACAACGTCTGAGAAAGCAAGGGAGAAATTGTCACTGATGGTGCAGAAGTGGAGAGACATTTTGCTCGTAATAACATTGAGAGGCTCCATCTACTGGTCTGGGAAACAGTTAAAAAAAATATTGTATTCTTACCTTCTGGCTAAAAATGAATGATGTGTGGTTGTGTAACCATTTATTAAGAACATATTGGGGGGTAGTGAGACTTCATGACTGATTTTTTTTTTTTTTTTTTTAATTGAAAATTCCCTTTTAACTCCTTATAGTCGAACACATTTAAAACCAGTGGAACTATGACAAAGATGCATTAAAGTGATTGCCCATGTACCAGACTCGCTGGACTTGAGTGTTCGCGGCGTTTGAGGGCAACAGGATGTTTAAAACTGTTCTCTGTCTTGCAAAGTACAGTGTGTTGGGAAGAGCCTGATATTTGAGGTCTGAAAGTAAGCTTCCCATATCTTGTCCTCTTCACAAAGTGGTGACCACAGCTAGGTTGAAGCGTTGATCAAGAACTTGGTATCAAATATTCTTCTCAAGTTATTTGCTTATGCATCACTTCCAACAATCCTGCATGTCTGCTCTTCTGCTTCCTGTGTAGGCTGCTGAGATGTGATATCTACTAACTTTGCAAACCTGTATCCTGCCCCTCGTCCTTTTTTGTTGCTTCATCTAGGCATTTTTCAGAAGTTTAGACCATCAGTGATGGTTGCATCATTTTATGTTACGTGAACACAAAAAAACAGTTATAGCTAATGTCTTAATAATGGTCTTTGTACCCCACATCTGGAGTACGTGGAGCACTTTCTGTATCTCGGCAGCCATCTCACTCAACGGACCACCATCAATGAAGAAGTCCAGCACCGGGTCAGCTGTGCCAGTGCCGCCACCTTCAAGCTGCGACAATGTGTCATCCAAAATAGAAATCTTTGGAAGTTGACAAAGGTCCTGGTTTGCAAGGCTGTTGTGCTGACCACCCTCCTCAACTGCAGTGAAACCTAGACTGTCTACCAAAATCGCATTAAGACCCTCGAGAACTTTCATTTGTGACGCTTGCATCAGATCCTGGGGATCAAACAGGAGGACTGCCAGACCAGTAAGAGTGTCCTCCATGAAGCTGTGTCCACCAGCATTGAAACCTTGCTTATGAGAAATCAACTCTGATTGACAGGCTGCTATGTCTGGATGTTCAAGAACTGCCTCCCTTGCCAGATTCTCTTTTCCCAGCTCTCTTGTTAGCCAATGCTCAAAGGGTGATCAAAGGAAATGGTACAAAGACACACTCAGATTCGCCCTCAAGCACGGAGGCATCAACACCAACAGCTGAGAGGAGCAAGCTGCTGACCATTCAGTTTGGTGCCATCTGGCTCCCCAAGGTGTGCATTACTTCAAGGCCCAACAACTTGTTACTGAGGCAGAACAGCAGTGGCAGAGAAGGGAGAAGGAGACCAACCCGGGGCTGTGAATTCCACTCCCCCACGCAACAATATACCCCCATTGCCAAAGACTGCATATCCAGAATTGGGCTTCTCAGTCACCTGAGGACCCATCTAGGCTAATGGACATCATTCTCGACTCCGCAGGACTGCCAATGACGAACAGTCTGTGTAAAATAGACTTGTCCCCCTGTCTCCTCTTACTCTTGCAGTGCCATTATGCTAGTTAGTTAGGACTGTAATTGAAGATGACCGGTACCAGTGCTGGCTGGAGTATTGGTGGTTGATGGGCTTGGCAGGAAGTAGGTTAGTAATTGTATGTGCACTCAGCAGGCTGTCCTTGGGGTGGAGGATGTTTCTCTGAAGCATGGCCCCGGAAGCAAAGAAGGAACTTAAAAACCCAAAACCAAAAAAAGACAGCCTTAACTAGGAAGATAAGCAAAGTCCTCCGCAATCAGCTGATTTGTTTACCCTGCCTCACCTCTTTTTCCCACCCCCAGCTTGTTCAAGAACAAAAGGGAAGTACCTCTTCTTTTGAAATGTATTTGTAGACTAATGTTGGGAATTTGCCATATAAAATGTAAATGAAGCTGAAGGCATTGGTTAAACTCAGAACCAAAGTCCTTTTTTTGTTGTTACATTTTCTGTACTGGCAGTAACACAAACATGCCCCCATTATAATGCAATTTGCTTCTGAAGGCCTGCAGTGCCACCATGATAAAAATGTGATGGCAGGTGGCTGGGAGGCAGAGGGAAGAATCATGCAGCACAAAAAGATCTAAGGTCATCTTTGGCTCATGGTTTGGGGATTTGATACTTCAACAAAACAGGCATTTAGATCTCAATGTGCCTGGCTCAGGTGTTGTCTTATGTACACTAGGGAAGGTTTAGGGAGCCAAGGAGGTGGGGAAAGGCTCTGCCTAAAGTGGCAGGACTCAATTAATACCCAGAGCAATCTCTTTTAGATCCCACCCTCCAGCCCTAGTGTGATTAAAGTACATTGTACTTTCTGTAGTTCTCTACTCTGCAGCTTTTGCAGGCTTACAGGTCTCCAAAACTGTCAGGAGAGAGAACGTTTACTTTTTTTTAATCATGTTGACTTTATTTGGCCCAGCTGTTTGATGTTTGTGGTATGCTCACCTGCTAACAAATAAAGTAGAATCTAAACCACAAACTGTAAAATGGTGCAAAAAATAATAAATAATTTGAAGTGGAATTTTATAATTAAATATTGATTGGTTTACCAGAAGGTTATGGATGAAAAATTTTTAAAATAGAAATCCAGACTTCAGGTTTTAACTGCTTAACTGTGCACTTTAAGTGGTCAGATTTCCCATAGTGCTTGAATACCCACAGGAGCTTCCAGTGATGTTTGCTTGCTTAACTGAAGGGTATAATGGTTAGATTTCAGTTATCTCTAAGTAGGCTCTCATTTTTGGGGGGGGTCCCCCAACCCTGTCCATGTCAGGATTGTTACTACCTGAAGTTGTAAGATATATAGGACAAGACATTGCAAAGACTCTCTCCCTAATGGATGGGAAATGCAACTTATGAGCTGGGTTCCCTTGGTCCCATGAACAGAGGAAAGTAGGTTCTTATTTACATGAAAAGTAGAAAATCTAGCTCTGTCCTTCTGGAAGAATGGTCTCATCTGCTACTGGTTCAGGAACCACTTATGGTGGTAGGAATGGTGGAGCTGGACTGGTAAACTCTTGTAATCCTGTGTTGTGTGCCTACTCTGCACTGTCTGAACAACAACTTGTGTGACTGAGCCTACTCATATTTTAAAGGCTTTACAGTGCAGAAGACATGGTCTGATCACTCTGCTTAATTAGATTGCATGGAATGACTTTACGGACTTCTGAAGACTGAAAGGTCTGGGAAGATGGTTTTTTTCTAAGGCAAGTTCACTTTCTGTTGCCGAATGCTCTTCCATAAAATAACACTGCTTTGTACAGTCATGGATTAGAAGTTTGGTCTCGGTTTCATTAGCTAGTTTCAAATAACTGAAGAAATATATATTTTTAAACTTGTTTGGTCGTGGCGCACTGCTGATAGCCGTGACTTCCGTCCGGACTTGGTTGATAAGTGCGTGTGAAGTTAGATTTTATGCAGTTAGGATTATGACAGCGTTCAACAGAGTAGCACTTTCTATTTCACTGCTTGGAGCAAATGTTATTTTTCCTTTTCTTAATCTCAGCACAGATAATTTATCATAAGAATGTTTTGCCTTTTTCTGAAATAAGAGATCATCTGTAGAGTGTGTGCACAGCTTTATTTAAACTTGATCATTTTAGCTTTATATTAATAAGCTATATCCATAAATCTTTTTTTTTTTTTCCAGGCAGAATTAACTAAAATAGGATGATTTCAGACCTATCATACTGAGCCCGTTGATTATTTAACAGGAACAGCAAGCTGTGTGATACTACGCATAGTCATGAGCAAAGTAGAGGTGGTTTATTAATGGCTGACCTTCGAGCTTCTTGTCAGCTAATAGACATTTGAATGTGCTGTTAAATCTTTTACATTGCTATGTGGCCAAAGCTTGACGAGGTTTCAAATGGGTCAAAAGTTTTTTGCATTGAGTATTTTGGAGAAACACAGATAAACATGATGGCATCTGTTTTAGCCTGCAACAGTCTTGTCACTTGTGGAAGACAGCTGCACACTTTAAAAAGTAGGTTTGTACCTCAGATGGCTTTTTCGAAGACAATTTTTCTCCACCTCCACTTTTTTAAAATGCTTTAAATCAGGGGTGTAACATGGCTGGTGGGCAGGATCCAGCCTGTAGAGCCCTGCCATCCAGCCCTGGTGCTGTTCTGGGCTGTGAGTGGACCCACACAGAGCACAACACACACCAGCCCAGCCCAGCCCCGCAGACAGGGCTTGGGACGCGTGCTGCATGTCACCTGTGCCCCAGCCACTGTGGGACTGTGCTGCATGGGTGGGTGTGTGCAGCACAGACCCCAGACCAGCTAGAGTGGGTGCCATGCACACACGGTGCTTGCCCTGGCAGCTCTATGACTGCACCATGTGCAGCATCTTCTCCAGCCAATCCAGCATCCCTGCTTCTTACAGTGCCTGTGAAAGCCACATGCTGCTTGGGTCTTGGACCAGCTGGAGCAGATGCAGTGTGCAGCACAGTTCCCAGAGTGGACACTGTGTTTGCAGTCTGGCTGGGGCAGGTACTGCATGGTGCTCCCAAACCAGCTGCAGCGTATCCAGTATACTGGGGGATGGGGCTTGTGGGCCCAGTCCAGCCTGCGAACTGGCCCGTCACTCTGCTGGGCGAGTTTAACACCCCTGCTTGACACTTATCTTTTCCCTCTTCAGTTGTAGTCTGAACTCATGAAATATGCTCCTTACAATTCAGAAAGGATCCAAAAATGTATGGATATCTTTCTGTTTTCTTTGTCAAATCTATATTACCTTGTCACGTCAAATGCACACAGTATTGTAGTTACCCTTTCAATTCAATTCTGGGGGAGTGGTTTATCTTCCCAATACTCATTGTGTAGCCCATTCAGTGTTGAGAATTTCCCCTTGTGACAAGTCCAGGGACATCAACAGAGGGTGGATAATCTTTAGTCCCATGTACTCGAGCGCTAGAAAATCAACGTTTTGGAATTTTCATCTTTGGACTAGTTGAAAAGTATTTGACAAGTATGCAGGGTAAGAAGAGAAGTTTATAAATACCAATTTCCACATCTGCGTGGTTAGAAATGTCTACAGTCAGTGACAGCATTAGAAGTAAAGGCAAGTCCTATTACACTTGTCATTCGGAAATGATCATACATGTTCCATTGGCCTTTTTAAATAGCACCCTGGGGAAAGGGAGTGTAAAAGCACAAGAAGCCTCATGCTTCAGCTCAATAATTACTTGTTTATATTAACAGATCACTAAAACATGCCCTGTTTTGTTTTACTGCTGTTGGCTTGCCTCTCTACGTCGAGTACAACCATAACAGGGGCCCTGTGGATCTTTCAGCTGAAAACCTTCCTCAGTTCCCTGCCCCACGGCCATGCCACATTTTTCACCAAACGGAACATTTTGCAGAGTAGCAGTGATGGTGGCTGTTAAATTATTTCAGGAGCCTTTAATGTGACCTTAATGTAGCAAACGCTGAACAAATTTAACTATACTGGATTAAGAATAATTTTGTTTAAAGAGTTGGAGTGTAATTTGAGGTATTTTTTTCTGTTTTCTTTATGTAAGTTTTGTCTTTTCCCTTAAGAAAAATAATTTGAAATCGACACCCAAAGTTAAGTAATGAGTCTCAATCAGCGTGAAGCAGCCTCGTTCCATAGGTGCCACAAGGTACCATGCAGTGTTAGGTGTGAAAATATGAGTCAAAAGAGAAAAAACCCAGATATTTCAAATAGGAATCCATAGTGATAAAACCATTCTGTCCTCATGGTGTTTTTTCTGAGTTCTTCGCAACTGAAGAATTGCTTTGTAAGTCGAGAAATGAGTGAAAAATACATGCTTACACTTTCCAAGGCTGGGAGGCAGGGAGAATGTTGAACTTAAACAGGTTGAGAGCCGCTGGCCTAAAGTTACTATAATTAAACTTAAATTTAAATTAATCAAGCAATACTTTTGTTTCCCAAATTCTAAAAAAAGCCAAGCCAGTGAAGTGGCTTAACTGCTAGTTAAGCACCAGGAACCAGAATTTATTGACATGCTATACTGACTTTGACTGCAGTATAATTTTTGGTCACATATATGTAGGCTTGGCAGGATTCAGTGTTTACTGGCAAATGTTGATTTCCACTCTCACTCCAACTGACAAAAAAATAATTCCAGCATTAATCAAATTTACAGAACGAGGACGTAAAAGAAAAAGATAGTTGATGGTGTGTAATAATAAGGGGAACAGTCCTGCAAAACCATGCTGACTGTAGTTTGGACTGAAAGTCCCAGGGGACTGGGAACAAAGGAAGAGGAAGTGACCAAGCGGACAAGAGAGCTATGGACAAGTGGAGCCTGGACTCGTGGCAGCTCTGCTGCTCAGCCAGTGGCAGCCCTACAGTAGTTACCTTTGTTGCAGCAGGCGGTTAAACTGCACAATCCTGAAAATTTTAAATTGATAAAAGTTTAAATAAATGTTTAAAAATAAACATCAATATTATATGTTGAAATTATATATTAGAAAAATCAAATTCTGCTGTGCCTATGTTTATGATTGTTTCAATTTATTCCCCTAGCTCAGGTCAGTGATTTAGTGCATCCCAAGTTTAAGAAATCAGTTGGGAGCTGAAGGGAAGGAAAATGTGTTTTTCTTTTCCAATCTGTGAATAAAGACCAAGCATTGGAGGATGTGATATTTTAGATACAGGTTTCCCTTGCATTGCATGGGTTCTACATGTGTAAATTTGCTTTTACGTGATGACCCTTTTTATACCATAAATGTGTTGTATGCAAAGTAAATTCACTCTTACGGGTTTGGTGTGGTGGAAGCCCATAGTTGGCTCCTTTGTGTGGTGCATTGTAGGAGTGATGCACACCAAAATGCAGTCTCCTCTGTGGATATATGCTCCCCACTCACTGTCTGCAACACGTGTTTCTGTAGTTGCCATCTCCATTACAATAGTGCCCGGTGCTTGTGCGTGCTGTCTGCTGTTGGCGAGTACCAGAATTGTCTTGTAAAAGTGGGTCTGGGGGTCAGTGCAGTAGAGGTCTTGGAATATATCCCTATTTGTTTCGTTGTAAAGTGAGTCCCTTTATGCAAATTCAAGTTTTGTGCTGTTTTCCAGGATGCATATGTACAGCATAAAGCAAAGGAAACCTATACTAGTTTTGATGGATATGGTGACTAGAAGCTATTAATACAGTTCCCTAAAAACATTATTATTTCCTTTGTTGTTAAATATGTTAATCTGTTAATTATGTCAAAGCATATTTTACATGTATTACTTTTTCTTATGTATCCACGCTCAAAGTTAATACTATCTAATATAAAAATGTGTTGCTGTTCTTGTGCATTTGAATTGCATTCCAATTTTTATTCAAATAAACTACCAGTCTTGTTAAATGCGTCATTTGTATTTCTCCAGCATAATAAAAAAAAGTTAAGACTAAATAAGTGTGCAATTTGAAGCTCTTGGCTTAATTGGTGAAATAAACTTGTATAGAAATTGTGCATCCTTCTAGTTAGCAAAAAAAACCATAACAGTTAGCGTGAAGGCTGTACTTGATGGAATATTTGATTTGGATATGATAACATTGAGGGCAGGAGATAGAATCAAATTAAAATGGATACATCTGACTGTGATGCTTGATTTCTAAACAGAATTGACAACTCCTGAAGTGTTTTTGAAAATGCCATAATTTACAGCATCAAACTTCACTCAAGGTCGTGTGAGGATTTCTTGGCAACTTTGGAATCTGCCTGAGCTGTAACATCCTGCAGTTCTGGCTGCAGCACTTGTTAAAAGTGATCCTCTGCAGTTCCACTTATCAGTGGAGTTGCTTTGTTATCTGTGCCTCTAGGTAGCTCTCCACCCTATAGCTTGTAGTGTGTATACAGATTGTGGTCTTAGGTCATGGGGCAAGCAATTAAACAAGGCAGCTGCTTACTCATCTTTTCTCAATTCAGCACTAAGGGATGAGAGAAACACAGCAGAAAATCTAAATGAGGATGGAAAAGAAACCCAGGCAAAACCATGTTGGGGTTCTGCTTAGTCTTACAATTTTGTGGGGGGGAGTTTTCAGGATTTTTAAACTTGTAAAGGTTGCAGTACCGTATCAATATGTCAAGATTGCATTGTAACAGGTAAATCCTGCCTTCCGTTTAAGGCCTAAAATGCTCCCTTTGAATGTCTATTGCGGAAAAATAAAGTGATGATAACAGGGTTTTGCAATCCACGTATTAGTTTTGAGGAAGGCCTTGGAGTCTGCATCTATAGGAGAGCAACCACCTGGACAGCTGAATGTTCTTTGGGAGTATGGTACAGTATATGGAAACTCAACAATCAAGTTGCTTTCAATGGTGGTGCATAGAAAAGCCATGTCGCCAGCAAAATGCAGGCACTGAGGGAGGACTTAATGAGGGCTGAAATAGAACAGAGGAGATGCAGTCCTGGCAAGAGCCAAGAGAAACCTCGTTCCTTCCTGATTTTGGAGAGAGGATTCAGATTTACTGATCATTTACTAGCTAAAAGCTGGCACAGAAGATCGAGTCTTCAGGCAGCTGGCTTGATGGAGAGCTGCTATTCTCAAAAGGGTAGTGTTCCCAACCTTGCTTGCCCACCAGTTATCTTTGCCTTGTAGGTATTAGCTAATTTTTCCCTGTTTTGAGTTTTCATACTTAAGCATGCCTCTTGCCTTGTTTTGGCCTGTCTCATTCTGAAAGCTGCCAGTACAGTTGATCTGTGTTCTGTCATTTTGAAATGTCTTGATTTACTCTGCTCCTATTTCTTTAATCAGCTTGTACCACCTCCTGTTACATTTCCTAGCATGCGTGTAGCCTTTCAGCAGGGGAAAGAGCCCTCTTTTAAATTGTACTAGACTTTTATTGCAGTCTTTCCATAACTGCAGCCCTGCATTCAAGCACCTGAAGAAGCTGACCTTAAGTGACGTTTGAAAAGTGCCTAAAACAAATTTTGTCATTGAAAGAACTCCTTACACATCTAGATCAGGGGTTTTCAACCTTTTTGGGTTGGTGTACCCCCACGGACAGGCTAAGAAGGCAGGAATCCCTTGTCAGTCAGGGGGAGGGCGGCACAGCAGGAGCAGTGCCGACGGCACAGCGGTGGCACCTGCTGCCGAGTATCCCAGCGGTATGTGTACCCCAAGTTGAAAACCCCTGGTATAGGCAAGATGCAGGGAATTGTTCTCTCTCTCTTCTTTTTTAGCAGTAGGTTCATGTATTTTAAAGCTAGTTAGAGAATTCTCTATTTTAAAATAGGTTTATTTTCTGCTGTATGAAATGCACTCAATTACAGGTCTAGAGTTAACATATATAATTTAAAGCCCTATTTATAACACAAGGCGCAAACCCCAAGCCAGCCACCTTCCTTACTGAGGCAAAATCCAAAGAAGGAATGGGTTCTGCCACACCCCTTCAGAGAGAAACGATTTTGTCAAAGGCCCTTCCCTGGGAAAGCCCTGTAATTAAACATGCAAAGATTTAAAACACCCACCTAATCTCAACTGCCCTATCAGTTCACCAGAAAAGCACCAGTCTTTCAAACAGGACAAAACCATTTAGGGCTTCAAACACCTTGTATTATTCCAGAAGAAAATAACCCAATATCATCATCAAAGAAATAATGTGATACATTTTTCCTTGTTGATTATTGGCCTTATTCTGCATCTGCTGTAATTTGTGAGTGGTTTTCATTTGATAATCCTGTGTTTAATATAGTGCAGTAAAATAACCAAGAAGTAGTAAAAGCAAGAGTTGCAATGGCAGCATCTGGAGAGAAAGTGGTTGACGTAAATTCAGGTTATCTTTTGGAGCATAAGTGTTTCTCCTAATCTTTGTGTAAACTACCCAATTTTGGTGTCAGTCTCCTGACATGGAGAGATTTGAGGGGGGAAAAAAGCAGATCGTTCTACTCCTCAGATTTACATTGTCAGAAATGTGGATCTTTTCTTGAATTGAGACTTGCAATGAAATTGCAGTTAAGACTTCTGGAGAAAAGGATGCTGTCTCTTATTTGTGCAGTTTGTTCCTGCAACATGAAAAAAAAATATCCACTTTACTGGGAATTATAGCAGCAAGATAGAGGGAGAAAAAGGGGCATAATCAGTCAAAGGTATGTTGTTTGAAACATTTTTGAGCCTATGTTTCCCTGTAAAACAATCCAAAGCAATTATTTCTTGAGATTAGAGTTGCATGTTAGGTGCATACAATAATACCTGTGCATCACCCCTGTTCCAGTTATCCCCAAAACAACTGAACAGTATGTTGAAGCTGGGCCTCTTATGTTAGAAGTGCTTTTTTAGTAGGTCAGCATCAATTCTGTTGCCACAGGTTATGTCTGATCCATTAAGCCGGTGATCATCAACCTGAGTGCCATGGCACCCCAAGGTGTCTTGAGATCCTTTCCAGGGTGCCTGTGGGATGCTGCACAGTGTTTGCATGCTTAGGTGTACAATAATTATTCTCATGATAAACCCGGAGATTTCAAATGGAAATCTCTGGTGTTAAAAACATTCTGGCCTGCTGTGGTCTTTTAGAGTCGTTTGCAACAGAACAATTGCTCTATTGTTTTTCTGTAGTCAAAAGGAACGAGTGAAAGCTAAGAGCTGCCCTTTTCGAAGGGATGCCTTGAGCCTGACAAGGTTCTGAGCCAAATGCAGTGATTTTCAACTATTTTGTTTCCCTGAAAATGGACCAGAATGTTTTGTCCCCGAGTACCAGCTGGGACAGGCTGAGGGAATGCAAAGCCAAGGTAGAAAAAGTGACCCTTTCTTGATGAGGCAGATTTTTCTGAGTCATGCAAGAGCTTTGGGATGCCATTTAATCTCAAGAAAACTGTGATCGTGCACCACGGGATGGAAGAACCAGTGTCTGACACCACTCTGGAGGGTATCTCTTGGTGTCATGGACAGTTTTTGCTACCTGGGTTTTACAGTCAGTAGAAATCTTGACCTTCAGACTGAACGAACATAATCAGAAATGCAGCTAAGAATTTCAGGCTTTTTCAGAAATGTGCATGGAATAACAGCAAGCTATCAGCTAAGGCGAAGATGTGAAGCTATGAGACTTTGTGCTGTCATCCCTACTTTATGGTTCAGAAACGTGGGCTGCATACGCTAGGAATAGCAAGAGACTGAACAGCTTCCATATAAGATGCCTGCATAAAATCCTGAAAATTAAGTGGGAAGACAGAATGCCAAGCATGGAGGTATTGGAGGTAACAGGATTGGCACACTTAGAAACCACTATCAACAAGAGGAGGTCGTGATGGATAGACTGTATTAGGAAAATGGGAGGAGACTGTATCCCCAAGAATAACTTGTATAGCAAGATACAGGATGGCTCTAGAAAGTGGGGTTGACCTCTATGGCAATACCCTGTGTGCAAAAAAGATGTGAAGTTGTTCAACATTGGAAAGCTGGGAGGAGTGCACAGAAACCATTCTGGTCTGGCGGGAACACCTGACACTGGCTGCAGCTTGACATGAAGTGGCTTTGAGGTTTGAAGCAAAGCGAGAGAGAAGAAAGCAGCGTGCTGTAAACTTTGATTCTAACTCAGACAACACGTGGATCTGTGAAACTTGTAGCAAACTGTCGCTCTTGAATTGGGCTAGTCAGCCACAAAATGGATTCATCAGGCATC
The DNA here is from genome assembly GCA_030014935.1 of Caiman crocodilus. Lineage (NCBI taxonomy): Eukaryota > Metazoa > Chordata > Crocodylia > Alligatoridae > Caiman > Caiman crocodilus. The sequence goes on along the minus strand of JAGPOW010000261.1, from coordinate 255,267,443 downwards.
TGACTAGACCTCTTATGTGGACCATGATCCATACTATCAACAGTTGCCAGCTACTCTAAAGGCTAAAAGACCAAAGAAGAGCAGGAAAACTAATAGCATACACAGTAGTTTTCAGTCTGTAGGTCCATGGACCCCTGGGAGTTCACAGACTGTCTAAAGGGTCCAAAAATGACTGTGATCGATCAACAGTATGTGAATACCACGCTCAGTTCAAAGGGGTCTGTACTTTCATTCAGAATGTTTGCAAATGGGTCTGCAAATGGAAAAAAATACTGAAAACCACTGGCATGGCACAAATATTTTCCCTTGGTATCCCATATCAGAAGATCATACTTCACTAGTGTGTATATAGAAAGGCTACCATCTTAATTTAAATAAATTAAACTTAATTCCTCTTCCCAAGCATATCAGTTTCATTTTTCATTGGAGATGAGAAGGGGCTTTATTCGGTTGAATGAAGCGGCTTTGAATGCTGGTGTGGAATGCTGCAAGATGAGAATAAAGTGTTAAGAAAACATGTACAATGAATAAACCTGCTGTGTATTCATGTACGTACAAGATAGGAAGGACGCACTGTGACTTTCAGAGCCAAGTCTGAGTTTGTGGGTGTGGCGGTTCTTCTCACTTATTAAACGGAACAAATTTGATTTTTTTTTTCTTTTAATGAAACATGATAAATAATTCCAGAGCTACTTGATGTCCTCGTTACAGACCTATTTAAGCTAAAACTGCACTTCCAGTTTGCAGAATTCATCAACCAAGTGAAGTATTTCAGGCTCTTGATTTAATGTAATGAATATGTTTTAAGTATGCTGCTCAATGTTTCTGGAGTGTAGAACAAAGAGATTTTACAGTATTTCTACACCTTTTAGCATTGCTAAGTAAGGCCAATGCTGTGGCCTTACCTTGTAGAGAAAATGGACATATTGGTGTTTGTGTGTAGGTGTATGTAAAATATGACTAAGGGAGTGCTACCTGTTTGAGCTTGTCTTTCACTCCTGTGGTTAGTAAGTATTGTGCTCACTGCTCCCGAGTATCAAAAACAAAGCATGAATTGCATTTCAAAAGTGGTGTTGGAGGATGAGTTGGCCTGGTAGTGCAGCCTTTCCAAAGCTGCCATTCTGTTGTACAGTATCTCTCTTCTGTACGTGTGCCGCTTTGGAGTGGAGCCCTACATTGGCTATCACTTATTGTCTCCCGCAGCTTCTCAATGAAGTTGGATCTAGAGCAGAGCAAGTCAGATTCATGGTTTTGTTCTGTAAGCAGTTTGTTTTGCATTTTTGTTGCCATTCGGAAACTTCCCCTGGGTTACTGGAATAGAATTCGAAAGTGTCAGTTCTGATTAACAAACTGTGAGATACTGGTATTTTGACCCCATGTACTACCCGTTCCCATTTGTTTTTCTCTCTTTTTTCCTCTCCAGTAGTTAACAAATTACTTAACGTTTCAGAAGTTAAGAAACCA
>JAGPOW010000261.1:255220337-255265565 GCA_030014935.1 Caiman crocodilus | reverse complement strand
AGAGAGCAAGCAATTTGAACACGTGGTTCCTGTATCCAATTCTGTTCCCATCTGTACACTGCAGGAAAACATTAAAAATCCAGTACTTGACATAGTGCTCTTTCTTGAGTACTGCATGAAATCTAGATAAGAGTTAACATTCACAAAACTCATTTTCATTTTCATTACTATTTTTGTGTGCCAAAATTTTCTTTAAAAAGCTGGATTTGACTCTTAATTAGTAGCTGTGACAGTTTCTATTAATATTTGGCAAATCATTATAGAAAACATGTTAGTGTACAGTAGGAACCTGAAAAGACTGCCACACAAAAACTTAATTTGTTAAAAAAAAACCCAAAACCTTGGTATTACTGACCTGGCATCCCAAAATGGTGAGGCTGCTTTTAATGTTGCAAATACATAGAATTCTTTTTACCAACAGAAAAGGATGTTTAGATTCATAGGCCACATCTGCTGTTCGACTTTGTGCAGTCTGTGTTTTTTTTTGCTAGAAGAAAGGTTTGTTTGTTGGCCACTCTCTCCGGGCGGGAAAGGAATGTAATGCATGCACAGACTGCACAGTATTTCCTGTGAAACTCCCATTCCAAACCTCTGTACTGGGAAGGAGTCCAAGCGGGGCAGCTCGATCCTTGTTGTAAAATGAAGGAATGATGCATTGATTGAAATACTTAGATTGTATAGGAAATACAAAATCTTTTCCCCTTTATCAGGCTAAATAATGAGGTGTCACAGATATCATTTGCTTTCTTCCTAATTATCTTATTAATTCTCCAGAGAATGATACAAAGGCGATACAAAATTGATGCTTAGGTAACCTTTAGTGAACACTAACTAAAGCAGTGGTTCCCGGAGATCCTTTCTAAGTTGCCATGGGGTGCTGTGCATTATAGCACTAAGTGTGCATGCATGATTCACAAGATAACCCCACACATTGGAAATAGGTATCCAAGGTGTCAAAAATCATTCTGACCTCTTCTTTCTTGTCTTTCCTAGTTCCTTGCACACAAAAAAGGAGAAAAAATTGCTTTGTTTGTTTTTCTACAGTCAAAAACCAAGTGAAAGCTAAGAGCTGGTATTTTCAAGGAGTGCCTTGAGTCTAAAAAAGTTGCTCACCACTGTGGAAGCTAACATAACAGTTCTGCATCATTATAATGTATATTCATTTGATCAAATGCATCTGAAAAACGGTCCTCATTTGTATCGTTTACAGACAGCTCTGTCCTCTGTGGCGTTTCTGGGTGTTTGAACAAAAAGGATCAATAAATTGCCATCTACAAAATGATTCTTGCCACAAACGGGGACCTCATTTTGTTACTAGAATGATCTTGTCTTATTCATGTAGTCAGTGTCTGTGTGTGTTTATGTCCCTTATCCTGCACGTTTCACTTACTTTTTATCTCAGACTTAAATCGGTGTATTATATTTTAGATAGCAAAATGTAAAGGATCATTTGTAATCCCCATAGTATCTGCCAAGACGCTGCTAATCTCTAACAGGAGAACATCAGCTTTGTGCATGGTATGATGAAACTGAGATGAAGGATCTTCATGTGGTTTGAAATTGAAGGAATTTGGACCCACAGGATATGCAGTCCTGTGTACATGTAACAGCTCTGTTACAGCCCTTCATTCTCAGCTGTTTGTCTTCAGTATTTAAATACAAGGACTATGGGATTTAGGTCTCTTTTTTAATCTGACAGCTTTGTTTTCACAGGCTCTTTTGGAGTGTTGTATTATAGAAGCAACTTCATCTTACAGAAAAAAGAAGGGGAGAATTCCAGTATTTTGATGCAAAGACAATAAACCAGTAAAAGCAGCAGAAGAATGTTACATATTTGTATTCCATTCATACATAGCTGTAGCTGCAGTTCCTGAAAGTCATGACACCATTTCCTGAGTTTTTCAGAGGTGTTTCGGAGGTAACCCAGAAGCTCGCTTTCCATAGAGGAGGCACCAGGTTTTGGGTGATATGGTAAAAACAAAATGTAACTACATGTTTAGCATAGAAAATGATTTTGTGTTTGTGTGCCATCTTTAGGAATGAATTGATTTGTACCAAGTAGGCTTTCACACAGGCACCCGTAGCAGGTGCCTGCTGCCAGTGGATAGATCAGATGAGCATTTCCCTACAGCAGTGGTTTTCAACCTTTTGAGATTCATCTCCCTCCTAGTTTCTACTCTTCCATAATAAAAAACAAAAAAAAAAATCAATTTTTTTCTTATTATTTTTATTGCAAATAACCCCAAAAGACCAACAGATCTCACTTTTTTTCTTTTTAACACTGGGAATTTTTATTTGAAATCATTGGCTTTATGTATTTTGTGAACCGTGTTTACTCGCGTACAACCATTGCGTGGCCTTCCCTGCACCTCTGAAATAATCTTGGGCCACCCCAGGATGCCACTGCATCGTGGTTGAGAATCACTGCCTATTGTAAGACCAGCTAATGCTGCATGCTGTGACACTACTGTACATTCAAAACCACCAAAAGCCAAAAGAGGCAGTTCTGCTACTAACCTTCCCACAAAGAAGGAAATGCTGGTGATGACTCCTTCTGTGAGGTGTGTAAATGTCACTTGAGGTTTTAAGGGAGCTATTGCAGCAGTAGAAAAGGAAGGGAGCATTGGCAGATCTGGTGCTGAGTTCCAGCGTATCTGGTTCTAGGGATTTGGCCTCCTCCGTGGCATTGCTTTCACAACTCCATTTGGGTTTTTAGGTGCAACAGAAAAGAAAAAAGGCAGACAAAATATGCAAAGCGGATAAGTTTTCTCTCGTATTTGGTATAGTCCTAAATGTATGATTTTTGGTATATCGCAAGACTTAACGAGAGATCACTTCATTAGAAGGGAGATGGCTCTTTATAGCCTGTTGTCCACTAAACAGTGACATGCCACCACTAGGTGGCTTCGCTAGCTTTCCAGACATCTCTTGTCTCTTAGTACAGCCGTGTTCATTGTTTCTTCCAAAGGGATTTGAATTTTTAAGAGGTCAGCCTGCTTGTTAGGTGAGAATTTTTTATTTAAAAAAAGGTGAGACTACCATACGACCTTGCCCCTCTCTTTTCAATGAAGGCCCTTGAAAATCCATGGGGAAGAATGTTTGCAAGAGAACGAAGATCTTTCCACATTTCAATGTATGTGATTTAAAGTTAAGCAATCCTTTGCCTAAGAAACCCCCTTTAAGAGTAGGGAGCCTTTCTCCTGCTCTGTCTGTCCTGAAGTCAACTGCACTGCTATAAATAACCAGGCAAGGTTCAGGGTCTTTAGTTTGGTAGGAACTAATTCTGCTCACGTCCAGTAGGTACTCTTCCATTTCCTTGTTAATGAGGTGCACAGATCCCTCCGGTGCTGTGCCAGAATGCCCCCAAATGAGAACTGCAGACTTCTCCAATTTCATACCGTACACGACTTTGCCTCCCAAGTCTTCCATTCTGGCACCTTTTCTGTGGTAACTACTACTTAACATTAGTGTAGTAGTAGTGGGTGTTTGTTTCCTCCTAGAAATAAAAGGGGGATAACAGTCTCCTAGAGATTAACAACTGAATACATTGCTCTTTGAAATTAATGATCCCATTCAGACATACAAGACTGAATGAACTGCAACACTCTAGCCTTAATAATTTAGAAGGCAACATGCAAGCCTCTAATAGTGAACTGGAAGGTAGTCCATTTCATGGAATAACTGAGTAAAAAATTCTTGTTCCTCTAATCCAAGTCAGCTTAAGTTTCAATTACTTAATCAAATGTCAAGTTCCTGAGTAAATTGACAATAGGTTCCCTACTCTTAATAAAAAAACAAAACAAGAAAATGTGAAGGACGGCTAACTGGTTTTTCCAGTCCCTGTTTTTTTCCACCTATTTGTACCCTTCCATTATATTAGGATATTTCAAAGTAAATTTATGCATTTCTCAAGTCTGAGTCTGGGTAAGCAGAAAGCCATTTTCTGCTGTTGGAAGCACCCATTTAGTACACTTGCAGTCTTTCATTGTCAGAGTTTTTCATTAAAAATATTCAGATATATCAGCTATCTTGTTCATCTATTAGGCACGATCCAGAAGTAATTGCATCACTTCTAGTATAATGTAGAGAAAGGGGCTGATAACATTCTAGAAACCCTAGGAGGCAGGAGACGCAGCTTGTGCTACAGCCCTCCCTAGTCCAATTCCCCTTCTTCCCTCTTCCCCACTGCACACACGAGTATGTGCATTCTCTTCTCCTGGAAATGAGAGACATGCTGGGCAGTTCCACATGCCTCCTTCAGGAGATGCCATACAGGGTCAGAGTAGGAAGGGTTACAGCAGACCCCAGCAATCCTGCCTGCTTTAGGATTATCAGAGAACCCTAAGGAGGCAGAAAAGCAAGTGTGCTGCAGCCCTGGCTGTGCAGCTGGTGCATGAGCACTTATACCTGGTAGTGGTAACAACCAGTTGAAAAGCCCTGAGGTAAGATGATACAACAGCACTAACAGTGGTTTTCAATTGGGGGCGTTGCCGGATTCAAAGGTGGAGAGGGGTATCGTTGCTCTAAAAAAGGCTGAGAATGACTGGTAGAGTGTGGAGGTTGTTTTTTATAATGGTTATCCTCTTCCCCTTCATTTTGTTGAACCAGATATGACTGCTGTGTGTTTTCTGGTAGTAGAAGTATATGGTTCTGTTTATCATTTGTGTTTAAATCAGGCATTCTGTATTCCCTTGGGCCTCCAGCCCTTTTTCTGCCATACCACAAAAACCATGGCAGTAGATGGTAAGTCTGCCTTTAGGTAAGATCAATCATTGACACTAGCCACATCTGTAGATTTTATTTTATTCACATTAGGTGCTTCCATTGCCCTTCATGCCATTTGCATTCAGTCTTCATATTTTAATACTAGTTGAAAAGTATAAAGAACATAGCGGGTGGTTTTTAACAAGCTAATGTTCCATTAAGAGTTATAATTAACTCGGTGTATGTGTATGTAGAACACAGACTGCGTGAGATTTTTCTCAATTCTTTTCCTAGTTGCCTCCTCCACGGTGTAGATTTGCTGCATGAAATGTTAGCTGTTTTCATTTTGGGCAACATTTTTTTTTTTTTTCTTTTCCTAATATGTATGATGTTTAGGTATGACCAAAACTGTAATTAATCTAGGGAGAGCTCTGGAAGCTTTGGCTTGGCAGCCTCCCTCCACCTTCACTTGCCTAAAATTGTATATATTTGAATATTGTGATTTAAAAGAAAATGGCATGTGTATGTCAAGGAAGTGCATACAGAACTTTAAAAATATTCTTGCATGACTCTCATGATTTGTTTTTTATGCTTTAGTAGGGACAATGGGTGACCAGCTTAGTGTCTGAGGTGGGGTCATAGGAAGTAGCATCTGGAAATCGTTGTTGGTGATGGTGGTTCCCCAGAGAGAAAGAGGCTTCCTCTAACTGCCACATGTTGAGCAGTTCTTTTAATCATGCTGCTTAGAGTATTCAATGTATAGTTTTGATATTTTCTTGAAAATCCATCTGATCTACTTCCATTTAAGTAATTATATTTTAGGACCTGTGCAGTATGCCTCCCTGTTCCTCTAAAATTCCCAAGCCAACATTCAAATAGAAACAAATGTTCAGACATGGGAAAATATCTTCACTGAGGCCATCCCAAAGTCTTATATCTGTTCCACAAATGCGATGTGGACCCTTTACACAAAAATGAATTTAAGCAGCCTGCTTTGTGATTTGAATCTAATCAGGTGTTACCCAGACAGCAAAAGCATTGCATTTGAAGCATAAGATTGCACTGCCATGCAAGCTGCCATATAGCTTTTTAAAATCAAATACCTAAAATATGTAACACTGTTATAGGCATTTTATACATGTGTATCAGCTCTGCAGTAGGGTATCTGTGATGGAGCAGCTTCAGTGCCATGTCACTTTAAGAGCTGGAGCAGCCAGCCATCAGGTGACTGACAAGAGTGGCCATTTTGGAGAGCTCTGGTATAAGAGCAGAGCAGTCTGCAGAGGGCCCAAGGAGGCAACATTGGGATGTGCTGCTCCTGGAACACCTCAGAGGGATAAGAGTGAGGCTATGGGGAAGGAGGAGGCCTCGGCTCATTCGTCCTGTACATGACCTGAAACTACCCTGCCAAGTTAGGGAGGCCTGGTGGTCTTGCCTCTGGTGGAGCAGGGCCTCTTAAAGGTTAGGTTTAAGGACCATCCTAGTGTAAGGCAAGTAGGAGCATCTAAATCCCTGCCCCTGCCTTCAGGTAGGCTTTGGAAGCAGTTCAGTGCCAGGATCACAAAGTAACTGCACCTGAGCCCTGTGGGGTAGACACTGGAGGTGGGCCAGGCACAGCAGGAAAAAGCTACCTGAGCCTACAGAAGTGTTCTACCTCAAGCCCTGAGTGCGAGCGTGGAGTGGTGGGTGAGGTTCAGTAAGAGGAGTGCCACCTGAGCCTACAGGGGTGGTTGACCCTGAGCCCAAATGGTAGGGTGGCGTAGTGTGGCCCCGGGAGAGGGCGGTGTAGTAAGAGGTAGTTGAGTTGTGGAAGTGCAGTTGAAACCATCTGTGAGGAAGCTGGGAACTTGGGCTGAGGTGGGCAGTGAGAGTCCCACGTGAGACTCTAGAGCTTGGCTTATAAGTGTCCATAGGTGGAGGAAACATTTGTGAAATATGGGATACATGTAGGGTTTGTTGGAGCATGTACATCAGGCACTGGACATCAGGGTGGACTGAAGGGAAGCTTCCTGCCTAATAACTTCAAAACAGTAAGACATCAAGGCATGGCAGGCGAAAGAGGCAGGTTGTTGACCCGAGGACAAAGAAGTAAGAGAGTTTCCTGATGGGGCCATAAGTTGGCTCCTTTTGTCACATATCTGTTCAATTTTTTTAGGTGTGAACACGAAAGAAATAGTTTTCAATTGCTGAAAATTCAACCAAAACCTTTACAATTGGATAAGATATAACACTTCTATGAATGACCTATAAATGATTGTGCGTGCACACACACACACACCCTCCCCCCCGTTGGTACATTATTGACTGGCTTTGGAGTAAGTACAGAGTAGCTCCTTGCCCAGACTTTGGTTACAAAAAGTATGGTATGAAATTATGAACTAGGTGCAGTTGAGATAATTGCATCTTCTATCCCTGAATCCTTTCTCCCAGGTAATGGGAAAGGCAAGGTAGTTGCAACCCCAGGCTGAAAGATCATGTAATTTAGGAACTCTTTCTCCAGCAGTGCATTGCAATAGCTATTGTCTCTTCACCGCAGCGTCCAAAATATGTGTCTAGTATTAACATGTTTTGGTGCTCCCATACTTCTGATCTGCTTTAACTTCTAGTAGTTGTGATAAAGCTATATTTGCTTGGTTGTTTGTTTGGGGGGGGGTTTAACTTCCAAGAGACAGGTATACCAGGCATTTAGATTTAGGTTATTGTATCTTGTAGTATTAGAAGTTGCTTGTTACCAGCAGTTATTCAGTAGAATAGACTAAAGAAATAAGGGTTGTACTGTGCCAAGTGTTATACTATTATTAGAGAGATTATAATGCTATTATCCGAGAGAGAATATTGACTATGCTAACTAGAGTTAATGTGTAAGGGGTTAATGCGTGTCCTCCCCCTTTCCTTCAGGCTCCTAGCTGGCCACTGCCCCCCCTTATTTCCCCCAGCTACTTCTGCAGCTGGAGCCTCTAAGCTTCACCCACCATTATCTTTGCTTCTTGCTGCTGTGCCAGGGAATAGTGAAGGATAGTGCAGCTCACAGCGCCAGGGAGCCTGCGGCGTAGTGCAGTGGTGCGGGAGGGGTTGCCTTGTGCCATGCAGTTGGGTAGTGTGTGGATCTCTCTGTTGTGGCCCCCAGTGGTGCAGCCCACACAGCATGCAGCCTTTAACCACTTAAAAGTTGGATGGTCCAGATCTAAAGTAATAATAAAATATATCTAAATTCTCTTTTTATTAGAACTAGGCCTACACAGATTCAACTAATTGTTAAATTTTTATTGAGTCTGATTAACCTGGTGGTCATGACTGCGTTGGGAACCTGTTGTCCCGCTCATTCAAAAGGTAATAGGAGGACTTAAAAGCTTTGAACCTGCAGCTCTGATAATTGAGGCCTGCCTGCAGGTCTTCTATGTACCTTATGAACGTGTACCTTTTCCTACTATCTAATCAGTTGGTGGGTGTGATATTGTCCTTCAAAAATGTTCTGCCACAAAAATCAAGCTGCAGCTTCCTTTACTCGGGTTTTGCAAACAACTTGCACAGGAAGAGTGACAGTATTCCTTTCCTATAGGACTTTGTGTAAACCTGTGCACTAGAAGAATTTCCATTTCAGTGCTTTTTGTGTCTATCAATGTGCCTGTCAAGCCTTAAATAATGGAAGAATCTAAAAAAATTGAAAAGTAGTCCTCGGCTTGGAATGAGCCTAAACATCCTAGTATGTTTAGCTGTAAATTGACTTTCTGAGTCTTGTTTCAGTTAATGGCTACAGGAGTCACTGTATGACAGCAAACTGTTGCCTACAGGTTACAGTATTTTATTATAAATACTTATGGAAAATGCATCAAAATAACAATTCACTATATTATAAGATAACAGCTAAGAAAAGCTTTGATTTATTTGGAGATCCAAAGATATACAAATATCTATGAAAGCCTAACTGACAATAATATGTTGTAGTGGGAAGAAAAAAATTTTGCTTAAAATTATTTTTAGAAGTAATATTGTGCTTCTTAAAATAATGTTTTTATATTTGGAAATGTTTTAAATCTGTATAACACGATTTTTTTTCCCCTTTCTGTAGTGTCCCAATGTAATATCAGTTTGAAGAAACAGAGGAGTCGAAGTATCTTTAGCACCTTATTCTGCTGCTTTCGTGACTACAATGTCGAGCCACCATCAAGCAACAGCACCGGTACTCTCCCACCATTGGTGGAGGAGAATGGGGGACTTCAGAAGGTAAACCAGTTGGCAATAACAAAGTTCATGCTTTTGAATGCTAGCTTTTATACTGATTTCCTGTGTGAAAAATGTAATTGTAACTCAAGTTGAACACCTATGAGTAATATCTGCTCAGCTGCTAGTTAAAAATTGTCTTTAAAAGATAGGCCTTTATTCCATGAGTCTAGGTACTTGTGGTTCTGCAGAAAATAATTTAGCTGCAGCATATGAATAATATGTATAATTCAAATAAAATGAATAGAGAAACCGAAAACACTGAACTTACATTTATTTTAGAAACGGACCCTTTTTTTGTGAGGGTGTTTCTTCACCTAAACCACACTCTTCATCCCCAAGGTTAATCTCTCCCCAGCTAAAGCAAAGTTAGATATTGCACCTTGAGAGCCAGTTGGAACTGCTTTCAGCATCCAGTTGAAAAGGCATCGACTGAGAGGAGCAACTCCCCGCGTGGTGGGAGGTACTGACCTTTTCAGATGCTCTGCACCTGCCCGTAGTGTGTTGTCATTTAAACCGGTCCACAGGTATCAGGTAGAATGGTTTATTTTGCCATGTGTCTCACTGGTGTGCAAACCTATTTTTAGATTTTAAATTAGATAATTGAAAGGAGGTAATTGGAAACTGAATGAACCCTTAAACTTTTATAACTAAATGTAAACCAATAGCTGAGTTTACAGAGGGTTATTTTCAGCAAGTTCATGTTTGAATTTAGACACAACTGTGATAAATATACATATATTTTTTGTACATAATTTATACCGATGGCAAAGAGTAAACTCGCCTTTCCTGGCTGGAGTTTTACCATTGGGAATGGTGAACCTAGAATTCCCATCTCTTTCCAAGCTCTGCTAGATTTTCAGAATTCTCCGTTAGGCAGTTATACCCTTGTTGTCTAGAAAAACTTCCCATTTGTTCTTGTAAGTTTGGAGGTCTCAGAAAAATAAATGTGGACCTTTGGTGTGTCCAGAAGTAATAAAAGTAAGAGAAGTCTGTTCCTTCCTCCTTGCACAATTCCAGTTTAGTGATTCATTTTTTTAATGTTACACTGGGTCGCATCTTTTCATAGCTGGAACAACAGGTTTCATACTTCCTAGGACCAAATCTCTCCCAGGTTTGCATCAGCAGAAGCAAATCCTATCAATCCTACAAAGTGCAGGAGGAGCAGCAAGAAGCTTTCTGGAGAAGTGAGGAAAAGTATGGGAAATTAAAAGAGCAGATGGAGGAGAGTTGAATTGGAAGTGTGCATGTTAGCTTGAGACTGCTTTGCATCTAATTTACTAGTCCAGAAGCTCTGGATCAAATTCAGAGTTGGCTGTTTTCTACCAAGAGGAGAGAGAATTGCATATTTCTGTTTTGTTCGGTCTAACTGCATATTCTTTACTGACTGACTAGAATGAGCAGCTCCAATGTTTTGGTTCAGTAGTAGCGGTATACAAAAAAGCAAAAGAAACAGGTAACCCTTTCCAAAATAACAGATGATGGAAAGGATGTACAGAAACAAAATTAGTGATGAAAGGGGTGAAAGAAGAAAAAGGAATGAATTCCAGAGAGAGATCCGGAAATGTTAAATGCTTAGTGTTAAGCGGAAGAACAGAACTGTACTAAAACCCTGTAGGTTCCTTAACTTGATAACCAGAAACTTAAAAAATAAATTACCTTTAGCTTTCTGCATTTCTCACTTTTCTTGGTATATGGTATCCTATTCCGTTTTGCTGGGATAGAGTGAATGTTCTAGTTGAATCATTCAGAAACGGAAACACTTCAGAATTCATGTGGAAGTACAGATAAATTATCTAAATATCTGTACATTGTGGCTTGATGGAACTGCTGCCTGTGCTGTATAAGTACAAGATATCATCCTAATGCTAAACTACAATAGTTCTAAACTGCAACGGTTGATGGCAGTTGGATTAATTCAGGATCCATTTTCATACCCAAATTCAAAAGCCAAAAACACCTGTTACAAAATTCACACTTTAAAATTTTTTAGAGCAGACCCACTTCCTTTAATTTAGTAGAAATTGAATAATAAATCAAATTAATTAATATTAACATCAACAGACCTGTGGGATTCCTGGGGAAAGAAAAATGCTTATAGTCTCTGTCAAGTCTTTGATTAAGATGTCTTAGATTCAAAAGCTTGTCTAACTTTATCCCAACTACATAGTTGGTCCAATAAAAGATGCCACCCAAATGAATCCTTGCCCAGCACATAATCTTAAACCACTTTAAATTGAATCCATAAAATTGTTTGAAAGAGGCGGAAGGTGGAAGTTTTGAAGGTCACTGACATATGTAAAACATTATTTTATGCATATACTTTGTAAATGTATCTGATATATGCTGCCTTTTATTTATTTTAGATTTGAAAAAAAATGCATAAAATAAATGTAAATAAATGAACTTCTGTCAAGGTTAGTGCTTTCCAGAGGATGCTGCAAATTTGCAATGGTCAAATTTGGTTTAGTTATGGCTCTCATGGAGGCCAAATTCAAAAGTAAAGGTGGTGAAAATTACACATTGAAGTGGGTGTAATGATCTCTATGTTGGTAAAATAAAACTGCCAGGGGATGAAAAATGAGATCTGCTGTAGAAGAGACAAAAAAGAAGCGGGTGCTGTAACTCACACACCACTTTCCCATTACTTGCAGCTCCTACAACACTCCTATTTTCCAGCCCCTGGGTAAACTGCACCCATTTAGAATCCCTTAAACTCTGAGCTAGTGTGTGTATATATACTTGGTTGCTTCTCTGCATCTGCTGTCACCCATATCCTGAGGTGGTAACTTCTCAGCACCTTACAAATTATCTCCTGAATTCAGCCCAGATTCCCAAGACTCACTTCACCAGACATGAGCATTTGCTACATGATTGTTTACTTGCTAAATAGAAAAAGCCTCTTAAGCATTAATGGTGTTAATTAGTTGCTGTCAGGAGCTGTAGTATAAAATGGCTTTGCCCGTATTGTCTCCTCTCTCACTAGGCAGTGTTGCAATATTGCTAGTGATGAAAACAAAAGAAACGGAGAGAAGCAGAAGTAGGAAGGCGTATTTTCTTCCATAGAAGTTCAGTGTAAGCCGAGGGTAGGCAAAATACATCCCGCAGGCAGGATCTGGCCAAGGGATTTTGTCCCTGCAGTGTGTCCCTGATGTTGGGATCCTGCTATTCCTAGATGAGCAGTGGGGCTGAGGTGGTACGGCAGCCAGACTCGCTTCCCAGAAGCCCCCACATCAGCAGCTTCCAGCTGCTGCTGCCAGACCTGGCCCCACTGCCCAAGCACCCTAGCCCACCTTCCCTGCACCCATTACTGGGAGCACCAGATGCAGCAGGCGGGGCAGGTCTCCATGGAAATCGGATGGAACCCCCACAGGCAGGGTGGATGGGATGGGGCTACAGGCAGATAGGGAGCAACGTCCAGGAGTAGACTGAGTGGGTGAGGCTGGTGCCTGGATCCCAGGGCAATGACAGTGCAGTGCCATACTTGGAGCAGATTGTAGCTCTGCCCCGGGCCCCACACCCGCCCTGGCTTCCAGACACCACTCCCTGCCTGCAGCCCCATCCCATCTGCTTTGCTAAGTGCACACTCTGCCCATAGGGACCCATCCAGTCTGCTGAAACCGTGCCCGCTTCCATAATCTACCCCTTAGGAAGTGAGCGAGGCATTGTGAGCAGCAGGGGAGGGAGGTGTGCTGACCCAGCCCACAACAATTCAGCAAAACCCCCAAAGTGGCTCTCCAACCCAAATAATTGCCTCCCCTGGTATAACCAGTTCTCAAACTATTTAAGAATGTTCTTGAAATTGATGTGTCAGTTCTAGTTTTAATTGGTATAGGAAATAATTTTTTTTATTTTAATAACTTTTAATTTGTAATCCCTGTCAGTATTGGTGTCCTGAAACCCTCACATTAAACAATTCCATAACTTTAAATTTTCCTCTGCAAACATATTTTTCAGATAAAATGCAAAATTACTTCTGCATTACCAAAAAAATTGCAGTATGGCTGTGATTTTGCTAGCTAAGCATCAATTAACATGTTCACAGGCTTGGATGAAACGTCAGGCTGAGGAGGGTGATCTTGAATAACCCAGACTTCTATGATATGGATTTCTGTTCCATTTTTAAAAAAACAAACTTTCACGTATTCCCATTTTTGCAGAGTGTGAAATGCTTCTTTTAAAAGTGCTACTCAAAGCAGTTGCTTTCTTTGTGACTCGCATGCTGAATATTGATCAGTCCGTTCTGTGAAGAAAAAATAATTGCAGTAACACCCTTTCCAATAACTATATTTACTGAAATTATAATGTAGACTTGTTCATTTCTTAAGAGCTACAGTGTCCCTTAAGGCAACACAAACCTTTGTGCTAAGATCTGTGAATCGGTTTCTGTGGGTACAGACATTACGGGAGGTTAGATCACATTGAAAATGGCCAGCCGAGCTAACCAAGTTTGCCCATGTGCAGACCTTACACTTGGATCTCTAGTTAGGTTAATCGAAATGTGAACTGTATAGAAGCTCCCAGAAGGTTAGCTCTGTTAAAAATTAAAAAACGGTCGACTGGATCTAATTTAACTCTACCTGGGAGTTAGTCTTACTTAGATGGGTTCTTGCAAGCCTGATCTGAATGTACTTCTGTACACATTCCCAGCACAGCCTCCTGCCTTCCCCTTTCTCCAGCACTGAACTAGTTTTAACCACCCAGCTCCAAACCTACCAGCCCCCACCCCACCCCCCAACCCTCTAGTCCTGCATGCCTCTTCTGGTGCCAGTTTTCCTGTCAATCATTGGTGCTGAGATCCAATAGAAGTAAGTTGGAGTGGGAGGGATAATGGAGTTCACAAGGCAAGGGGAAGGATTTTTCTCCTGGTGGGATCAGGGGGCTAAAAATATCCCCTGATCTCCAGTGCGGAGAGCAGAGCACTGAATGGAATAGGGTACATATCCCCGACTGCAGACTTCATCTGTCCTTCCCCGCTTTGCTTTACCATAGGTGGAGGGCACCATGTACAGGATGCTGCTGAAACCAGAGTGACAGTGGGGGAGAGTTCCCTGCCCTGCACCCTGCCCCCATCCCCGGCTCCCCAAGGATCCTTACTGAAAACCAAAGATAAGAACAGGGCAAACACAAACCTAAATGGGTTGTGTTGAATCCCTTGGTTTAGAGAGAACTGGAGCTTTTTGGGAGCCCATTCATGAGCTCTGCAGTGCTACCTTCCTTGAGGGACCTACACAGGGAGACAAAAATGCCCAGGGTTCTTGAGGACAGGCAGTATTTCTGGAGCGCTGCTTGAATCCCCTCTTGCTCCCTTCTCTGAGCAAGGAAACAAACTCCCACAAAAGATAAAAGAACAGTTTCTTTTGCCCTTTGCACAAAGATCGGCAGGGCAGGTAATCCCTAGCGCTCAGTCCCCTTGCCTTCAATCAAAGTGCATCATGAAAGAAGTGAAGCTGTGCTCATAATGCTGCCAGGACCATGGCGTGATAGGGAGAGAGAGGTCCATGCCCTCCTTTTGCTTCGCTGAGAAGTGAAGCTGTGCTTAGGATGTCAGTACCTCTCCTAGACAAATGATTGTCTTCCGTCTTCTCATGCACCTGGGGAAGCTGTCTGAGAGGAATGGGGTTTTTCTGCCACACCTGAAAACTTGGAAAGCATCAGGGCATCACTCAGGCTGCTGCCGAAAGTCTCCATACCAAAATGTCCAGTGTATTGCCAACAGCTTCTAGAGCAGAGGCTGTGCTTCAACAGCGCCTCTTCCCTCACTGCGGGCTATGAAGTTTTCACCAGGATGGCATCCCTGATGAGGAAGGACTGGCAGGCAGTGAACATGCGCCAACCAAATTTAACTTGTCATTATTAAAGATGGATGCACTCATTCTCTGTAAATTTTGGGGACTTGGGATTCCAGTGGGGGAGATACTGCATTGAAAGGCATGCATCCCTCTCTATTTAGGCCCTTCACAGGCAGCAGGGTGCGTGCAGGCATTCTCACAGCCTCCATTTCGGCATACAATAGCTTGACTGGTATCAGACCAACAAAAATAAACCACTGTTCTCTCCCACCTAATGATTCTTAAGTGTCCTTACACCAAGGTGGATTTGACTTAAATTGTGATTTAAATCAATTTGATTGAAATTGCTGGCCAGGAAGCCTCGATTTAATCATTGTTTTCTACAAAAAGTGCATTCATGTTGTTTGATACCCTTTATTCATTTAATTTCTTGAAACTTTGCACTTTTAGAGAAAGGTGTAAGGCTTGACTGTGCACACAAACTTGCAAACTTGGCAATAGGGCTGATGGGCGGGCAGTTAGGTCTGTTATGTCTCATCCCGCAGCTGGAGTACTGTGTCCAGTTCTGGGCACCCCATTTCAAGAGGGATGTGGACAACATGGAGAGGGTCCAGAGGAGGCCACCCGCATGATCTGGGGACAGCAGAGCAGACCCTACAATGAGAGGCTACGGGACCTGAACCTGTTCAGCCTTCACAAGAGAAGGCTGAGGGGAGACCTGGTGACTGTCTATAAACTCACTAGGGGGGACCAGAAGGGTTTGGGCGAGACCTTGTTTCCCCTAGCACCCCCGGGATAACAAGGAATAACAGCCACAAGTTGTTGGAGAGTAGTTTAGATTAGACAACCATAAGAACTACTTCACAGTCAGGGCGGCTAGGATCTGGGACCAACTTCCAAGGGGAGTGGTGCTGGCTCCTGCCCTGGGGGTCTTTAAGAAGCAACTCAGTGCCTACCTGGCTGGGGTCATTTGCCTAGGTGGGGGTCAGACGTGAAGATCTACAAGGTCCCTTCTGACCCGACTTCTATGATTCTGTGATCCCCATATACTGCTGTTAACAAGGATGTTATCTCTGGAGACTACAAACTCTCCCTGGGCCTGAAGAAGGGTGTTTGTGTTTGAAAGCTTGCAAAGAACAGTTTTTCCAACTATTTAGTTGGTCTAATAAAAGATATTACATCTTCCCAAAGAATCTTGTCTGCCTGTGATCTCTGGAGGCACAAATCCAGTTTGAGAACTGAAACCAAACATTACAGAGATGCTTAATGGCATCGTCTAGACTGAGCATGGGGTCCCATTGGATACAGTGGTTTTCTTCAATCTTTACTAATCTATGAGGAGCCCCTAGGAACCCCGTAAGATTGGCCCCCTAATGTAGTCTGTGGCCTGTTGTGACCTATTTATAAATCTTCTAAAAAGGTTATATGAGTATATTAACTCAAATAGTATATGATTACAAATTATAATCCTTATTCCATGATGATATCTTTGAGCTTTGATATATCTTAAATTTTAAACTATCTGTTTGTTTTTTTAAAAGCATCTTAAAAAAAATAGGGCTGAAGGGTTTCTTCTGCGGGGGACAAAGTTCCTTTTCACCAGCACCTGGGACTTCAGTCCTTGCAATCAGGTGTTCAGACAAATTAGTTCTCAGCTACCTTAGTGACATGATTTGAAACTGGAAGTTTAGGAACAGCTTTAACCAAGTCCCAGCAACTTATGGAAAGGTCACAACATGAATGAAATTCACCTTCACCTGCTTCTGATTGGAGCGCTGTGGCCTGCTTTCCCTCCATGTTTCTAGCTCCAGGGTATCATTATGAGCAGAGCAGAACCTTCTGCAAAAACAGCATTTCTGAAGGAGGCCTGTCTTGAAGATATTCCCATTGTACATCGTCCCATCATCTACAGACGATTCTTAGTTTTTACAAAAGCATAGCAGCGTCTTGCTTTTCTAATGTCAGTGGTTACCATTCTGATTTTACATAAACTCCCAGAGACACTCTCCAGGATCTTTGTAGCAATAATGTTGCATTTAAGGGAAGGCATTCAGATCCCATAATGTGTGTGTGTGTATACACTCAAATTCTGTACAGAAAGAAGGTATCTTGAATTCAGGAGAGACATACAATGCCAGGGGATTCAGGAAATATTTGTGCTTAGCCCAGGTCCATATTGGGTGTACAGTCCCCCTTCAGAAGACTAACATAATGGCAGACAGGTGGTGTCGCAAACAGAAGCCTGCTTATTGTTGGAGCCTGTTGGGAAATCAAATGGGATCTTGTACAGACGTATGTTTTAGTGATCCAGAGTTCAAATAATGTGTGTCAAATAAAGGTAGGTTTTCCCTTGCATCCCACCCCATTTGATCTATTGGTAGATTATCTATATCCATACCTGGTGAATATAAAGACTCTCTCTTTTTAAGGAGCTAATTCTAGTCTGGTTCAGGGGATGGGTGTGAGAAAAAAAGCAAGTGAAGCATCCATCAGTTGAAGTGCAATGAAGCTCTTAAAGTATTGGTATTTTAATGGATAACAGGGTTGCTTTGGTCATGACCACTAACATATCCAGTGTAGTAGGGCTGAAGTGGTGGTGTAGCTGTGGCGCTTCAGGAATATGAGCAAATCAAGGGATTTCTGGTGATATCATTTATTGGTATAATCGTTTAACTGGGAGATATATTAGAGAAGCTTTTGGGCAACAGTTGACCTTTTGCGGATCAGGGAAAGAATGAAATATCTGCAGTACTAACATAAATAAATAACATAAGATCTAAAGGTCCCTGAAACCTTTGGATTCAAACCCAGGGTTGAACCCAATCCTGGGTTTCAGCAGGTGCTTTTTAAACCTGCAGAGACATGTATGATTCCAATCCTTGGAGGTGTACCTGCTTCTTTCCTCAACCTGAAGAAGGGCACCTTGTGCCCAAAACTTCTCTAACGTCTCATTCAACTATACACTTGGTCCAATAAAAGATATTATCAAGAAGGAAAGAAAGAAAACCCTTAATTTTCAACTGTCCAAGTAGTGTTTTTGGAAGAATTGGGGGGTGGGGGAAATGTCAGGCAATCCCAACCAAGCTAAAGCAGCCTTTCCCTTCTTCCTGTACACTGCCCACAAAGAGTAATATCACAACACTGACTCTACATGACAGGAGCATGGTTAGTAGGAGTGGTTCCAGCAGTCCAAAATACCTTGCTCATCATAAATCAAAGCCTGTAGTTTGGTGACCAGTCTCTTTGCAAACGATTAATAAAGTGCCTTTTGGTATGCTTCTGCATGGAAGTAACTGGGATGTGAGCTAGTAAATGGCATTTTTATAAAGCTAGCCAAAGGTCCCTGCTATGTGTAGTCCCATCTTTATTGCTTCTCAGAACTATCTAAAATCTAGGAATGAGAGAGTAGCAGTTTGTGTGCCTTTATTCCCAATGATGGTTTGAGTCTCTAGTTTGATTTAACTTTGCATTGGATGCATCTCCTAAAGTAGGTCTGCTACTGCAATCCCACACTGAAGACCAGACAGGTATAAAATAATATTTGGTGAAATGACAACTGTCCTCATGGACCCCCCAAAAAGCCAGCAGATCGAATATATTATATTGGCAAAGTGCAGCAGTATAACACATACCAGTGGTTTTATTGTGGGTCCCTAAGAATTTCCAAGCAAAAAAAGGCATGTTTTTTTCCAGTTCAGTTTTTTGATATGTTCAGTAAAATGTAGCTAGTTCCATATGAATCCCAACACTAAATGCTTCCTTGAGGTATTGGCTTTATATTCCAAATCTGCCAAGTCATATTGCACAACCAGAGCCATGTTCATGTAGCAGTACCCAACATCAGGACTCACCATAGCTATTCTCCCCATCTTTTGGGTGCTTTTTTATCTGAAGCCGTCTCTGACAAGACTCGGTATTTTGAACCCGGCCTATCTGTGCTAAAAAATATAACTGTTTTGACATAGCATTTCCTAAGTAAATTTAAAAAAATACACCAGCTCTTAGGAACCCCAGTCATCTATCTCCAGGCAAAGTAACCATGGTTCTTGTGCTGGTGTATCTGCTAGGTGGACTTCGGTTCAGTACGTTCTGCATACTGGTCTTCTAGTTTTAGCTAATGCAATTTCCTTTCTTTCTTGAAAAAAAAAAAATTGTGTGCTTTAATCCCCTGGGAAAGATAGAGAAAATATTTAGACATACCATACAGTGTTTCAGATAGTCACGCTCAAAGGAAGGTTCTGCTTTCCACAGATGCATGGATCTGTGGACCTTGCTGCAAGGAGGGGGGAATCTAAATCTGTGCTTACCTTAAAAACTTCCTGTCTTGGAGTAATGAGGTCCACAGATCCACCTCCTCGCTCAAGAGACAGGCCGGGTCTCCAAAACAGAGCTGGAGACTGACATCCAAGGGTTTGGGTTTCTTGTTGGGTGGAATTTACCATGCTATGCAGTAGCGGAAATTGCTTTGCCTTGAGGTTCATTTAGCACATCTTGTAAATTGGGGGAATAGATTTTGAATTGTCCTAGTTGCGGAAGTTGCCGCAGTTAGGCACTCTGCTGCTCCTAGTGACTGACGGGTCAGGTTTTGCCCCAAGCTAGAAGCAGGCCGACGGCATGCTTTGCAACATGTCTTCAGAGCTTACTCCTCAAACAAAATAATGTTAAAGCAAGCACAGATTAATTTTACTTTAATCACCTCTTATTAATCAGCCTTGGGTTTTTATCAGTTTTGGTTTTCTAAAATCCATTAATACTACACTGTACTAACCAATCATTTTAAGCAACTAAAACATAAGACCCCAGTTTTTTGTTTTTCCTCTTGATTTCTTATATATTTTGAGCTTTTTTTTTTTTTTTTGTTAAAATGGTTAAGTACTTAAACTTAATGTTTGAAACCTTTTCTGTTTCACCCTTTTAAAAGCCATTACCCTCACGGTATTTTTTTTTTCTTTTTTCCCAGGGTGACCAGATGCAGGTCATTCCAATCCCAAGTGTATGTATTTTTTTATCCCTTTTATTTTAATAATTTTCATAATTTGCTTTGGTTTATTTTATGTTGGAGTCGAATAGATTTATTTTATGTTGCATGTAATATGAAACATTTTTAATTTTCAAGAATGTATAATGCTGTGAAATGATTTATCTTAACAGCGTACAGGAAATATAGAGACAAAACTAATTACAAAGACGAGGACAGTCTAGATTTATGAAGTTCTCATTTCTGTCTATCCTTTGTTTTTGAGTTGTAGTTGAATTTTGAAAACTTAGCGCTCAAAAGCAAAAACCAAATTAAGGTTACTTAATTGTCATAAATAAAGGAGGATTGAGATAAATTTCCCCTAGTTTCCACCTGTGAAGAGAGGCATTACTTTTCTTAGAACAGTCCACTTCTGTAGTATTACACAACTGTAGTAAGATCCCTTGTGTTGTAGTAAGATGGCACTTTTATTATAAACCATGGTTTTAAGTCTTAGTTTTTCTGTTTAATCTTAACTGGTTTAATTGGAATACAGGTTGTTGGTGGGAAATTCTTTTTTTCAAAACCAAATAAAAACATTGTGCATGTTTTGAGCTAGAGATTTTACCTTTTTGGACTTGAGACTTTTTTTGCTTAAAATTATCAGGGTGCTTTCACTGTGTGCTTTCTAATGTTTGTTTTTAATTTGGGGGACTTTTCAGTACTCTGTGTATCATTACTGCTTCACCATTTACAATACTTCATTGAGACTTAGTGCCATTGCAGAGCTCTCAAGACAGTGTCAATGCAGGTCTTAAAAGATGCTCACCCCTCTTTGGTATTTTGTATCTGTTTATAAGGTCTGGATATTGCTCTTCGGAGTCCCTTTTTTTTCTTTTACACCAAAGTTTCTCAAGGCTCAACATTGCAACCAGTATCTTTTTTTTTTTAAACTGCTGCTGCTACTGAATGGTGTCAGGTGATCAGTATTCAGCCACATAAGCTTCCTCTTTCCATCACCACCTCTTCTTGGAGCTGAAAACTATTGGAAATTATACTAGCTCCAGGATTGTTACTTTCCATACAGTAGTCCTGGACCAGCACCCAAAGAGCATTACACTCTTGCAAAGAAGAGCCAATGATCACTTTTAAAGTTTGGCATCTCCCAAATCATCAGGGCCAGAAGCAAACTATATACATTATGGGGCACCTGGGAATATCCTCCTTCAATTGGTATATTATGTTTGTGTCTAGATTTACTGTCCTCTCTTCTCATTCCTTCCAACTTTTTTAGCCTGGTAGTTTTAAACATTAGCTCTGCAAAGGAAAACTAGACCTAGAAACAAATGCTGTAGTTGTTTTCCTATATAAAAAGCCATGGAACCCAAGCTTGAAATGAAAGACAGCTTTAAAATTTAAGAGATGGTAATACAATAACACATAGGCACAAGGATGCAGACATCAAAGTCAAAATATAACACTTGGCTATTAACTTATGTAGTACACTTAATGCCAAATATATATATTTTTAACAAACACAATTAGACTACTTTCCAAAATGCTAGATTTAATAGGGACATATTAAACAGGGCACTTTGAGTGAGTATTCTAACACTCTTGGATTTACCTATTAAGAAATGTTTCATAAATCTACAAAAACATTACATAAGTCACATAGCTATCTTATCAAATTTGGGGGATTTAGCTAAATGTAATGATCAGGTTTTGGTGCACATGGTGGATGGTACTTGATGGATGGGGCTGAGTAAGTTGGGAACCTTGTTGGTCATGTGCATGGCCTAATATCTGCTGTAGTGCATCTGCATGCTTCTCGGAAGAAAATGTCTTAATTAATTGACTTTTGTGCTTCATTAATGAATGTACATTAATGAGTTCATCTTCACGATAGTCAAGTGATACAGGAAAGTGTCAGTTTGTGAACACATCACTACAGCCTGAATTGTAATATCCTCACACACAAGGGCAGAGATTAAGTTTCATAAGAAAACTTAATTTTTGAGAGTTCCTATGAATAACTTAGACCTCCACTGCCAGTATACCTATAAGTTAATCAGCCATATGAGGTCATTCATATTTTCATTTTAGAAATCAGATTTTAATGAATTCGTTTTGGTAGTTCAGTGACTATCTAATAAGGCAAACTATTTTTGTGGGTAGGTGGTTGTTTTTTTCCCTCTTCTGAAGACCAGATTGAGTTATGCAGAGCTTGCAAACACAGTGGAGTCCTGGGAAGCCTGGTATCGGGGCTAACAGTGGCAGGGAACCTGCAGTTCAGAATGGCCTCATTTCCTGGATTTCTTTCATTTTAATTCTTCTAAAGCAAGAGAGCTGAACTTTCTCTCTGTGGGCCAGATGAGTGGGACAGGGCTAATCCGCAGGCTGGATTTGAGCCCTGTGCACCAGGATCAAGCACTGGAGCTTTGCGCTGCCCCTTCCTTGCCCTGAGCAGTGCAGGGAAACCCTAGGGCCCCGCATTGCCCCTTCCAGCCTCCCAGGTATTGTGTCCCAGGGACCTGGCACTGCCCCTTCTGCCCCAGCATGCTGGGATTGGGCCCTGGGGGCATTGCCAGCCCCTCCCACAGGGAGTTATTCCCCAGGGGCCTGGCACCACCCCGGTGCACAGGGATTGGGGCCTGGCACCACTGCCACCTTGCCCTCCGTGCTGGGATGAGGCGCCCAATTGAACTCATAGAATCAGAAAATGAGGGTTGGAAGGGACCACAGGAGGTCACATCTAGTCCAGCCCCTGCTCAAAGCAGGACCAGCCCCAACTAGATCATCCCAGACAGAGGTCCAGAAATTTGGTAAGGAGCTATGCTACCACTCTCCCACAGCCAAATTTTCAGATGCACGGGCAGCCCAGAGGGCCTGGGCCTGTAGGCTGTATCTCTCCTATGGGCTGGAGATTGGGCACCCCTCTTCAAACGTATTACTTCCTAAACAATAAAACATAACCATAGTGATTTTTTTTTTTTTTTTTTTTTTTTTTAATGAAAGCATTGGTGAATCGGAAGTGCTGGCTGTATGGCTGCTATAGAAGTCAAAGTATTGTATCTTTCTACCTAGAAAAAAAATATTCCTCCTCTTCATCCCTTGATATGCCCCCTGCTCTCCCCACCTTCCCCCCCCCAAGAAAATAAAGTCAGGCTTGTTAATGTGTTTATTAGAATTGATCATCTACATTTGAACAGAAATTGGTTTTGCTGGCGGGCAAGTAAATACAGAGTTTAAATCAGAATTTTTTTGCCTTCTATGTGTTTTTTGGGGGGGGGAACTGCTCAAAGAGAGACTGCTCACCATGCTGCCTCTGTGCATGACCAAGAAGTAAAGTGCAGGGAGCGTGAAGAGGAAAGGAACACACGTTGCACTGTACAGCAGACAGGATGTGAAGTGTAGTGAAAGACCCCTTTAACCTTGATGTTTTCTGGGGGTTTAGAGTTTATTTTATATAGTGAATTCTTGAAGACTTGGTGTTTGCCAGTTGTTTATACTTCAAATAGAAAACAGGATTTCCTGCTTGCTGTAACAGAAAATGCAGTATTTCTTCAACTGACTTAAAACACGTGGGCAGTAGTTGCTTCTAGAAAACAATTACGGCAGCCAGCAATCAGGAAACCTGCACAGGATACTAAAGCCCTGACCACTGACTACTTCCACAGTCTAAAAAGCTACAGTACCTGCAGTAACCTGCATCGGCAGTAAATGTGGATCTTTGGTAATACAACTGACTCATTTGAGTATTTATGTTTCTTCTCACTTAAAACATCTGATCCACAGTTTCCGCATGGTGGTATCTGAGATATCATAATTGGCTTTTTCTACTCAGTTCTGGAGAAATAGCACAGTAGTTCAGATTCTGCTGTGTAGTGAGTGAATTCTTGTGTAATGTGTGCTATTTACTAAAATGTTTATGAAAATTTAGTTAAACTGGTAAAGAACATGAGCTCTTAAAATATTTAATATCTCAATTTTATCTTCATTGAAGGATGACTTGGATAGAATTCTATTAATCATGAACCTTCCTGAATATTTCTCCTGCTTCCCTCTTATTCAATCTATTATGAATAGATTTTAGCTTTTGATAGTGCATAAATTAATTTTTTTTCCTTTGTGATCTTTGATTTTCACTTTGCTGTACTGAAAATGACTCCTACTAGAAGATTTGGGCATCTGCATAAATGAATTATGGCTGCATATGAGTATCCTTTATATTCTTTAAATCACATCCTCACATTACATTCCCAATCAAGAGATTTACTTCATGCAGAAATTGTGAAGCCTTATCTTTTTCATTCATGTTTCAACCCAACCCTTTAGTGCTGGGAGAATATAAAGTCTTCATGTGCTCTCTTGCAACACAGAAATAGAATTCAGTATGGAGAACAAATGAATTGAGAAGCAGAGTAGTTGCTTTATTTCTCCTAATCCCCAGACATGCAAATTATTGGCAGAATTTAGTGTGTAGCTTTGGTCACTTCAGGCTTTTCGCTTTTAATGCATGATGAGATTTAAATCAAATATAGCTGCAACTCAGGTGGCTCTTCCGCTGACTCATAACGAAGGTGGGTAAATTTATACTGTGATTGTGGCTCTTGAAGATAAAGGAGAATGCTGTGTAGAGGGAGTGTGTTGGACCGTAAGAACAATGAGAATGCATAGTGGAGACAGGCTTAAACCCCTCATCATAGACTGACTTTGGAGAACAGAGCTTCAAATTGGTGAGAAGGGGAGCCCAGTATTTGCTGGCCAGGAGGGACAGGGCATTGGTCACAAGCTGTCTCTGGCAGGGCACTGAACCTGTCTTTGCCAGCTGTAAAATGAGAAAAGAAAACTTTGTCCCTTCTCTGCTTGTCTGTTGAGATCAATGGTTCTCAGCCTTTTTTAGTTTTGAGGCATCCTAGTTAACTTTTTTCTGAATTCAGCACTAGCTGAGAACCACTGCTGTACTGCCTTGGGTTACTTCTGTGGTCCTTGACCCTGATGCTGTCACTGCCACTGCCACCAAGTGGAGCTGCTCTGTTAGCGTCATGCAAAACTGGATCAGATAGACCTGAGGCTGGCAGGAGTGTTTGCTCTTGCCACGGCCACTTTCTGATCTGGCTCCACTTAAGGCACTTAGGGTAGTGTTACCTAGCTGTGTACATCCCCTTGAAAGTGTCTCATGGCACCCTGGTTGTGAATCACTCATTTATATTACGTGTTTTTGTTAGGAGGCAGGGTCCAGATCCAGAAAAATATGCAGGTGCCAAACTTTCATTAAATTTTTTCAGTGGTGCTTAAGTACCTAAATATCTTTCTGGTATACTGTGTTAGTGCACTGTTTTGCTAATAAAGGAACCTATTCTAGTTGGGCTGTAAGTACTGCTGTAATGCAGATAATAAAGAAAAGGCGTGACTCTTGACCCCAACAGTAAAAGCCTCAAGCGGACCGTATGTTTGGGTATTGGATCATACCTGGCATACAGAATCTCCTCTGTCTAGAGCTGTATGCATGCTACAAACCTCATCAGCTACAGTACAATTTTATTTCTTGTAGATCAGTTTTAGACGGGCACTGAGGGAAATTGAGCTAAGAAACAAATGAGACTTGAAGGCAAGTGTTTTATAAATAAGGGTTTGGACAGGCATACATGTAACATGCTTCAAATTCTACCTTTTTAAGTGTTTTAATTTGTAGTGTGCAGACTAAAAACTGCCTCCCAGCCAACGTGTTACTCTGAAGCACTCTAGAGTTTCTCCCTGTTTTTTGTATAGTGACATTTATATAAGGCTCAAGCTTATTTGTAGTTCAGTTAAACTCCTTAAAGTGCTCGAAACATTTGTCTGTTCGTGCCCTGTGTCTCGGGGAGACTCTCAGTGACTTCCGTGGGATAAGTTGGACCAACATTGAATGCTCCCATCTCCCTCTTCTCCCTGTGCCCACTGCCCCCGAGAGCATTATGTTTCTGAGGATTTTATGGTAGTAATTTCAAATTCTTAACAGTATTTGAAAAGCTAATTGATTGAAAGCAACACTTGCTAGGGATAAATTTACATACATTTATCAAATGGGGGTTTATTACAGAGGTAACAAGTATTTTGAAGTTTGCATTTTAGCATGTCATGACCTGTCATTTGACCTGTCTCGAGAATTTTTTTTATTTATCCATTTGTTGAGTCAACACACGCAGTTAATGTGAACCTGGGAATCTTTCCTTTGTTCATGGGATGCGCTGAATATTTAAGTGCACAGACAGGAAAAGTGTACAGTATTGGGAGAAAGTACTTTCAGATTTCTAACTAATGGTTTATACTGAGAGTTTTGTCTTTTAAGAATTATGATAAATATATTGTGACAGCTGAAATAGAACAGTGATGAACTACAGAATACTCTTCTCCGGCTGCAACCCTGTACGCAGCAGTAATCTTATACAGCTAGCTGACCCTAGTACAGTTTACAGTAGTGACCTCGGGTCTCTCAGGCTACTGCCATAAAAGGCAACAAGAAGATGCTTCACAAAGTGTCTCAAAAATATATATGCACACATACATCGCTCTTCTGCTCAACATTGAGTCCCTGAATGTCAGTGGATGGATGTTTTGAACACTGATAGCAGTGTATATTGTACATTAACCTTTTTGCTTTCTAAGGAAACAAAAAATGACACTGATCAGTTTGCCTTTCTGGTCCTGATAACTAAAATGTATATACGTGTTAGAAAGACCTTATGTTTTTTCATTCAGTTATACCAAAATAGAGCTAAAGATACAAGTATTAGGAGTTTCACACCTGAAAAACCTTACTGTGTAGATGGGCCCTGTACACACTAGAGGAAGGATGAAGTACAGGCAGTCCTCAACTTGCAGTGTTTTGAGTTGCAACATTTTGCACTCACGAAGTTTATAAATTGACACCGTGTTTCAACTTTATGATGTCAGCTTGGACTTTACAATTGTTGATCCGATGCACCACCATGCTAGCGAACAAGTTTGCTGCATTGCCCTTCTCCCTGGAAAACATCTGTCCAAACTTCCTTGCACATTGCCTTTAAGAAAGCAGCCAAGACTCCAGAAAAACCTGCAGCTGAGAGTCCTGGGAAGACTCCAGCCAAGAGCCCTTCAAAAAGTTTAACAAAGTCCCCTCCAGAGAAGTCCTTCCAAATCAATATGATTGCTTTTTACAACATAAACACATTAATGTAGCTATATTACGCATCTATAATTGATTGAGTACAAAATTCTGGGTTATTTTTGGTGAAAACAGGGTATCAGGCCTTGGTTCAGGAACCAATCTCCCATTTTTAACATTGTTTCCTATGGGAAAATCAGTTCCAAGTTGCAACGCTCTGACTATTTTCAGGAACCAATTGTGTCGTAAGTCTGAGGACTGCCTGTACTGGGACTTTGCCTCATCCTGGTAAAAAGTATTGTATTTTTAGCCTTCGCTTGTGGATTTTTTGAAACTCATTGCCATGTCTGGTTCCTAACAGTACTAAGTGGCTCTATACACTTGACCTGAAAATTCCTTCGCTTTCAGAACTGGCCCCTTTCTTTCATTAAAAGTTTCCCTTAGGAGAGTGGCTGCATATTAATGTATGAATTCCAGTAAGCATTCAGGTGAATGCTTTCCTTCTCTTCCAGTATTTTCAGACTTGGGAAACAAGTGATGACAACTGGTATCAGGTGGGGATTGGGCTGCTAATTTATCTCCCTCCTACCCCAGTCATCTATCCCAGCTGCATTTTATATTCCTCAAGATATGGGTACCATTCACAGACTGTTCTGGGGAGAAGTTTTATGGAATTCCCCTGTACAGTTTAGGAAGCATAGTACTTTTCTGATTGGTACTGGAGTCTAGCAAAACTGCATTTGACAGATTGGGTACAGTCTTATTCTTTTGATTCTGATCATCTAATCCATGTAAAAGCATGGATATTTTGGGAGATCTATGCTGGAAATGACAATCCACAGAGTCTCATTTGACTTTAAAATTGAGACTCATCTTTCAGTTCCTTCATCTCAGCATGCATCATGGCAAATGGAAGTGTTGATTTCTGTAAGCATCACAGCCACCCCTGCTTGTGGAGAGAAATATATGCTTCCAATTGTTGCATTGGAGCCTGAGATGGAAAGCAGGATACAGGTTGCAACTGTCTCCTGCTTATTTTGAGGCATAAGAAAATGAGCTGTTGGAGATGGTGAGTCACCTTATTACCTGTCCCATTTTCACCAGTGTCTAGCAGCAAATTGTTTTGCTATGTTCATTTGTATTTGCTTAAACTCATCTCCAAACTGTTTCTCTTCATTAAAGAAACAAATACAGAAATTCATGTGTGTGTGCGTGTGTATTGCATGCGCCTTTAATTTTCAGCTGTGTTCAACTGATATAAAAAACAAAAAAACCAAGAGCTGCCCAACTTTGACTTGTGTGTTTGTGACCTCCTAATGCCCAGAGCTACTATAGTAGTGCTGGCAGTTTGTACCTTTGGTTAATACTTAAAATATTTACATTTTCAATGTGTCTTTTTTTTCTTTAGCCACCAGCTAAATACCTCCTGCCAGAATTGACAGCATCGGACTATGGGAAGAAATGTGTGGTCATTGATTTAGATGAAACATTAGTGCACAGCTCATTTAAGGTAAAATAAATTCTGAGGTGGACTTTGAGACTTGATTGTGTGAATGTTAGTGATCATTTTAGAGAGAGTAATCTTCAAGCTATTAACTTACAAGCCAACCAAAAATGTTCTGATAATTAGATCAGCTCCTTAATTGAATGCTGACCTCTCGTTGTCCAAAAAAGTTGTTCAGTTAAGACGCTTTGTTTGCCTTTTATAATTGATGAGCTTAGACAGTACCTTTTGAGTCATCTTTGATTCCATGCATTGTTGCAAGACAGTATTCATAGGGCAGAGACAAATGTCATTTATTGTGCTTCACACAACTTCAAAATGCTGTAAAAATTGAGTGGAGAGATGACGCACAAAGCTCTTGCACTACAGATTTGTTTTAAACTGTTACAAAACGAATGACCCTGCATAACTCTGAAGTGGTTCACAGTGGCGCTTTATCTGAAAGGCAGCTGTATATCTGCGTGCTGCTGAAGACCAAACAAAACTCTTCAAAAATCAGATGTAATTGGAAGCATTTTATATGTCTGTCTGTACCAGAATTACTTTTCCCATTCCCAGTAAACCCATTGTCTAATGTGTTTTTCAAAAGATGATGATTACACTGCCTCTTTTGGCAGTTTTACCATTATTTCCCTGATCTGCCCTAATTTTGGTTGGTCAAAAACCTTGCTAAAGAAAGGGCTTCTGATTTATGAGAGAGTTCTCTAACATAAGAAGATAAGACAAGACCTGTATCTCAGTCCTACCTTAGTAGTTGTTGAACTGTTCCAGTAGGGGTCAGAGTTTAACACATGTAGGACTGCGTCTGAAACGTGAATGCTGCTGCACTTACAGAATCATAGAAATGTAGGGCTGGAAGGGACCATCTAGAGTCCATCTAGTTTGACCCCCTGCCTGAGGCAGGATCATCCCCATCCATCCACCCTAAACAAATCTATTGTCTGGCCTGTCACTAAAACTACACAATCAACCATGCCACACAACCACAAAGCATAGGGCCATAACCTGCAAAAGGTAAAGCCGAAAGCATAATGGTGGCCAACGTTCTGCTGCTTCAACAGTTGTTCAAATAGCCTTGAGTGGTACCAGGTAGAGGGTTACACCCCCCACTAGAGGAATGCAAAAGCCCCACCATCCCTATCAGTCTGATCATGGGGTAAAATTCCTTCCTGACCCCAAATGTGGTGATCAGTCTAGCCCTGAGCAGAAGAGCAAGAACCTGTAGCCAGGAACCTCTTAGGTTTTATTCCCAGTGAAAGCATTAGCACACCTCCATCAAAATCCTCTCCCTTGACTACAGCCAGCATTCAGTGCTTCTAAGGAAGGTGGGGGAGGGGGAAAAACTGTGACCTAGCAAACGAGCCTCGTGATTTATCTCTATTCTTGCTTTGTGAATCTCAAAGTTATCATAATTATCTCATTTTATCCATTGGTAAATAAACAGTGTTAGTGCTTCTCCTTCCAGCAGCAGCTCCAACTTACCACCAACATTATAATGCTTCTTATTTTCGTTTTAATATGCATTTCACTGCAAATATAAATACCATGTTTTAATCTTAGTAAGCATTCTATTGCCAAAGCATTTGAACATTTCAATCCCATTTCATTTAGTGGTCAGCATCTGGAAACCAATTTTCTTGGTTGACTTTTTCAAAAGACCTTTTATGGCTATATTGTAATAAATATCACCGTGATGCAAAGTCAGGCTGAAGCTATGAAATGTTTTGCCTTCCACACTGTGGCAATTTTATTCACTTCATAATTGAGTCTAAAGATGTAACAGACTCAAGTACCAAACCCCTGTTGTTCTGTAGGCACTTCTGAATTTATACTTGAGAAATGTCTCAAGTGTTATACCAGCATTAGACCTTCAGTTTGACTGAAGAAAAAATTGCAGCTTTTTGTTCGTCTGGCACATTATTTAAAGAGAGAACTCAAAATGGGGGGAGGGGAATGGAAAGAACAGTCTTCAAGGAAGATTACCATATCCACACAAATAGCAGAGAATCAGTCTCAAATTGGTGTTGAGTATTTAACTGAGTGCTCTGAGTGGCCTTGAGTTGTGAAGTTATGTTTCTTTAATGAGAAGAAGATGTGACTGTCTTGACATCATGTTACTAAATTAATTTGAAAATGTATTTTCTCATATCATTTCATTTCTGTTGATTTGTAGTCCAGTGCCCTTTTGCAGAGTGGAAGATTGCACATACATGTACTTCAAAGATTCTTTGTTCCACTGCACTTACCTTCAGAGGTTTTATAGTGTTAAATTTCTTCTAGATGAACAGGATTGCAGAGTATTTGGGCAGGAAAGGGAGAGAAGAGCACTACAAAATGGCAGCAGAGTAAATTCCCATCACGTGGCAATGGAAGCAAATAATACATAAATAAAGCAGGAAGATGCTTGTTTTTCTCCCCATCCTAAGTAAAGTAAATCAGGTACTGAAGTATCTGAATTCCCCCAATTTTTTTCAACCTGACTAAAGTGTATTGTTCTATCTGTACTCTGGAGCATTTGTTTTAGATTAAAAAAGGCAACTTTCCCTATTCTGTACCCAGCTCTTTTATGCTCAGTGGGCTCATTACACGTGATATTAATGAGCCTGAATAAACTCTGGAGTTTATTGCTCTCAGGTGCAGCATTTACACTTATGCCTGGGACTGCAGTACACTGAGCCGACGTGGTTCAGCCTGGGGGTCAGCCTGCAAACCCAGAGCTGCTCGGCCCTGGCTCAGCATGCTGTGGAAGTGCTGACTGGCGCATGAGGGTGCTACAGTGCAGGGCTAGCCAGCAGGCAGCACTGCACTGTAACATCCATTTGCCTCAGCCAGTCCCAATCACCATCTACATGTGCGTTGTGGTGCACTAAACACCACTGCAAGATAGTACTTGTCGGGCAGTACTATCCTACAGTGGAGTTAATTAGTTTACTGCGACCTAATAACACTGCATGTGTACATGGTGATGCTTTACTGCAGAACTAAGTATTCAACTCCGCAGTAGCACGTACGTGTATTCGCGTGGGTCCCATTGTAGATGCATCTGCCTTTCATGCCGAAGTTCTGAGTCTTTCAGTGTCTATTGGAAGTGATGTTTGTGTTTCCCCACTTCTTCCCGAATTTAGAGCTATAGTCATGGAGAAATAAGGCTGGAAGAGACCTCCAGAGGTCATTTAGTCTAGTCCCCTGTCTGACACAGGATCATGCCTATCCAAACCATCCCATGCAACCATAAAACTTGAGGATATTAAGATCTTAGAACAGTCTCAATTGCCACTGAGTTCCTTTTGCCTAAGCAACAAGGTATCTTTAGTGTCTGCCTGCATCCCCACTTTCCGTCCTACAATTAAGAATAGCTGCTTTTGTTGTACTAAAGGTTATTTTAGTTGGTAGAACTTTTGTGGGAGAGGGAAAGAAAGTAAGCAAGAATTTTTTTGGCCCTCCCTTTTTCATAGTGACGTTTACTTCTAGCTGAATCTTGGGTCCTAGTTTTAAGATCTTCCCCAGTTTTGAAATCACGTGTTTAGCACAGCTCACTAAAAATTATTTTACTTAAGGGAATTGCACATAATGGATAAACATGCAATATGCACGCCTTTAAGATTTTTATTTGCTTTGAAAACTTGTGTGCTGGGAAGTTTGTCAGGCATGTATCTTTATTCTGACGATCCCCCTCAAGAGAAACTCAGTCTATTGAAGCCAGTGTTTTATCGTGGTTTTGGTTTCAGTACTAACAGGCCCTCTCTGAGACCTCTTGTTGATCAAAACTGATAGAACCTTCACTTCTTTTCTGCTTTGTGTGGGTCAGGTGGGAAAGGCAGAGAGGGTTGGAGAAGCTGCTTGGCAGCAGTCAACATATTTAGTAAATGACCAAAAAAGTCTGAATTGCATAAGTCTGACATTCTGAGGCCAGTTTCTTCTAGGCCATGCTGGCATCCTGCATCTATGCCAACTTTGAGCCCGTCTCAAATCTCAGTACTGCACAAGCAGCCTGCAGTAGGTAGCACTGATTCAGTAGTGACTGATTCATTAGGTTTTGGTGCTGTAGGGTGTATGTAGATGAAACAGGGGCCCTAAATTGAAGCAGTGGGTTTTTAAAAACACCACTTCAATTTAAGGCCCTTTAAACCCCCGTGTCATGCACACACCTGGACTTACCTGCCTCTCTAGCAGTGGGGAGGGGAGGGTGGGCTGCCAGCAGGCGGAGTGGTCCCTGGGCTGTGGGGTTGGGGCTGGTGCTTCCCTCTGTGACAGCAGTGGATCCCTTCCCCTGCAGGTGGCACCCAGCTCAGGTGGTCCCGGGGGGCACTGCTGCTGTGGAGGGAAATACCAGGCCCCCACACAGCTGAGGCAGGCAGGCTCCAAGGAGGGGAGGAAAAATCAGGCTCACTGCTTTTTTATTATTTTTTTTATTTTTTCTTGGGCAGCGCGTGCCTTCTCAGACTGCTGCCAGGCTACCTGCAGGGTTTCCTGCAGAGCCCCTGAGCTGCACAGAGCCCAGGGCTTTGCTCCACAGCTCTAGGGCAGCAAACTAAAACTCCTTGGAGGAGTCTTAGTTTCCTGTGTCACAAGTCATTTAAGGCGCGTTACACTGCAGAATCTGCTACAGTGGCTAGAATTGCTGTGCAGTACACTGCCGACATGGGCAAACACCAACACCATTAAAGCAGTGCAAAAACATTTTAACCTGCCCCTTGTTTTGTCTACACATGGCCCTAGACTATAGTGTCTGTGGTACAGCACTTTTAGTGAACAACCAGGTACTACCAAGTTCTCTGCTTCAGGCTCAACAAGATCTTTACCAACTGTATCGATGCCAGCCCTTGAAGTTTGGTAGTCTGCTTTGGAAGTTCTGCAGACATGGCTATTGCTTCAGAACTGGACTTCTCTGCTAGACTCTTCACTTTCCATGAGTTTCCACGTCTCTGGTACCAGTCCAGAAGACCTTTTCAGTCCTTTCCTAAAATTTTGACTGTCTCAAAGAGACGGTTCCTTTGATACTTTGAAAAGATGCTGGTATATGGTATTCCTTCTCCTGAGCACCACTAAGATCTTCAAGGATGTTTTAATAAAATGTTCATTTTTCACTTGCGGTCATATGACATTGCCAGGAAAGGCAAGTAGTCTAGAACCTGCAGGTGAATTTTGTCAAACCCCTTGCTCCAGCCACAGCAACATCTAAGATCTTCTCCATTTTGCAGTATCAGGGGCTGCAGTTATCTCTGACCAGTGAATTATGAAGGTTACTTTGCTGATTTGGTCAGTCCAGTTCCTGTCTGTTAATTCCTGTCACTCACCACTAGAATTAGGAGAAGTCCAATGAAGGTGGTGTATCCAGACTTTGGTGGTCAAGAGTTCTGGTCTCATTAGTTTCTCATTTAAAAAGAGAGAGAGAGAGAGAAGTGGAATCCCATTTCGGACATCTGATGCCTTGTCACCATAGGTTAATTTAGCAGTTCCCAAACTGTGGGTTGCAACGCCAAATGGGGTCACAACATCAGCAGATGAGGTCACAGGGGAGAGTGGCCATGCTGCATAAATGGGGCCATAAATGGGGTCATGCTGAGGACAAGTTTGGGAAGCACTGGGTTAATTTATCAAGTTTTAGACAGAATCCCTGGAATCTCTGTAAATTATATGTATTGTTTTTCAAATATTGATTTACAGGATGCTTATCTTTCAAGTAGAAAGTCATCCCACTCTTAGGACACTTTCCTAAACTTCATGCTTAGTGATCACCACTAGCAAGTTGGGTGGGCTTTGTTCAGTCTCTCAACAGCCACAAGGAATTCCTTTTTCTTTTCTCTTGGTTCATTAGTAACAACTTGTTCATAAAGCCAGGGTCTTCATGTATATCCATCTTGACCATTGGCTAATCCAGGGTTACCCGTCTTGCCAGGTAGTAAATTGTAAAGAACATGCAAAAACTTACAGAGTTCTTTGTCATCCTGGGCTTAAGATGGGCAGGAACAAAGCCATCTTGCCCCCTCTCAGCCTGTGGAGTATATAGGAGGAGGTCTGTATTCTGCTTTGGCTAGGGCATTACTGCATCAGTGCAGATTTTTTTCTGAAATAACTCATTTCAGTCAATCCAGTCCCCAAAAAGGACCTCAGTGAACATTTACCTGCAGCTTATTGCATCCTGCAAGCATGTCTTTATGACTCTCTATAGGATACTCCTCTTCTGCCCCTTTCAGGAGATGGTTAAGGTCAGTTTATCATCCATGCAGATGCATTAGATGCGATAAGAGAGGTTCCTCCAAAGAGGCTTATCTTTGTTGGTGAACAGATTCCCCGTTGCCCTTCAGTTATCAGGACATTTGGTATCCTCAGTGTTTTCCCACCGGATTGTAATAAATATCTGAAGAACTATAATGTGTTCATCCAGGAAAACTTGAGATCCACAGTCTGAGGTACCCTGAAAATTAAGCGTGTATGGAAGTGTGTGTTGGAGTTGAGAGCCACTTGTCTAGTTTTTAGTGTAATCTGGCCCACACCCCAGAATGTTGCAGTGCACGCCTGAATGGGAAATAGTGGCAATATGTTAAGTAAAATATGGAAGGGTTGGAAGATTTTTCTCTTATGCCAGAAAGTCTTCTTTGTGTGATGGGGCATCACTGTCATATCAACTTGTTGGCTTTTAGTCTGGCAAGAATTAGGCACAGTTTAGCAAGCCACTTGTATAGGAAACCCTCCATCTCTTACAAATCGGTGTTAGGGCTCAACTGTATTTCCAGTATTTGGATGGAAGGGATCTTTTTGGCACAGATGCCAATAATTTCCTATGTTTTGCTTTCAGAAGAGAATGCATCTGAGATCTGTCAGAGGCATTTCTGATTCAATGGAATCAAAACCCAGTATGTTCCTTTCCTCAGTTCTTCATTTGCAGACCACTCAGGAAAATTCATATGAATACAACTCAAGGGGTGCATCTACACAAAATGCTTAATGAACATTAGACTAATTCTACTGTGCATTAGCACATCTGGCAAAAACCATGATAATGCTCAGGAGAATTAGTCTAATTCGCATTAAGAGTTGCATAAAAAGCGTTCATCTATACTAATGCGCAGTAGCAGCACATACGATGCATTAAGTTAATACCTATTATTTTAGGCTGCCTACACATGAGTACAGAGGGTGCTCCAAAGTGCTAGAATTCCAGTTCATTGGAGCAGACTCAATCAATCAAATCTGCTGGCACATGGCAATTGCCATGTGCCATCAGCATCCAGTGCTTAAAAATGGTGGTGGGGGAACTTGAACCAAAGCTCGTTCAATAAGCCACCATTTTTAAGCACAGGAGCACTGATACAGGAGATGCAGGAGCACGTTAATTAGAGTGGCTCTTGGAGCTGCTCTGATTAAGGCACCACTCCACCCCCGGAGTAGGTGTAAAACTGCCCACAGGTACAAAATGTTAATGCGCCATAATTATGGCAAATTAATTAACTTGTAGAAACGCCTAAGCACTATTTTTAATAGCACCTGCTTAGGTTCATTTTCTGATTGAGAAATACATTGTCTGTCCACTTTGCTTCTGAACCTGTGACACATTTTCCAGGACTGAGTGTTGCACTTAACACCCAGAAACTGTAAGTAGACTCTAGCTAATTGATTTCACTTAAGGAGCTGCTCTTCAACTGTTCAGGAAGTCTTCATATCAGCATAGCTCCTACAAAACCAAATGGGAGCATTTTTTAGTAGTCTAACCAGAGATATATCCAGCAAGAGGACCCTTTGGCCAGACCCAGACATGTAGGCGTGTGCAATTTCTGCACCACAAATTTTGTGGTGCCACAAACCACCTCCCTAGCATGTTAAAACATGTCCCTAGTAGCAGATTTGCATATCTAAAAACCCTGGTAGGAAAACAAAAACTGATGCAAAAAAGGTGTAGTGCATGGCACAGAAGCATCCTTACAAAGCCTTGTCCTTCTGGGAGATGCTCTGGCTGCCAGCCAGAGCATCTCCCCTCCTCTAGTTTTGCCCCAGCTCCTCCAGTCTGCTGGGAACTGGGAGGAGTGGAGAAACGGTAGTTTCCCCAAGTGGGGCATTTTTCCCCACAACAAAGCACACATACAGGGGCATATGCAACTGCAAAAAGTGGAAACGCACCCTTTTTGTCTCAAATTAGGACAGTTTCCTTCAAATATTTCAGTCATCAGGCTCTCTTCTTTTCTTTTGGTTTCTCTTTTCTTAAAACTAGTTGGCGACTCTTTTCATATCTCGCGCTGATTATTTGAGGGGGAGGGTCCCCATCATCATCCTGATTCCTGGTTTTTAGAGTGCCTCTTATTTG
The DNA here is from genome assembly GCA_030014935.1 of Caiman crocodilus. Taxonomy (NCBI): domain Eukaryota; kingdom Metazoa; phylum Chordata; order Crocodylia; family Alligatoridae; genus Caiman; species Caiman crocodilus. The sequence goes on along the minus strand of JAGPOW010000261.1, from coordinate 255,228,956 downwards.
TTCCCCCAGTTCAGGATCCTTTCTCTTCCTGGGACATAAATGTGGTTTAAAGTCTTGAATTGGTCCCTCCTTTGAAACCGTTATCACATCCTGCATGTCATCTTTCTATGGAGACAGAGTTTTCAAACAGCCATTGCTTTGTTTGCTTAGGGTGAATGAGTCGCAGGCTTTGATGTCTGCACCTCTTAATATAATTCCCATAAAGCTGGAGTTATGCTGAAACCTGCCAAATTTTGTTTCAGAGTTCCATTCAGACCACTTTATCCTCTTACCTGTGATTTTTTTTTTCCCCGCCCCCCTCAAGTCATTGGACTCTTTATTATCATTCTTGCACTGTACACAGCACAGTCTCGTTGGAGCAGCAGCCAGACCACACACGGTAACCTCTCCAGTTAGACTGCACCACGTGCGGTGCCCACTCCAGCAGGTCCAGGACTTACGTTGCATGCAGTGCCCCACACCACTCATCCAACCCTTGGGGCTAGACAGGTTTGACACCCTTTCTTCAGGGGATATGGACAGATGTAAGAGTTTCAAAAATCTTCCCACTTTTGAAGGATCTTTTAATCTTCAGTGCTTCAATACCAGAAGGACAGACAACTGCCGCCCAGTTTACAGGGTCACTGTGAAATGTCTCAGAGTTTTCCCTTTTCATCCAGGGTCATTTCTGATGGTTTGTAGCACTGTAGCACAGTCTCATCAGCCTACTCCATTTTTATAGCATTTTAAAGTTGTTTAAAGGGCTATAGATTTTAGATTGCTCCATGTTCAGCGTTAACTACTAGTCACTTGCTTAGAGTGGAATACGTGTGGACCAGTGCTTGAAAAAGAGCACTTTAGAGGAAGAATCACATCCAACGTGTGAAAACGTTTGTATCCAGCCCAGGAAAGTCCAACCTGGGTTGAGGTGGCGTGGGAGGGTCAGGTGGCACACAGCTCCATCGTGCTGCCCATCCCTTCTGCACCATCTTCCTCCACAGCTCTCTACTGCTCGCTTATACCTGTAGTTACCCTTACTGAAGGAGAATGGGGAGCCTGCAGTGAGAGTAAGTACAGGTGACTTGAGCTGTGGGCAGAGCTTTGCAGCCTGCCACAGGGGCCTGGGTCACAACTTTCTACCTACAGGGGCAAAAAATTGGCAACCCCTGCTTTAGAGTAACTGCAGCTGCTTGAGGTGCCTCTTCCCATGCAGATTTCAGGATCCACCCACTTTTCCCTGAGACCTGGAATCCTCTCACTGGATGTGAGCACTGGGATAAAAAAACCCCAACCTGAATAACAGTGGTGGGGCTGCTCTACTCCTTAGGTTAAGGGGTGAGGTCTGGGATCCAGAGGCATACAGGACAAAAGTACAGCCTCCCACAGCTGCTCTTGGGTAAAGGATTCCAGCCATGCCTGCATGGGGTTCATACATGTAGAGTGGGATCCACCAGCAGAAGAGAGATCCTGAAGAACTCCAGTTACCACAGTCTCTCTCTTATGCCTTAGAAATGTCCTTCTCTAATGCTAGCTAAGCTGGTTGTTTGAAACCGTGGACTGACTTCCCTGTCTCTCTCTTTCTAGCCAATTAACAATGCGGATTTCATTGTCCCTGTTGAAATTGATGGAACCATACATCAGGTAATCATCGCTGTTATGCTGTTGAACTCTGAATTTATGAAAAATGTAAGGCCAGAAGGGACCATTAGATCTTCTAGTCTTGCTTCATATACATCGCAAGCTATTATCTTTCTCTCAGTTGTTTCTGTGTTGAACTAAATAACTTCCTCCTAAGTGAAATCATGATAATAATAAGTAAAATAATAATAATTTTGTGGGCACATCTACACAAGACACTAAGGCATCATAGCGTCTGTTGGCAAAAACCATGACGCCATGGCTATGCCACTGTAGCAAGGCGTTCTCTCATTCTAGTGCGTTGGTGCAGTGATGTAGCTGCCAAAAATAACTGTGCGTGGTCAGCACAGTGCAGAAGGAAGTACTAAAGGATGGCGCAGTAACAAAGGTGCCATATGGCCACGTATAAACGTGCCCTGTGTGTGTAGAGCATATCGTCCTAAAAGCATTCAGACTTGACCTGATGCAGGGTTTCTAATCAACTACTAGTCTGCCTTTAGGTGCTTTCAGCACTTCTAGAAAATCTCTTGTCCCAAACTTTGAAATAATTTCTCATGGAGGCTGAGCTTCTTCAAAAATTAAATGAGGTAATGATACATTTCAAGTGGTGTCAGTGTAAGGTAATATACCTATTTCTTTATGGTGTTCGTCATTCCTTAAAGGCAGAGACTGACAGTGTCAGATGATGAACATTGAAAAATTGAATTTTTTTTGTTTGTAAAAACGTGAATCAGCAGGAAAAATAGAACTAGAAATCCAGGGGGCCCTCACTCCAGTGCACGTCTACATTTTAAGTTTTGCATGTCAGGGTTCCTTGTAGTTCTCTAAGTACCCAGCAGGCTTGGGACAATATGAAAAAGATTTTCAAAAGTCATGTGATTTTTTTTTTTTTTTGCCTACCTCAAATTTTAAGCTCTTCCTTTCAGAAACCATACATGAACCTGCCTTTCAGGAAGTGCTGACCATCTGTTCTGTGAAAATCAAACCCATTGAAAGGCATCTCAGATTGTTCTTCGAAATTTTGATGCATTCAACTGTGTGTCACTTCTGAAAATCTTGGCCCAAATGAACATAATGCTAAAGGTTTCTTCCTCAGATTTTACATTACATTTTTATACTTAAACTTGCCTCCTCCACTCCTTACTGGACTTTTTATATCTTAATTTTTGATGTATTGAGTTTCCATGCTGATTAAAATATCTCCTGTTAGTTAATACCCAAAAGTTTCTTCCCCAGCCAGTCTCAAGCATGACACCTAACACACAAAATTGCTGCATTATACTAAATTACAGTGGATTATGATAACATCTGGATCAGGACCTAATTGTACTACCTGTCACACATCTTTCTAAGTAGATAGCTGTGTCTCAAAGGTCTCTTGGTCTGAGCAGACAGGGCTATTATGATCTTCTGCCTCATCACAAGCTACTTCTCATTTGGTAGAACATAGTATAAACTGATTTAACAACAGTTATTATCTGTCAGAATCTGCAATCCCTGTATTCTGACTAAAGTCTACAAGAAAGAAAACAAAGATTAAGCAATCTTCACTGGAAAGTCTATTTATTTAATATAGGATATTAGACAAGCACTAACATATTATGAAACTATCCTGACAGTAGATAAAGTCATAATCCACTTTGTATGAAAGTAGTATCACCTTTTCAGAGCAGAGGTTATTCAGAGCAGTATTACCAGACCTGATTTTCACCTTAAATAGGTTCCCTTAGAAGACAAGCAGAGTGTACAAGTTTTGCTGCTCTGTAATTTTCTAAACTGCCTGTTTGGAAACAACTTTTTATTGGTTTTTTTTCTGTCAACAAAATATATTAGCATGGTTTTGTCTACAAGAAGCCTCAAATTGCTTCTCATAAATACACAGCAATGTATAATGCACACATTATCTACCAAACTATTGTTTTTTAAAATTACACTCTTCAGGTGACACTGAAAGGCTAAATTAGCCTTTCTCTTGCTGGAGTAAATTGTAGCACAAATACCTAAGAGAGCACGTCCAATATAAACAGATGCTGTAGCAGTCAGATAATAGCATGTAATTCATGAAAGCTTTATAAACGTGGGTGTTTCTATAAATGAAAATGGCATACTGAGATGATATAGCAATGTGTAAAATTAATGCATAATTTTGGCATCATTACGTAACACCTTTTTCCATGGTAATCAGTCAAGAGCTTGTTCATTAAAAATTAACATTTAATTCTAGCACCCAGGAAAAATCGTGAGTATTTTGATGGGCTTAGAAAAGATAGGTTGCTTTTTTTAAAATGTGGTTCCAGCAGTTTGAAGCCTTCACACTAATGGAGGGTTCTCTGTTTTTTTTACCATATAATGATTTTGGTAATTTGCTATCCTGGCAGTTGCATAGCACCCCATTATACCCAGAAATTCCTTTGTATACAGTGCTCCTTTATTAGGGTGGTTACATAACTTCGTCTTATACTGGAACAGTTGGAATGGATACAGTAGTTAGAAATAGCTTTATTTAGCACAGTTTGGAACTGGGTTTTTTTCCCTCATTATTATGTGAATCTAAGATGCCAGGCACTGACATGAACAAAAACTATAGCTTTTTATTGCTTGAATAATATGTCAATACAGAAAAAAATGTTTTACGTTTTTAAGCTGATGGAAACATGTTTACTATGCTTGTTTGGGAAGTTGTATGCGACCTTTCTATGCAGAACAACGTTAAATGTAATCTTTCTTTCCACGAAGGACAGTATTCCTCAGTTCTCCTGGAAAAGGCTGTTACCTCGTTCAAGTAATCCAGGATAGGCTGTATGCATTGCAGTTGGCCTATTCTCGATTACTTGCACTGGGAGACAGCCACAACAAAGAGGACCAGGCACGTGAAGACACAAGAATTTGCAGTATTTTTCCGTTTCCTATCAGTAGGAAGGACCCACCCTGTGAAATGGAAGATTTAATAGTTCAGGTTGTCTCGGTCAGACTTCTCTCTTGCATGAAGATTGTGAGGTTCCAAAATGATTTTTTTTTTTAAGTGTGTACACAATTGTATTTTATTGAAATAAAATTTGTATTTCTGCTTACAAATATTGTACTCTTCAAAGGGTGACAGTGCTTCACAGTATATGGGAAGCTTTATCTATAAATCTCTAAAATATATTTAATATAGTTGAAGTAGTTAAACTTAGTAAGTTTTAAAGAAGTACTTAACTAAAACTCCTTTAAATGTTAGTTACTGAGATATGGTTAATAAAAATTGACTCTATTCCTTTAAATTTTTACCAGAATAGAGAGGTAATTAACAAGCCACTACATCCTGAAGAGTACAGATGTAGAAGAAATGAGTCTTTTTATGCCTTGAAAACAGTATATAAATCTCAGCGAAGAGCCAGGAGCCAGTTAGTCTAGAGACTTGAAGACATCATACAACCGAGAAAAAGCCAAGCCACAAATAACCATGCAGCATTGAGATTCAAGTCCAGTAGCTATTGAAGCAAAGAAAAGAATATGCTAAGTGAGAATGTGAGGAGGCAGAGAAGAAAAGAGCTGCTCTGTAATTGGAGAAAGGTTTTGTGTAAAGGAGTCCAAGGGATTTTGTAGTCCAGGATACCAGTACACTTGCGGTTGCTACCAAAACCTGAAAGTGACTTCTCAAAAACCTTCTGTAGAGAGAACCCACACCCGAAGCACTAAGGAACTTTGTCTTGGTAAATGCTGATATGCTGTTAGGAAGAAGAGATTTTTTTTTTAGTGCCACTGATAGACCAAAAGACCTAGACCACCATTGTCATTAGATGGAGGCTGCTCCACTTTAGAGGCACTGCATAGTCCAATTCATATTGACTACCTGCTAGCAGCCATGTGGCCACAGGACACCAGGCAAGGATTTAAAATTAAAAAAAAATATTTGTTTTTCAGTCCACCTTTTGCAAGCAAGTCTTTAGGTGGGGCCAGGCTCCCCTGGCATGGGTACAAATATGTTTTTATTGCAAGTGCCCATCATTTAAATCCTTGGTTTGGATTTTATAATTATGGTGCAAGGGAAATGCTTTCTAAATGTATATATGTGTCTCTCTTTTAATGCACTTTGGTTTAGTGCAACTGAATGCACTGACTTTTTTTGGAAAGGAAGAAGACTAATAACACCTAGAACTTGTCGCTAGGTGATTTCAGTATATTGGTTAAGGAATTCTTTTACATCGTTCTGGGTATCTGTGAATATAAATGTGGGAGAGAAATTAGATTGTGACTTTAGAAAAGAGAGCAAGCAGTTCTGTGCTTCTGGCAACATCTGCAAAACATCCCTAGAGCTACCTGGAAAGAAAACAAATAGCATTTACATGCATTGGTTTCTAAAGAATTGTCTGTAAACTGAATTCCACTCATGTCACATACTTACCTAATTGACTACTAAAATCATTACAAAAGTGGGGAATCAAAATTAAAGTTGAGAGAGAAATTTGTCCTCAGATTCCATGTTTGAATATCTCAAATGAGTGTGCCCAGGTGACGAGGGCTCAAAGTGAAGTGAAGAGTAATTAGCATTTGCATCAAAACACTTGGGCTTTTATCAAACAACTCCTGGGCAGTGTTCAAGTCCTTATTACATCCTTTATCTTCCTTTTGCTGAAGGGTTGTATTACACTGCAGAGTTCAGGCTGGTATTTCTGCAATATTTCTCTTTCAGTGCTTAATGGGATCCCTAAACTTCTTTTACTTTTTGGTATTACTTTTAATCTAATCAAGATCATATGTTAAGCAGCATAACTTCCTTGTACACACAACAGAAACATTAATTAAGTTGACTTTTGTGTATGATGCTTTGCTTTTTAAAGAACAAACTCCTTTAAGTATTTACCAGACTTTTTTGCATTTAAGCAAATTTTAGCATTGTAGATTATTGGCTACACTAGGAAGATATAATATGGCTAATCAAGTTCTTTCAAACAATTTCAGTCTCTCAGTAGCAAACAAGACAGATGACATGATTTAAAATATATACATATTTAACTCTCCCCTTGGCTTCCCAATTTTTTATTGTCATCTTCATCAAATTGTAAACTTCCTGGACAGGGACTGTCTGTCTTGGGATCTTGTATGAACACAAAGCACAGTGTTTTTTGCTTGACAAATAATAATCTAATTATTCTTAGTGTTGGCAGTGAGCAGCCAAGCTACTGGTACTGTTCTTTGTGCAGATAGGCAAGGGCTCCTTCTTGGAGCTGCAGCTGCCTGAAAGGAGCAAAACTCAGAATATTTACTGCATTTATGATAAAGCCCTAACAGAATGGGTTATGTCTTAAGGTTGTGGCTTTTAAAAGCAATTTTTACTAGCCATTCAAAGTGGTGGCACAGTACAGCTTGTAGTATATATTGGAAATACATTTCTCCATTCAGCAGGTAAACGTTTCTATTTTACTTGCAGCTTTAGAAAGCTAGCAAAATGCAACAGAGACAGTAATTCTGTGGATACATAAAAAATACATATTTGCGGGGCAGGAGGGGAAAGCAGCATCCAACACAGACAAGCAAAGAGTGCTAACAGCAGAAAATGATGGATGCTTGCTTACCTCAAGAAATTAAAGAAATAAACAACCAAAGAGTCAGTCCTATCACTGAAGAAGTTGTAAATCCGCAGCACTTAGGTAGATGGTCTTCCTCTTTAAGGGGTATTTTCAGAACACACCACGGCAGGAGGATGCACATTATTAGCAACAGCATGATCAGCTGGGGGCTACGAGGCACATAAAAGCAAATGTCTTTTCCTTATCTATTTAACAGAGTACCCTGTGTCACATTTACTTTTTCTTTCCAGTGTTAGGCTAACTCCTCATCTGTTTTGTAAAGCATCATTTGACCTAAACAGTTACTGTCGTTCCAGGTTTATGTATTGAAACGACCGCATGTGGATGAGTTTCTCCAGAGAATGGGAGAACTCTTTGAATGTGTACTCTTCACAGCCAGTCTAGCCAAGGTTTGTCATAGACTCTTCTTTGTCCTTAGTATTTTTAATGCTGGTTAGCAAATTGTTTTGTTTGGGTTTTCTATGGATAATTGTCTTTCTTAGTGCTATCTTAATTTTTCCCCTTCTTTTCTGCTTCTGTCTGACAGTGTGTACTTTGTCTGCTAGTGTGTGGGTAAGTTGTTTCCATGGTAACAATATCACATATGGGCTTGTCTCATAATGTAGCCTCCATGTATTGCTCATGATGCCGATATGAAAGGCTTACAAGTTACCATGGTTATAGTGGGCAATTAGAACAAATAGTGTACTACATAAAGCAGTGTATTAAAGCCGGGCATGAAATACAGTACACCATATCCAACACAACAACTGTGTAACCAGGTGATTTAGTTCAGAAATTACTGGGGAACAAAAATACAGAGAGCACCTCTGAATTGTGGATGTGCGGTTATACTCTGGGTTTAGGAACTGAATCCTTTTTGCACAGCTTGACAGATGTAGTATCTGAAAATCCATATTTTGTGTTCTTTGAGTTTTTGTGGACATAGTTATACCCAAGGTAGTTCTGTAGCGGACTTCACTATGTCAATTCTGCATTGTTTTTGGTGGAGCATATTTGGTGGTGGTTTTGCTATGAAATCAGCTTATTTTTCATCTTAAATATCTTTGTTTTTAATAAAGTAAGTTATGCTTTATTCTTCTTGTGGCTTTCCACAGACTATAGAGATGGAGAAGACCTAATACAGCATCTAGTTTATATCGTTGTCAGCACTGGATTTATGGTCACCAGGGTTGTGTCCAGTCTAGTTCTGCAAATTCTGGGCATTGGTGCTTTTCTGTAGGGGAAAGTCATTGACAGAAAGGTCAGTTTTGTTGCACAATTGAAAGTGCACATAAAATACTTATGCTCCAGAAGCAAAACTGCAAAGGACTAGTGCAAAGTAAAATTGCCAAAGATATAAACACCTATGCTCTGGTTTCCTTCCTACATCTTTCTTTTTCCTTGGGCCATTTCTATCACTTCTCAAGCCCCAGTTCATGTCCTAATA